>OY728131.1:399080054-400330054 GCA_963277665.1 Viscum album | reverse complement strand
ATCATTAATCTAATATTAAAATAGTTTATAAATGGATTGTATATTATATATACATAATAATCATCATGTTATATTTATTATTTAAATCATTTATATTCATTATTATACCCATCCAAATGATGAAGTGTTTGAATGACATACTACACCACGATGTGGAGACATCAATCAATACCTACACACGTATGGTGACTTTGTGATTTATAGGATGGATAAAATAATGAATATGGTTATACCATTTTTATAATAAAGTCAAAGTATATATAATATATTGGAGTTCTTATTTTATAATGGAAACAACAATGATAGGGGAAGTGGAAGAAGAAAAGAACTTGGAAGAGGTGATGAAATATTTACCTCTTCTTCGGGTACTTCATTTTGATTTGATCAAAAAGGCTCCATATGTTTTATTTACGACTAAAGGAAGGCATCTAGGATGAATGAATGAAAATTGAGAGGATATTTGGTCAGGGGTTGTCTAATCCAAATTGCTTTTAAGGTATGAATTTGAGAGAAGGGGATGTTTCCTTTTTTAAGAGATGTGAGGGTCAATTTAGGAAAAGATTGAAATATTATTTTATAATAAAATAATCCTCAGTTAATAAAGGCTCAAAAATAAATTATTTATATTATAAGGTGGTTATGGGTATAAAAACACTAAATAAATAGGTTTTAGATAGGTTTAGGTCAACATATAATCCTTATATTTTAGATTTAACTCTAAGTTAAATAGTTGGACATTTACCATGTCCCTTTTTATTTTTATATTATATATTTAATAAACTTAGTAAATATCCAGAAGAATGCGTAGTGGTTCATTAATTATACACATATAATTATATAATTCTTTTTTCTGAACCTTATATTTTAGAAAATATTATATCAATTAATAATATAATATTTTTTTAAACACTTTTATGTCAATTTTGACACTATTTGGTATTCTGTTTTTGTTAACATCATATCAACATTATTAATTAGAAAAAAATTCATTTAATAAACCCTAATATGTAATATGAACCAATATAATCCTTGTATTGAATCAAACCATTCAAATTATATTTTTTAAAATATTTATAATATCATTTATTTGATTGTTTCAATAATAAGGAAAATACTACATCATTATTGTGTCTTATATAAATATATTTATTTTATTTCTAAAAACAATAAATAAAATATCATGATGTAAGAAATATTTTTATCTTTGTAATGACTATTTATAGTATAATTGATGAATTATATATCGTCATATAAATTTTTTTTACTAAAAGATATTTTCTTTTGTTATTTTTGTCTTTACATTAGATTATTTAATATAAAATGTCATTTTCACTGCCAAGTGGCTCCATGGGGTCCCTATATTGACCCGAGGATTCCCATAGTCAATCATGTATTAGAAAATAGAGTAAATACACGTGTTAGAATAATTGAATATTATTATAATATTATTTTTTAACCTTATTTTCTGGATTTAACTCTTTGACCACAGTAAATAAAATATTTTAGAAGTAAATATTTACAATGACTAAAAATAAAAGTTACCTACTTACAAAATTTTGACCTCCTAACTACAAATATGGAATCCATTTTTACAAATTCAAAACACATAATTGGTGTAAATTAATTTAAAATTAATTCACGTTGTCAAAACAAAAAGCGTGTTTTTATGAAATAATAACTATCAAAAGATTGATAGTTGTTTATGTCCAGTTTAATCGTGAGATTATGTCCAATGACCTAAATTATATTAAATGATAAAATTATAATATATTGGTTCTTAAAAACCATTCAAATATATAATTTAAGACTATAAATTATTTTTATTTCAAAAGTTTTTTTAATTAAAATTTATTATTTTTCACTATTCATAAAAAATGGAATGTTTTCAGAAAAGTACCAAATATTATCCCTAAAATAATTTTGATATTACTAATCCAAAAATGAATCCCATTTTGAAAGATAAAATTTATTATATTTAAAAAAGTTGGTATTACTATTCATGACATCTAGTTTGATTGGCCGCGCTGTGTTAGAATCTCGTAGTTGCGTACAATGCATGCTATGGCATTATTCAAAGGGAAATGTATCGTGGAAGCTTGGAGTGTTACATAATAAAATTATAAAATAGATCATGTTTATTTTTGATAATAGATATTTCATAACACATCTTTGTTGTTGTTAGGATTCTATTTATAGTTTTTACTAAAAACTCCTTTCTTATGGAGAAATAGAAATGCATAGTTTTCATCCAAAAAAGGAAGAATAAAAAGTGTGAAAGGATCCAGAATCAAATAATGAATTATCTAAATTTTAATATATGATTATAGTACCTTTGATGATATTTTTAGGAACTTACATCTTTTTTGTAGTGATCTTGTAAGCTTATAATTCCCCCCTCAGCCTCTCCTACAGTAGATTCCCTTAAAGGAAGGATAATTGGTTTGAATAATTATCCATTTTACTAAAGTTGAATCACTATATAGAATAAATTTCATTCTTTCCATTATATTCATGAGTTATATGATCCTTGTCTCTACACTTGTAACATACTCCCATGCCCTTAAAGCATTATCTGGGATGTTTCTTATCAAATTATTTAGATGATTGAAATTGATACAAAATATTTTTATTTGATGAATTAAATTTTTCTTGGTGTTCCGAAGACCTCTTATTTAATTATTTTTTATTGAATATATATGATCTATATAATTCCCCTCTTTGTTTGTGGAATATAATACTATTTAAACTTATATTGAAAATGTTAGATAAAATTTGGACCATTAGAGACTTGACTTCGTCCCATCAAATAAATAATCAATATTACATTCTGTAATGGATATATAAACTATTGAATATATGGATATTATCATAAAGGTAGCCTCATACTCTTTAACAATTGGTTTCTCATTTTTATCTAAACGAAAGAACATTATATTCATTTTAATTTGTTGATTAGAAGGAAAATATTTAGTGAAGGATATTACTTTTAATTCCATATATTCTATATGTTTGATTTCCTCTTCCTTCCTAGTATTCTGGATTGGTGACCACCATCGGTCATAAACACTATTATGAAAATATGAAACTATTATAATATTTTTTTATTTCATTTCATCACCAATAAATAAATATATTCACAGAAGAATTAGCCCACTACTTGTACTCCATGATATTTTTAATTACACTAAAATATAGAGCCTTATAATACATAAAATTATCCAACACAGGTGAATCATGATGTATTAAAATTAGATTATTTATTTTGGTATGGTTGTTCATCATAACTTGAGTAAGACTTCCTAATATGTCCATAATCTAAAATTCTCAAACAATAGTTCTAATGGATATCTCAAAAGAGGTATTTTTACATTATCAATGAGTATTGATACCATTCTTCCATCTAGGATTCATTTCTCATTAATAACATATACTTCATTACCTCATTTCATTATGAATCAGAATATATAATTCTAAATACTATCTAACAATTAACATAAATTTATTATTTATGTATTTATAATCTGAAAATTATAAAATTAACATCCTTTGAAATATATTTAATACATAAAAATATTTTCCAATCCATCATAATAGATAGTAAATATATTATTTATTAACCAAATAACATTTCTAGACAATGTCAAACTATTTATTTAGAAATTACCATTATTTTGTATTATTTAACAATTGATCCAAATCCCAATGCACACTTTTCTGAGTCATCCCCCCTAGGTAAAACATTTCAATATCCACAACCACTTATTATATCCAAAATGGGATAAATTTTATTGAAAAAACCACATAATATCTACCTTATCTAAATATTGGGATGTCATTCAATACTTACGATTATCCACAATGTCTTCCATAGGGTTATTTTCACTAATATAATTATTCATAAATATTATTTTCATGGTTTCTACTAAACATGCTCTGATATGAACTGTAACAAACCGAACTCTAGTTACCTAAAGTAAATTTCTATTATATTATATTGGTAATGATGTATAAGATATTATCCCAAAGGTTCGATCCGTATAATAGTATTGTACGATGATAAATCTATATGAAACAAAATTTACATTTTGAATAAAATATAAAACATAAACAAGTAAATGATTTGAAACCTTTAATATCATTCAAAGAATTAATTTTCATATTATTTTGAAATTAAACCAAATAATGTTGAGATCAAATGCTCTACAGGGGTTACATAAAATAGAATATATTATGATTAAATAATTCATAATAAATATTGAATGTTAGACAACTAAAAATCATTCAATTTAATCAATGAATTGAGAATGTAATGAATCCATGGATAATATCAATGAAAAATTTTCATGGATAATAATATCTGAATTCCCAATAAAATAATTTCTTAATATTAGATGTATTGATCTCAAACATCAGGATACATATACTGTGATGAAATTTCAATATCATAGTCTAATTTATGTGTACGTATACACCAGAACCCATATAATCTATCTAACTTATTCGTCCAATGAGACTGTTTATTCGTTGAGGGGCTATCTATAATCAGGTACCACATGTCACGTCATTTCCACTAAATTCTTCATATAATGAATAATAAATTTAAATCAAAAACAAAATGAATTATCAATAAACATCCACATTGGGTAAAGAATGAAGATTTATCAATTTTTCCCATGTCCATTAAATCTATGTATATAGAAACGTTGTATTGTTTAGTAAATTATCTTATCAATGATATAAATAATATGGATGTTAAGGATAAATTTAATTTCCACAAAAACAATCATAAGAAAATGGATTTTTTCAAAGATGGTATCAGATAAATATATACCAAGTTGAATATATGTAATGTAAATGGTCTTTTTTCATTGATAAATAAAACAACCATAAATGATCATTAAAAACAGTCATGAGGAAAATAAACATTCAATTATGAAATATATTATTTTAAAACTAATAAATTCAAAAATAATATGAAAAATCATCCAATAAAAATAACCTTATTAAAATGAAGATGTATCTTCATAACAATTAGCAATCATAATGGGGGGAAATTCTGTACATGTTTTATAATTTAAAAAACATTCTTTTCCCACTTTTATAAAAAACGTACATTGTTCTGAAAATTAAAGTAATTATCCATTTAAAATGTTTTGTAAAAAGAAAATCATGGTTAAAAATGTCATTTTAAAAATATTATAAAAAATATATAACATTACTGAAAACATTTCATTTAAATATAGTTATTGATGAAAAATATAACTAATCAAAAGATAAATCATATATATTTTTCTTTAAAACATTTCATTTTTATTGAGGTTTCAAAGATGGAAAAACTGGAAGAAAATATAGAAACACTTTAAAAGTTTAAAATTTAAATGAAAATCTAATAATCATTAATTAATATATATATATTCATTTTAAATACCTTAAAAGAGATATCATATACACCACCTAAAAATAAATAGGTGCATATTACAAAATATGTCTCAATATAGTAGAAATTGAGATATAATCTATTACGTTATGCTTCTATTTTATTGAAAAATTTTATTATTATATATAATTATTTTAAACATGTTATTAACTTAAAAAATATCCATATTAATTTTTCTAAAATTATATATGATCCTATTATAATATATTATTTCCAATTAGTTTATAATATTTCATTATTACCACCATTTCATGTGTTAACCGTTTCATTTTCTTATGCTTATTTTGTTGTGAAAATTCAATTTCATGTCCATATAATATAGTTACCATCATATAAAAAATGATCTTAATATTATAAATATATTTTTATATTTTGTGCTCATTTTTATAATCATTCTTGAATGTTGGATATGGAAAATGCATCACATATCTTCATGGAGATGATCGGCCGTATGTAGTCTTGAGTGATAATATGATATCCATAATGGTGAAATTTTAAGGAAGTAGAAGATATATTGATTTTATAGAACAAATTTAATATCATAACTATAATATATATTCATTGGTTCTATCATTATAAATATTTATATGTGATTTGGTGATGGAAACCAAATGAATTCGGTTCGTGAGATTGTAGTCCACCACACACACTAGCAATGGTTTTGTTTCCAATTTTATGGATAATGTGATGGATAAAAATAATTACATAATCATAATAACATATAATTATATAGAATATAATAGTGTTATTATAATTAATTTTTAGGTCACAAATAAAGATTTTAAAATAAGAATTAAAACAAATGGGATTCATTATGACGATTACCTTCTCTTAGAGACACATTTTTTGTATATCTTCATAAGGGACTTACTATTTTTATATTGGGAATAATATTAGATCTATAACTTATATAATTAATTTTGGGAGAGATTTAGGTAGTTTTTGGTTATGTTTTATGGCTGAATGTTTTGTAAATAATGGAGGGAATGGGTGTCTGTTTATAAGCAAGGGAGAAAACAGAAATGAAATTGTCAAAATGAATAAAATATATTAATATATTACTCAAGAAAAATTTCTGAAAAAATGGACCATTTACAATTATTATGTTATGTAGGGTCTTAATATGGCCAACCAATAAAACATAAAATTTTTATTATTCCATTTTAAACATTATCAGTTTTGTTTAACCCCATATTAAACAAATTTTGACCTTAACCATGATGATAAATTTTTTCTATTTTTTCTATTTATTATGAATAAAAAACATTTTCGCATTAGAAAATTGAAAAAATAGGATTAAAAATTTGTAATTGATTTTATAAAATTCAAAACATAGAAAGGGATGAATTTAATTTAATTTTAATCTCGTAAAATGAGATGGAAAAACTATTTTTCTTAAAAATATGTTTTTATGTATACAAATTCTGTTATACTAAATTAAAGTATAAAAACAACTCGAGAGACAATAAATAGATTATTAATAATATAATTTAATTAATTTTTCATTGAAACCAATTTTTTATAAAAATATTAAACACCATAAATCCTTGAAGCAAAAAGGACAGTTTTCAATAAAAATATGTATATTTCACTATTCATTAATTATATAATAATTTTTAGAAAAATACCAACAAATTAACAATAATATTTTTTTTGATATGATGATTTTAAAAGTTTTTTTTAAAACTAATTTTACAATATTTGGATAATTAATTATATTATTTTCAAAAAAATGAAATAAAATTATTTTTCATGAAAGCGTATAAAATGAATTTACAATGATTTAAGTGTTTATCTCATAAAAATTAATCAATATTTTTTTATTTAATAAAACCGTAATATTTACATAGTAATGTGGTTATTTTAATTCATACATGTCAACTGAATTACCTTGTTATAATAGATATATTTAAATAATAATATTCTATAGATTGTTTAAGTTGATGTTGTGTGTTGTATACACTATCAAATATAATGTTCTTTAAAATATATTGCTATTTAGGAAAACATCTCACATGTAATGCCCCAACCATAGTTCACCAGAGTCGGTGCATTATTTTAATACATTGGCATGATTACAAGGAATCAATTCCCAAAAGACTGATAAATTTAGCAGTCTTGAAAAATATATTACATACATGAATGTTACATTACACATTAGAAGATAGAACATAACATAAATGATCTTTTGACACTGCCATTAATCACCTAGATTAAACCTTATAATCAATCATAATACAATTCTTAGAATCATGGGAAAATTAAAAATAGAAAGGGGTGAGCTCAGATGCTCAGTAAGGATAATAATATAGTGGAAACTTTCACAAATAAGAATAAAAATTTAAGGCAATCTATAAGACTAAAACAAAATCCTTTTAATATTAAACTTTAGAATATTATTGAAAAGATACAATAAAATAATGTCATTTACCTGTTCACATTGATATTCAACTAGTCGAATAATCACACGAAATATCAATATCTACTTTCATAATGATGCAATGCATAATGCCGGACATTAATTTCTGTGTCAAGGCCTCTTTCCAAGGCCTAGGGGCTAACTGTAACCGGACCCAAACTCGGAGTGACTCTATAACTGGAATCCATCCTAGAGAGTCTTTATAACCGAACTCCAACCCGGAGAGTCTCTGTAGCTGGACTCCAACCCCGAGGGTCTGCTGTAACCGGACCCCAACCCGGAGGGCTTAATTTTACTGGTCCCCAACCCGGAACATACTAGTCCAATACATTCATCTTATAAAAAGGATGAAATATAACATAAACAATTGTATTAAAAAAACACAATAAGTGTCAATACATTAACCATAAACCATGAATAGAATAAAACATAAATCAACCACAGTCAAACATTTCACAAAACCTTAAATACAATACGTAATATTTGTATCAAAATAAATCAACTTCAAACAAGTGTAAAATTTATCAAAGGATGTTGACATAGATGAAAATTATTTGTAAAACTCTTTGAGAGAAATATCAATTTTTTATGAAAATATTTAAAAGTCACACAATTTATAAAGGAATACATTTAATAAATTTTTCAATCAAAGTGTCCCATACCACTTTGAAACTTTTGAATGGAACTAACATTTTAAAAACATTCATGTCAATATAAATAATTCCTTAAAAACCATTTTGAAGACATGGACATTAATGAGAATGATTTAGAAGAATAAATATTTAAAACATTTACAATGATGCTTAATAAATGATTCCCTTAAAATAATCCAATTGAAAACTCTATTATGAAACATGGACTTGGATAATTAATATGTCCCACTATAAACTTACCCATAAACAATATCGAATAATAATGAGATTGAGGAATTATCCCTTATCAATTTGGTAAAATACAAAACATACACCCCATGAAAGAAGTATCATACAATTAGGATATAAATACACATAAATTAAAGTTTATTACACTAATAATACAATTATAGTAAGTACATACACCACACAAAAGAAAATAGTGGCAATGTAGCATGAATCTCATGGGAATAAAGAGTGAGATGAAAACCCATTACCTTATACGTTACTTTAGTCGAGAGTATGTTAAACCTCATTTATAATGACCTTAGTATGTTATTAAATTATTCCAGAACCATATTAATATTTATGATATCATACACGATTCATTAATAACTTTATACTTCCTATTTGAACATAATTTCTATGTTAAATTAACATTTTAGGTAATAATCGCTTTCTTTATCGTATGTGTTTTAACTTGTTATTCTTTATTGTATCACTTATATAATGATTTAAATACTTCTAAAATATAAAACAACTTATATATCTAAAATATAAATATGTATAATAAATATATATATGAAATAGAAAACACTATTTACGGAGATGGTAGGTCGTACGTATGCATAAACACAGATTCCGTTTTCATATCGTATTGAATGGAACTAAGTGAATAAGATATATATAAGTATATAAATATATATACTTATATCTCTAGTAGCATTATTAATCCATATATTACATACCTGTTAATGATATATATTTTATAATAATTGTTGAATGGTGAACGTGGAAATGAATCTCATTGCGTCGTGGAGACGGTAATCCGTGCGTACACCCGAGGGACAATATCATTATATTGATGGGGAAATCGTATGTAATTGGATGGTCTATCATATATATACAGAATCATTGACATGTTATATTTATTATTTACATCATTTATACTCTTTATTATAACCATCCAAATAATGAAGTGTTTGAATAACTAACTACATCATGACGTGGAGACGGTAATCCGTACGTACGCACGTATGGTGACTTTGTCATTTATTGGATGGATAGAAGAAGGAATATGGTTGTACCAAATTTATAATAACATCCCAGTATATAGATTATACTGGAGTTATTATTTTAGAGTTGAAACAATAGTGAAAGAGGAAGTGCAATAAGAAAATAACTTGAATGAGGTGATGAAATATTTACCTCTTATTCGGTCTTGTCTTTTTTATTTGATCAAAAGGGCCTCTTTGGATAGCTTTATGAGAATAGGAAGGCCTCTAGGATGAAGGGAGGAAATTTGGGAAGATATTTGGGTAGGTGTTCATCAATCCAAAAGTCTTTGGAGGTGTAAAATTAAGAGAAAGGGAAGTTCCCTTCTATAAGAGAGGTGAGGGTCAATTTAGGAAAAGCTTGAAATATTATTTTATTATAAAATAATTATCAGTTTATAATGGCTCAAAAATGATTTATTTAAAGGTTATTGTGTGGATGGGTCGAAAATATCACAACCAATAGGTTTTAGACCGGTTTAGGTCCCCATATTAACCTTATCTTTTAGATTTAACTCCTAGTTAAATAGTTTGACATTTACCATGTCACTTTGTATTTTTATATTATATGGTTAATAAACATACTATAAAATTCCAATAGAACCCCAAGTGGTTCATTAATGTTATATATATTATTATATATGTCTTTTTTCTGAACCTTAGATTTTTAGGACTGTTATATCAATTAACAATATTATATTTGTTTTAAAAACTATTTTATGTCAATTTTTTCACTATTTGGTATTTTTTTGTTGTTGTTAAAATCATAAGAGAATGGTTACATCCAAAATAATTTATTGAATAAACCCTAAAATTTCATATTAACCAATAAAATTAGTTTAATTCATCAAACGGTTCAAATTTAATTTATTTTGGTATTTATAATATCAGTTAACTAAAAAATTTAGTTATGAAAACTTGATTTTAACACTCTTAACTCTTCATTAAATTAAATAATAATAAATGTTATAATCTCATCCAAGTGGACATAAAGGATCATATTTCATTCATAAGGTTGTTCTAGGTAGAATTACACTTATGAAATAGAATTAGGACATGTTTTAGGGTAATAATAATATCATTTTTACCCTTAATTACCCTATTTTCTTTTAACCCTGGTAAATAAAAGTTAAAAAGTTATTATTCACCAAAAAATTATATTTAATCTTATTGAACCACATTTTACTTACTAATATTAACCGTGTCTCTCAGATTTTTGAAATTTAACTCACAGAAGCGGTAAAAATTTGAAAATGCTTCTAGGAGGTGGGTAAAAGAAGGTAAAACGTTCGATAAAATTTTCTATATCTATACAAATTATAATAAGACCTCAATGAATTACGTTGAATATATATAGGTATTATGTATCTATTTTTACCTAAAATAAATTTAAATAAAATAACTAATTATTTAAATAAAAAGTCGGTTTTAACCAATAACCTAGTGTTTTTCACTATTCAAAGAAATTGAATGTTTTCAAAAAAATACAAAAAATTCACCCTTAGATAATTTTGATATTATAAATTCAAAAATTAAGTCTATTTTACCAAATTAAAAATATAGAAGTTTCATTTATTAATTTAAAATTAATTCTTGTTGTCAAAACCAAAAAGAAGGTTTTTAAAAAAGTAATAGTGTCAAAAGATTGACATGTATTTTTGTCAAATTTAAATGTGAAATTACTTATAATGACATAAATTGTATAGAATTATAAAAATATAATCTAATTATACTTCAAAACAATTCATATTCAAAATTTATCACAATAAATTATTTATATTAAAAAAGTAGTTTTTAATTAAAATTTAGTAATTTTCACTATTCATCAAAATTTGAAATTTATCAGAAAAGAACCAAAAAATACTTCAAACTAAATTTTTATGTCCCGATTATAAACAATAGTTTAATTTCATGAAATTGAGTATATAAAATTGTCAAATATTGGTTTTAAAAAAGGTTTTCCATTAAAAGGTGATAAAATTTCCTTTTTTGAGAAATACATATTTTATTTGAAAAAATGAATTTGTTCTTATATTATGTCTAAGAAACAAATAATATAGATGTTAAAATTATATAGAGTATATAAGATTCAAAATGCAGTTACTACTTTTCTCAACCGTTTTTTGAACGGTTAGTTTAGTAAGTTGTGGTGAGATCGAACTTGGTCTTGCATGTAGTATAATTTATTGAATTAAATTAATGAGATAACATAATATGAAATCCTAGGATTTTACATTCTACCTTCTTTCAATAAATTGTGTCCTCACAATTCAAAAATTTTCTTCGATAATAAAAAGTGAAAAATAGAAAAATACCTTTGTGGAAAACATACATCAGAAATTGGGTTAATAAAATTTAGTCTTAATAAGAGGGAAAGGAAAATGAAAAGGTCACCACCAAATTATGATCTTGATTAGGAGAAAATTGGTTGGAGTTAGAAAAACATATTTGGAGAAAAAACTACATATTTATATCATGTGATGGAGTTCATAAATCACAAAAAAAGTGTTCACTTTAGGGCCTCAAAGCCATCGATCTATGATGATTTTAAATATCATCTGTTCAACAAAACAAATGGTATTAGCATAACACATTTTTTGTTTTAATATTTCTTCCCAAAAGTATTTGAATTTATTTATTCATAGAATAATAGGTAATATATATATTTATATACTTGATATGTATAGTTTCAACCTTCAACTAATTCTTTCCACAAACTCATCTTTCACTCCAAAAGATAATAAAATTAAAAAATATTTTATTTATCCTAATCGTATAGGGTTAAAAAATTTATTTATATTAATTTTTCAGAATATTTTAAAAAAAATACATTATAAAAACCAAGAAATCACATAGGCCAGTGGTAGGTGATGCACCCTTCTCACCCTTCAGTTGCAGGTTCAAGTATCGCGACCTTTCCAAACACGGCGGGTTATCCCCCGACCTCTGGGTTGTCCTTTTTATGACAACCCAAAAAAACAATATCAAGAAATGACTTGACCATAAAAATGGTATCCAATGTCAAAGTTAATCGATTCCAACCTTTATACTTATCCAAAATACTTCTATCCAAACACGCAGTCCAAAAATTATAAGGATGTTAAACACAATGAAGATCCTTTTTCCACATAATTACATGTAAATACCTTCATCATGTGTTTTTTAAAACACGGTAACAGCCTAAATTATCATATTTCTGTATTGATTACATTTATTCTCCCTTATTTATTATAGAATACTTAATATAAATCTTATATATAACAATGTTTTAAAGTCCAACAATGATGGAATATACAAATCATTAATCTGTTTCAAGGTTGTCAAAAATATCCAATATAATTTATCCAAATTAATCATATCTTATTCCAAAATCAGTACCATAGTATTAGAATAATATTAAGGTTTATATTTCTCTCAACAATATATTTTCCAAACAAAAATAACTAGTCAATGAGTCACATTTATTTTTTCCACACAATCTAAAGTCCTTAATGAAATAGTACTACTGTACAATCCTTATATACTCTATAATTCATATAACTAGTACATCTTTTATACAATACTGAAATGAAATAATTATTTAATGTCAACATAATATAACTACTCTTCACTCTTCATCTGTGGTAATATCATAACTTGATTATTATCCAACATCATCATTTGTGGTATACTCTAATTATTTGGACATTGATTCATACAGTGTATAAAATCCTTGCAGATGAAGCATTGTACATTTTAAACCTTTTTCATACCCTCGCAATCATGTACTCAATGTCCTTTTTCTCTATACTTTTAACAAACTCTTATTCCCTTCATGCATTTACCAAGGTGATTCTTTCCACAGTTATCACATATGGGGAAATTCTTTTTTCCCATATTCCCTTTATCCTTCTTTCTCTCTACCATCCTTTTCTTCTCTATATTCCCTTCAACGCCATATGACTTCAGAAATTCTTTACTTATCTTATTAACAAATTATAATATTTCTTTATATGATGATAATACATGGGAGACTATTTCCTTTTTAAATGTTTTCTTAATACCATGAATGATATTATCTTTCTTGCTCTTTGGATCATGTATGTTACAGGAGTTCTCATTCCATCTACTAGGCCCCATTTTTTAAAAATGGAATACACTAGATTAGTTTATGAATCACAATACATAATTCCAAACATGTAAAACAGTTAACATAAATTGAATAGTTTATGGATATAATCCATAATCATAAAAATGTTTTCTTTGAGGATGTATATACTCATAAATCTTTCATAATGGTTTGTAATGTAAATGAGAATTATCCTAATAATATCCCCCAGGAGTGTCGTAACCTAGAGTATAGCAAGTCCCTTTGTCATGCACTAGTTTTTGTTTGAGTCTAACTCAAAGAGGTGTTTTCGGGATTTACCCCTAGGTACATCTGTGCCAAAGCCCCCTCTACCTGATTGTATCCAGACAGGGATGTATTACTCGGAAAACTCACAAAATCACTACATTACTAAGATTTAAGAAAGTTATTCTCTAGTAATCATCAAAGTATATCTTAGGATAGTGTTATCTAATCATAGTTTTTCTAAATCTAGTTTCCAAGGTTATTGCTAAACTTCCTGTGATACAAACAATAATGCCCCGACCCCAGTTACTCAGAGTTAGTGCATTATTTTAATACATTAGCATGATTACAAGGAATCATGTCCCAAAAGACTGATCAGTTTAGCAATCATGGAAAATATACTAAACACATGAACGTTACATTACACATTAGAAAATAAAACATAACATAAATGATCCTTTGATAATGCCATTAATCCCCTAGATTAACCCTGTTTATCAATCATAACACACTTCTTGGAATCCGGGTAAAATTAAAAATAGAAAGGTTTGAGCTCAGATGCTTAGTAAGGATAACAATGTAGAGGAAACATTCATAAATAAGCATAAACATTTAAGTCAATGTATAAGACTAAAAAAGCCTTTTAAAAATAAACTTCAGCATAATATGACAGAGATACACTAAAATAATTACATTTACTTGTTTACATAGATATTTTACTTGTTGAATAATCACATGCAATATCAATAGCCACTTTCATAATGATTGAATGCGTAATGGCGACATTAATTTATGGGTCAAGGCCTCATGCCACGACATAGGGGATAATTGTAACCGAACCCAAACCCAGAGAGCCTCTGTAACCAGACTCCATCCCAGAGAGCCTCTGTTACCGGACTCCAACCCAGAGAGCCTCTGTAACCATAATCCAAGACGGAGGGCCTGTTGTAACCAGAACCCAACCCTGAGGGCTTACTATTACCGATCCCCAACCCGGAACATACTAGTCTGATACATTAATCTTAAGAAAAGGATGAAATATAACATAAACATTCATATTAAAAATAGCATACGAAATGTAAATACTTTAACCATAAACCATGAATGGAATAAAAATGGATTATTCAGAGTTAAACATATCACAAAACTTGAAATAAAATATGGAAGATTTGTATCATGATAATTCAACTTCAGAAAAGTGAAAAATTTATCATTGGTTGATGACATAGATGAAAATTATTTGTAAAAATCCTTGAGAAAAAATACCTATTTCATAAAAAAATTTAAAAGTCACAGAATTTAAAATGGAAGACATTTGAAGAAATTTTTGAATCAATGTGTCCAATACCACTTTGAAACTTTTGAATGGAATTATCATTTTAAAAAAATTCATGTCCATATAAATAAATCCTTAAAAACCATTTTGAAAACATGGACATTAATGAGAATGATATAGAAGAATAAATATTTAAAACACATAAAATGATGTTTTAATAAAATATTCCTCTAAAATAATCCCATTGAAAATAGTTTTATGACACATGGACATGGATAATAAATACGTCCCACAAAAAACTTACCGATAAACAATCTTGAATAATAATGAGATTGAAAAATTAACCCTTACCAATTTGGTAACATACAAAAAATACACCCCATGAAAGAAGTATCATACAATGAAGATGTAAATACAAATAAATTAAAATTTATTACACAAATAATACAATTATGGGCAGTACATACACAACACAAAAGGAAATAGTGTCCATATAGCATGAATCTCACGAAAATAAGGAGTGAGATGAAAACCCCTTACCATGTACATTCCTTTAGTCGAGGGTACGTTTAACCTACTGTATACATACTATATTATGTTATTAAATTATTCCAAAACCATATTAATATTTATGATATCATACATGATTCATTTATTACATTATACTACCCATTTAATAATAATTTCCATGTAAAATTAACATTTTAGGTAATAATCTCTTTCACTATCGTAGGAATCTTAACTTGTTATTATTAATTGAATCAAATAGATCATGATTTAAATAATTCCATAAAATAAAACAGCATATCTATTTAGAATATAAATATGAAAAATATACATATATATGAAATGGAAAAAATCATTTATGGAGACGGTAGGCCGTACTTACGAGCAAATGTTGTTTCCATTTTCAAATCGTATGGAACAGAACTAAGTGAATAAGATATATGTAACTACATATATATATATATATATTTATATCTATAGTATCATTATAATGAAACATATTACATAATTCCTAATGCTATATATTTTATAATCATTGTTTAATGGTGAACGTGGAAATGAATCTCATCGCGTTGTGGAGATGTTAATCCGTACGTACGCACAAGAGACAATATCATTATATTGATAGTGAAATAATATGTAATTGGAAGGTATATCATATATACTGAATAATTAACATGTAATATTTATATTTATATCAGTTATACTCTTTATTGTGCCTATCCAAATAATGAATTGTTTGAATAACAAACTACACCACGACGTGGAGACGTTAATCCGTACGTACGAACGTATGGTGACTTTGTCATTTATAGGATGGATAGAATAATGAATATGGTTGTACCATATTTATAATAACAAAACTGTAAATAGAAGATACTAGAGTGATTATTTTACAATGGGAAAACAAATAATGAGGGTGTGGAAGAAGAAAATAACTTGAAAGAGGTGATGAAATATTTACCCCTTCTTCGGGTTCTTCCTTTTGATTTGATCAAAAGGGATCTTTAAGTTTGATTAATGATAGTAGGAAGTAATCTAGGATGAAGGGAGGAAAGTTGGAAGGATATTTGGGCAGGGTTTGGCCGATAAAAAAGGCTTTGGAGGTGTAAACTTAAGAGAAAGGAAAGTGCCATTTTATATGACATGTGAGGGTCCCTTTAGGAAAAGCTTGAAATATTATTTTATAATAAAATCATTTTCAGTTTCTATTGGCTCAAAAATGATTTATTTTAGTGTATAAGATAGAAATGGTTAGAAAAACAATCAACCAATAGGTTTTAGATAGGTTTATCTCACCATATTAACCTTATCTTTTAGATTTAACTCTTAGTTAAATAGTTTTACATTTACCATGTCTCTTTGTATTTTTATATTTTATGTTTAATAAACATACTATAAAATTCCAATAGAACCCCTAGTGGTTTATTAATTTCATATATATTATTATATAAGTCTTTTGGATGGGCCATAGATATTTAGGACCATTATATCAATTAATAATAGAATATTTGTTTTAAAAAATATTTTATGTCAATTTTGACACTATTTGGTATTTGTTTTTTTTTTGTTTAAATAATAACAGCATGATTACTTAGAAAAAAATTTATGGAATCAATACTAATATGTCATATTAACCTATAAAATTATTTTAATTCATCATAAGTTTCAAATTACATTTATTTGGGTACTTATAATAACAATTATTTAAATCATTTTCTAATATGGTAATCACTGCATCATAATTGATTCATGAATAAATATAAATATTTAATGTCTAAAAATTATAAATAAAATACCATTATGTAGGAAATAATTTCAGATTTCTAATGAATCTTTATAGTCGATTTTATATTTCGTATAACCCTATATTAAAAATGTTTATGTTATGAAAACTTTAATTTAACACTGTTAACTCTTCTTTATATTAAATAATAATAAATGTCCCAATCTAATCCAGGTGGACCTAAAGGATAATGTTTTATTCCTAAGTTTGTTTTTGGTCAAATTACACTGGTCCAATAGAATTAGGACATGTGTTAGGGTAATTATAATATCATTTTAACCTTAATTACCCTATTTACTTTTAACCGTGGTAAATAAAAGTAAAATGTTACAATTAAAAATAATTATTTTCATCTTATTGAACCACATTTTAATTATTTATATTAACCATGTCCATAAGATTTTTAAAATTCTACTCACAGAAGCAGTAAAATAATGTTTTATACAAATTTGAAAATGCTTCAAGGAGGTGGGTAAAAACGGTAAAAAGTTTGATAAAATTTTATATATCTAAAATTATTATAAAATGACTCCAATTAATTAAGTTAAATATATATAGGTATTATGTATCTATTTTTACTTAATTTAAATTAAAATAAAATCACTAATTATTTAAATAAAAATTCAATTTTAACCAATAACGTAGTGTTTTTCACTATTCATAAAACATCTAATGTTTTCAGAAAAATACAAAATCGTCACCCTATGATAATTTTGATATTATGAATTCACAAATGTAGTCTATTTTACCAAATTCAAAACATTTAAGTTTCATTTATTAATTTAAAATTAATTCCCATTGTCAAAACCAAAAAACGTGTTTTTAAAAAAGTAAACACTATCAAAAGATTGACATGTGTTTTTGTCAAATTTAAACGTGAAATTATTTATAATGACCTAAATTATATTAAATGATAAAAATATAATCTAATTATAATTCAAATCCATTCAAATGCATAATTTATCGCTATAAATTATTTTGATTAAAAATTTTGTTTTTAAATAAAATTTAGTAATTTTCACTATTCATCAAAATTTTAATGTTATCATAAAAGAACCAAAAATTAATCCAACCTAAATTTTTATGTCCCAATTATAAAGAATAATATAGTTTCATTATATGGAATATATACAATTTTCAAATATTGGGTTTAAAAAATGTTCTCCATTAAAAGGCGGTAAAATTTCATTTTTTTGAAAAATACATATTTTATCTGAAAAAATATATTTATTCTTATATTGTGTCTAAGAAACACATAATATGGATGTTAAAATTATATAGAGTATATAAGTTTCAAAATACATTATATAATATTCATAACCGCTTTTTGAACAGTTAGTTGAGTAAGTTGTGGGAGCTCGAACTCGTTGTTACATGTAGCACAAGCTATTGAATTACTTTAATGAGATAATGTACTATGAAATATTGGGGTGTTACATTCTCCCCTACTTCAATAAAATGCGTCCTTTCAATTTGAAATTGTTCTTCGAAAATAATATGATAAAAATAGAAAAATACCTTTGAGTAAAGCCGACATCAGAAATTTGGTTAATAAAATTAATCTTAATAAGAGGGAAAGGGAAATGAAAATGTCACCACCAAATTATTATCTCAATTAGGAGAACATCGATGGAAATTATAGAAACATATTTGTAGGGAAAACGTAAATATTTATAGTGAGTGATGGAGGTCATCAATGACAAACAATTTTAGAATTGAGGGCCTCAAATCCATAGATCTATGATCATTTAAAATATAATCAGTTCAACAAAACATAAAGTATTAGGATAACACATTTTTGGTTTTAAGATCACTTCCCTAATGTTTAAGAATTAATTTATTCATATAATAAGAGGGAATATATATATATATATATATATATATATACTTGGCAAGTAGAGTTTCATCCTTCAACTAATTTCTTCCACAAACTCATCTTTCACTCCAAAAGATAACAAAATTAAAAAATATTCTATTTATCCTAATTGTATATTTTTAAAAAAATGAATTTATATTCATTTATCAGACTATTTAAAAAAACTAAATTATAAAAACCAGAACATCACATAGGTGAGTGGTAGGTGATGCACCGTTTTCGCTATTCGGTTGTGGGTTCATATATCATGAACTTTCCAGATGCGACGGGTTGTCACCCGACCTCCGGGTTATCCTTTTTAGGAAAACCCAAAAAATTATTCTCATGAAATTATTTAACATTGAAAATAGTATACAATTTCAAACATAATCGATTACAACCTTTAGACTTATCCAAAATACTTCTATCCAAACTCACAGTTCAATATTTATAAAGAGGGTAAACACAATGAAGATCCTTTTTTCCACGTAATAACATGTGAATGCCTTCATCTTGTATTCTTTTAAAACAAGGTAACACCATGAATTGTCATATAACCATATTGATTACATTCATGCTCCATTATTTATTTTTAATTACAAGATATACTACTTATATCAAAAAAAATTGTAAACCCCAACAATGATGGAATATACAAATCATTAATCTGTTTTAAGGTAGTCATGAATATCCAATATAATTTATCCAAATCATTCATATCTTAATCAAAAATTACTACCTCTGTATCAGAATCATATAAAGGCTTATATTTCTCTCAACCTTATATTTTCCAAAAAAAATTAACCTACCATTGAGTCACTTTTCATGGTTCTACACAATCTCAAGTCCATTATGAAATAGTACTACAGTACAATCCTGATATACTCTATAATTCTTATAACTAGTTCATCATTGATACAATACTCAAATGACATAATTCTTTTATATAAACATAACAAAACTAGTCATTATTATTCATCTGTGGTATCATCATAACTTGATTATTATCCAACAGCATCATTTGTGGTATACTCTGATGATTAGGAAATTGATTCACGTAGTTTCTAAAATCCTTGCAGATGAAGAATTGTACATTTGAATCCTTTTTCTTACCCTTAAAATCATGTACACAGTGTCATTTTTCTCCACACTTATAACAAACTCCCATTCGAATCATGCATTTACCTAGGTGATTCTTCCCACAGTTATAACAAATGGGAAAATCCTTATTTCCCATATTCCATTTATCCATCTTTCTCTCTACCATCCTTTTTTTCTCTGGATTACCTTCAAAGCCATATGACTCAGAATATTAATTAATTATCTTGTTAAAACATGATATTATTTCTTCATATGATGATAATACATGGGAGATTATTTCCTTTTTAAATGATGACTTAATACCATGAAAGATATTATCCTTCTTACTCTTTGGATCATTTGTATTTCTGAAGTTCTCATTCTATCTAATAGGCACCATTTATAAAAAATGGCATACACTAGAATTGTTTATGAATCACAATACACAATTCCAAACATGTAAACAGTTAACATAATTTGAACGGTTTATGGATATAATCCATAATCATTAAAATGTTTTCTTTGAGGATGTATATACACATAAATATTTCATAATGGTTTGTAATATAAATTATAATTATCCTAAAAATATCCTTCGATAGTTTCCTAACCAAAAGTGCAACAAGGCCCATTTTCGTGCACCAGTTCTTGTTCGAGTCTAGCTGAAAGAGGTGTTTTTGTGTTTTACCCCTATATAAATTTGTACCAGAGATGCCTCTACCTGCTCATACCCAGACATAGATGTATTTCGTGAAAAAATTACAAAATCCCTACATTACCAAAATTCTAGAAGGTCCATCCATACTAATCCTCAAAGTCTATCTTAGGGTAATGTTTTCTAATCAGAGTTTTTCTAAATATAGTTTCCAAGGTTATTTCTAAACTTTATATGATACCAATTCTGATGCCCCGACCCCAGTTACCCAGTGTCGGTTCATTATTTTAATACATTAGAAGCATTACAAGGAATCAAGTCCCAAAAGACCAATCGGTTTAGCGATCTTGGAAAATAGATTACATACGTGAATGTTACATTAAACATTAGAAAATAAAACATAACATAAATGTTTCTTTTGAGAATGAAATTAATCCCTTAGCTTAACCATACTTATCAATCATAATACAGTTCTTGGAATCCTGGGAAAATTAAAAATAGAAATAGTTCTGCTCAAATTCTCAGTAAGGACAAAAATATAGAGGAAACATTCATAAATAATCATAAACATTTAAGGAAATTTATAAGACTAAAACAAAATCTTTTTAAGCATAATATTCATCATAATATGGAAATGATAAAATAAAATATTTCCATTTACTTGTTTAGATGTATATTCTACTACTCGAATAATCAAATGAAATATGAATACCCACTTTCATAATGATGGAATGCATAGTGCCAGACTCTAATTTCTCTGTCAAGGCTTTGTGCCGTGACCTATGGGTTAACTGTAACCATACCCAAACCCAGAGAGCCTCTGTAATTGGACTCCATCCCGGACAGCCTCTGTTACTAGACTCTAACCCGAATAGCCTCTATAACCGAACTCCAACCAAGAGGGTATGCTATAACTGGATCCCAATATAGAGGGATTAAGTTTACCAGTCCCCAACCTACAACATACTAGACTAACACATTCTTCTTAATAAAAGGATGATATTTAACATAAAAATTAGTATTAAAACTAGCATACAAAATTTCAATACTTTAACCGTAAGCCATGAATGTCATAAAAATAACTCATACACAGTCAAACATATCACAAAACCATAAATACAATATGGAAGATTTGTATCATAATAAATAAACTTAAAACCAGAGTAAAATTTATCAACAGATGTTGACATTGATGAAAATGATCAGAAAAACTCCCTGAGTGAAATATCCCTTTTTCATGAAACATTTTAAAGTCACATAATTTAGAAAGAAGACATTTAATTAAATTTTTGAATCAAAGTTTCCCATACCACTTTGAAACTTTTTAATGGTATTAACATTTTAAAAACATTCATGACCATAAAAATAAATCCTTAGAAACCATTTTGAAAACCTGGACATTAATGAGAATGATTTAGAAGAATAAATATTTAAAACATTTAAAATGATGTTTTAATAAAAGTGTCCCTTAAAATAATCCCATTGAAAACTTTTTTATGAAACATGGATGTGGATAATAATTATGTCCCTCTAAAAACCTACACATAAACAAGCTCAAATAATAATGAGACTGAGGAATTAACCCTTACCAATTTGGTAACATACGAAACATACACCCCATGAAAGAAGTATCATAATATGAAGATGTAAATACACATAAATTAAAGTGTATTACAAAAATAATAAAATTATGGGTATTACATACACCACAGAAAAAGAAAATAGTTGCAATATAGCATGAATCTCATGGTAATAAGAAGTGAGATGAAAAACCCTTACCTCGTACTTTTCTTTAGTCGAGGGTATGTTTAACCTCATGTATAAAGATTATATAAAGTTATTAAATTATTCCAGAACAATATTAGTATTTATGATATCATACATTATTCATATATGAATTTATATTACCCATTTAATAACAATTTCCATGTTAAATTATCATTTTAGGTAATAATCGCTTTCTTTATTGTACATGTTTTAACTTGTTATTGTTGATTTTATCACTTAGATAATGATTTAAATAATTCCAGAATATAAAACATCATACTTATTTAGAATATAAATATGTATAATGGACATATATATATGAAATGGAAAATGTCATTTATGGATACGGTAGGCCATACGTACGCATAAACGTTGTTTCCATTTTCATGTCGTATTGAACAAAAGTATGAGAATAAGATATATATAAGTACCTAAATATATATATTTATATCTACAATAGAATTATTATTCCATATATTACATACTTATTAATGATATATATTTTATAATCATCATTTAATTATTAACATGGAAATGAATCTCATCGCGTCATGGAGACGGTAATCCGTATGTACGCACGAGTGACAACATCATTATATTGATGGTGAAACCTTATATAATTGGATGGTATATAATATATACAGAATAATTGACATGTTATATTTATTATTTACATCAGTTATACTATTTATTATACCAATCCAAATAATTAAGAGTTTGAATAAAAAAAACTACACCACGATGTGGAGATGGCAATCCGTACGTACGCACGTATGGTGACTTGGTCATTTATAGGATGGATAGAATAATGAATATGGTTTTACCATTTTTATAATAACATCCCATTATATATTATATACTTGAGTTCTAATTTTAGAATGGAAACAAAAAAGAAAGAGGAAGTGGAAGAAGAAAATAACTTGAAAGTGGTGATGTAATATTTACCTCTTCTTTCGGTTCTTCCATTTGATTTGACCAAAAGGTATCCATAGGTTAGATTTATGACTAGAGTAATGCCTCTACGATAAAGGGAGGAACGTTGGGAGGATATTTGGGTAGGGTTTGGCCGAGCCAAAAGTATTTGGGGGAGTTAAATTAAGATAATGGAAGTTCCCATTTGTAAGAGAGGTGAGTATCACTTTAGGAAAAGTTTGAAATATTATTTCATAATAAAATAATTTTCGGTTTCTAATGGCTCCAAGATGATTTATTTATAGGATAATGTTGATATGGGTCCATAACCTCTCAAAATATAGGTTTTAGATAGGTGTAGGTCACCATAATAACCATAAATTTTAGATTTAACTCTTAGTAAAATTGTTTGACATTTACCATGTCTCTTTGTATGTTTATATTATATGGTTTAAAAACATACTATAAAATTAAAATAGATCCCCAAGTGGTTCATTAATGTAATATATATTATTATATAAGTCTTTTGTCCGATCCTTATATTTTCAGGACTATTATATCAATTAATAATATAATATATGTTTTAAAAACTATTATATGTCAATTTCGACACTATTTGGTATTTGTTTTTTTATAAAATCCTAAAATCATGATTAATTAAAACATAATTGATTGAATCAACCCTAAAATGTCTTATTAACCTATAAAATTAATTTAATTCATTATAAGTTTCAAATTACATTTATTTTGGTATTTATAATATCAATTATTTTAATATTTTATTAATAATGTAATTGTTGCATCATCATTGTGTCAGGAATAAATTTACTCATTTAAGGTCTGAAAATTATAAATAAAATACCATTATGTAGTAAAACTTTTTATATTTATAATTAATATTTATAGTTGAATTTATATTATGTATAACCCTATATTAAAATTGTTTTAGTTATTAAAACTTGAATTTAACACTTTTATCTCTTCTTTAAATTAAATATTAATAAATGTCCTAATATAATAGAAGTGGACCTAAAGGATAATATTTTATTACTAAGGTTATTTTTGGTCTAATTTCACTTATCCAATAGAATTATGACATTTGTTAGGGAAATTATAATATCATTTTTACCCTTAATTACCCTATTTACTTTTAACCGTGGTAAATAAAAGTAAAAAGTTACTATTCAAAAAAATATGTTTATCTTATTGAAGAAAATTTTGCTTAATAATATAAACTATGTCTCCCATATTTTTGAAATTGATCTCACAAAAGTGGTAACATTATGTTTTATTCAAATTTGAAAATGCTTCTAGGAGGTGGGTAAAAGACGGTAAAAAGTTGGATAAAATTTTTTATATCTAAACTTATTATAAAATGACTGTAATGATTTAGGATGAATATATATAGTTATTATGTATCTATTTTTACCTAAAATAAATTCAATTAAAATAACTTACTATTTAAATAAAAAAGTTAGTTTTAACCAATAACGAATTATTTTTCACTATTCATAAAAAAATGAACGTTTTCAGAAAAATACAAAAAATTCATCTTAAGATAATTTTGATATTCCGAATTCAAAAATGATGTCTATTTTACGAAATTAAAAACATAGAAGTTTAATTTATTAATTTACAATTAATTCCCGTTTTCAAAACAAAAAAAACGTGTTTTTTAAAAATAAAAAACTGTCAAAAGATTTACATGTGTTTTTGAAAAATTTAAATTTGAAATTACTTATAATGACCTAAATTTTATTCAATGATAAAACTATAACCTAATTATACTTCCAAACCATTAAAATTCATAATTTATCACTGTAAATTATTTTGAATAAAAAGTTTTTCTTAATTAAAATTTAGTAATTTTCTCTATTCATCAAAATTTGAATGTTATTAGAAAAGTACCAAATATTTATTAAAACTAAATTTTTATTTCCTCATTATAAAGAATAATTTAATTTAATTAAATTGAAAATATAAAATTATCAAATATTTGTTTTAAAAATGGTTTTCCAATAAAAGGCAGTAAAATTGTTTTTAAAAAAAATTGATTATTTTATCTGAAAAATGAATTTGTTCTTATAATATGTCTAAGTAACACATAATATGGATGTAAATATTATATATAATATATAAGATTCAAAATTCAGTTAAAAATATTCTTAACCTCTCTTTGAACGGTTAGTTTAGTAAGTTGTGGTGAGCTCGAACTCGGTGTTGCGTGTATCACAAGCTATTAAATTATTTTAGTGAGATAATGTACTATGAAATCATGGGGTGTTACATCAAACAATATAAATTTTCCATAAATCATATGAATCACTCATTTCCCATTCCTAGGCCCCTGATCCATCTCTCAACTGTGGTTCATAAACATACAAAAATAATTGTGTGGAAAATTACCCAAGGTTGATAGACCATTGCACATCAACGAAATCCAACAACACAATGTCGTCAGTAAAACAAAAAAAATCACTAAACTTTTCTAGATATCTTAATCAATTCATATAAATTTCCACCAACTTGAAGTGGCACTATGGCTTTGGAACTAAGGAATATGATCTTTTCATAGTAGTGTCCTGATTTTGTAACTCCAAAACATTTATCTTCATAAAATCCCATATTAATTTCCATCTTGAATTAACAAGTTCATTAGGGATAGTTTTATATCCCGATAAATCCTATAGATTTATCAGTTGGAAACTTCTCAGAAACAATATAATCATGTAGTCAAAATCTCATTATTTTATATCACAAAAAATTGTAAAAAAGATATTAAATTTATATTCCTCTTTATCTTTCCAAAACATTAAAATAGTCCTAATATTAAATTATTCATCCAATTTTAAAAAATCAACAATGATAAGAAAAATACAACCAAAATTCAATGATATAACATAGCCATATTAAATCAAGAGACATAAATAAGAATAAAAATGAAAAAAACATACACCTGATGTTTTATCTTTATTAAGATAACATACAATTACGTATAGGATGAAATCATGATAATCCCACATTTTCACTAAAAAAGATAAAGGGATGTAGATCCCATACAATTATTTTTGGCTCAAAATTATGAAAACAATAATGGATAAATGATATAAAACTACAATCAATAGTAACACATTCAAAATCAAATGAGACAGGACCAAAAACTAACCACGATAACCCACTATCATGGATAACTCAATTCCATTGAAATAAAACAATGAGAACCCCACCCAAAATTTATTCTAGATGTAAGAATGGGATAAAATAGGAATAGAATATAAATATTTTACCATGATACATGAATCATTGATCTGAAAAAATCAAGGGGTTCGACTCTTAAGGGGATATAGATGGATAGAAACGTGGTGTGTAGGGGTTGACAAGGGTTCAAGGGAGGGAGCTACATCTAAAACAAGGCCACTATATCCTTTGTGTTATAGAGGAATCTTATAGGCCTCCATAATACAATTATGAATTCCACTATGTCTGCGGTACACTTTCCCAAGATGATATATGTATTTCATGGTGTTTTACATCACATATCCCATTCCTTTAAAACTTATATCAAACCATTTTAATCATCACCACTGACTCTACCATAACATGTTGTCAAAACCTAAGAAGTTTTAACCGCAATATTCCCCACACTGTGTCATTGTAATCCTCACACGACCCATTTCTAACAGTATAACATGATGGGTACCAAACCCAACCTTATTCCTCTAAAAGGAATCCCAAGTACTTTTCATAACCCTATGTCGCACATGAAAAGATTCATGGAAAAAACACTTCACCATGGAAAAATATGGATTTTCACTATATGTGGTACACTAAGCTATCAAATTCCCATCATAATGACTAGAATCAAAAATAATAAATGGAAAAATTAGAATTACCCAATCTCAAGACTCTAATTTAACTTCAATATTTTCATCACCACACCTACCATTAGACATAGTAAATCTCAAAACTATCAAAAAAACTTATATAAACTACAAAACCCCCATAAACTCCCTTGAAACTACTATGAGCCCTTGGAAATGTAATGGGAAGATAATTAGGAACTCCAAAACTTATAAAAGGTACCTTTCAAATAATTATTGTCCTCGTGAATTAAAAAAATCCCAAAAGGAAAAGGGATCCATTACAACACCATAAGAGACACCTTTCAATGATCCTAATACAATATGAGATAAACCAACCCAAGAAATGGTAAGTGTTCATAAAAATGAATATTTTCTGAAAAAAAGAAATTAAAAATACTTATATACCAACATAATATCATATCACATCATATCAAAAAAGTTAAATCCGATAAGGAATTAGAAAAAATAAAAATATTCAGTGTGCATTGAGGACCATTAGTCCCTTGGAAAATCATCCAGACCACCTTGTATCCATAGTAAATGATCTAAAGGAATAGAAAAACCATAAAAACCTTCTGTTAAAGTTCCTAAATCTTTATAGATCAATCCTTCAAGTTGCCACTATATTAATTATCTTTTCCCCCTAAACAATGATGTGAGAATCATCATGAATATTACAAAAATATTTGATACATGGAAGATTTCATAAATGTATCTCATCAGTGAGGGTATTGTTGACTGGTAATTTTGATCAACCAATTTTGTTCCAACATATCCCATGGATATGCAGTTTTAGTGATCTCAGTACCCTTTTCAAAATTTTATTGTTCTTAACGATTTCAATTTCGGTTTTATTTCATTTAATTTCATTTTTAATTCATTATATTTAAATATATATGTTCTAGAAATTTGTTTCTTTTCAATGTATATAACATAAGTTATGTGATATTTTTTTATGTGGGTAAATTAAAATGTCAATAAATCATCTATATCAATTTGATACGAATGTGAATCTCTTTTAAGAAACATTTACATTGTGAAAATGTCTCTGTGGAAATCACCTACATTGATGAATCACCTACACAAGAAATAGGTAATATTAATAAAACTACTAAGTGATTAAGATATGTGATGAAAATAAATATATGGTTTAAAATTGATTTGTAATTCATTCATCTATGTTAGTTTTAGTAACGTGGTCATTTATGATATGTGAATAAAATCGGTTATGTGTTGTTCCATGACAGAAATTTGCTACATGGATAAGTTGACTTTGTGATGGATGGATATGTTAACACTAAAATATGTGTATCACTGTAAAGATAGAGGAAGGAATGACTGATTTGGAAATAATCCAAACCCAAATAGAAGAAAAATCCACTAAAGGGTATGGATTCATGAAGGTATCCACCACCATGAATGGATTCGAACTGTGAATGTCCCAATAACACCGAGGAATAATATTAATCTCCACTCTATATTAGTCCCCGTTGGAAATAATTCTTTTTGAAATCACATGGAGGTTTGATAACAACCACTATATAGTGTAACATGTGTTCATAGATCCTATTTAATTCAAAAAGAACCTAATAATTCATGAATCCCACTATAATTCTTGATACCTACACCCTGAAACCTTTTGGGCCTATTGACCCCCTTATGTGTGACACTTAAGGGGATATTTCAACTTCATAGAAACACTCTTATCTCATGATACTACGATGCTCCATAAACGAATGAAGAGATAAAATTACAAATATTTCTATCCTTCATGAACCCACCTTTAATGTTTTTTGAGAACCTCTAACAAATGATGAGATTTATTTCCAAAGAAAAATTCCCTTCATGGATGAAAACCACCCCTAGGCATGTGGGGTTTTTGAAGACAAAAATCTTTTGAAAAAACCACCCCATGGGGACCAGGATTTTACCAAAAGGTAGGGTCAATGATTTTCACAATGTTTACTCACATTAGATACCCCTTTCTATCATGAGGCCTCTCAGATTCATGACACCCCCTTCATGAGGTCCTGAAATTTA
The DNA here is from genome assembly GCA_963277665.1 of Viscum album. Lineage (NCBI taxonomy): Eukaryota > Viridiplantae > Streptophyta > Magnoliopsida > Santalales > Viscaceae > Viscum > Viscum album. Next base: position 400,300,218 of record OY728131.1, on the reverse strand, counting down.
TGAAGATCCTCCTCTGGGACCCTCCATGATCTGTACTTTTATATGAAACCCCTTATAAAAATTTTAGTCCTAGGGCCCCATATTAATTCAAGACCTATTCTTCCACACTCTAGAAACCTATATTGTAACGACCCAAAATTTCATTAATGGAAAATCCCTCTTGATCCAGTTAAAGGTTTCATTATGAAAAAAAAATAATAAAAAATGTTTTTATAAGATGTCAACTTCTTTAGTTTTACGTTAAGATTTGTGACCATTACTTTTATAGCCGTTGAACAATGATCATCTGGGTAGTTTAAATACAAGGCTTTAACGAACCAATTTTCTACTCAGACAAAGGAAGCGATGGCCTCATCCAGTAGAATTGCCCCTTACGAAGCCCATTTGTCGGAGCTTGGAAAGGAGGTGGCGTCTTTGGGCTTTTCCGTTGACCAAGCCCAAGCGGAGCTTCATCAAGTCAAGCTCGAACGTGATCGTCTACGGGAAAAATGGAAGTTGATAGAGATTACCACTCGAGCAATGTTATCCGAGCAACCCCAAGAGTCTGTCACCATCGCACACCTTACCCTTAGGTCTTATGCGGCTATTTTAAGGGGTTATGTAACAAATAAGTAGCACCATGTTCATGGACATTATTTTTGTATATAATAATGAATATAATTTCTAGTCATTTTTGATACATTGTAATTAGTTTTTAAAGTACAAACGGTGTTTTTAGTTATTATTTAATTAAGAATTATATTTTATTAAATTACAGGATTTTTTGAATTAAATAATATTTTAATAAAATATTATTATTAATATTAAATTAATTTTTATTAAATATAAATGATCTTATAATTTTATGAATGCAATTAAAATTTTTATTAAAGTTTGAAAGCCATTTCTGTCAAAACCCGTGAATTTTTTATAAATGTCGGTTTTTATTTTAAAAGTGAAAATTCACATATTTAGAAAATTATTTAGATAAAATAAATAATATTTTTGGAATCAGGACGTCGAAATTATCCAACGGTGAATTTTTCATAATTTTCTGAGATAGTCAAATTTTTGGGTAAAAATTAAATACCATTTAAATATATAATGTGTTTTATGACATCATAATGACCCAATAGTGATGTAATAAAATACCATAATCCTTATGTTCGGCCAATATGTGTTTTATCATTAAAATAATGAGGTTTTGGGTTTGTTTGACTCACTTTTCAAAGCATTAATGGAGCCCTCAAGACTTATTCAACACTTTGCCTTTTTAAATTAATTTCAATGGGAGTGTGACTCACCTCCACATAAGCAACCCTAATTTTTTAATACGTTCGGACCATGGCCTTGTAAAATATTGTTTTCCTCTTTCCTTTTTCCAGAAACCATGGGCAAATACCATGGGATGGTTTGTGGTTTGGATTATTTTAATATAAGGGGTCCCAAACCTAAATAATAAAGAATTCTCTCACCTTTCATATATAAACCCACCCAAGCTCCCACTTCCTCCTCACTCAAAGCCCTTGAAGTTCGTCCAACCTCTGCCCTACTCTCTCTAGAATCCTCTCAAGGTGCCCCAAGCTCCCAAGAAGCCTCTCACAAGCCTCTCTCTAGCCTTTGGAAGCACACTTCCAAGTAAGGGTTTTTTCTTCCTTTCTCATTTTTGTCAATTTTCTTTAAGTTGTATTGCCCTTTTTATTTCAATTATGAAAGTTGGGGTATGGTTTCGAACCTCCCCCATACTGCCCTCTTATTGTTTGAATGATGGGAGAACCCTTTATCTCTCATTAAATGCCTCCCATGTACACCCGTTACTATGCCGAAATTCCGAAAGGAACTTCTCTCTCTTCTTTTACATTCAAGCAATACTTTTGTATCGTGAATCTAAATTCCATTTCTATTGTTGGGACATGTATATATATGATCTCCTTACTGTCCATTACATGTAAATATTTTGAGTAACCCCTTTCTCTCTCATCAACCTTTTTTATGAATTCTTATGTCACGCCGTTACGCTGCCGAAATCGCACCAATTTTCTAAGCCAATGTCTTTGTGTACAGAATACCATGTCCATTTCTCCATCAAGGGTATTCACCATTATGCACATATACGTATTGATTGTAAAGTTTCATGTATGAATTACACATTCCTTTATCGTGGAATAAATGATTATGTTTTATGAATCCATGTTTTATGATCCATGTGGCACACTTATGCATGAAATGGAATGTTTAAGAAGGGTGCGCCCTTTATAGCGCTCCAATGCATTGGGTAAAGTATAGTATCATGATACGTCATGTGCAATGAGTTTTGACTCATGCTAATTCAAGTGCAATGAGGGTTTACTCGTGCTTCAAGTGCAACGAGGGTTTACTCATGCTCCATGTGCAATGAGCCTTGGCTCATGCTAATTCAATGTTAAGTGTTGTTGCCACATTTCCATGTTATGATTATCATGCTTTATCATGCCTTTATGTTCATGTTTCTATTATGCTCTATTGATATGCCTATTGCCTAACATGTATTTCACTCCTCATGTTATTCATTGTTTACTCCCTTACTGGGCTTTATAGCTCACCCTTTTCTTATGCATGTCCTCAGGTTATCCCATGCAATGCTAAGTACGAAGGGATGTAGTGGTCATGTAAAGGAAGTTTTCAATAAGGATGTTGTATTTCAAGTTTAAAGTTTTTATGTAATGATCCTAATCCCCAAAGACACTAAACCTCTCGATCTTCTTTGTTGTATCAAGTGAAGTTTTATGTAATAAAGCTGTTTAAGTTGTAATAAAAAGCAGGGTTGTCATAGTTGGTATCAGAGGATAGGTTTAGTTATTTTTGGGATTAGGAAACCCTAGTAGAGCCTTAGATACAAGACTAAGCATAATAAAAACATCCCTAAATTTTGGTAAATACTAAGTAAGTGTTTCATCAAACAAATACATCCCTGTCTGGATACGAGCAGGTAGAGGCGGCTCTGGCACAGATGTATCCTAGGGGTAAAACCCGAAAACACCGCTTTGAGCTAGACTCGAACGGGAACTGGTGCACGACAACGGGCCTTGCTGCACTCTTGGCTACGACACTCCCGGGGGATATGTTTTGATATATTCAAAATCTTAGTATGAACCCTTATTAAGGGAAAAATGCCCCTAAGAATATATGTTAGAAGGAAGATCATGAAAATCCTGGATTGAATCCTATAGACTCATTAGTTAAAGAGATTAAAGTTTATTTATAAGTCATCAACTTTTGTCTTTGGATTACCCTCTATGTGTTACCCCTAACTTTCCTTTTATTCCAGCCAATGGCCGGTAATAGGAGAACTCGGGCTAACAACCGTTGTGAAGATCAGTGTGATGATTGTACCAATGAGATGCCCAATCCAATGGGAGCGGGAATCGCGAACGTTGTCACGCTTCTCTCTCAGCTAACTCAAGTTTTGAATAGAAACACTGGTCAAGAGGAACGTTCAACCCCCCCTAAGAAAGAACAAGTCGCTATTGAAAGCTTCATGAGACAAAGGCCTCCTACTTTTAGTGGATCATCCGATCCCACGATTGCTGAAAAATGGATCAACTCCATTGAAAAGATATTCTCCATCCTCCAATGCTCTGAAAAAGAGAAGGTTCTCCTGGCGGCTTATCGTATGGAGGGTGAAGCTGATCAATGGTGGACATTGATCAAAAATACGAAGCCTGAGGAGGAGATCGAGGCTTTGGAATGGAAGGTATTCCGGAAGATGTTTTTCGATAAATATTTTCCACGCACCCTCCATCTTAAGATGGAAAGGGACTTCCTTTCCCTCAAGCAGAAAGATGAGGAATCTGTGGGAGCGTATGAGGAAAACTTCACAAGGCTTGCACGATACGCTTCCGGCTTTGTCGTTACCCCCGAATGCAAGGTTGACCGCTTCTTTGGTGGGCTGAAACCTAGCTTGCAGAAAGCATTAGCGATCCGTGACTTCGACAGCTATGAGGAAATTGTCCGATGTGCCCTCAAGGTTGAAATGGAGGTCGGAGAATCACATGGGTATCTTGGGGACAAGAAGCGGAAGGTGGACTTCAATGCTGGTGGTCCGATGGATAAATCCAACGGCGCTAAGAAATTCCAGCACCCCACTTGCCAAAAGTGTGGAAAAAAGCACCCTAGAAATTGCCTTAGGGGGACAAGAAAATGCTTTAAGTGTGGAAGAGAAGGGCACCTAGCTGTTAACTATCAGCAAGAAGGACCCGCGGCTGCGACAGAGGGGAGGAATGCTCCGTTCGAACCTCAACGCGTTGTTCAATGCTTCAAATGCAAAGAACCGGGTCATTTTGCGAATCAATGCCCTAATCCAAGGGTTATCGGAGGCAATCAACAACCTCCAGGACAGCAAGGAAGAGCTTTTGCCATCACTTCTGCCGAAGTGAACCCCGAAAACGAAGTGGTGACAGGTACACTAGTTATTCATTCATGAATAGCGAACGTAATTTTTGATGCAGGTTCTACGCATTCTTTTATATCTCAAAAGTTTAGTAGAATAATCCCTGCACCACCACAAATCATGGAAGTAAAGATGTCGGTGAGTACGGAAAATGGGGCAATCATTGCATCCCATGAGTATAAGTCCACCCCTGTTATAATCTGTGGATTGAATTTCCCGGCGAACCTCGTCATACTCCCTTTGGTGGAATTTGATGCAATTCTTGGCATGGATTTGCTTTCCTTATATAGAGCCAACATAAATTGTCGGGAGAGGGAAATCACACTCCATATGGAGAATCGACCCCCGATTCTTTACAAGTGTCAGGAGGAAGATGAATCTCCTTTAGCTCCATCATCTCAAGCATGGATATTACTACCTTATGAGCACGCATATCTGGCTCAGATGATTGAGTCCAAGGAAGAAACCACCCTTGAAGAAATGCCTATTGTGAGGGAATTCGCTGAAGTATTTCCCGAGGAACTTCCTGGTCTTCCTCCAAGAAGAGATGTTGAGTTCTCAATTGAACTTATACCTGGGGCGCTACCAATATCCAAGACTCCATATAGAATGGCTGTGGTTGAGCTTGAAGAACTGAAGAAACAACTACAGGAGAATCTAGATAAAGGGTTTATACGCCCAAGTGCATCACCATGGGGTGCACCAGTCCTCTTCTTCAAGAAGAAGGATGGGTCGATGCGGCTTTGCATCGATTATCGTGAACTTAACAAAATCACGATAAAGAACAAGTATCCTCTCCCAAGAATCGATGACTTGTTTGATCAGCTGCGTGGAGCACAATACTTCTCCAAGGTCGACTTGCGGTCAGGATATTATCAAGTAAGGGTGAAGAAGGAAGATATCCCCAAGACTGCTTTTCGTACAAGGTACGGGCACTATGAATTCATAGTAATTCCTTTTGGACTCACCAATGCTCCAGCAATATTCATGGACTTGATGAATAGAGTCTTTAGAGATTACCTAGATAAATTTGTGGTAGTCTTTATAGATGATATTCTAATATACTCCAAAACCAAGGAGGACCATGAGGAGCATTTAAGAACTGTACTGGAGACTTTGCGCAAGGAGAAGCTCTATGCCAAGTACAACAAGTGTGAGTTCTGGTTGAAAGAGGTCTCATTCTTGGGCCATATCATCACAAGCAATGGGATATCTGTGGACCCCTCCAAAAAAGATGCAATTGAGGGATGGCCGAGGCCAACATCGGTAACTGATATCCGTAGCTTCTTGGGGTTAGCTGGATATTATCGATGATTTGTGAGAAACTTCTCACGATTGTCCAACCCTCTTACCAAGCTAACTCGAAAGGGAGTAAAGTTTGCTTGGAGTGATGAATGCGAAGAAATCTTCAAGGAGTTGAAAAGGAGGCTTATCACTGCACCCGTGCTCACTTTACCCACAAGTGGGGAGCTTTTTGTGGTATTCAGTGATGCTTCGAAGAAGGGCTTAGGATGTGTGCTGATGCAGAATGATAAAGTGATATCCTATGCCTCAAGGCAGTTGAAAATCCATGAGCGAAACTATCCAACGCATGATCTGGAGTTGGCGGCGGTGATCTTTGCCTTGATAATCTGGCGGCATTATCTCTATGGAGAGAAATGTGAGATATATACTGACCACAAAAGTCTTAAATATATATTCACACAGAAAGAGCTTAATATGCGCCAGAGAAGATGGATAGAGCTCATCAAGGATTATGACTGTTCAATACATTACCACCCTGGGAAGGCGAACAAGGTGGCGGATGCCCTAAGTAGAAAGGATCCAGCAATTCTATCAATGATGAGAATTGAGAAGGATCCAATCTTCTTAGACTTGATGAAGATGGACGTGGGAATCATAAAGAAGGGAACATCATCAATCCTTTCACAAATGATTGCTCAACCATCTCTTTTGGAAAGGTTAAATGATGCTCAAAAGGATGATGCGAGAATCCAAGAAAAAGTGGAAGCTATCAAAAAGGGAAAATCCTCAGAGTTTAATGTTAATGAATAAGGAATTGTGCGGTTTGGGAAAAGACTATGTGTCCCATCATGTTCGGAGCTGAGGAAGGAACTTTTGGATGATGCACATAGTTCAAATTTCTCTATTCACCCAGGGAGCACAAAGATGTATCGAGATCTCCGAGAAAACTTTTGGTGGGATAATATGAAGAAGGAGATCGCTGAATATACATCAAAGTGCCTGGTGTGTCAGCAAGTGAAGGCAGAGAGGCAGAAGTCTAAGGGGATGATGCAACCATTGCCCATACCAGAATGGAAATGGGAGAACATCACCATGGACTTCGTCACTGGACTTCCAAGGACATCCAAAAGCAACAATGCAATCTGGGTTATTGTGGATCGTCTTACAAAGACTGCACACTTCATTGCTATTCGAGAGGATTTCTCTTTGGATCAACTGGCACGGATATATATCAGGGAAGTGGTACGGTTGCATGGAGTACCACTATCTATTGTGTCGGACCGAGATCCATGATTTACCTCTAAGTTTTGGAAGAGTCTTCAACATGCTCTGAATACTAAACTGAACTTCAGTACGGCCTATCATCCTCAAACTGATGGCCAATCCGAGCGGACTATCCAAACACTTGAGGATATGTTGAGAGCATGCTCAATGGACTTTAAAGGAGGATGGGATCAACATCTTTCTCTAGTTGAGTTCTCTTATAATAATAGTTTCCACTCGAGCATCCAAATGGCACCATATGAAGCCCTGTATGGGAAAAGGTGTAGAACACCGGCATGTTGGGATGAGGTCGGTGAACGTAAGCTGCTTGGACCAGAAATGGTCAAAGAAATGGTGGAGAAGGTGAAAACCATTCAGCAGCATATCAAGGCAGCCCAAAGTCGACAGAAGAGTTATGAAGATAATCGTTGATGAGACCTTGAGTTTAAAGTCGGAGACATGGTGTTTTTACGCATATCTCCGTGGAAGAAGGTCATGAGGTTTGGAAAGAAAGGGAAGTTAAGTCCAAGGTACATCGGCCCATTAGAGATTCTTGATCGTGTTGGGGCTGTGGCATATCGACTAGCACTTCCACCTACTATGGCCAAGGTGCATGATGTCTTCCATGTATCCCTCTTAAGGAAGTACATACCAGACCCTTCACATGTACTCTCTTCTGAGGTGGTACAATTAGAAGACGATCTTTCTTATGAGGAGAAACCAGTGAAGATCTTGGATCGTAGAGAAAAAGTTCTACGAAATAAGACAATGCCCCTCATCAAGGTGTTGTGGAGAAACCACAAGTTTGAAGATGCAACTTGGGAGTCGGAGGATATGATGAAGCTAAGTTACCCACATTTGTTTTAGTGTGGGAAAAGGAAAATTTCGAGGGTGAAATTTCTTAAGGGGGGGATGTTGTAACGACCCAAAATTTCATTAATGGAAAATCCCTCTTGATCCTGTTAAAGGTTTCATTATGAAAAAAAAATAATAAAAAATGTTTTTATAAGATGTCAACTTCTTTAGTTTTATGTTAAGATTTGTGACCGTTACTTTTATATCCGTTGAACAATGATCATCTGGGTAGTTTAAATACAAGGCTTTAACGAACCAATTTTCTACTCAGACAAAGGAAGCGATGGCCTCATCCAGTAGAATTTCCCCTTACGAAGCCCATTTTTCGGAGCTCGGAAAGGAGGTGGCGTCTTTGGGCTTTGCCCTTGACCAAGCCCAAGCTGAGCTTCATCAAGTCAAGCTCGAACGTGATCGTCTACGGGAAAAATGGAAGTTGATAGAGATTACCACTCGAGCAATGTTATCCGAGCAACCCCAAGAGTCTGTCACCATCGCACACCTTACCCTTAGGTCTTATGCGGCTATTTTAAGGGGTTATGTAACAAATAAGTAGCACCATGTTCATGTACATTATTTTTGTATATAATAATGAATATAATTTCTAGTCATTTTTGATACATTGTAATTAGTTTTTAAAGTACAAACGGTGTTTTTAGTTATTATTTAATTAAGAATTATATTTTATTAAATTAAAGGATTTTTTGAATTAAATAATATTTTAATAAAATATTATTATTAATATTAAATTAATTTTTATTAAATATAAATGATCTTATAATTTTATGAATGCAATTAAAATTTTTATTAAAGTTTGAAAGCCATTTCTGTCAAAACCCGTGAATTTTTTATAAATGTCGGTTTTTATTTTAAAAGTGAAAATTCACATATTTAGAAAATTATTTAGATAAAATAAATATTATTTTTGGAATCAGGACGTCGAAATTATCCAACGGTGAATTTTTCATAATTTTCTGAGATAGTCAAATTTTTGGGTAAAAATTAAATACCATTTAAATATATAATGTGTTTTATGACATCATAATGACCCAATGGTGACGTAATAAAATACCATAATCCTTATGTTCGGCCAATATGTGTTTTATCATTAAAATAATGAGGTTTTGGGTTTGTTTGACTCACTTTTCAAAGCATTAATGGAGCCCTCAAGACTTATTCAACACTTTGCCTTTTTAAATTAATTTCCATGGGAGTGTGACTCACCTCCACATAATCAACCCTAATTTTTTAATAAGTTCGGACCTTGGCCTTGTAAAATATTGTTTTCCTCTTTCCTTTTTCCAGAAACCATGGGCAAATACCATGGGATGGTTTGTGGTTTGGATTATTTTAATATAAGGGGTCCCAAACCTAAATAATAAAGAATTCTCTCACCTTTCCTATATAAACCCACCCAAGCTCCCACTTCCTCCTCACTCAAAGCCCTTGAAGTTCGTCCAACCTCTGCCCTACTCTCTCTAGAATCCTCTCAAGGTGCCCCAAGCTCCCAAGAAGCCTCTCACAAGCCTCTCTATAGCCTTTGGTAGCACACTTCCAAGTAAGGGTTTTTTCTTCCTTTCTCATTTTTTGTCAATTTTCTTTAAGTTGTATTGCCCTTTTTATTTCAATTATGAATGTTGGGGTATGGTTTCACACCTCCCCCATACTGCCCTCTTATTTTTTGAATGATGGGAGAACCCTTTCTCTCTCATTAAATGCCTCCCATGTACACCCGTTACTATGCCGAAATTCCGAAAGGAACTTCTCTCTCTTCTTTTACATTCAAGCAATACTTTTGTATCATGAATCTAAATTCCATTTCTATTGTTGGGACATATATATATATGATCTCCTTACTGTCCATTACATGTAAATATTATGAGGAACCCCTTTCTCTCTCATCAACCTTTTTTATGAATTCTTATGTCACGCCGTTACGCTGCCGAAATCGCACCGATTTTCTAAGCCAATGTCTTTGTGTAGTGAATACAATGTCCATTTCTCCATCAAGGGTATTCACCTTTATGAACATATAAGTATTGATTATAAAGTTTCATTTATGAATTCCACATTCCTTTATCGTGGAAGAAATGATTATGTTTTATGAATCCATGTTTTATGATCCATGTGGCACACTTATGCATGAAATGAAATGTTTAAGAAGGGTGCACCCTTTATAGCGCTCCAATGCATTGGGTAAAGTATAGTATCATGATACGTCATGTGCAATGAGTGTTGACTCATGCTAATTCAAGTGCAACGAGGGTTTACTCGTGCTTCAAGTGCAATGAGGGTTTACTCATGCTCCATGTGCAATGAGCCTTGGCTCATGCTAATTCAATGTTAAGTGTTGTTGCCACATTTCCATGTTATGATTATCATGCTTTATCATGCCTTTATGTTCATGTTTCTATTATTCTCTATTGATATGCCTATTGCCTAACATGTATTTCAATCCTCATGTTATTCATTGTTTACTCCCTTACTGGGCTTTATAGCTCACCCTTTTCTTATGCATGTCCTCAGGTTATCCCATGCAATGCTAAGTACGAAGGGATGTAGTGGTCATGTAAAGGAAGTTTTCAATAAGGATGTTGTATTTCAAGTTTAAAGTTTTTATGTAATGATCCTAAGCCCCAAAGACACTAAACCTCTCGATCTTCTTTGTTGTATCAAGTGAAGTTTTATGTAATAAAGCATGTTTAAGTTGTAATAAAAAGCAGGGTTGTCATATATATGACTGGTATAACCCACTCATGTGTCCTCCTATATCACTCCTTGTTCTTCTAGTTCCTATATAATACCGATTTATCTTATGAATAGGAACACCAATCCTTATTTGATCTATGTACAGGTGACCTATAATTGGGTCTCGTGATTTTTCACTCCTTCATGGTACTGAAAAAAACATGTACCACCCAAGGACGCATGAGTGATGGTCATGTAAGCCCCAACGATTGAATAATCCAGTGAAATTGGCGACCTGTATCAATGGGGATTCCTTGAAAAGAATCTTCCTCCCTTTTACACATACCCCCTTGATGTATAATCCCCATCAACATCCAATATGAATGATGTAAAACTACCTAGATCAACATCCAAGTCATACAATGTTAAATTTTGAAAAAATATAATCTTCATTATATAACATTTTCTATCTACACATCTTTGCCATAAATGCTAAAATACATGACAAATTCTAACATGTATGATGTAATACTACCTTTCTCCATGTCCTAGTCATATGAAATTAAACTAAATGACAATACCCTTAGAAAATTATGGAATCTATATCCATACCATGTGCGATAAACACGTGATACCTCATGTATGACTCACATGGCATAACCCCACACCTCTTACCTGGTATGATAAATACAAGATTACCCATGTACGATCATCATGGGATGCCACCATACCACCCTAAGATTGGATGATACTCCATCTATGGAGATGAAACACCTACCCCTTGGATGCTCCTATACATAATCCCCACATTACCCTTCCCCATTAGGGGATGAGTCACCAAAAATCTACAGCTTCCTCGTGCAATCCTTACACCATCACTACCCACCATGGTATGAAACCCCAACTCAAGGAAGCTCCCATATGTTAGGCCCACATTATCTCTCCAAGTGTAATCATATTGTATCATGATGTTTCCATGTGCCGGACGCAAGACATACATCATTGATTCTCCTTTCATAACATAATAGTTATTACCGCATGAAGTTAAACTGTAAGGATTGGTCCTATCACATGACCTTAAATTTTGTAATAAAACTACATGTGTCTTTATCCCTATTTATTAAAAATGTTATGTAGGACACCTCTTAGAGGTTCAATCCCAATAAACACTATATAATGTTGAAAAAAATTCCCTCCTAGTGGCACACCAGACTCGATCCATCTAAATAGGATGTCCTGATTCATCTCCACTAGATATGAAACTCATTAATAAATCCTTCTTAATTGTACATACAATCCTTCCCCTAAAAGACGTTAATCATACACCAATGCTATCCCCAAAGGATGAAAAAACTATAACCATCCACAAGACATTAAACAGGAACCCGTCATGTACCTCACAATATAATAAACATGAACCCACCCTTTCACCAAAATACATTAAAAATTTCCCCATCATGTCCCCAGAAGATGTTAAAACTGCACCCATCCTGTCCTCACAATACAATAAACCTGTATTCAAATTCATGAGAAATTAATCTCACACCCTGAACTAGAATCCCTACCCCTTGAAAAAACAGTATGATTGATTTAAAATGATTTGGAATATATGAACACCTATAATTAATCACCTTGTGATCAGAGTAATATTTTTTGAGTGTCACAAAAAATATTCCTCATAAATGAGATTCCCTACAAAAGTGGATGAATTTACAGGAGGAAAAAATACCCAATGTATGGACATGCCTAGATATTCCCATCATGAAATCTAAACCTTAATGAAAGTTATTTCCCTTTAGAGATAGAATAAGTGCAATTAATGTAATCCACCTTGATATGACACAAGGAAGGAGTTCCAATAACATGACTTAATCTATTAGGGAGACCCATTATAGGGAACGAGTTCTTGAGAGGAATCCAATGAATGAGGAACCAACATCTCATCATGTTTTTTCGATCAAGGAGTAGACATCACTAATCAATGTGTTGAAAGTCACCATCCATTTTTAATGTGGAAATTCTGGGGAAAATGAATTAGAATGCTGACCTCTAGGTGAATAGATGGAACTACGACATCTACAAAAGAATTATAAGTAAAAAATGGTGAACCAAACATGGAACTATTATTCTTCACCATGGGTACTGGAAGTGTTAGGGGGATACAAATATTTTCAGTCCACCTAATCTTGATATCTGGTTCTAGGTCCCAAAAATTTTTTGGTCATCCATAATGAAACATTCCAAAAAATTATGGCAGCTGATGTTGAGTATACTCGATCTGCGACATTATCAGTGTGGGTACGTCTTCCCTTCAAGAATATTGGATGAAATTTTAGATTTTCAAATTTAATTTAATATACATGTAATATTGTATTAATCTATATTATATACAATTCAAAATCTAAATTATGGTACCAACATTGGAATCCCATGTGATGGGGTAGGAGAATGTTTGATGCAGAAATCCCGCATAACTACACTTCTTCCATGACTTCCACCTCGAAATCAGATGTGGGGTTAACATGACCCATGTGACCCTCTATGATTATATATAAAATGGTGATAAACACCCTGGTGCACTTTAATAAGAAGGATATATTCATTACCACCAGATATATGACCTTATAGGACCTGAATGCATTGATTCCATATAAACACCTCACCCTCGTGGGTCATGCAGGGGTAAACCAATGATAATTATAATGAAAAACTGCTTCTATATAATCTCTATAGAGAAATACAATGACTCACACCCCTATGATGAGGAGGTAAGTTATGTCTGAGTCTCACAGAATCTTAATACCCCACAAGAGCCAACTAGGTGGAATCCCACCAGGCTTCATGAACTCAAATATTGGCCGGTCCCACAGGCCAATGAATAGGTTTACATAATATCCACTACTCAGAACCTATTCTGGACCAATCAATGTCAATTATGAGGGTATGACCATGACATTAGCTGGTGAGGGGATTATTTTATGGCTCCAATATAACCTACCACCATTATAATATCCTACAAAATCTCTATAATAGGTGAACAAGGATAAATATTTTCCCTCTTCGTGTCGATACCCTAGTCACCTCATAAGAAGGATGATTCACTATATATTTACCTAACACCACCAACATTCATTACAGGACATATCATGATGAGTAGAGTAATTTTAGTGGTCTTCCCCATGTTACTACTAACCCGAGTGGAGGTCCTCCCCACTCCTTCAACAACATGCACAAAGGTACTCCTCATGCTACTACTAAATGAAGAGAAGGTACTCCCTGAGTTCCTCGAAGACAAAATGGATGTTTTAACCATGATTAAAAAACTAAAATGTAGTTTTTCTCTATACCGAAATCATATCCTTCCTAAATAACAATCCAGAGGCAAGATGGATAATGCTCACCACTGAAGGTGGGACCCAAAGAAGTATCATGTCATGACAGACCTCTAAAATTTTGAGGTGATGAATGGATCAATTATGAAACCCTACCAAAAACATCAAGATTTTCTTGGAATTATGACCATCAAATGAGGCTTACCTTTTGGAAGACACGACACATAAGATCCCTAGATCCCTTCGTAGGTACATGCTTTTGGAAGATGTTCTGATCCCATTTTAAGGGCCCGTAGTGCAACAATTTTCATATCCATTAGTTTCCCTCTTCTATACCTCTATATACAATGTTATATAAATTCTATATTCTGGGTTTATGCCTTCATATGATGAGAAATTCACTGAGTCATATATGGTTTCTACCTCTCTCTCTCTCTCTCTCTCATAATGCAGTGCATAAAATAATTTCCTTCCTGAACATGGTAATGATTCTGGATCCTCCTCCGAGAGTCGTTCCAACACGACGAATCCAATTTCTCTACACAGATCTCCCTAATATGGTATAGAAGACATCAGGAAGGGATATAATCTATTATTCCCCCAATATATAAGATAGTACTAATTATGGTTTGGTCCGACCACAAGCAGGATCCTTCCTCTTATCAACATGGCTTGTCAACGGTACAGGACGCAGACTAGCTGTTAGTAGTGTTATAGACACCTAAAACTTTAGAAATTGACATCTCAGAATCCTTAATAATATAACAGGTATATTTTTTACACTATATCATCTTACTCATATTGTTCCACCTTCATGATCATCAGTTTTCCTACCGATGGAATTCATACTATCTCAATGACATCCACCAGTTGTGCTGAAAATATGATATCATAGCGCTCTCAAATTTACAACACCCTGAGTCATATAGTTACTACCGAAACCACTGAAAAACATATCAATACCCTCACCATGCTACATAGATTTATGGAAGAATCATATCTGTGTTTATATATTAGAGTCTTGAGACAACATGCTACTCTATATTTTAACTATATCTTTTTTCAAGTTGACATATCCCAAGATGATGAATATTATCATCCAGTTACCTTCTTGGTTAACTTTTCTATCACTGACCTACCCAAGGATCATAGGAAAAGGTGTTTTGATTCTTGTAACATAATGGAATATCCTCCTTTAGGGGAAGCGTAGTACCTTGATGAGCCCTTATCATGCATCGTCGCTCATCAGCAAACAGAGGCACTGAGACTCAGACCTGCAATGAGATGTTATTGTATGTCCATATGAACATTGAAAATGGATAGGGGATTATTTAACATTCCATTTCAGAATTTTTTATACATAATGAAAATAAATAACCAATGGTATCCTCATTTCTCCATCAACTAAAGGAATACAAAAGGATCACTAACACCTCATTTGATAGAAGCTCCCACATTACAGAAATGACCTAAGGGACCAGATATCTCCTATAGTGGGACTACTGGTTCTCTATAACTAAACACACCCATTTAAAAATTGGTGGATCAACATATCGAGCCATGGAAAATATGGGGTATATTAAAAGAGACTGAGGCATTAGTCACTAACTCCACACAAATATTGTGATTATCCACCTTGGGATCCATGTCATGTTATTCCATGAGTCGATGAGACCACTCCATGAGTTTATGATATAGTAAATGAAATGGTGGATATAGGCATTTTATAAGATGACTTGATGGTTTATATCAACTATTTCCTTGATACCTTGGAAATAAAATAGGTGGAAATACAACTTGATGAAATGTAGTACCCGGTATGGGTGGACAATGTCTGAGCTCCGCCAGAGTATTCAAATTCTTGTTTCACACTATTTAATGTCCTGGGTGATCCATTTCACCACATGGAACAATTTTATTGCAGGGTTGATACTATGTCGGGAACTCTAAACTAACTGGACGCCTCTAAGATTTGATGAATCATCCAAACAATGGAAGAAACCACATTCTTCTGGAATAACCAACGGCCCATAGGGTCCATTATAGATAGGGAGACCATTATAGACAGTTCCTTTATTTTTTTCAGATCCACCATGATCTAGGAAAGTGTCTTTTCCCTGTACATGTAAAAAAAGAGTTTGTATGAGAGAGTTGAAGAATTTATCTCTTAGAAAAAATTCCTCATGTATTCACTCAACATTCTACTGTCACCAGAACAAATACGTTTGATGTGCATGGAGAACGTTAAGCGAGAATTAAATTGTATCCTAACCACCATGAACTACCCTATTGGATTTTAGAATTTCTATAAAAATTCTTTTTTCCTAGAATAATTATTATAGTAGAAGAATATACAATAGACCCACTCATTTTACCTTCCATGTCCCTTGAGAAAACCTGAAAAAGCATAGACTAATGCTCCCACGCATGAATAGGTTCTTAGGTATGGGCATATGATGGATCATTTTTTAAAAGGTCCACAATATGTTTTGAACTACCAAGCATAGACTATCCAATCGTAGCCCCTTCAAGTATAGACTAGTTTAGCACAACTCTCTATATGAGAGAACATGTCT
The DNA here is from genome assembly GCA_963277665.1 of Viscum album. Taxonomy (NCBI): domain Eukaryota; kingdom Viridiplantae; phylum Streptophyta; class Magnoliopsida; order Santalales; family Viscaceae; genus Viscum; species Viscum album. Next base: position 400,283,854 of record OY728131.1, on the reverse strand, counting down.
CTAGACTGACATCATGACAAAGCTTCTATATTTTCATTCAATGATAGAAGAAATATGACCTATTTCTTTAGCGATTTAGAATATTCATGTAATTTTTTACAAAGGTTAATGGAATAATTAAATGTATAGAGTATAATAATACCTAGGAGGAAAGAATCACAAGCTATACAGATAATTTCCCATACTATAGTATCCTCAGACACACAATCAAGGAGTTCTTCATGTTCTAAGATTGGCTACATGACCAAATGAAACAAATACTATTAAAGTATGGGGACATTATAGCATGGTTGAAACATTTATTTCTTAACCCTGATTGTGACAGTGAAGGATATATAGAATGAAAATATTTTCCAATTCATAGGAAAAGGAAATATGATGACTGGTTGGATCACATTGTTGTCCCTCACAATCAATTTGTAATCCAACATTGATTGTGTAAGCTAGAACCTTGTTTGGTTGTCACAAATCCTTCAACCACTACATCCAATTTTTCATCATATAATTCCATGTCTCAAAATAATAGCATTTAATAGATCATGTGAAATTAGAGTCCCCTACTAGTGTAGAATCCATATCAAACTCTAGGTGACTTCATGCCACCTAAGTTAAGAGATATTCCAAGAGTCCTCATAGACGTAGACCTTCCCACTACTGATGAGTATGAATATGACCTTATGAATATTATCATTATAGTAAAAAAATTCATAATGAATCATAGTGAGGAATTTCATTAAAACTCCTTGGGTTCTATTGGTCGATGTCAACTAAGAAATGGATGAGTACATGTGAGCCATCAAAATGATCTATCTATATAGGCTATCCATGCTACTAAGACCGAGCAGTCGGTTTTCCATAGAGATTAGAAATAATTTTATCTTAGTCTAATCCATCAAGTACACCTCTAGAGATAAAAGTTCTAGTTGTCTAAGCATCTCAGTCACATCAAACCAATGGTATACCTCATCCAACTGAAATTAACATAACATTTGATCAGATGAGGACATCTAGTTATTATCATAATGTTACAAGCACTAATGGGACCCCAATAGTTCATCTAGTATCATTTTCTACACCACCTAATAAGGAGAGACCCACTACAAGAAAATATATTCCACTCGATACTAAATAAAATTTGTTAAAGCACCTTGACAGCAAATCTGTGAGGATTTCAATCTTACAGGTTCACCACTTGTGAAAAGAAATTCATAAGTCCTGTATAGATGTCTTGAAAATCCATATCCAGTTCAAAGATGAAGTATCTACCATGGAGGCCTAGTATCAATAAGTGGGAAAGCAATAGGAATTTTTATCCATCATTTCATTTTTGGGGAAAACTAGGGTGTAATTATAATGGGGAATATATTCCCACTTTACATAAAATTACAATTCAATGGATTGGTGAACCACTACTACCTCATGAATACTATTTATAGGATCAACCTCCTCCTAACTCAGATGCTCCACAACATGGTACTGAATTAAGTAGATCTGACTCCATCCAATATGAAAATTTCAGGCTATGGTAAGATAGAGAAGAATCTATATGGAATAGTTTAGAAGAATATATATTTTGGTGGCATGATATAAAGTACTTAATTCATGGTTGTCTTTCATGGTAACTCATACAACACGCTATTTGTTTGTCCTAGGATTAATTTTCAGGAAGGATTCCCCTTCTCATATCATCGTTTTCATATATACTTTTTAAATAGTCGAGTAGGGGAACATCATGGTGATACTTCCTCCGTTGACTCTACTGAAGCGTGCTATCAAGACACCTACAACACGTGATAAAGAAATAAGGTTCACAATTATAGGATTGAGAAAATAAATGATCTTAATGATCGTATGAGAAGTCCAATAAATCCAGAGAAGACTTCAATGAATGTTATGTTCCCCCAATTCATCAGTTAGAGGCTATGATACCAGAGTTGGGGGGATGTTTCACTATTTATAACAAAAAGGGTTTTCAAATCACTAATGAAAATGTGAATTCACAAATAACCTCATACTCATACACCAGACAAGATCAGATGATACCATAATCCCCTACTCCTATGATGTATTGATAAGTCTAACCTATAACCACAAATCCATGACATTCACGCATTTTCGATAGTTTAGGGCTGACTTGATGACAGCCTAACAACACACATTGTTTTGACAACAAATATGGATCATAATGTTGAAGGATAGATGGAATTGACTCTAAATATTCTATCAATCCTGTTTCATTAGAGAGATATCCCCACAACAAGGGTTTTGTGCCTACTAGTGCATGCATAAGGGAATCTCATAAACCAGTTTTCATGGAAGAGTTTCTTCTTCCAATAGATATTCAAGCCTCATACGATAAATAATATATTTATTAAACTCAAATATAATTTTTATATAGTGTATCAAACACCATTTATGAGCTATCATTTGTGAACCTTGATACTATGAAGGATCTGAGGCTGAAACTAGTCATTTCATCCATGTCATGATAGGAGCATCAAATGTATCTAGTCATCCTTAAACAATATCATTATGTCTTCGCATATAGCTATGATGAGATTCCATGGTTATACCCTCAAGACTCTATTCACCATCTTGTCCTCCCTATAGGTTTTCATTTGATCAATTATCCCCCAAAAAAGATGCACCCTTCTTGAAATGCTATGTTGGATGCTAAATTTGACCAGATTATCAAATATAACATCATTAGGGATGTTTAGTATCATATTTGTCTACAAAAAAATCATAGATAATAATATCAATGATTATACAAGAGTTTATATCAATTTTTGGGACCTCAAAACCACTATCTAAAGAATTATTTCTACCTTGTAGTGATAGATCTTCTGATTTTTTCTATAAAAAAATTTCAGGCCCTCCCCTTCATGGATGGATACTCAAGTTCATCTAGATCTAAATTTTCCCTAAGGATGAGGATTATACCTCCTCTATTCTGTCAAATTGGTCTTTCTTCTATAAGTTGTTTCCCTGTTTCTTGAAAATTCCAAGACCCACTTCTCTGAAATATATGAACCACATGTTGCATCCAATTGTCCGTAACTGGGTGGAATGATATGTGGAAGAATTGGTGGTCAGATAATTCTAGTTTCCAAAGAATCTCATGGAACTTGATAAAGTTTTTTACATCTTACAATCCTAATACATGATGGTGAAACCCTTAATGTGTGCATTATCGGTTCCCTTTGGAGGTTTCTCAACTTAATCATAAGATATAAAGGCATTGATTTTGACTTATATTAGATCAATGTCATCATTATATTTCCCCCAAGAGTAAAATCTAAGAATTTTGTGGCCTCTAAGGCTACGTAGCCTAGATATGATGATTTATCTCAAATATTGGATGAATTTTTAATCCCGCTTCAAAGATCATGAAAATGGGAACCATTTTCTAATGGGATAAGGGGAGATAAACAACCTTTGAGGATATCAAGGAGAACCTTCTATGACTAATGGTTTTGATTCCACCTATTTCAGGAAAGCATGTGGTCCTCTATGTAACCACACTATAATAGTTCCTCAGATCCATTCTTTCCCAAAAAAATAATGATGTCATAAAAAGATTATATTATCTGAGTCGCATGATCCTTGGCTAAGAGACTAGATTCTCCACAATCATGAATATTTACCTCATCCGGGTTATTGAATTGAATAATTTATTGTGTTATCTAAATCATCATGAGGTACATTTGGTTTACTAATTATACCCACTGTTGTATACCCTCATTCACCCAATGATGACATGAATATTTTCAAGCGGGGCTGTGATCATCCATCAATTTTATTTTTGTCCAAAAAAGGTTCTCAAATCCCAAGAATTTTCATACTTCATTGAAATCATCTTGACTATGTAGAACTAACCTTGGATGTTTGAATACTAGATGATTTTATCCACTCATTTGATAAGGGTTTCATTTTTTGGCTGATGATATTTGATGGTACCTCCCAGTACCAGTTCAGTAAATGTTTCAAAAACCCCAAGAATAATTCGGTAGGCATATGAATCATCTTTAGCACTCCATTAAATGCCATATTTCAATAGTCATTCATATAGTTAGATGTATACTTCAACATAATTTCAATGTATCAGTCTATCATTAATGGTTTCATGTTGGCCCTTAAGATTGATGTCCCCAACCTACATTTAAATATAAACTCTGAGTTGGTCATCAAAGAGATAAATAGTGACTAGATCACTAGGAACCGAGATCGCAAACCCCTACAAGAGCATACCTAGTAGCTGATGTCTTAGTTACCTTCCCAGAAAAAGATAACCTATATTCTATAGTTTCTAAAAGGTCAAACATATACCTTGTCTAGTTTAGATGTGTTTCAAATAGAACCTGACTATGATGATCTGGTCATCCTTATGGAACATCAGAGGGTCACATTGCATGTTATGTATGATGATGAAAAATAATAGGTAAACCAAATGTCTATAGATACTTATTTTCCTGTACCCTATGGTTCTCTTATAGTAGAGGAAATTCCCAATTGTACAACTCCATTCATTGAGTATTTCCATTGTAAAATTCTCTCATTATTCCAAGCTATGAGTGGGTGAATCTGTAGTCATGAAAGATATTTCGCACTCCATAGTGGGATTATCTATTAGACTACATTACACAAACATGGGTTTGATGAGATTATCCTCCTTTGTATCCAAGGATACAATATCCCTATGTTTTATGATGTATGTAAATTATATATACTATCGCGACCATTCGAAAATCTTGAAGCCCAACCACCAGATCAGAGGTTGGGATACTTCTAGACCATCATGGTCTATGGATGCATCGAGTTCATCAAGAGGTGGTGTGAATGTAATATCCATGACTTCATTGTGTATTGAACTCCATAGATTCTCTACAGCAGCACATATTCTGGTCCCCTTTCACTATAGAGGGTTTGATATCAAGGGGCCATAACTTCCAAAAATATTTCACCAATGAAGATTTATTTTGACTGTAATAGAACTATTATCTATATAGGAAGAAGTTATTCCCCTCATGGAGTTCAAATACATGTCTATGATCATGCTTATGATATCGCACATCATCCATTTATTTTGGATATCCTCACCATATCCTCATATACAATGGAAACATCTTATGGGGTTTAGAGAATAATTAAATGTATGCCAATTATAAAATCTTGTCCAAACATACATCTTTCTACCATGCACTAGAATATTGGTTGATCGAGGCATTCAACAAGACCCTATCTACCATCCTATATAAATTGTTATGATAGGAAAAAGGGTTTACCTGATAGGATACATAATTCCATTTGTTATGATTAGATAATGAATCATAATTCCACCTAGGTATCATAATACTCCCCGGTGTAGGGAATAAAGGAAGTCATTCCCAATGAGGTTTTGTTTATGCCTATCTGAAAAACTATTTACAACTAGAATATTCATGAGAAAATGGAAGAGGCTTATCTATCATAGTTGTAATCCCTCAAAGAAAAGGCTCTAGTACATTCACAACATGAAGAGGGTCCGAAATAGGATAACAAGAGTGTTCAACAAGAAGGTTAGCCTCCACTCCATCCAGGGTGACATGATATTCACTATCAGAATGCAGATGATACCTATTAGAAATCCACCAAAGTTGGAGAATAAGTTGGAAGGACCTTAAATCACACATAATTTACATCCCAATGGATCATAATCATTGATCGCCAGGAGTGGAGAGTGTATCACACCTCCCGAAAATTCTGTGTTTCTAAAATATTACATTATATGAGAACCAGGGTGCATGTGGTATAACCATAAAACTTTTTCCATTGGTGAATGTAACATAGAGTTAAAATATAGTAGCCCCATAGTCCAAACATTATGACCTAAAATTATTTTCCACCCTTATGGACCATGTTCTGTGATTATAAACTATAATAACCATAGTCCATGTGGTATGACATTAAACTACTAAAACTAATGTTCTTATATAATTACATTAAATTGTGATCTTACCTCATTTAAAATTTGGATGCCTCATAAAATAAGAAGGTGATGATCTGAAAATCATACCCTTTATAAAATAGGGATGTCTAAATCAATTTGTATGTGATATACATGATCCTTACAACACTTGAAGTCGAGATGCCTCAAATGATATGAAATGAACCAAAACCAATATCCAATTCATGTAATGATAAAATCCAGAAGTACCCAATTTCTTAAACATGGGATGCTCATGAAAACCAATGGATGCTTCAATTCTCTTATCAGAGAGAATTTCTCCAACTTCCAGTAATGTTATTCTACCACACCATGTTACCCATCAATGTGTGGATTGATTCCAATCTTCATGGGATATGTAGTGACTCCTAAACCATCTTTCAATATCCCTACCTATATATTCATCGTAGAACCATATATTTCCTAAGGGGTTATCACCCCATAATGCTTCTATGGGACTCCTCTTTATGTATAAGCTCCCATAGATTTTCCTTCACCCACTAATAGGCCTATATACCCTTATAAAAGGATATGAGGACATAAATAATGTGAATACCATGAAGTAGTCCCTACCAATTTCCACAGTGCATATATTTAAATTGTGATATTACCCTATACAAAACAATATTCCTATTAATTTGATATGATTTACCAATAGAAAACTACAATGTCCCACACCAAAATTATGGGATAACCATCAAACAAATTTCCCCAGTACAAAACACTAGACTATATCCTCACCCAGTATAAATTTAGGTTGCTTCATATCCCGATATGAGATGATTTAAAATCCTCATTTGTGTGGGTATCCCCTTCCATCATTGGTCTTCTACCATTACACCTCCTAGAACTATTTGTGGAGTGATTCCCATATTTATTGGATATACATAGATGCCCATATATTTTATTCTATTCTTCGGCCTCTTGTTTGAATTTTTACGGTGCCCCCTCTCTCCCAGTATCACCAAGTTGACCCTGGGTAATATTTATCGAGTTTTGTGTGGATAAGTTTTCTCTTGGATCTATTTTAATGCTATTTTGTCACTCATTAATGCCACACAAGCCTCCTTTTTTACATCCCTTCCCCCTTTGGTCAAATCTATATGACCATAAACCCGAAACATACCTTAAATTATAATATCTATGAATTTAAACTAAATGTATCAATAGTCAGAGTTATTTGACGTTAAACTAAAAATCCAAATATCCTTAGTGAATGAAATCTAACCACAAACAACCCTGTATAATGAATATTGGATTCCTTATATGAAATGAATGGGATGTGGAAAAATAGTTTGTAAAATTACATCATATGAAACTATGATGCCTCATATTATAAGTGAGATATGATGATATATTTCCCTAAATCATGATTTAAAACTATGATCTTACCCCATAAAAACTAGGATGCCTCATTATACGAGATGTCTTGATAGCCTCGCGAGGGAGGAAATCACTCTGCTGATGTTAGCCTTCTATCAAATAATGTTCTGAAACTACAAGTGGCATGATTCCCATTATTTTGGGATATATAGTGACTCCCAAATATCTCATCTCTAGACTAGCATTCCCATCAACTAATTTTCACAGCATTACCCATTTCTACTCTAGTTCTTCATAATTTCTCCGAATTGGATAATCATCATCCTTGTAATATTAATAATCTCTATAATATAATGGTATCATTCCACAATAGTTCACCTACCATCCAAGGATCATTCCTTGACAGTTATTTGAAAATTAATAATGGATCTTGTTTTTCAAACTCAACTAGTAGTCAATCTTGCATTTGTTCGCAACATCATTAACTTACATGGCTATATAACCTATGTTTAGATCATGGTCAAATGTTTTTCCACATCCATATGTTACTATCCATTCACTATACAATTCTGGGAAGTCACAATCACTAGTATAGTATTTTTCAGTCACTTTACCCCCTCGTTGTGTTCTCCCTTGCAAGAAATTAAAACTCTATACCACTACTTGTATCTCACATTAAACACCACTCTTGTAGGATTAGGAGTTGGGGATTTTTTCATCAATAAATCCTGAGACTCATAGGTAAAATCATTGTGTAAAATCTCTAACATTAATCTAGGAACGAGGGTCCCATAATCACTCCATTAAACTCTGTTAATACTATCTCAGTAAGGTTTAGTATTGTGTCAGGTGGCCTCTTAGACCCTCTATTCTTGTTGTGTTCTGTTTAATTGATTCCATGTATATTCCTTAATGAAACACAACCCACGTTCCAATAATCATGCCATTAAACATTTTTTAATCATCCCCTTATATTTTTCAGGGTTCAAGGCCTCTATTGGACATTTTCACAACAAGTTAAAAATCTTTCATGTCACGCTAAACACATTAGAGTAAACATTTTTATGAAAACTATTACCTCAAATTACAAGAGAAAGTATATGAAACATAACTTTAAATAATTTTTGAGACCCCACTCATGAATTTGTTGTGAAGAATCATACCTTCATAGCCTTCAATTCACAACAGGGTTTCCCTCCTCTACATTTCACATATCCTTTTGGGATGATCACTCTGTGGTCGAAGATTTATGACATTTAACAAAGAGTCCTTGTCCATGAATCATTAATTTCAAATGTTTTCAACATCTTATAAAGATATTCCATGTGCAATGGCCTCTTTGAACCCCCATTCATATCAAGCCACCTCCTTACTATTCCACACATATCCCCTTTAAGCCACACATATCCACATTGAGGCACACAACCCTTTGGTCCAGGCATCATGACCCTAAACTATGTGAAACATTAAAAAGAGTCTTTTTCATGGTTTAGGATCCTCTAAGATAATTTTTACTTATACAACCCTCTATATAGTACCCCTATTTTTCTTCCCTTCTATTACCACATCCATTATCATAGGGTGGTTGGTTTTCATTTCGGTTCCACATTCTAGTCACAAGATGATAAACTATGTTTGGAGAAAGCTCATCACACAACATTAAAATGTATGACTCAACATACCAATCGCATGATATTAGACTATGATATCCAATTTCATTACAATATAATGTTAATATAACTAACCAAGATCATCACTATAAAATCTTAATTTGTTTTACTATTATCCTCATTGCATTATGTAAAATTGAAGAGCAAATTAATCCCTTAACCAAGATTCTATTTCCTCTAGTTTTAGTCACCTACAATATTGATCATGTTCATCAACAGTATATCGACATAAAAGACCATTATCCCCCTAGGATGATGATTTTGATCTATGTTTGGAATTATATGCTAAACCAATGTGCTCAAATGCATGGTTTCATAATTCTTTGAGTGTTGAACTCCATTAGAACATTCCATAACATCATCTCCATGCGTCACATGTATCATTATTTGGATTCTCATCCTATTATACATACAAAGAGGTCCCCCTTTATGTCATCATCTCATGCAACACTTTTTCACCTAAAATCTTGAGAAAATTCTACAATAATACATCATATGAAATTTTTAGACAGTTCCAATGTTGTGAACATGTTCTATTGTTGACCCCCCATTTTTCCCCACTACCAAAAAATGATAATGGATGTTGTGTTTAGAACATGTTCAGAGGTTAACCTCCATCTTCATTCCACCACCATAGTGTTCCAAATCTTAGGCATCTTGACTCATGCTCTTAATTCCCCTTTGTTTCTGTATTATTCAATTCCCCAAGTGTTTCCCTATTCATGCACTAGTATACATTGGGGAAGAATTTTGGTTATTTAGAGAGACCCAACCTCAATCCATGTCCCCTATCAACCTTGACATTCCCAGTGTTCAACAAATGAATTCGTACCCTGAGTGTTTGAAAATTACTTAACAATCTCACATGAATGTGGAATCACATGGACATACCTTGTTTCCCACACCAAAAGTGTTCCATTTGGGATTAGGGATTGATTTCTACTAGTCTTGTTAATGTGATTGTGATTCAATAAAAATGTGTGATGAATGAAATAAGTTAATGAGTGAAGGATTTTTTTTAAAAACAAACCAACTAACATTTTGGATGGCCATCCAAATATTTGATCCTATCCTCAATAATAGTGACATATAGTCTGGCCACATTGATTGATCATCATAGATCAACCAAACACTATTGAGATGCATCTAGAGTCCTTGCTACTACACCAGGTCAACTACCTCGTCCTTGGATTTATGAAGAAATTTTTTATCCCAAATCTTCATATAGTTATACTCAATGAAAATTTCATCTAGCAGGGATGTTGCTTCTTCTACTTTAGCCTTGATTCCACTAACTTTGCCCTTGGATTTTGGATGATGTCATCTTGAGAAGTGACCATGTTCTTATTCTTTTGAACTATCCCTTCTACACGGGTTATATCCTCTTTAGAATATTTATATTCCATGTACCCCTTATACTTGCTATTTTTTTAATGAAACATAAAAAGCCTTCCATTCGACACACACACAACTGATAAGGAATTCTAAAGCTCATTTGTGGAGGCCACTAGAATCCACCCCAACGGTCCCCATTATGACTCGTTAGTAGAAGTGGCATCCTACCCAATATGGATGGTTTTCAATTGGGGTATAGGCGATGAAGTTCTACATATACCTCCATACCTTTCGATGGACAACTTAGTTCTCCTTGAAAGCAACCGAGCAAGGATCATCAAGGATTTCATGCAATGCTAGCTCATATAGTGAAATACCACCAAAGAATAATGTCTAGGTCATACTCATGGCTTTACTCAGGTGTATGAATTCCATTTATAGAGGAAACAAAACCCTGTATTGCCCCTCGCCAGAAGAGAAACTCTTGAATACCTTATATAGAACCTCCGAAAAAGATCAGCCACTGTATACTCATAAACCACTTCTATTCATGAAAACATCTTGTCCACCTCTGTTGAGTCATCAGCTATAGAAGCCACTTCAATGGAAAATTCTTGAGGTTGGTCTATCAATCACAACCTCCCTAGTCACTCGAACTACTATCAGAATATCCACCTAATCTTCCACCATCATTCCCTCATATTTCCACATCGTGGGAAACATCATGACCCCCCATAAAGTCAAATTTCTCAGTATTCCCATTAAATAAAACCTATATGGTTAGTATAATTTTTATGTCCTCCCCAATAGTTTATACCTGGAGTGTTGTACTCACTTTTTCCACCATGACCTCTGGAACCACCGACTGGGATGTTGAAACTGGTAGATGAGTCCCAAAAACATCATGAATTGACATTTAAGCATGGTCTAGTCAAATGAAAATAAGAAAAGTTGGACATTGCGTGGTGAAAATGAGAAGTGGTATACATGAATATTATAACCTAGTGAGGAGCTAAAAATGTTCATAGGAAAACCCCTTACCAAAAAAATTCACCATGTATCCACAACCTTAGTATCATGTGTTTCTTCGCCTGATGGTTGGCTTCCCATGGACACTAAATCAGGGAGGGTCTCCATTATTTCCCATTTAAGGGTTAAGTCTCCCTCTCCCTATTCCTAAGGTTCACCTTAGACCTCCCCCACTTTCATTCTTGCTGATAACTACACCGGGAAAAGAATAGTTAAACAACATTGTTATGGGTTTGATAGCTTCCAAATAACACATGGTAAAATTATTTACCATGTCTATGGTGGTTCAACCTTTCATAGAAGAGTTCTTATAGGTGTCTCTCCCACATGACTTGTTTGATTCTTATATGAGAGGATCACATTTAGCGAAATCACTGGTCGTGAGCTTTAAAGAAAAGGTTATCATCAGAATCACATTCACTCAGGATGTCAGCGAATGTGAAGTTCCATTAGAGTGGAGAAAAAAAAATAACTCTCTTATATATTTTACCACATCATCCTAGGTCACATGGAAGTTGTCCCAGGCATGACCCAACCTTTTGAGAAATATTCCCTCTCTTTTAAAATGTCACCACATTACATGCAGCGTGTTGATCTATCTAAAAATTCCTATATCTCCATATCATTTGGAAAGAAATCATTAATGGGGATATCTAAATGGTGTATTTGCTTCCTAATACCTTGTAAAAACATACTTGGTATCACCTAAGAGGATTATCCATCCTCCCATGAATGCTTTTCCTGGTTTATTGAGCCAATTTCTGCTCTTATCCTTGGGGCTTATGCCTATCCCTAGACAAGGAATATTAGGTCTATAGTTTCTTCCTTCTCCACTACGCCAACTATTCTTCCATATAAAGATGAAATATCCATTCATCCTTTCCCTCATGGCTTGGAGACCCTTCCACCATCCCATATTTTTTTGTGCCTCTGTATCTTCTCGGGATACATGCTCTCCGAACATAGCACCTATTCATGGATGATCCCATCGGTATGGCATGCACTGGAAACACATTCCCCCCTTTACCATCCTTGAATGTGAACATGTAATCAATTTTTTCAGGAACAATGGTCTGAACTCATATGTTATATATCTATAATCCTTCATGGTTAATTGTTGTAGGAATTAGAAGAACCTCATGAACTGGTACGGTTTTTACAGCTCATAGATCACCTTGATGTCGACCCTCGTCACTAGTTTTCCACTTTAAAAGAACATGAAATATGACTACACCTCAATGGTCCTCATTCCATAATTTCTCATAATCCCAATGGGAAGGGGGACCGGTGATATATGATGGGATCTACTAACCCTACCCTCGCTAGCACATCCACATGGACTAAATTGAGAGTCCAACTCTCGACGATGTTCAGCAGCACATGAATGAAGTTTTTACTATGAGTTGAGATAGAGTTCATAATTTTATATATGTTTATATTTTCAGAAACCTAACTCTATAAAAATTTGATGGGACCTCACCCACAAAACATAGTCTTCACTTAACTGATGTCTAATATCACCATGAACAACTTCGCCAATAGTGGGACAACCAGGTTGATGTGCTACCATATTAGTAGCATTTCTTCCATGATAAAGGATCTTTACCACACCCCCTTGTGTTTATCTATCACCAGGAGAAACCATTCATAAAGTATCATAGAATCAAACCCTTCTAGTCTGAATGTGGGAGCCTCGGGCGTCATAATGATTCAATACAGGTGCCAGCGGCTTAACTCAAAAATCGTATAGTATGAGTGCTCGTTACATATCTTGAATGACCAAGGGAAAGCATAAAGAATCTCGTGTAGCCTTTATACAAGATTGTTCAAGAAATTGCTAAACCACTCATTTAAAGGGATGTCATTTATATCTAAACTTTGCTAATTTTCCCCTTGTACCAAATTCAAAAAATCCCCTACAATGGTTGTAAGCTACTCTTATTCCACCCACATATTCTCTAGGGGGATGAATTTATCATACATAACTCAATGTATTGGGACCCTAGAAATCTATTAAATATTATACAAGATGATACCATCCTCCCCATAGTGAAAATAGAAAGTGTTGGTACCTGAAGACCACCTTCACAAAAGATCTGGTATGAAGTCGAGGTGGTGGTAAATGTGGAACTCCAAGACCCATACTTCCTCATAATGGCATACCTAATTCAGCTCATCCTCAAACTCATTTCAAAATACATGTTCATAATAGACCAAGGAAATTATTTAGTAATTCTGCATACCTAAAGTAAATCCCAGCTGTTGTTTCACCACTTGAGTGGGTCCCCCAAACCCACATTGGGAATTGTATCATGCGAAGGGAGAGAGGGATTTCTCAACCTCCAACACCACCCCATTTTTTACTTTGACATGTTTAAATAGAGTTTTAACTAGGAGAGACACATGATCCTCTAGGATATGTAATATAACATCACTATTCCACTGGTATATTTCATATGGGCTCCTAAATCAGAAGGAGTGATTTTTTATGTTCATATCATAGATGAATATTTCATCTCTCATCATAAAACCATAAAGAAACAACCAATTAAAATATTTTAATTCATGAAAAGATTCCACAAGAAGTTCAATGAGTGATTTATGGTCTAATGAACTTTGGAAAACTATCCTTGATTATTTGGTCCCCGACTATAAATTCACAATGAGTGACACACGTGTTTTCAAATACAATAACTATTTTTTTCTAAGATATTTTTTTGAACCTTGTTGGAAAATATATTCTAATAAAGATTTGGTCTATGGAGGATTCCTCATGGAGGTTGGGTTCATGGATAACTATTTGTGGATGTAGGTTTTTGAGGTTTTTGGGGTTTTTGGGGTTTATGGGTTTTGTGGGTGAAGAGGATTGAAAACACAAAGCACTTGTGATGGTTTTGATCTACATGAATAGAAATATTGATATTTTATTTTCCCAAGATGCTCATTATATCACCCCCAATTTCAATTAAGTAACACTTTCATTATGATTTTTATATATGTAATGTTCTTGGGTGACGTTTGGGAGGTTTGGATTTTTTTAATTTATTTGGGAATTTAGTAAAGGATCATGGTTTGTTCATGGTTTTCGAAACTGTGAAACTACAACCTGAAACCATGAACAGTGAGCCTAAGGCTAAGGGGAAGGCACACAGTTTGGCTCAAGGGTTTTTCAAACCATGCATCCATCAATGAAAAACCATATCATGTGAGATAATGGGATTTTTTATGATTGGAATATGGTTTGTCTAACCATGTGGTCAAACCTTTCAAAATTATTCTTGAGGATGAGGCTGGTGCTTTGCGAGAAAACGATTTTCTTTACTATGCATCTAATTCTTCACATTTCACAAACTAGAAAATAAAATTGTAGATCTAGGTCGGGATTAACTTTTTCACCCATTTTTATCCATTTTTCTTCTAACCCAAAATTTCATCCTCCCAATGGATTTGGAACCTTTTCCGATAAAATTAAAATTGATCTAGAGGAATTTCATAATTCATTGAAGCCCAAATCCCTTGGTAAATCTTTGTTTGTTGTATTTTTCAAGGGTTTTTTAGATTTACATTCCATTTACTTATGGTTTCTTAGATCTAGTTCAGTATGGATAAATATAATGTGTCTGATTCCAATAATGGTTAATTTTTGCCTTTTTTATTAATGGGAATGATATCTAAGGTAGGTTCTCAGATATTTAACCTGATTTTGTTGGCATTTTCATACCATTATTTGATTTCTCCATAATTTATTAGGTAAGTGGATTCACTATTGACTCTTCTTGTTATAAAATGAATAGTTGGTTCCAAATTGATTGAATTTAATGAAATTGGATGTAAAATTGATGTACAAATAATGTTTTAAACTATCTTTAGTGATAGTTTGTTGATTTTTGAATTTATTGGAATTGGTTATGAAAAGTACTTGTTTTTATTATTTTAAGATATGGATTTATGAAAATATTTTGTTTGAATGGTTTTCAATAAAATAATAGTTTTAGTCAAAATCCTTGAAATGGTTAATTTGAAATGGTTTTCGTATACATGGGTAGTTTGAGTTCATGTTTTTGACATGAACATGAATAAGGGGTGTGTAACATTGGGGTACAATGAGACGTTACCCTAGATTAGGAGTGTGTGACTTTTTATGATAAGGAGAATTGAAAATTTGTGATGAAATTGTGGATGGATGAGAAACCGCTAATTAGTATGGAACATTTAGTGAATAATTCATGTTTGGCTGTGTTTGTGTGTGAATTAGTAAAAGGGTTTTCCAAAAATTAATGTGATATGATTTAAATTAATTTTTGGATTCTTTTCCATGGAAACTATTTTAGTATGGAGAAATATTTATTTATGAAATGGTTTGTTTTTTTATCAGTTCTTGAACTATTTAAAATGGTTTTCATATAAATATTTACATATTAATGTTTTAACATGATCTATCCTACCGGATTTAGTTGGGAAGTCATTTGGGGAAAGCCTACTGAGCTTCATTTCTCACCCCTACTTTGTAAATTTGGTTCTTCTATATATATTTTCTCAAGGAATAGGAAAAGGTAAAGTATCACACTTTATTGTCGGTGCTTCATGATACATGGGTTGTATGGGGGAGTTAAAGCATGGATCATGTTGAGATATTTGGATTTATGTCTCATGTGTGGAGTATTATTGGTTTGTCTTTTTTTATTACTTCTGATTTTAGTTGTATTCCACTGTGGTACTCTAGTTTTGTTTAGTTCAGATATCAATAGTATTGTTTTGAGTTGTTTTAAATTTTTATCATGCATCATGTGGTTGTATTTTGTTTTCGAATGTTTGGATCAGTTATTTTGATAATAAAAGGTAAAATCAGCCCCCCAATTGTATTGAAGCCCTTGGAATTTATTATCGGCTTTTGGTGCCTTGGAGATGTCACGTAAGGACAAGTAGTAATTCCACCTATACTCAAGACATTATGGAGGGGATGGATGGTTTAAGTAGTAACATTTTTTTGGTCCACGACTTTCAAGTGGTATTGGTATTGCTCATTATTTTTATTGGTCATCATTTTTTCAATCTTGGAGTTGAACGTCATGGTGATGTATTTATCATTTCAGGTTGGTAGAAAAGAGTAGGATTGTGGGTAATTCAAATGTAAGGTAATAAAAAATAGCTTTCGACTTTATACATAACATATTGTTGCAAGAAATTTGGGTACATAAGTGTTTTAGAGCCACATATAATAATTGGACCCTCATTCTCAAGGGTTTCGCTAATGAGATGAGCATGCATTCATTTTAGAAATAACATCCTTGTTGGAGTGAATATTTTATTTTGTGTAGTGATATATGATTCAGTATAGATGTTTTGAATTTTGATTATTGTTAAAGTTGTTTGAAAATATTAGAATTATAATTGTCATGAATTTTTTATTTCGAAAAGTGTATGATTATTAAAAGGATGGAAAAAAATATAAAAAATGGTTGAACATTGAAAATGTATAATTTTGGATAATAATGTTGTGATATATGATTTGATAGAATTTGGAAATTTTAACACTACAATTACTAGAGAATGATACTACTTTAATTTGATGTATTTATAGGAAATGGAACACAGTAGGATTCATATAATCCAACAAAGGGAAACAACTGAGAATATGGTTGAACCTGAGCCATAGGTGAAACAATAGCAAGTTCAGAGTATAGTTCAATATTTTTAGGCTATGGATAGAGGGAATAAGAAGGGTAAACGATGTAAATTGGATCATTTCATCTACTTACAAAAGTAGAATCCACCTATATTTTTGGGTGATTTAGAAACAAGAATTTTAGATTTGTGGGTAAATAGAATAAATTATATTCTTATTTCCTTGAAACTGAAAAAGTGTATAAATTCATGATGGAAATGTATATGATGGAGGATCATGCATGAAAATGGTGAGATTTAGTAGTTTAGGATAAATTAGACCAATTCCCCACATTGGAGGATTTTGATGAATTTTTCAATTAAATATTTTATCCTCACAAGTTAAGGATTTCAAGAAGGATGAATTTATCCATCTTGAAATATAAGAGCCTCACAATGACATAGTAATTAGCTAAAATACTGAATTTAGTCTACATTTCACTCGAAGTTGATGTTGGTGTGTCCTTGAGGGCACATATTTTTGAACTAGGGATGACATAGAAGATTTAGTTTAATATTTATGTTCATTGTATAACAAATTATATATTGATGGTTAATATAGATACAATGGTAGGAAGGGACATCTTAGGAGCCAATGGTGGAGGGATCATGTTGATACCTATGGGAAATTGGGTGAACTCTAGTGATGAGAGAAATAAGAAGAGGGAAACAGATTTTTAAGGTATGTAGATGACTCAAAATTAAAAAATATAGATCGGTAGAAAATTCTCCAATAACAAAGATAAATGGTGGATGTTTCAAATGTGGTGTGTTCAACCACATGAAGCAAAAGTGCATAGAACCACCTAGAACATTACACAATTGTAATAAAATATGGAATCATTAGTTCTATTGTCATAGTTCTCTGAGTTCATGTGTTCAATACACCTCTAATGTCTCAAAAAAATCATACTATTTGATAGGATGAGGTCAGAAGAACAATCATCATCATAAGAACAGATCTATCCATTGTGATTCTAGGAATACCATGAATCCTCAATAAGGAAAATCTCAACATGGAAATAATGAACAAAGAGTAGAGAGTAAGCATGTGTATGGATTTGAGAAATATATTATGTATGATCAGTATAAACCATAACACTATTGGTTCATAAGAAAAAACATAGACTCCTTCTAAGAGAAAACATCCCAACCCTGACCCCTAAGCATCATAATACATGACATCATGTATTATGATGCTTGGGGGTCGAGGTTGAGATGTGTTATCATACAGGGAGTATATGTTTTTTATTATTGATCAAGACCATTATGGTTTCATTATAAGAAATACCCAAAACACATTTTGTAATTATTTTTCATTGTCTAGTCTTTGAGGACTTGGAATAAATACCTTTTTAGGGAAAAAATTATAATGTTTACAAATAATAAGATCTTGAAACACATTTTCCCCCAATGAGATTTGAATCTGAGACAATGGTGATCGATGGAACGTCTCTTAATGTTTTTCTTTGAGTTGATGTTTTCACATGGTAATGGAAACGTAGTGGAAGATTCATTAATTAGAAGGTCACATACTTAGTTGGAAAAGGAGGATTTTGATCAGTGGTCATTGATTGCAGTAATAAAATAAAATAACATTGAATGTTAAGAATGAGGTAATGTTGTTGTTTTATTTCATGTTTCATTCATTCTTAATTTTGTTGAGATAGTTATATAGGAATACAAATATGATTTATAATGTCTTGTGATGAGGTTAAAACTCAATGGTGACAAGAAATTGATGTTTGGGATGGTCCATTTCCATGATACAATAGAGAATATTCAACTGATCAAAAAAATGGATAGAGACATCTTAGAGTTTTCATCAGTCATATAAAGATCATTTTTTAATTTTTTTTGTCATTCAAGGTGAGTGAACCCATGTTATTCAGGATTTATCTTAGGATTGGGATTCATAATCTTGGAACGAAAGGAATGTTATATCATAGATACATAAACACTTCTCAGATAATTGAATGGGTTGGTGAGGATGAACATTAGTTATCTTTTCCACCAAGGGTTCATGTGTGTATAATTTGTTTCATGTATCTGAGTAGAAAAATTATTATCATGACATTAACATTGTGATTCAACGGGATCACATTCAAATATAGTTGGATTCTTCAGTGGTGCATGTTCCAGTACAAATTATGGATTTTAAAGAGAATGTATTTCATGGGAAAAGAATCGGTCTATTGCTGGTTATGTTGTAGCATGTTCAGATTCAAGAAGAGACTTTGGAATGGGATGTAGATATGGTCATGAGATGGCCCAAACTATTTCGGGAAAACAATGGTGTTTTACTTGTTAGGGATGTAAAGGCCAATTAAGGGGAGAATTTAGAACCTTATGTTTCAATTATTTAACCATATTTTATGTTTATTAAGTATTTATATATTTTGAGTGAATTTTTTTATGCTTTTGAAGAAATTTGGGATGTTTTGGTGATTTTATAAAGGTTCATAGTTAGTGGAAATGATGAAAATCATATTGGAAACCATGCATATTGAGTCAAAGTCTAAGGGGAAGGTTCACGATAAGGCACACTGTTTTTCCAAACCATGTGTCCACCTAGTGGAAACCGTGAAAAGTGGGACCATGGGGATTTTTCAGGGTCAGAACACAATTTTTTTTACTATGTGGTATAACCATGATAGGTGATTCTTGAGTTAGAGTATGGAACACAATTAGGGCACAATTTAACTAATACTGTGACTAACCATGTATTATTTAAAAACTATATTCTAAAAAACTATTTCTAGGTCGAGATTAACATTTAGCACCTATTAATTTCTCCATATTGTCCATAACTCGAAAATTCATCCTATCAATGGCTATGGAACCTTTCCCCATTGAATCAGAGGTGATTTGGGGGATTTTTAGGGTACGTTGAATTACAATTCCCTTGTTAAATCCTTATTTGTGGTAGTTTTTATTGTTTTTCATTGGTCTAAAATCCTCCCTCTTTCTGTTTCTTATATCTATTCTAATAAGGATATATATATATTTTTCTAATGCCTACCATGGTTACTTTTGGCATTTTGATGCTTGTGGGTGAGATATAAGGTAGGTTTTTAGATATTTTTTCCGTTTTTTAGAGAATTTTCGTTCCATTCCTCATTTTAACCATAATTATTAAGCTACATTTCTTCTCTATTGACTCCTATAGTATGATCATGAAGGAAAGGTTTCAAATTTATTGACTTGAATGAAATTTGTTGTGATATTTATTTAAAAAAATAGTAGAAACATTATTTGGTTATGGTTTTTGAATTTATATATTTTTTGGAATTGATTGTGAAAAGTTATTAGTTTTCTTGATTTTAAAAAGTTGATTTTATGATTTGGATCTGTTTTATTTCTGAGATTGGGTTGACTGAATGGTTTTTAAAAAATATTTTTATTGGACTGTGTTAAAATGGATGATTTGAAATGGTTTTTGGAATGCATTGGTTGTTTGAGTTCATGATTCTGATGTGAACCTGAACAAGGGGCATGTAGTATTGGAGTACCAAGGGATGCGAACCTAAATAAGGGACCTGTGTAAATTTGGAACAAGTATAATGGTAAGATTATTAGGACATATTTGATGGATGAGAAAACACTAATGAGTATAGAACAATCAGTAATGAATGCAAGTGTGTGTGTGTGTGAATCCTGAACATGGTGTTCTAAAAAGGAATGTGAAGTGGTTTAAAGTGTTTTTTATTGCTTTTCCTAGGAAACAATTTTAGTATGGAAAACTATTTTGTTATGAAATTTTTTTTATTTGTTACACACTTTTGAACTATTTAAAATGGTTTTCATATAAATTGTTTTAGAAAAAATTTCTAACTTTTTTCTATCCTAGTGGTGTGAGTAGGGAAATCATTTGGGGAATCCCTACAAAGTTTCATTACTCACCCCTTACATTCAAAATATAGTCATTTTATAGATTTTTTCCATATAGACATTTGAAAATGTAAATAATCATATTTATTTTTTGGATCTTCATGCTACCTGACCTTTATTGTGGAGATTTATTATGAGGCATGTTGAGAGCTTTGGAGTTTTATCTGGTGTCATTGGGTATTTTTGTTTTTCTTCTACTTTGTACATTGAGGTGATTTTTCTTCTATTGTATAACATTTTTGTTGTTTGGTTTTGATACTAATGGTATAACTTTGAGATGTATAATATTGTTATAATGAATCATGATGTATAATTTTTTTTTTTGAATTTTTTGATTGGGTTCTTGTATTTTATAAAGGGAAAACCATCCCCCAATTATACTTAAGCCCATGGAATTTTTTACCAGATTTTGCGAAATTGGGTATGTCTCTTAAGGCCATGTTGAAATTTCATCTTAACTCAATCCAATGAGGATGGTTAGGATGTTATACTCATGTTTCACTTAATGTTACCATATAATATTTATAGGTTTACAACCACCTTAGGTTTGAAAATGAGATTCATGAATAGACTTGTAAAAGGGGCATCAAGTATGAGCTTTGTAAATGGGATTTGATTTTCAATATTCATCAGTTTTCCCACAGAATCCACCCATTAATTCCCCTTTCATCTCCAATTACTATTGGGAATTGTTTGAGGCAAAAATATGTGTGTCAATGGTGTTTTCAAGGATGCCACGTCCAATTGGAATAAATATTATCCAAAATAGCCAGAAAATCCACATAAGTGTTTACATTTGGGAGGGTTTCCAACATAACGAATGGGTTTTTTTCATAATGTTCCATGTAAAAAATATTCTTGATAGTTACATTCTCACTAATTTTTTCCATAACAAGGGATCACATTATCATAGATTCATGATGGTACAACATTAACATTCATCTAGCATCATCTGGGTTTTTGGAGCATTGTTTATTCATGAAGTCCCTAATTATTCAGGAAGTGCTATAGGATTTAAAAAACCCATACCCAAACATCCATTGGGACTTCAAATCCCATATGTAGTTTTAATTTTAATGTTATGCGGCCTTTTAACATTGTTGAAAAACTCTCAGTAATCAATACTCCAAAGCTACTTGAATGAAGGAAGATATTTACCTCTAATGGTGGCAATCCTTTATAAAACTGCCTACCATTGTTTTTTGGGATATTAACAAAATTTTGAGATTCCATTCCTTAAATCCCAATCCCTTTTAATAAATTGAAACTCCCCTAAGGAATGTGGTGTTTAGTGAGACCCTTATCTTTTAGGAATCCAACCTTATGAGGACCATGACTTTACCTGGAGGCAGTTTCACTCTGTTTCAAAAAACATATTTATTCATGAGACCCATATCCTATGTAAGACCCATGGAATTAATAATAGCCCCCACCCCCCACATAAGGTCCAAAAAGTCATATAGAATCTCTTTTGGGGCTCTTCTTGGTGCTTCCTTTCAGACGAAACCCCTCCGTGAAAGTCGAGCACCCAAGGCCCCAATTCCTATCCAGCACCAGTACAGTTGCACCCTATATGACTATGTGAATAGAAAAACCCACTCATGTGTCTAATCACCTCACTCTAGGTGTGAATTTTACTGCCATAATATATAATTATCTTAATAATAGGTACCTTAATTCTTATTTTTCCTTGGCATATGTACCCTAATGTCTGGTCTCCTGATTGCCACTCGACCATGGTAGTGCCAATGCCATGTCTTTCCTAGAGGTGTATGAGATATTGTCATGTAATCCATATAGAGGGAGTAATTGAGGGAAAATAGTAGTGTTTATTATTTGGGATTAATTATGAATAATCCTCCTCCTAGTGTGACACATCCCACCTTGAGGTATAAGCCCCATCAATGTAGAAGATCCATGATGTAAAACTTATTAAATCCTGATGCAATCTTACGATTTTAAACTAAATGATATAATTTGATATGAATGAAGTAAAATATTCTAGATTCATATCATAGTTTTATGAAATTAATCTCTTTGAAATTTTACAATATGTAAGACATAAAAATGCCATGATCCACATCCTAGTCGAATGATTATAAGCTGCATGACAACATCCTAATCACATGACATAAAACTGTAGCCATACCTTATGTGATGAAAATAAGATTCCCCATGAATGACTCACATTAGATGTCCCCATCCTCATTCAATTCATGATAAACACATGACTCCCCATGTGTGACCATTATGGGATGCAACCACCTCCCCCACCATGGGACGAAACTCCATCCTTGGGGATGAAACACCCACACCTGAGAAGCATTAATACATAAGTCCCACACTACCCTTCCCCATTAAGGAATGAGATACCCACAATGACAATCTTATATATGTAATCTCCATACCTTCTCCCCTACCATGGGATGAAAACCCTACTCTATGGAGCTTCAACATGTAATCCCCAAAACATCTCCCAAAGATTAATCCTCTTCCAACCAAAACATTTCACACATAATTCACACACCATCCCACATTAATATTCCTTTCACAAAATTAGAATCCTTACTGAATGATGTTAAAATAAATTTATTATTCCTATCACAAGACCATAAACTATAGAATCAAACTCTAGAGTTTTTTATTTCGACTATTAAATATTGTACAAAGGATGCCTCTTGAAGGCTAAATCTCAAAAACTAAAAAATATTAGTGTTAAATATTCCCTCTTAGGGAAACACCCCACATGATCCATATAAATATGAATTATTGATCCTTCACTATAGTAATTTAAAAATTTATCTTTATCAGTCTTAATTGGATTTCCCATCAAGTACCTATAATATGTTATACTTGCACCCATCGTTTCCACAAAGGATGTTAAACCTACTCTTATCCCATCCCATTTAGACCTTAAACATATTCCCATCAATTCATCTTAATATGTTATACCTATGCTAATCCCATCCCATGAAATACATTAAACATTCACCCATCCAATATGTACAAGACATTAATCCTCTTCCCAACATGGCCTCATAGGATATAAAACATGTTCCCATCATATCCCCACAAAGCCTTAACTTTGTGCCTATCTACCCGTGATGTTGAACTCTTTAACTGACTAAAAATCCCTACAATGTGGAAAAAACATGGGATGCTTTATGTAAAAACCATTTATGACTTATGACCAAAAAATTAACTACATCATGATCGACATGAAATGTTCAGGGTTCCACACCTAAGATACCTCACAAATGAGATGAACACCTAATGAAACATAATTTATATGTTCCCAACATACCAATGTATTGACATTCGTAGATGTTCCAAATGTGACTACTCACCCTGATCAGAGGTCGCTACACTATTGAGACAGAAGTGGAATAATTAATTGGAATCCACCTCGAGATTGAACCAAGAATGAGTCCCATGAACTTGACTTACTCTATAGGGGAGACCCAGACAAGTAAATGAGATCTAATGAGGAATCCATGGAAGTTGAAGAAAAAATCCCCTAATCTTATTTCAGAAAAGGAGAAAACATCACTGACGAATGCGATCAAAGCTACCAACCATTTAAAAATGGGAATTTGAAGTAAAAATAAGAAGCATATCTGCTTCCAAGAGGACATATGACATTACGACCCCAGGTAAATCCTAATAAATAGGATAGTTTGATAAATTTAGCAATATTTAAAACTTGTGTAAATTATCTATATAGTGATCTATAATGAAATATTCAATTCTACTACCTTCAGTTATAAACCATTGGTGTACATTTAGTCGAATTTATTTCTATAATTATGGTATTAACTAATTTATTACATATTTATGGTTTAACAAAATTAAAAAAAATTATGTTCTATGAAAATACAAAAACAATTTTATGGTCAGTACTATTTTGAGGTATTTTATGAGAAAAAGAAATGTGAAATATAATTCAAGGTATGGATTTTAGGGATCTCATGTTGTGTGATTAAATGGGTTTTTTGTATCATTTTTTTGATAAATTATTAAGGGAATATATAGAATATTATATTTTTTAAACAAATATATATAAAAAATATAAAATAACTCTCTGTGATTTTCGATCATTCATGAAAAGAAGATGAGGATCCAGGTTCTGTAGATCATCTGCAAATAGCTTCATTGTATTATTTTCAGAAGAATCTCCACGATATATGTTTTCTATTATCATCTTTCCTATATTTTTCTTCTTTTTTTCATTTGTACCTTAAAATAATGAACCTCCTCTGTAATATCACTTTTTTTATCTCTCTATATTGATCTCTCTCTCTCTCTATTTTGGAAGGTTCCCTGAAAATGTTTCATTAATGATTTTTTTGTGATGCCTCTCTAGAGACCATTTGAAAGAACTTGATATTGAACCATGTGTCGACTACTCCCATTTAGTCATGAAGTCCGCGGGAAAGGAACTAGAAGTCCGCAAAAATTGATTGATCTATTTTAAATCACTAATATCATGGAGTTTAGTGTTGTTTTTAGTGAACTAGGTAGTTTATATTCATCTAAACCACAATAAATATCTATGTCTAATATCTTATTTGTGCTCTTATTGTACACATCACACTTGTGATAAATAAAATGAAATAAATAATAAGTCCTTGGATATTTTTGTTTTTCAATGAAAACAAAATTTCATGAAATTGTTTCTTCCCCCTATTGAGACTTAATGTAGTAATTTTGACCAAAAATTGGTATCATATGTTGTTCCTTATAGGTGATCATCTTTCAATGGTAGAATTCATAAGATCTTCACAAATAATTTTATGACTGAAAACAAAAAAGGATTGTCAATAGTCATAACTACCTACAACAATGGTGGAAAATGTGGTTGATGGAAGGAACATATGATAATTTACTTGAAGAACATTGGTATTTTGTTTTATTTTAAATCCCTAAAGCATTAGGAAATATACTAAACTCAGCCTCATACATGGGATACTGATACTAAATGTAGTTATAAATAAAACTCCAAATCCATGAATGATATCATTTCTAGAATAGTTATTGTTTCATTCAATAAAGATTCACAATGTGAAATAACTCAGAAAATATAGATTACTATATCAATTACTTATTAGGGAACATACAACTTGGAATATGTCAGATATAATAGTACCATGATTATGTATTATAATTTTAGAATGTTTTTTGGAGAAATAATTAATCAGTATAATGAAATTATTATTATGTTTCTGAATAATTATTCTACTACAATAACACCCCATCCTAAACTTGATCAAATTTTAAAATCCTCATAAATCTAAGAAAGATATAGTGGAATCTCATCTCCAATTAAGAAATATTCATTTTTCAAAAAGTATCAAAATAAAAGATCCCAGTGGAACTCTTATGATCTATGAAAAATAGATTGATGTGGATTCTAAAGAGCACAAATTTAGAAAAAATGATATTGGATCTCTTAAAGACTCAAATTCAAAATATGAAAAGATGTTTAATGAAATGTTATTGGATGATTAACCTGATAAAGATACCTTAAATAATTCTACATCAAATAGTGGACTTGTATTTGTTTCAAGGATGTTCAAAAATTACTATGAAAAAAGAAGATGTTTCACTAAACATATTAATAAGAATAAATATCATGATAGAAATTCTAAATATTTTAGATGCTATGAGTGTAAGAATATCAAACACATTGTTTTTGACATCCCTCAATATAAGGATAACAAAAATTAGTGAAATTTTATTTCATGAATGTTTGATATACAAAATAAATATGATAAATCCCTTATAGACACATGGAGTTCTTATGATGACTCCATTGATGATATATCTACAAAATCGGGATCTAACATTTCTAATTATAAGGCCAACATGTTCATTATGGCACAATATAATAAGCTACATTAATATTATTGTTATTATAATAATGAATCTAGATCAAAAAATAAAAAAAATCTTATGAAGTATTAAATGAATTTTTTACCAAAATATTTTTTTTTTGAAATTGATAAAATGAAAAATAAGACTATTAATAATTACTATGGTGTTGTTTGAAAAGAAAAAAAGAACATTAGAAGAAAAATTTTATATTGGAGTGAATTATTGAATCTTTTTTTTAATATTATTTACATGATAACCAAATTAATATATATCAAAAATAACTTTGAGATATTAAATATGATCCTTGTGTTTTAATGAAATGTGAGAATTAGATGAATATAATTTTAAGAAATAATTAGCTTTAGAAAAAAAAGTAACTTGAATCCCAGGTAAAATACAAAATAATCATAAAAATTATTTTGTTCCTAGTCTTAAGAATTAAAACATCTTTAAAGTTACTTGTTTTTACGATATAGGGTTTGGACACTATACTAATATTTTAATCCTGAGAAACCTATAATTTTATGAAATTAAAAAAATTCTTTAAAAAAGGATCTTAAATTTTGTGTTGGATTTTCTAGACTAAACAAATATACATCGGTTCCTAAATCATTAGGTTCTAACATTTATGGACCCAATTAACATGGGTACCAAAACAATTTCTTATTTGATTAGTCTTTGTGTAAAAAAGATGAAAGTTCATTATTGAGAAATGGTCTATAGATAACAGATTCCCAAGACATATGAGTGGATATTTCTATAATTTTTTCTCCTTATCAAAAGTTGATATAGTGTATTTCACATTTAGTTATAATTCCAAAATAATGCTTATATTTTATGGATCGTTTAGTAATCAAAACTCAATCCTCACCAATAATCATCAATATGTGGGTGTCTTGATGAAAACTTTTATATCTATCATACAACAATGTGATGATGGTTATTTGATATAAATTCCTAATTATACATGTTTAAAGTTCAATGATTAATTTCTTAAATTTAAGGCACCAATAATGGAGAATTTTTATACTCGAGATATTAATTATTTATGTAGAACAAATTTTTATAGCATAAATATATAAAAAAATGAATCTCAAATTTTTCATAGAAGACTAGGATATTATAATGTCTATTCTATGAAAAAAAATAAAAAATGAAATTTATTTTCATAATTTCCTTAACATAAATTAATAAAAAATAAACCATGTGGTGTATTATTACTGGTCATGAAATACAATTCATCTTTTAATCTAATAATTTTTGTTATAGATCTATATTCCAATAACATATTCTCATAGACTTATTAGGGCCATCTTGAACTTATATACCATGACTAAAATGTTTTCGTTAGGTTTAATTTTAATATTTCCTAAGATCTAATTGGATTTTATTTTTGAGTGTCAATATAGAAGATTATTCAGTTCTTATAAGTTTTTAGAAATCAATATATTTACTAATGTTGGAATTTTTCCACCACCTGTCACTACCACAACATCTATCCCCACACACCCATATCCGACTTACCTCCTACCATCGCATTATCCTCCCTCCCCATTGCAACAGTCCTGCCCTTATACCTCTATCACAAAACATCCATATATTTACCTTCTTCATCATCTTATGAGTCTTCCGAAATCAGCATCTCAGCTCAAAGAAATTGTGGTGCATCTTGATACTACATATTCAACTATTCCAATCTCCACCCTATTTCACCTTCCATACATCATCTTCACCTCTACAGATCTCCTCCCAATCATGACTTCATGATTCAGATTCATATTTTTAAAATTCTCCACTATTTTCGATTCATTATTGTCTAACTTCTTCACCAAGAACGTTCTCCAAAATCTATGGAAGACATAGCTTGTCGATACACCACCTCCACCTCTTCAAATATCTTTATACTAGGGTTTCAGAACCTAGTACAATTTGTCTCTGAAATATAGGGTTTTAAGTCTTTCTTGGTTGGTTACGAGGAATCCTTCACTGTGTACAACCTTCAATTTCATTGTCTACCTCTGATACCATCACTCCAAAATCATTCACTACCAACTGAACCTCTGATTTTTCCTACAACCTAAATTTTTATATTGTTATAGTTAACTGGAGTTACCCTTGGTTTAGCTACAATAATCCCTTCCGAAACAAGTATGTTCTCCTACTACATTGCAATACCCACCACTTATGTTATTAATTAAACTATTTTAATGTTCACACATGGTTATAAAACTTTCTTTATAATTTATCCTAATTAAATACTCCAATTATTATTTGTCTCCATCATTTATCTTAACCAGTAACTTGACAACCAACAATAGTATTAACATCATGAAGATTCTATGTATTATTTGTCTCCAGCATTTAAATTCTCTATATTATGTTCATAGTACTGCCTCCAAGTAGCCATGTTTAATCTGATCGTCCATTTATCATCGACCAATGATTAATATCAGTGTTTATATTATATTTATCATAGTAAATAACCATCACAGGTAGCATTCATACGTACAACACATAGAATGTGATTGCATGAACATTGTAAGGATCAATTTTCTTTAGAATATACATTTTTTATAATTTGATCACAATACTGCATTTCATGGTTTTATTATTCTGTTAAATCCCTTTACAGTCAAAGAAAACACTTAACCATTTAAACATGAACTCCCTATCGAGATATAGAGACACACAACTTCAAATAACACTACTATGGAAAAAACGTCAATCAGGTTTTCTTTTTATTTTCTGTAGTCCTAATACAATTTTTTATTTTTCAAACAAAAACTTTTATGTTTATGATAATTGCAATTCCAGATGAAGAATGTATCTTGAAAAATTTAATGCAAGAAAACCTATTACACCAAATGGAAGCACAAAATTGGAATATTTTATCCTTTCTCACCAATACCCAGTAATGATGAGTTCAAATTATAAAGTCTGATACTTTTTTAGTTATGATATTGAAAATCTAAATATCATACCTCTTTAATATAATATCTTACTTCCTGAAAATTTATATTCGAACAGTACAAGGAATGTTACGATAACAATAACCGGGGGACAATGATTTTCATCTGAAGTGGTCACACCAGCTAATAACACAGAAATATATTGATGGATTCCATTATCACATATACTCAGTAATGGTGATTTCAGTTTACTATCTCCAATTTAATTAAATTGACTTCATACTGTGAAACAGGTAACCATGGATTGCTAAAAATCTTCATTTACCTATTTAAGATTCCCTCATGTCTGTTCAAATTTGTTATTGATATACGATGGATCAAACAAGAATAAGAAATTATCTCATACCATGATACAACATAGTCTTTTATTCCATTATCACCTATATGGGTCGACGTTTTCTCTAAATACAGATTCAACCTATTACAGATCAATCCCTTATATGGTAATATTTCTTTCATAAAATATCTATAACATTTCCCTATATTTCAATGTTTCACATTTCACTCTATTCATACTAAATTTATATACCAAAATATGATACATCTGTATTCACAAATCAAAAAATAAGGATCCAGGACATTTAGTCATCCACCATTTTTATACGACTGTGAGTCTTCAGAGACCCTACAGATCTAGAGGTAAGAAAAAGGTGTGTTCTTTCCAATTTATAAATTTTGTTCCTTTATCTCTAAGATTTATTAATTTCAATTGAATATTAATTTTTGTTTAATATTAAAATATGTGATTAATTTTTTTGGAAAATCTTATATCATTTCTATTTTTTAGCAAAGTTGTTATAGAATACCACCACAACATCTGAGTGTCATGCAGTTTTGTTATGCCCTCCTAGTTTCATTTAATACATAGTTTTTATAGTTTCATTATTATATGTAATGCATATTAGACTTACTAATTATTAGTGTTTCCCTTCACCCCATGAATTAGTATTTTTCCCTTCATGACATGAATTAGTATTTCTAGTTACACATAGTTTATTCAAACATTGATAAGATACATATCCATATATGATTCTCTAATTATGAATTGTCCTTCTTTTTTTTAGCCAATGTTAATTCATTTATAATTTTTACCAGCGTTGTTATATATTTCTACCACCACATCATAGAATTATAATGCTTCAGTTTCCTACCTTACATTATTCAATCTTACAACTATAATGTACTGGGAAATATCCATCTTATCCTAAAAATAATTTATATAGAAATTTTCTTCAGGGGAACCTAATTTATTGGATATGTTTATGTCCCCACTAACTTCTCTATATTTTTCTACATAGCATGTGAATGAAGTTAATGGAAGTAACCTATTTGGTAACTCTATAATGAACAATTCTTTTTCCATTTTAAGATTTATCTTGTTTTACAGGTGATATGGTATGCACCATCTAGTTTTTCATCATTATTAGTTGTCATGGAGGACGCCCATCAACCTTATCACAAACCCCATTTCTATCATAGAATAATTTTTCAGAGAGCCTATAGATATAGATCTATAAAATGGGTATGTTCTCCTAATATCATAGAAATAATGAATCTTCTTTCTTCATTGCATATCTCACCGATGGGTCAACTTTTTCCTTAACTATAGATTCAACCTGTTACAGAAGGATCCTGTATATTGTAATATTTCTTTCATAAAATATCTATAACGTTTTCCTCTATTTTAATGTTTCACATTTTACTCTATTCATATTAATTTTACTTACTGAAATATGGTACATCTACATTCAAAATTCAGGAAATAGGTATCCATGATGTTCAATCATCTGCCAGTTTTATACCATTGTGTGTCTTCAGAGACCCTACTGATCTAGAGGTAATAAAAAGGTGTGTTCTTCTCAATTTATGAAAATTTGTTCCCTTCCTCCAAGATTTATTAATTTCCATTTAATATTATTTTCGGTATAATATTACATCGTAACATTATTTTGGATATGTATTCAACTCCACTGACTTCTCTGTATTGTTCTATATAGCATGTCAATGAATTTATTGGAAGCAACATGATTGTACACTGCTTAATGAACATTTTTTCAATTGGATGATTTATCTAGTTTTAGAAGTGAGATGGTATGCCATTAATATAATGAACATTTTTTACAATAGAATTATTCATGATTACTTGGAAATAATGATAAATTGTATCCTTTCATGTAAACTATTTGAATCGGTGATTTTTCCATCAGCAAGAAGAAGTAGAGTGTTGGTTGTTTTTTTCATCCTATACTTAGTAAAGTATTTATCAAAGGAAAATGTAGTTAATTTTAAGCAGTCAATGTCCATGGTTAAGTATATTTGTAAGAATCACGTTTTTAATTTTACCAAATTCTAATACCCTTTAACTGAGTTCTTGATTACTTCTTTGTGTACAACACTGGCCCTAAATGTACTTTACACTACATAAGGTCCATTCTTCATACATTCTGAATTAAATTTCCCACTTCTCTAAAATATTTTTTATTTACCTTTTCTTATAATTTTATCATAGGTTATTACAATACATATAAGATTATGATTTTTCAGATATGGTTTCATGCATTTGTTAAAAAATTATGTTCAATTATATTAATTTATTTTTGTTGTGTTGTGTCCTGAATTTAAGTGTTTGTGAGCAATTATTATGTCCATAAATTGATTTCTCATTTAGTAAGGGTGGATATTCTAGGCACTGTGGGGATGAAAACAATAATTCACTAGGGAATATGAATCTTATCCAGAAAAATCATTTGTCGAGGAATGTATTTTAGGGGTACGTACTCTATTGAATACATCTTTGTCCCCACTGACTTCTCTATATTGTTCTACATAGCATGTCAATGATGTTCTTGGAAGTAACATGTCTCCTCAATGCATAACATCCATTCATCATACCTTCGGAAGTAATATTCTATCTTCTATAAAATGTTATGTATTTACATTTTGATATAAATTTTTCATGGGTCATTACATTACATCTAATTTTATGAATCAACAGTTACAATAAAATTCCTTTTCTAAAAACGATGTTTGTTTATGTTAAAATTTCAATGTTGATGCCCTAAATCCTATATTTAGGTGTTTATGAGATTTATTTTGTCTAGAAATTCATTTATCTTTTTGTAAGGGTGGATATTCTAGGCATTTTGGGGATGAAAAGTATAATGTAATGGTAAATATGATTCTTCTCCGAGAAAATCAGCTTTCATGGAATTTATTTCAAGGGAACCTACTATCTTAGATACATCTCTATCCCCAATGACTTCCATATGTTGTTCTATAAATCATGTAAATAATGTTCTTTGAAGTAACAAGTCGGGGCACTGCCTAAGGTCCATTCATAATACCTTCTGAATTAATTCCCTCTACTCTAATTTTTTATTTATTTATATGAATCTTCTCCAAGAAAATCATCTTTTGAGGAATGTATTTTAGGGGAACCTACTATATTGGATAAATCTCCATCCCCGCTGACTTATCTATGTTGTTCTACATAGCATGTCAATGAAGTTCCTGGATGTAACAAGTTGGTGCACTAAATAAGGTCCATTATTCATACCTTCAGAATTAATTCTCTATTATCTAAAATATTTTGTATTTCCATTTTCATTGAAATTTTTCATAGGTTATTAAAATAAATCAAATTTTATGATTCCTCAATTATGGTCTAGTGATTTTAGTAACAAATGATGTTCGATTATGTTATTATTTTCATGTTTTTGTACTATATCACAACTTTATGTGTTTGTGAGTTGTTATTCTTTCTATAAATGGATTTCAATTTTCCTAAGGGTAGATCTCTTGGGAATTATGGGGATTCCAACTATAATGTACTTGGAAATATGAATCTTTTCCTAGAAAATTAGTTCTCAATGAATTTATTTTAGTGGAACCAAATGTATTTTATATGTCTCCATCCCTAGTGACTTATCTATATTGTTCTACATAGCATTCAATGATGTTCTTGGAAGTAACATGTTTGGGAACCTGCATTCAAATTAGACTTATGTTTATAGAATATTATACAGGTTGTTGAATCTTTACAGATTCTAGATTAGTTATTTGTATATTCTTCCCTATTAGTTATACATATATATTTATAGATTTTTTATTGATGTCTATCCCAATTTAGAAAAAAATTTATTTCTATATATACTTTATACATATTTATGGATTGATTATTTCAGGGATTCCCTTTTTGTCATACATATTATGTGTTATTCTGAAATATTACTATATGTGTTGGAAAACATATTGGATGAATTTGTAGGTGATCAGCTCTTGAATTATAATATATTCTTCAAGCACTACAAATACTTCCCACAGCTAAAAAATTAGGAACAAAACAACATTTCTTTCTAGAAATGTTTTCATATTGTCAATAAGGAATTAAATAAGTACAAAAATTAAAGTCATTGGAAGCTGTTATCTTTTCCCTTCAATGATTACAATGTAATAATCAAGGAAAATTTTCCTCTCATTACAGAACCATGATTGACTAGACTTTTCATTGGGTTCTACAAAAGAATGGGATCAACAGCTAAGATCACCCATTAAATAGAAGAAGAGATGATTGCAACCATATAGTAAGGAAATTTTGGTATTTTGGAATAAGTATGAACTTATTTGTCTTTTCATATTCCACATGCACTTATTATTTATAAAGCTTTGTAGTTGAATATAATTGTGATATTGATTCTCATTCTACACCAAGATTCAATTTTTATTCATATTTTATTTATTCAATATCATGTTTCTAGGTCTTCTAATGTTGTTGAGAGCTCTTTGTTGAAGCTTCATAACATTGGTGAATGTCTCCAATCATTGAAAATAAACATGTCAGCCCCACCACATACCCATTATTTGAATATATTTAGACGATAATTAAATAAAAAAACACAAAATCTTGAAATTGAGTTTAGAGAAATCAATATTTAATTTTTCTTCGCCTATTTATTTTATTCAATTTCATATTTTCAGGTCTTATGGATTGGTTGTTGGCTTCCTTTAGATAATGATTAGCATGGGTGACTATCTCCATTCAGGAAAATTATATATGGATTCCCATCCGCTTAACTAGGATTGGTCTCCTTTCATGAAAGATGTAAAAAAACACCTCATTTGGATGTTTTTTATCTTAATTGACTTTCATTTTCACAACATCATTTGAGTAGAAAATAATGATTTTTTCAGTATCATTTTCATTGCATCATTAAAACACTATACATTATTTGTGTCATTTTACAATTTGTAAACATTAGATTATAATGAAAATGGTTATAGTGGTAATGTTTTATTATACTTATTGAGATAATTCATCTATTCATGTAAAAAAATACATTGAATGAGTTTTTTATGTATTCTAATGTAGGGTTACAATGACTCGAGACATTACAACATTAACAAGCCATGCCAATGAATGAAATCCCCATTTAGGTGGTTCATTTTCAAGGTACCACAACAAATATATTGAACAAGAATTTTTGAAATTATCTTATACATTTATACTAAAAATTTCAGTATTAATTTTGTTATAGAATATAGGTTTCTTGTACTAACACATATAATTCACACACTAATCCAATATAATTTTTATAAGTTGTAAAATGTAAAGTTTTCCCAATTTATTTTAAATTATTTAAATTCAATAGTTGTAGGGTACGTCCTTAGTTTTAACCACCATTCAGAAGTGTTCATCCAATGGATCCTAGATGCACAATTCTAGAAGGCATGAATTAAGAGGGAGGAACTAGCATATGTCATTTTGACTGGAACACTAGATACATTAAACAACAACTATTATTTTTAATGTCTTCATTGTAATCTTATCAAACAAATCATTCTCTATATTATTTATGTTATGTTTCAATTGTTTCAAAACAATATCTTTTATGTTGGAGTTAGAATTTCCATTATAATTTTACAATGTTTATTATTGCTATTTATTATTAGAAATGTATGCCACTTCTTGTATTATTTGATCTCCATGGTGAAAATAAATTCTCATACTTTTTCACATAAAATTTTATGAATTACTATTGTGATTATGTTTCATAAAAACCGTAACTATTCTTATGAATTACTTTATTCGGTCAAATACTTGTAATGATTGATCCCAATAATTATAATCATGCAACATAATAGTTTCAGGATAATACATTAGTCATGAAATCTCAAAAGTGTGATCTTGTGGAAGATAATAAGTTGTTACAATATTACAATATAATATTGTTCTCACTTTAAAACATTGAAAAAAATTGTTTTCCCCAAATTCATTTTTTTCATTATATTTCATATACCATCATGGTTATGAAAAATTTCAATCACATGCTTTATTATATTTAATATTCCTTCCACTTCTCTAATTTCACAATGTTCAAACTCTTTCACCAATAGCCTTCAATTCATTTCCTTTCACAAGCAACCCAATCACTTAATTATCATCATTTTATTCTAAACATTATATTGTATACAATGACATTACACATTTTTAATGATGCAATTGAAAGAAAACTATTTAATCCCATGCATTAGCATGAGGAGAGTACTAGTTGATTCAAAAATAGTAATATTCCAAATAATTATTTCATTGTGATGTGAACATGGATTAGAAGAAGCCTTGGAATATATAAACTCATGGAATTAACTACCCCATGATTGGAATATGATTTTTTGAGTTTCATGCCTCTGATTTCTCATAAAACGAGATTCCCTTAAAATGTGGACAGATTTATAGGAGCCCCAAATACCAAATGTATAGAAATTACTAAATGTTCCCAACATGAA
Source organism: Viscum album (assembly GCA_963277665.1). Classification (NCBI taxonomy): domain Eukaryota; kingdom Viridiplantae; phylum Streptophyta; class Magnoliopsida; order Santalales; family Viscaceae; genus Viscum; species Viscum album. The sequence continues at coordinate 400,247,330 of OY728131.1, read as the reverse complement.
ATATAAACTTGAACGAAGGTTGTTTCCCTTCAGTGATAGAAGACATGTAATTAATAGAATCCACCTTGAGATGCAACTAAGAATGGGTTCCAATTACCTCACTCAATCAATAAGAGATTTCCATACAATGGAATGAGATCTTCGGAGGAATCCAAGGAATGAGGAACCAACATCCCCTCATATTTTTTCAAACATGTATTAGAAATCTCTAATAAAAGTGATGGATGTAACCAACCATTATTAATTTTAAAATATTGGGAAACAAGAATTAAAATTCTACCGGCTCAATGGATGGATGGCACTACGATATCTACAAATGCATTATAAATAGGCAATGTTGAACCAGACGTGGAACTATTCTCGTTAACCATGGGTAGTATAAGTAATTATATTATCAAAAAAAATTCATATCACTAGATCCAGATATAAGGTTCTAGGTCCCATAAAGAAAATAGTGGCACCATAATGAAACTCACATTCAAATTCTGGAAGCTGATATTAGGCATACTCGATCTGTGACATTATCAGTGTGTGTCCATATATACATCAAGAAGATTGGATGACATTGTTGAATTGGGAAGTTATTTTCACATTCCAATAATTTTTGATTAATATATATTGCATAATATTCTCAGGATAAATGATGGAAACAACTTTGTCCTCACATGCATCCGGGTATGAGAAACATTGATGTGGAAATCCTACATAACTACACTTTTTCCATGACTTCCACCTCGACATCGGATTCGGGGTTCACATGCCCATATTACCCTCTAAGATCATATATATGAGGGTGATCAAAAACATGGTACACAAGAATAAAAAGGAAAAGTTCATTCCCACTAAAGATATGACCTAACAGGTCTTAGAAGCACTGACGCCTCATCATGACCCTAACCTCATGGGTTGTGCATGGTTAAAACAACCCCAGTTCTAGAAAAGAAAACATTTTTAGAGACTCTCTATAGAGAACACTAAAGAATCACTCTATTATTATGTGGAGTTTGGTGTTTTCTGAGTCACAAAAGAAAAAGATACCCATTGGGATCCATCTAGATGGAATCCCACTATGCTTCATCAAATCCAACACTAGAAAGTCCCATAGTCTAAGGAATCAGATTACATAATCCCCACAACATATAACCTAGTTAGGATCAATTGATACCAATTTTGGGGGTTTGAACTGGACATTTTATATAAAGGGGAACCTTCCAAGGCTTTTATAGGTCCAACCACCATTGGCATATCCTACCAAATCCCTATATTAGGGGAAAAATGATCTACCATTTCTCACTTGGTGTCGATACCCTACTCACCACAATGGAAGGATGGGTGACTGTATTAGTCTCCGACACCACCAATATCTATTATAGTGCATCATGTGATATGTGAAGTCAGTACTCCTCCCCATGCCACTACCAACTATATTAGAGGTCCTCCCCTCCTTTGATAGATAGAAAAGTGGTATAACTCATTCCACTACCAAATTAAGTAATGGTACTCCATGAGTTCCTATCAAACAACCTAGACTTTTTACCCATGCATCCACAAAAAAATTTTAGGATGTTCCCATGAAAATGGAATACCATTCTTGATGAATAATCTTAGGTAAAGAGGGACATTTCATAACATCTAAGGTTAACCTGAAGAAGAATCATGTCATGACCAACCACTCAAATTTCGAGGTGATGAATGACTCGATTATGCAACCTCAAACAAAAACTATAGTGTCTGGGGATGATTCCAAGAAATTGAGGCTTATCTTTTTATGAGAATAGACTAATATGATCCATAGATCCTTTTGTTGGTACATGCATGTGGAGGATGTTCTAGCCCCCTTCCAAGGGCCCATAGATTAGCCATCTTCATCTCCACCGGTTTCACTCTTCTATACTTGTACATATAATGTTTTTTAAATTTATGTTTATGGGTTGATGCCTTCATATGGTGAGAACTGCACTAAGGTATATATGGAAGTAACTTCTCTCTATCATGATGTATTGGTTAACCGAATTTGTTGCATGAACATCGCATTGATGTTTGTTCTACCCCCAAAGACGAACCAACACGAGGAATCCATTTTTATGCACATTTCTATTTCTTCTGAAAAAGAAGCATTAGAGAAGGTCAATATCAATGATTCAACACATATATCAACTAGATATGAATGAGGTTTGGCCCAATAAAGAGAATGACCCTTCATCTTATCAAAAGGTCTTGTCAGAGGTCATGACTACTAACCAACTATCTGAAGTCTTCCAGTCACCTATAGCTCCTAAAATTGACATCTTAGATCCCTATAAAAAGACCAGATAGCGTGTTTCTATGATGTTTTCTTATTGAAATTACAAAAACTTCATAATCATCAGTGAGCCTACTTAAGAAGTTAGGCGTATCTCGATGACATCTACCAGCAGTGTAGAAAGGATGAGATCATAGATCTCTAAATTTTAATGCACCATAGGTCGTACAGTTACTACCATGCCCTTCAAAAAAAACATGTCAATATCCTCATAGTGATCCATCTATTTATGGTATAATCATCTCCATGTGTATAGATTGGAGGGTTGTGAGAGGTCTACCTATCCTTCAGTGATGAAAATTATCTTCTATTTGCCTTTATGGTTAACTTGGCTATCAATGACCAATCCAAGGATCATAGGAATAGGTATTCTGATACTGGGCACATCATGGAAGATCCACCTCAAGGGGTAGTGCATTATAGGATGACCTTCTTGAACATGTCTTCACTCATAAAAAAAAATCCAAAAAGGCTTAGTCCAACAATGACACATTGTGAAATCCCTATCTAACATTGAAAATGGAAAGGGGAATATTGAGCCTTCCAACACATTTGATGTTATACCAAAAGAAATGAAAGAACAAATGATAGATTATTTTCCCCATTCAATAAAAAAATAAACAAGGATTACTACCACCTCATTGGTTTGTATCTCACACATTATAGAAATGAACAATTGCACTAGATATCTTCTCTAATGGGACTACAAAACCCCCTCAACTAAAAACCCCCATTTTATCCTGGTGGCATGACATATCTAGTCACAAAAGAATATTAGGTATATTTAAATTTATCAAGACAAGAGTCTCTGACTCCACCCAATTAGTGTGATTATACACATTACGATCTAATCCATTTTGTTCTATGAGTCGATGAGACCACTCCTTGAGTCGATTATATTGTCAATGAAATGGTTGATAGATATATTTTCTATGATTACTTTATAGTTTCTCTAAAATATAAACATGAGACCTTTAAATCAAATAGGTGACAATACCAGCTGATGATAAGTAGTACCTAGTTGAGGTGGAAATTTTTTGAGCTCCCCCTTAGTTTTCAAATTCTAGTTTCACACTATTCTATTTGACGAGTGATCCATTTTATCACTTGGAACACTTTTATTTATTGTGTGAAACTTTTTTGGGAACCCCAAAACTATTGGAGGCCTATAATATTTGATGTTTCATTCAAACACTATAAGGAACCAAATTCGTTTGGAATAACCATCTACCCATAGGGTCTATTTCTGGGAGGGAGGACAATCACAGATAGTTTGTTTATTAGTTCAGATCCACCATGATCCAAGAATGTATCTTCATCCTCATCATGTAAAAAAGTTCATGGATGAGAGAGTTGTAGACTTTATCGCTTGGTGGAAAGGCCCTGTGTATTCACTCTACATGAAACTATCAATGGAACAAATACTTACGATCTTAATGGGGAACATTAAGAGTGACTCAATTTGTTTCCTCATCACCTTGAACTACCCAGGTATATTTTATGATTTTTATAAAAATTATATATATCTAGAATAATCCTTGCAGCATTATAGACAATGGAACTCATCATTTCCTCTTCCATGACCAATGAGTAGAGATAACAAACTAGATAATGACGTCGCTGTAAATGAAGAGGGTCGAAAGATTGGGAAAATGTTTCTTCCTTTTTCATACATTCCAGAGTAAGTGTATACCATCCAAAAATATTCAATCCCAATATATCCCATTTTGGCATAGCTTTGTCATGTACAACTATATCTATGATATAATGTGGCTCTAGACTCACATCATGACCAAGCTTCGAGAGTTCCTTTCCTAGATAGAATAAATATAACCTATTTATTTAGGTATTCACATGATTTATGGTATTTAATCTATGTAATGGAGAATGGAATTATGAAATTAATGGAGTATAAGAATCCCTAAGAGGATGGACTAACTAGGCATACAAATCATTTCCCATATCATAGGATCCTCCAATAGACCATAAAAACACTTCATGTTCAAATATTGCATCCATGACCAAATGGATCACTACTGAGTCAAGTTGGGTGACATTATATCTTAGGTTGAAAACGGATAATATATCCCCAATAGTGATAGTGAAGGCTATACTAAATAAAAATATGCACTGAGTTGTTGAAAAAATAAAAATGATGACTGGTTGGCACACATTGTAGTCACCAATTCTCAATGTGTTATCCATGCTTGATTGTGTATGACATAACCTTACATAGTTGTCACACCTCCTTCAACCACTATATTTTTAGCATGTTATTTCTGATTATTATATACTCTATTATACATAATTTAGGATCGAATATATAAGTATGAGATTCTCATATACTAGAGGGGGTGAATTGTACCTTTCAATAATTCTTTAAGGAAATTTTTCATAACCAAAATTCACAACACCTCTAAGTTCTATGGACTTGCATGATTCTGGAAAAGTAATTCCAGAAATAAAACATAAATTTTTTTTACAAATACTAAGATTTTGTCTTAAAGCGTATAGAATCTAACTAAATCATAGTACATGTAAGTAAGTATAAGAAAGTTATAATTTCCTAAACAATACAAAAACCATAGCGGAAAACAAATTAGTAACACTACAAGTAACAAACAGTGACTCTTTTAACCCAAAGAGAAGGGTATCCAAAAACCCTAGATAAGAGGTCCCATTATTTATACTTTCAAGAAAGTCTGTCTTACCCACACCAGGGTAAGCCCTCGATATAAAGATAGGAGTCTATCTTGCTATCCCTGCAAGCACTCAACTATGAGGTAGTCGACACCGATGTCTTCCTCATCAAGGAAGCTCTCAACATCAAGTTGTTGGAACCTCTGTCTTCCTATCCCCGAAAGCCATCGGTTGTACACGAAAACAATTCGAGTCACACAATGAAAATTTTCACAGGTCAATGTTTGAACAAGCTATTCAAACTTTCTGCACCAAGCTTGAGAGTTGATAAGAGCCCCTCTCTCTAGAAATAACTTCAACAACATGTAAGAACATATGTCAAAGATGTTTTCAAGTGTTCTTTCAAAAATTTTTGTTTCTTATTTTCAAATGAGCTCCTATTTATAGGTGAAGATCCAACGGTGGGCTCCCTCCTCCAACAATCATATTTATCCTTTAATTTCTGAGTGACATGTACACGTGTCACTCAACCAACGGTTAGTTGATAACTAAAGGCACGACATCATTTTATATTAGAAAAATTGTAAGAATAAGTAAAACTGATGTTTGTAATGTAAGTAATGTATGAATGTCCATATTCTAACTAAAATAGAATTCAGAGTCTATAATAATGATATATTTGGATTCTTCTTTGTAGGAATTCGGAACCTGACTTCTATAGAATTCTGGAGTCTGAATTTGAAGGAAATTCGGAGTCTGGATTCACAAGAATTTGGAACATGAACTTACAGAGTTACGAATCAAACTAGTAGAAGTTCGGAGTCGAACTTATAGAAGTTCGGTGTCAAACTCATAAAAGTTATGATTCAAACTCATAGAAGTTAATTTTTGACCTCATAGAAGTTTGGAGTCAATCTAGTAGAAGTTCAGAGTCGAACTCATAGAAGTTTAGAGTCGAACTAGTAGAAGTTCAGAATCGAACTAGTAAAAGATTGGAGTCGAACTAGTAGAAGTTCGGAGTTGAACTCATAGAAGTTCGGAGTTCAACTCATAGAATTTTGGAGTCGAACTCATAGATGTTCGGAGTCGAACTGGTAGAAGTTCTGAGTCGAAGTCATAGAAGTTCAGAGTCAAACTAGTAGAAGTTCAGAGTCGAACTACTAAAAGTTTGGAGTCGAACGAGTAGAAGTTCAGAGTCGAAATTCGGAGTCTTAAATAGAATGATTCATATCTATGTATTATACGATTTCGAGGTTTTTAGTTACAATATGAATTTTACACTTAGAAAAGAAAATGTAATTGAACAATGAAAACAATGTAATGATAAATTTCCCTGGGGAAAGAAATTTTCCTTAAGAAAATGAAACAATGCGTAAAACGATATTTTACATAAGAGAAGGTGTCTGTGATTTTCAAAACATGAAAAAATGGAAAAGTCATAAGGAGAATCTTATTGACTCAAAAATCTCTCCATTTTTGGAATCCACAGACATCCTTACGAAAAATAATATAAAGAATTAGAAAAATTAAAACTTATCTACCTTTACATATGGACAAAGGTGAATACAACTAACTCCCCGTTAGGATTTCGAACTCTATGGATCGTATTCTAGATTTTACAAAATGGGATTTTTCTTGAGTACAGAAAATTCTTGAACTGAAAACCTCCTCCTTAGATTAACTCCCCCTTATATAGGGATACCTCTTTTACTTATGAATATTTTTCCTTCTCTCATTTATATTTTTCCTTCTTCCTTTTTGAGTTCTTTTTCCTTCTCCCCCTTTGTGATTTTCAAAAATAGTTTGAGGGAATTGAAAAGAAATATGGTACCTAATATATTAGTAAAGACAACCAACCAAAACAAGTAACCACAATTCTATTATAATTGGAAGAATTTTTAGAAGGAAAATGAAATGCATCAAAAGATCGGATTGAGTGTATTTTGTTTCCTTTTCCTTGGGAAAGAGCTTCTTCAAAATTGTCTTCAGCTTTTTGAGCTCTTTATGATCCTCCTAGTCTTGCTTTTCTAAGGCTGTGATTCTCTCTTCTTGAGCCTTCAGGGATTCTGCCTGAGCCTTCAGCAACTCATCTTGCTTCACTAACTTCTCTCCCATATCGGTCTGGAGATCTCATTCTGATTTCAATCCTTGAGCAACATAATTCAGCTTTCCATTTAGATATTTGGCATCTTTAATCCAAGTATTTTTCTCTTTGATTAGCTTATCCTGAAAAATTTCTGAAAGATTTATGATTTTGACAACCTCGGTACCAAAATCCTCCTTAATATCTACATCAAACTGATAGAGATCTTCCATATCTTCATCAATTTTCTTATAACAAAGGATTATTTTTCTACACAAATTTATGTAGACCCCATAGTTGAAAAGAAAATTTTTATGCTCTGCTTCAGTATTCACACATTTATCCATTACCATGTATAAGGATTCTGAATTCTGATTCAAGATATGCTAAAGCATCTAGCATCTGAAGTCTATTGTATAATGATCAGAATTGTGTCTACCAATTTCTTCAGGGACTCAACCACAAAATCATGTCCTAGTGTAGATGACTCTGAATTAGACAACTTTCTAGGAGATTGTTCTTCTTCTATTTCCACCAACTTATTTTTAGAAGAGACTCCAACATGCTTCTTCCTTATGATATCTTTCGTTGGGGTGTCAATAAGCACTTTCTTACCCTTAATGGTTCTCAGAATGCCCTCTTCTTCAGGGGATTCATGCTCACTCTCAAATAATTGCACAATCATGTCTTCATCAACATTTTCCTTCCCATCCCTAGCCTCAAAATATTCTGGATGGATAAAGTCATTATTATGACTTTCTTCTCTAGTTGTCTTGTTCCCCTCCTCTTCACCTTTCTCATCATCTGCGGGGGTAGCCAATTTTGAGGATCAGGCTTCAGAAGTCTCGAGTGAAATCTTCTCGGATGGGGTTACCTTATCTTGATATTCATCGATTTTCCTAACTACATCATCTGAACCTCCACTCACATCAGCTTGTTGAACTTTCTCCACAACTTTTTGAACTTTCTTCATTACTTCATTCTCAACTTCCCTTTCTTTATCAACCTTCTATTGAAATTTTTCTGGAGTCATGAAGTTCTTCCCTGAAGTTTCAAGTAAACTTTCAACAAATAATGTCTTCTAAATGGGAATATTCTCACTGGCTATTTCTGTGTATTTCAAGAGATATTGAGCAATATCTTCCTCTAACATCTTCTTCTTCATCTTCTTCTCTTTACCTTGATTTTCTTACTCATCATTAGCTTTTTCTTTTAAGGACATAGCCTCAGTAGGTTCCAAGCCAAAATGTGTCTCCCCTTATTTCCTATTTTCATTGAGCTCTCTGCACTTTGCAACCACCTCATCTAGGTAGGTTTTTGGGGGGTCTAGGAGGTACGGATTCGTCTTCCTTAGACTTAGGAGTTTTACCTTCAGCTTCCACTTCTTTCAACTTCCTTTTCTTGCTGGCCTCCTTGGATGGTTCAACTTTCTATACATTTTCCTGGACTGCTTCTGCCTCCTCTTCTAGAAGATCATAAAACTCACCTATCTCTTTTGAAAAACTAACATTCATCATCTTTAAGTTGTCATCACTAATCAGAATCACCTTGCAATTCCTTGGATTTGAGCTGCATAAAATTTTGAAGAATTCTAGGCACCAATCTATCAGCTTAGAAAGCAATGTCGGATACATAATGATCTGAGCTCTAAGATTTCCATTCTTGATATTCTCAATCGTGATAAGGATGTGCTTCATTAAGTTCACCTTCATTAGATTTACCAAAAAATATAAGATGTACATATCACTCTTCTTAAGGGTATCCTTATCACCCATTCATGGAACAATGAGACCTTGTACCCATAATTGTGAAATCCAGTTGTTGGTAGATAGATGAGAAATCTTTTTTGTTTTGTCATCTTTGAGCCCAAGGCATTATATAGACTTCACCTTGTTGAAACTTCCTGAACATCTGGAAACTTGTGTGAACAAAATTCATCTTCACCTTCGTATGATAAGCCCACCAAGCTTGCAGCCTTGGTGTAAGAGAGTTTGTAGGTTTTTCCATATGCTTTGAATGAAAACCTCTCACCTTCAGCTTCCTTAAAGAAGCACCCTGACTCATATAATTCTATTAGAAGATCCAGATAAACTACATCTTGAGCTGCTGTCTTTGAAATATCTATACTTTCCCATCCATTGAGATTTATATTATTGGAAATGATATAATCATACTTATGGAAAAAATTTGGATGCACCAACCTTTCCTTGTATATTATCCACTCCAAAATCAGCTTAGTAGACATTTCTTGGGCTTCTGCAGACACTCAGACCGGAGTACTTCTGAGAGATTTGGAATGGTCTTAAGAAGGAAGGGAATAAATTCATCAGGCAAGAGCTTAAAATCGATGTGGGACAACCATCGCGGGTCCCCTTTATATAAGTGATGGTGGTGACCATTCAACTTCCAAAACCAATCAAACAGTTGAAAAACTCTCTGATAAGATATGACGGTTTAAAAAATACCCGCAAGGAAATCTTGGATCCGATATTTTGAGGTTTTAAAAACATTCGGATTTAAGAAGAAACGAATCTGAATTTTTTTTAAAAAAACAAATGAAACTACCAGCAAGTAAAAGTGACTACGAAATCTAAAGTAATGAAATCATACCTTCCGGATTGGCTAGGAAGATTATTATTAATGAATCATATTCTTCTTTAAGAAAAACTTTACTATGAAAAACTCACTACGAAAATCTTATTTCAAAATCTATGAGTACCGAAACTCGATTAAGAAAATTATGAGTACGGAAATTCCCATTACGAAAATTATCATTACGAAAATTCCCATTATGGAAACTTCTAGTATGAAAATTTCCATTACGAAAATTTCAAGTACGAAGATTTTGAGAAACATCATTATAAAATACATGAAAAACTCTATTACGAAAGACTAAAAAAACTTCACAACGAATAATTTGAAAAACTCCATAACAGATGTACTCCCCCTATGAAAAGGAGTTTATTACTATAAGGATATTGGTTTAACAGAGAGTTAATTTAGGAATATTACCTTACGGTTATCATTCCTAACTTATATTTAATGTATTCAAATTTATCAATGGGTAAAGATTTTGTGAAAATGTCATCATGTTGATCTTGTGTTCTGATAAACAGAAGAATGATATCTCTTTTTAGTGTGTGATCACTAAGGAAGTGATGCCTAATATCTATGAGTTTTACACGAGAGTGATGTGCACGGATTTTTTCTAAGGGAAATGGCAGTTGTGTTATCACACAAAATTTGAGTCTTAGTAAAACTCAGGACATAGTCTGTGAGTGTGTGTTGCATCTACAACATTAGAGCCCAACAACTTCCAGTTTCTACATATTCAGCTTTAGCAGTGGACAGTGCTACTGAGTGTTTCTTCTTGCATTACCAAGAAACTAATGAATCTCCTATGAAATTACATGTTCCAGATGTACTTTTTATATCCATTCTACATCCACTAAATGCAGCATCTGATAAACTTTTTAAGACAAAACCATTTCCATAAGTATAAAATAGTCCTAAATCCATGGTTCCCTTTAAGTAGCGAAAAATTAATTTCACTGCCTTTAAATGAGATTCCTTTGGATTGGATTGATATCTTTTATATAAGAATACATAAAACATTAAGTCTGGAAAACTAGCTATCAAGTAAAGTATACTTCCTATCATACCTCTAAAAGATGTTTAATCTATTGGTTTCCCAGCATCATCAAGATCAATTGTGTTTGAGGAACCGATGGGAGTACATATACTCTTAGTGTTTCCATATCCATACTTTTTAAGAAGATCATTAATATACTTATGTTTCGATATATAAGTTTCTTCTGGTTTTTGAGAAATTTAAAAACCAAGGAAAAGTGTTAGCTTACCATCATACTAATTTCAATATCAGATTTCATTAGATCCACAAAGGAATCAGTTAAATATTGATGAGTTGAACAAAATATAATATCAACATAAATTTGAATAATCAAAACATTTTTATTATCTTTCTTTATAAGAATGGTTGGATCTACATTTCCCTTAACATAGTTATTTTGAAGCATAAATCATGTAAGTCTATCATACCATGATCTAGGGGCTTGTTTAAGGCCATACAATGCTTTGGTAAGTCTAAAAACATGATCATGATGTTTTGTGTCTTCAAATCTAGGAGTTTGTTCAACATAAACTTCCTCTTGAACATAATCATTAAGGAATGAACATTTCACATCCATTTGAAAAAGTTTGAAATTGAAGAATACTGCAAAAGAAAGTAATATACGAATATATTCAAGTCTAGCTACTGGAGAATAGGTTTCTCATATTGTATTCTTTCTTGTTGATTATAGGCTTTAGCAACAAATCTAGATTTATTCCTAACTATGACTCCATTTTCAATAAACTTATTTCTGAAGACCCATTTTACTCCAATTATAGAAGTTTCCTTAGGTCTTTCAACCAAGGTCCAGACTCTATTGCATTCGAATTAATTTAGTACATCTTGCATGGCTTTAATCCAATCATCATCACCTAAAGCTTCATCAGTGCTTTTTGGTTCCAATTGGGAAACAGATGCTAGATATTCTATTTCATTTATTAAGGAACTTCTAGTCCTTACAGGTTGATTCGCATCACCGATGATACTATCACTGGGATGATTCTTTAGAAACGACTGATTTGGGTTTTGTCAAACTTTTTCATCAACATAGGGTAGGAAATCTTCTGGGGTAATTGTTTCAGAAGCATATTCTAGATCATTTTCCTTATCAAAATGATTTTCTATCATAGGCTGATAAACAGTTTTTGAAAACACATCCTAGGATGGAGGTTGGGGTTGTTTAAAATCAAAAGGATCAGTTTCATCATATTTAAATTGTACTGTTTTTTCAACAGAGCATGTGTTTTTGTTAAAAACTCTATAATCCTTAGAAGTTGTTTAGTAGCCTAAAAAAATTCATTCCTCAGATTTTTGTGCAAATTTGTGAAAATTATCTTTAGTATTCTGAAAGAATACCTTGCAACCAAAAACCTTAAAGTAGGAAAGTCTCGGTTTTCTACCATTCCCTAATTCATAAGAAGTTTTATTAAAAAAATGTCTAATCAAAACTAGATTTATATTATAACAAGCTGTACTTACAACTTCATCACAAAAATGGTTGGCTAAAGAATACTAACTCAACATAGTTCTATTTATTTCTTGATGAATTATATTTCTTCTTTCAACGACACCATTCTGTTGAGGTGTTCTGGGTGCTGAGAATTTGGGAGTAATACCTTTTCTACTACAGAAAGTTTCAAAATTAGAATTTTGAAATTATCCTCCATGATTACTATGAATAGTTTTCAATGGATGGTTTTTATCATTTTTTACTTGGGCTCTTAAACTTTCAAAATAGGAAATTTTTTTAGACTTCTTTACTAGAAAATAGACCCATGTAAATCTAGTGTAATCATCAACTACGAAAAATACATAATACCTGCCCCCAATGCATCTAGTTTATGTTTGAACAAAAAGATCAATGTGCACTAGCTATGATGCATCAGTGGTTGAGACTTCACCGATTGATTTAAAACTTGATTTATGTTGCTTTCTATATTGACAAGGGTCACAATCTTTTGAAGAATCAAATCTAAGATCCGGTAGATCCTTAAATAAAACTTTCCTAGAGAGTTTGCAAAAGTTCCTTAGGTTATAGTGTCCTAACCTTATATGCCACAACGAAGAATGATCTTCTATTTCACTAAGTCAAGGTATGTCTTGGCTCCTAAGGTCTTCTATGTTCAAAGTGTATACATTCTCTTGCTTATTTGCAGAGAAAATAAAGTCTTCCTTGGAATTCTGTACTAGGAATTTATCATTCCTAAAATTCAAAAGGTAACCTTCATCACATTACATACATATACTAAAGAGGTTATGCTTAAGACCTTTAACAAATAAAACATTTGAAATCAAAAACTTTCCAAGAAGAAAAATGTTTCCTATACCAATAATTTCTCCCTGAGCATTATCTCCAAAAGTTACTTATCCTCCTTTTGCCTCGATAATCTTTTGGAAATAGTTTTTGTTACCAGTAATATGCTGAGAATATCCACTATCCATGTACCAAGTATTTTTGTTGGTACATTCCATATTTTATTGAAAATAAGAAAAAAGTTAGGTTTTCGGAATCTAGACTTGCTTGGATCCGAAAATTTCAGAAAGACAAATATTGGATATCCACATCTTATTAGAAAAATAAGCCTTATGGAATCCTAAATATTGGGTTTTTTTAGGGAAAATTTCTTTGCCCAGTGACCACCACATTGACATTTAGTACAGAATGGGGCACTTTGAGGAACAAAGTAATTTTTGCTAAAAGTCAGGTTAGAACTTGTGTAACCAAAACCAGAAGTTTTCCATAGAGGTCATATTTGTGAATACATTTTGTCAAAATTTTCCTTACCTAGGGTATGGTATGAAAAACACTTCCTCAAGGAGTATATTTCGAATTTGAGTTTATTAACTAAGTTCATGCCTTCAAAACAATTTAACTAGTGCTAGGCACGAAAACATCTTTCATAGAAATTACATTTTCTATATCTTTTGAATGTTTATTCATCTCAGAAGTTACTTCTTCAATATTTTTTGAAATACTTCCAAAATCATCATTTTTCTTATCAAGATATTTAGAAAGATCTGATATTTCCAGATTAAGAATAGTATTCCTAGAATTTTCCTTATCATGTTTTTTCATGAGTTTTGAATTCACATTCTTACGAAGTTTCGCAAACCTAGAAACTTCTTCAAAGGAAGGTACAGTATTATCTTCATCAGAAGAGGATTCTTAATCTAAAGAGTTATAATATTTTCTATCATTTGGATGCAAAGAAACATTGGTCATTGATTCAAAATTTTTTACATTATCTATCAATCAATGATTATTAATAGGTATCCTTGATAAAAGACCAAGATTCTTCTGTCCAGAAGATTCATAATCTAAAGATTCAAATGAAGATTCTCCAACATTGGCACTCCATGTTTCATTGGCTTTCAACACTTTCTTAGCTTTGGACTTGTAATACTTATTTCTGTTTTTCGAAAAATGCATTTTCTTTCTTTCTTTTCTCTTGAGCATAGGGCAGTCAGGTCTTATGTTTCCATCTCTCATACATTCATAGCATGTAACATCATAATCTTTTTCATCTTTCCTTTCCTTCTTCTTGTATTTAGATTGAATTTTCCTATGTCCAGCTATCTTGTTCATCCTTCGAGCAAGATTTTCTAATTCATTTTATGAGGATTCACTTTCACTAGATTCGAATGGATAAAAACTTTCTTAGATCTGGATCTAGTAACACTCTCAGGATTCTTAGCTTTCATGTGATTTGATGTTGTAGTAAAAGAAACACTAACATTCCCATTCTTCTTCTTTATGTTGGCAGCATCTCTCTTCATTCTAGTCTAATGTTTAAGAAGAGTTCAAAACAGTTCATTAAGGGAAATTTGAGTAACCATTCCGTTTTCATTGATTGTAGTTCTCTTTGATTCCCACTCTTTGGGTATAATATCTATGACCTTTTCAATAAGGGATTCATCATCTAGACCTTTCTAACCCATTTATTGTAAAATATTCACAATATCCATGAATCTTGGTTGCACCATACAAATTGGTTCTCCATAAGGAAAATTAAAACCATGATACTCTGTTCTGAGCATGGCTCTCTTAGTCTCAATTACTTTAGATGTGCCAAAATGTGTAACTTCAAGTTTCTTCCATATACAGTTAGCTGTTTCACAAGAAGAAATTTGGCTATATATGTTCCTAGCCATTGAACAAATCAAAGTATTGCATACCTTATAGTTGAGTTTCTATTCATGTTTTTCATGATTAATGAAGGTAGTAACGTCCTTGTTAGGAATTTTATATCCTTCGGTAATCATGACAAATTAATCTACTCATGTATTGATAATGAATGTCTTCATGCGATCTCTCCAATACTCGTAATCATTACCATAAACAATTCTTGGTCTAGTAGGATTTAGGTTGTCGATAGAACAAACATTTAAACCTAACATCCTTAAGAAAAACTTTGGCACACAAACTTGTTAGAAGTATAAGTTTGTAAACAAGAAAAAATATTCTAAGCAAGAGAAATTGTATCAATAAAAATAACTGAATCCGAACTAGGATTCTGAAAAATAGATTCTGAAAAGTATGAATCTGGAAATATGAATCCGAATGTTCAATTCCGAGAAATGTAAAAAAACAAACTTCTGAATCTAATAGTGAGATTAATTCAGATGAAACCATTTCATCTGATACCAATTGATAGGATGGTATGTCTGAGTATGATATAATGTATTATAAAAAACATAGGATCAAATATATAAGTATGATATTCTTAGATACAAGAGGGGGTGGGGGTGAATTTTACATTTTAAAAATTACCTAAGGAAATTTTTCATAACCAAAATTCACAACACATCTATGTTCTAAAGAATTTCACGATTCTAGAAAAGTGATTTCGGAAATGAAACATAACAAAATTTTCAAACTTCTAAGAATATACCTTAAATCATATAGAATTTAACTAAATTAGAGTACAATTAAGGATGTATAAGAAAGTTATACATTCCATAACAATACAAAATTCACAGGAGAAAAAAAATTAGTAACACTACAAGTAACAAAAAATGACTCTTTTAACCCAAAGAGAAGGGTATCCAAAAACCCTGGATATGTGGTCCCTTGATATATACATTCAAGAAAGTCTGTCTTATGCACACCATGGTAAGACCTTGATACAAAGACCGGAGTCTATATTACTATCCCCACAAGCCCTCAACTATCTTGTAGTCGGCACTTCTATCTTCCACAACAAGGAAGCCCTCAACTTCGAGGTTTTTGAACCTCTTTTTTCCTATACCCGGAATCCCTCGATTATACACAACAGCAATCAGAGTCACATGAAGAAAATATGCATAAGGAAAAGTTTGAACAAGCTGTTCAAACTTTCTGCATGAAGATGGAGAGTTGATAAGAGCCTCTCTCTCTAGAAATTACTTCAACTGCATGTAAGCACATATGTCAAAGATGTTGTCAAGTGTTCTTTCCCAAAGTGTTGTTGCTTCTTTTCAAATGAGCTCCTATTTATAGGAGAATCTCCAATGGTTGGCTCCCTCCTCCAATGATTATATTTCTTCTTGAATTTAGGAGGGACCTGTACACGTGTCACTCAACCCATAGTTAGTTGATAACTAAAGGCACAACATCGTTTTATATTAGAACAAGTGCAAGTATAAGTAATAATGAATTTTAGAATGTATGTAAAGTATGAAAGTACTTAGTCTATCAAAATGGGTAAAACAACTGGATATCAATACTTTTTATCTAAGAACCAATGGTTCCCTCACAATAGAGGAGACACCAAATTTGAAAACTCCAATCATTGAGTATCTCCAACTTATAATTCTGACATCAGAACAAGCTGAGAATGGGTGAATCTATAGGAATTCAAGAAATTTCACACTCCAATGTGGGAATAACCATTAGCCAACGTTATAAAAATGTGGGTTTGATGCAAATATCCTCCTCTATATCCATGTATACAAGAACCATCAGTTTGTGGAGTATGTACATTCTATATCATATAGTGGCCATCAATCGATATTTAATCCCTCCTACTAGATCAGAGGATTGGATACTTTTAGACCATCAGGGTATATAACTACATATAGTTTTCAAAGAGGTATTATGCATGTCATATCCATGCCAAATTTTTGTATGGAACTCCGTAGATTCTCCACACCACCATGTATTCTTGGCCCCTTACACTATGGAGGCACAACATCAAGGGGCCATACCTTATATTAATATTTCACTAGTTCAGTTTAATTGTGACCATAATATATTTCTTTTCCATGTGGGAAGAAGTGATTCTCCTCATAGAGGTTAAATCCAGGCCTATGATCACATTAATGAGATCCCACATCATCCAATGATTTGGATCTCCTCACTCTATTTTCAAATACAATGGTACCTACTTAGTGTGTGTTGAGAAGATGAAATTTTACACCAAATAAACATATTGTTCCAATTAGACAAGTCACTACCATTCACTAGAAAATAAAATGATTGAGGTATTCGACCAGAATATTTATATCATCCTATAAAAAATTGTGTGATAGAAAAAAAGGATTGAAGTGATGGGATCCATATTTCCATTTTTTATTATTAGATCATGATTTATTATTCTACCCAGGTATGATCATACTCCCTAGTTTAAGGAATAGAGGTGGTCTTTTTTAATGCAGTTCAGTTCCTTCCTCTTTGAATAACTATTTAAAACTATAATATTCCTGAGAAAATGGAATATATCTATCTTGTTTAGTAATAATACCAAGAAGAGAAAATTATCTATGAATTTCACTGCTTGAAGAGGCCTCATAACATGATAACAAGAGTGTTTAACATAATGTTTCACCTCCACTCCTTCCATGGTGACACAGTAAGAACTCCTAGAATGCCAATGTTACTTGGTATAAATCCACAAAAGTTAGAGCCCAAGATGGAATTACCTTACATAATTCATGAGTTATATTCCAAGGGAGCATACAATTTTATCACCCCAGGTATAGAGTTTATCAAAGCTCACAAAAATTCCATGCACCTATAATATTACATTACGTGAGAAGAACCAGGGACCATGTAGTATAGTCATAAACTGTGTTCCATTGGTCAGAGCCACATAAACTTTAACTACAATAGCCTCATATTCCAAGCATTATGACCTTAAATTATTTTCCACCCCTATATTCCAATTTCTTTGAAAAAAGACTAGAAGAAACCATATTTTCACATGTATTAATTTAAACTGAAATGACAAATGTTCTTATAAAATTACATTAAATTGTGATCATACCTCTTTTAAAATTTTAATGCCTCAAAAAATATGTATGGGATAATCCAAAAGTCATAACCTTTATAAAACTGGGATACCTCATTCAATATGTATGACATGGACATAAACCATACAACACTAGAAATGAAGATGCCTCCTACGATATTTTAAGAACAAAAAAGATCATCCAATTCATATGATTTTAAAATGTACCCTTACCCCATTTCCGAGTCATGGGATTCTCATGAAAAAACTGGATGCATCAATTATCATATTAGAGAGAATTTTCCCCACTTTCAGTAATGGTCTCCTATTATTCCAAGTTCTATACAATGTTCGGATTGATTCCCATCCTCATGGGATACATAATGATTCTTATACCTCCCATATCTAGGCTAAGAGTCATAATTTTGAACCCTTTTTAATTTTGGAAAGATTCAAAGTCCAATAATTATGAACATGAACTATGTTTAGTTTATCTCATGTTATTTATGTGTAATGTTGGTATGCATGCCCTTTTTCACATCAGGACTCACCTCATCTGTCCCCTATAGATACCCGTGAGGAAAATATCTTTCGTGTCATACCATCATGAATTTAAAAAGCTTTCAACCCTCAAATTAGTCAAGTAATTATGACCTTAAATTATGTTATATTTATTTCAAGGTATTTGTATGGTACATGGGCCGACTTTCCCTCCATTAACATCTCATTCCACCTCTTTCTCAGCACAACAATTCCCACAAAAATCATTTTCAATTCTAATAACCCTGACATTAATACATTTTCCAATAGTCCAACAATCAAAAAATTAATATTTCATATTTGGTATAGGTTATTTGACTTTAAACAATGTGTAACTGGCGTTAGGATCACTGCATGTGGTTAAGGGCCTCTTAGATCCTTTCACATCGAGTCTTTAATTCATTTACACATCATGAAAATTATCAAGGCCCCAACCTCCATGGTTCCTTATTTATAAACATAATCTAGGATCCCATGTCCAAGAATTTTAACCATAAAGTCTATGAATTCGACCTGTATTTGATAGATTTTCTTCAACCCTGGATTTTTGGCAAGAATATGCTTCCACTTTCTATAACTATTTATGGCTTCATTTTTATCCTCATGGAATATGTAGTGACTCTTAAACTAGTTATATCCATCCCCAACTATATATTCATCACAAAACATTCTAATACCTAATGGTCTATCACCCCATAATTCTCTTATGGGACTCCTCTTCTAGTATAAACACCATTATGTTACTATACCAACTAAAAGGCCTAAAAAACATTACAACCAGAAATGAGGATATAAATAATGGGAATCTCATGTAATACTCCCCACCAATGTCCCAACTGTGTGGTGTTAAACTGTGATCTTACCCCATGTAAAATCTATATGCTTCTTAATTTGAGATGATTTACCCATAAAAACTGATATTCCCCACATGAATAGCATGAGATTACCATCAAAAAAATTTCCAAATACATGCAACTAAACTATATTCATAGTCCATATAAATTTTTGATGCCTCTTATTCAGATATGAGATGAATTACTATCTTTATTTTTTAGGGTATCCACTTACATCATTGGACTTCTACATGCCACCTCATAGAACTATTCGTGGCTCGATTCCAATATTTATGGGATATAAAGCGGTGTCCATTTATTTTATCCTAGACCTAGGCCTTTTTTAACATGTTACAAGCTCCCCTTTCTCCTAGAAGCACCAGGTTGACCCTAGATAATATTTTTTGAGTTTTGTGTAGCCAAGGGTTCTCTTGTCCTTCCTTTCATAAAGGGTTTGAACTAATTTATTCCACACAAGCTACCTTTGTATATCTATTCCCCCTTTAGAAAAATATACATGAACATAAACCAATAACGTCCCTTAAATTTTGAGATTTATGAATTTAATCTAAAGGTATCCATAATCTGAGTTGATTGATTTTAAACTAAAAATACAAACTTCCTCAGTGCATGACATCTAATTTAAGCATTACCCTGTGAAATTAATGTAAGATTCCTTATACAAAATGTATGGGATGATGAGTTTTATTTGTAAAATCACCTCAAATGAAACTAATATTCCTTATATGATAAGTTTGGGATGATGATAAATTTCCTTGAAGCATGATGATAAACTATGATCTTACCAAATACAAAACTGGGATGCCTCATTATATGGAATGTCTTTATAGCCTCCCCATAGAGGAAATAACTCCACCGACAGCAGTATTATACCAAATCATGTCCTTGAACTAAAAGTGTCATGATTCCCATTATTATAGGATACTAGTACTCACCCGTGCATACACAAAACATTTGGATTAATGGTTTTTATTTAATAAGAGAATATAATTTATATTAGCTTCTAAAAAATAGTAATGTTGAATGTTTTTAAACCACAATGTATTGAAGCATAAAAAATGGATTAAGAGTCAATAAAATATGGACAAACCATTATCATACTTGAAAAAAGACAAATGCTGATAGTGATGGAACATGATTGAGTGGGAGAGTCGAAGATCAGAGACAGATATGAAATTGAGGTGGAGGTGGAGATGAAGGCAAGAGAAGATATTGAGATAAATAATGGAATAAATGACTGATATTTTTAGGGTTTCTGCATTCTTACTGGACTATGGGATTGCAATGATGAATTTGTGGGGATTTGTTAGAAACATGATCTCATTTTAGTTGGTATCATGCAAATATGATCATTATCTAAAGAGGAAAATAGACTAGACGATTCATCAATATTGAAGTAATTTTGGTTCCCATGATAAAAATTGAGGTATCAATCCAAAAATCATGTCGATGGACATAGAGGAGTCCACAATACTACAATTCTCATGTTAAAACACCTTCAGTGTCCATGAACTACATCATTATTTTTTCAATCAAATATATATTCCATTTTATTTCCAATCACCTCCACATGAACTCATGAAGGGAGATACATATGAGATTTAATGTTTTGATCTTAAAAATAATGTTATGACATTTTAAATTGAATTATAAGCTGCATCAATGAAGGATTGGAACTTCTTTCCCAAACTACAGCAGCATGAGCCTGCTCCAAAAAATTAGACAGTAGTGACATTTCTCTATCATTTGAATGCCTACCTTCATCAGTCAATGTCAAGGGAGTTGGGTTGTGGGTTTTAAGTCATACATGAATAGAGACCAATCAAAGGCAAGAAGATCCTTCATCCACTTCAAAAGACCTGACAACATGAAATTCAATAAAAAAATATATGAAGGCATATTGAATATTGATATAGTATGGGAAACAATATCACCATTTTATATATAATTAGAATCAATATTTTCATTATATATAAATTCATTGCAGTATAAAAAATAAGTGCATATAAAATATTCAAACAGATAATATATCATTTAGAGAAGAACAAGAAATAAAATAAAAATAAAAATAATATAAATACCTCTGGATATGAGTAATTATCTCCACAGAATATAGTTCTTAACACTTGATTTATTGTTTGAACTTGTCTGTGCCATATTTGTAATCATACGATAAGTGTGAATTGACATGTCATGTATAAAGAACGAAAAATGAAAATAATATGATTTAACAATGAACATGCCAATCTGTTACTGCTGATCATCTACGTTGCATGATTGCTGTAAAATTGTGTTCAGAAAAGAATTAATTAAAATGGTAGACAAACCCTTCGAATGTATATAGTTAATCCAAAATAGAAATCAGAATACATATTCATCATATATACTAAGAAGAATTTGAAAAAAAATCATTCTAAGTAAACCAATTCTAATGAACATCAATGTGCAGAACCATAAGGAAATTAATATAAGTTTCAACGAATAACCTAAAACATACCACAATAGAAGTTTATCAATGGGTAGTTCCTATAGAAGCTACAACCTAAACATCATGTGAAATTCTACATGGGTTGCAACTGAAGAGAAAATGGAAGTCTTGATGCCCTAATGTTGGGATAGTAGGGAATCTGATGAGATTGACATGTCCAATCTCCAAGGGATACACATATCAAAACACTCAAACAATTGGATCAAGCATTATGCTGATACATTTTTTGTACATATAACTAGTTTAGTCCAGTAGTAGAAACTAAATAAAATACGATAACAAATCTTCATAACATCTTATATTTCAGATTTCCTGTGTTTTTTGAAAATGAAAAGTGAAACATTTTCCAAAACTAAACAGAGACCAATATATGAGAAAAAAATCATCATAACATCCTATAACATAATGATGCCTTGTCTAATAAGTCAAGGAGGATCTGCAATCCTTACATATTTTCATAATGTCAGAAAGGTAAAAATCTATGAGCTTAATATCAGTTTATTTATTTATAGATGTGAAGAGTAAGTTATATTAAACAAAAAATAAAATAGTTACAATAAAAAAATATAAAACTAATTAAAAAATATGAGTTTCATTACTACTGTTCATCATCGTTGCATGATCGGTGTAAAATCATTTTCAGAAGAAGACTAGAAAATGGCAGATAAACCCCTCAAATGAATGTAGTCAAACCAAAATAGAAATCTGAATACATATTCATCATAGAGACTCTGATGAATTTGGAAAAAAATAATTCCAAATGAACCAATTGTAATGAATATCCATGTAAAGAACCATAAATAAATTTATATAACTTGAAAGTTATAACGTATAACATACCGTAGTGGAAGATTATCATTGGGTAGTTAATGAAAAATCTACAACTTAAACATCAACAGAAATTCTTCATTTCTCGCAACTTAAGGGAAAATGGAAGTAGTAGTGCCCTGATGTTGGGATAACAGGGCATCAGAAGAGATTATCATGTCCAATCTCCATGGGATACACATATCATAACTCTAAAACCATTGGATCAATCATTGTTATGATACATGTATTTTACCTACAACTGGTTGATCTAGCAATAGAAACTGAATAAAATACGATAAAAAAATCTTTATAACATTTTATGTTTGTAATTTCCTGTGTTTTTTGAAAATGAAAGGTGAAACATTTTCCAAAAACAAACACAGACCAATAAATTTGAAACAAATCATTATAACATCCTATAACAAAATGATTCATTGTCTAAGAAGTTTATGCAGATCACCAATTCCTACCTGGATTAATAATATCATAAAGGCCAAAATGAATGAGCTTCATATCAGCTTCTTCATTTATAGATGTGAAAATTAAGTTCTATTTAACAACAAACACAATAGTTACAATAAAAAATATAAAACTAATTAAAAAATATGCATTTTTTTAATTAATTCATACCAATGGCTTTAAGTCACGGTGCTCAACAATTAAATTGTTTATAACAATCGATCATGAAAAGGATGGGAAGATGAGATATGTCACTATAATGCATGAAGAAATGTAAAAAGATACATGTCATGTATGAAGAATAAATAATGAAAATAATATATTTTAATGAATGAAATTGAAAATTCATTACCACTGATCATCCCTGTTACTTGATCACTGTGAAATAATTTTTATAAACACACTAATATAAATGGTAGACAAACCCCTCGAATGAATAGAATCAAAATAGGGACACCACTAATGCCACAAAAAAAAATATTTTCATTATTGAAATGAATATCAAAACAAAAATGTATTCTTTAGTTGAAAAATCATAAATTAGAATGAAATAATTTAATGTCCCATGAATTCTTCATAAAATCAATGTTCTACAGGTCACTAAACCAAAGAAAATTGGATTTATTTTCATTTTCTAGATATTTTAATTTGTGATAATCTATAACATAGAAAATATAATTCAATAATCAAAATGAGACATACTGAATTGTTTCCTCACCTAGAGAATAAAAAGATGTTGCAGGATATGAATGGCTATTCAAATTATATAATTTACCAAGACTAACCTACACAAGTCCATTGACAGCTCAAGATGCGCATATATGGGGACTTTGAGTTAGGAATGTATACGAATGACAAATCATTCATGTGAAACTTTTAAAAACTATTCAGGCACATAGAATTGGTAAATAGATAGCTAACAGTTTACACATGGAAATGGTGACACCAGAAAGATAGAATTTTCACTAAATTGTTTATAAAAAAATAGTGAATCGATCAAAAAAAAGATAACCATCATTACTGGGACCTTATATCTGCATTACTCTTCCTATTCATTAGATTCATCACCATCATATAGACATCCAATGTGATATTTGAATCATATTTCTGGTGATCCAATGAAAAGATAGCAATATAGAACAAAAACATGTGATTCATTAATGTATATGAATGACAAATCATTCATATGAAACTGTGATAAATTGTTTAGGAGAATAGAAGTGGTAAAGAGATAACTAATAGTTCATAGAAGGAAATGATGACATAAGAAAGATATAACATGGATTTAAATTTAAATAAAAAAATTGTGAATCGATCAAAACAAAAGGTAACCTACACAAATGGGTTCTGAGATCCGCAATATTCATCCACTTCGTCATCATCATCACAGTCATAGAGATATCCAAAGTGATATTTGAAACATATTTCCATTGAATCAATGAAAATACAAATATATAGATCAAAAAACATGTAAAATTATGTAATGCATGGTTGACTAATCTCTTAAAGGAAAACAACATCCATGAAATCATTTTAATGTTATACCAGTTTACGAATTTACACGTATTAAAATTCAATAATGTTAATAACTTCTGAAATGGGTCATGTTTTCAAATTTTTATTTTGTACAACTCAGATCCTAAAGCACAACTGGATGCTCTTGTCATAAATGTGAAAGAAATCATGTATGTTTGAGTAGATAAATCGTCGATCATGACGTTCACATAGATACTAATATACGAATATTTAAAAAGGTAAATCAAATTGTTTGGTTTCCTATATCTAAAATGATAAGAAACATCAGTGCATCTATTTTTTTATTTATGTAGAGATATATGTGGAAGTGGGGTTCAATGAAATTCATCTACATTTTTCTAAGACATAATGCCACTGAAAATTTATATTTTCATTATTTAAATGAATATGGAAACATAAAAATATCATATACTTGAACAGACAATTCCTCATAAAATAAATGCTTTGTGGGTCAATAATCCCAAGAAAAAAAGATTTATTTTCTTTTTCTTGATTTTTCCAGTCGGGGTAATCTATAACATAGATGGAAAAGAAGTTGCGGGATATGAAAGGTTGTTCAATGTATAGAATTTACCAAGACTAACCTACACAATTCCATTTTCAGCCTATGATGGAAATATATGGGGACGTTGAGTCATGAACATATATGATTGACACATCCTTCATGTGAAACCTTGATAAACTGGCAATGCATATAGAATCAATAAAGAGATAGATCATAGTTGAGAAATGGAAATATTGAAATAAGAACGATATTATTTGTATTGAAATGTTAATAAAAAAATTGTGAATCAATCAAATCAAATGTTAACCTACAGTACTAGGGTATGAGATCTTCCATGCTCCTCTTCGTCATCTTCATCACTTCTATAGTTATGAATTTCAAATCCATTAGAATTGGATTTATTTTTCACAACATCATGCCTTTTCCCAAAAATTATTCATAGCTTAAACAGTCCAACTAATTTCCAAGAGGCTCATTCTTCCTGTCAGATGGTGATTGTAACACTATGGACGAAAACCATGCATTCACCAAGTTTTCACACAGATGTGGAATTGTTAAATGCATATGGTAGATGATGGAAATCAGATAATGGAAATCAGAGCATTTAAATCGTAAAAATCATACCATAGAAAACTGAAATCTTAGGGAGACCGATCCAGAATATGTGGAGGGGGAGAAGGGATCAAAGAATGATGAGGGTTAGTGATGCAGAGCTGGTGGATTCGAAGAAACATGATTTGGAGTAGGCGGAGGTGAAGGAGCCAAATGCGGAGCAGCTTGAGGCAAAGGATCCGGAGGTGGTCACCGAAGGTGGAAGATCCGGAGGTGGAGTAGTTGGGGACACATAAACCAGAGGTGGGGGAGCTTGACATGGAGTAGATGGAGGAGGAGGAGTCAGAAACTGAGGATATGGAGGAGGAGAAGGAGGAGACAGAGAAGGAAGAGGAGAGGGTTGTGGATGAGGGACCAAAAGAGGGTCGACGCGGGTGGTGGTCTACGGAAAACCTAGCTCGATGCTGGGTCGGTGTTTATGTATATATCGGAGATGAAAACAGAGTGGTAATGCACGGGTGCCAGTGAATAGATGAGGGGTTAATGGTAATTGGAAACGAGATTTTGGTGACGTCGTGCATTGAGGAGGTGGCACATAAGCAGGGAAACACCCAAATTTAATTGATATAGTATATAGTAGATGTAGTGAAACCCAAATAGCTCATATCTGGATAGGCATTCCCATCGAATCAATTTTGCAACATTCCCCACTTCTACTTAAGTTCTTTGAACTTTCTCTGATTTGGATAATCATAATCCTACAAATCTATATAGGCTCCCTAATAGAATGGTATCACGCCACTCTGGCTTTCCTACCAAGCAAAGAACATTCCCAAAAATACATTGGATGAAATTTGTAGATAGTTCTAATGTTTCAAACATGATAAGTTTTCAACTCTCATTTTTCCCCATCCCTGATAAAATGATAATGGATGATGTGTTTTGATCATAGTCATATGTTATCCTACATCGTCATTA
Organism: Viscum album; assembly: GCA_963277665.1. Lineage (NCBI taxonomy): Eukaryota > Viridiplantae > Streptophyta > Magnoliopsida > Santalales > Viscaceae > Viscum > Viscum album. The sequence continues at coordinate 400,220,744 of OY728131.1, read as the reverse complement.
CACACCAATCATGTTCCAAACCCCATGCTTCTTGAGTCATGCTCTTCGTTCCCCTTTGTTTGGGTAGAATTCAATGACCCAAGTGTTACATTATTTATTCATTAGAACATGTTGGAAAAGCAATTAGGTTATTTAGATAGACCCATCCTCCATCCATGACCCTTCTTGGCCATACCAATCCATGTTTTCATCTAACGAATTCTTACCCCAAGTGTTTGAAAATTACATGACACACCCACACAAATGAGGAATCACATTCTCATACCATCTCCCACACCTAGAGTGGCTCAATTCGGTGTAGGGATTGATTGCTACTTGTCTCCTTAATGTGATTGAGATGAAATAGAACATTTCAATGAATGAAATAAGTTAATGAGTGAAGGATTTTTTTTAAAAACAAATCAACTATTGTTTTGGATTGTTATCCTCATATTTGAGCCTCTCTATAATAATATCCACCTATAGTTCAACCATAGTGATCGATCATTTGAGCTCACGTAACATCTGTTGGGTAGCTTCCAGAGTCTATGCTACTAAGCCAGATCAACTGCCACATCTATGAATTTAGGATGAACAACATTATCTATGTTCTGTATATAGTTCTTCTCAACCAAAATTTTAGCAGTCAGGGATGTCTCTTCTACAACATTAGAATTTTCTTTTCACTACTATGCACTTGGATATTTTACGATCTCATCATGAGAAATGACCACATTCATATGATCTTGAACTATACATTCTAAATGGGTGATCTCATATTTGGAATCATGATGTTCCTTATACCCCTTAGACTTTTCCTCTTTCCTTTTAACATAAAAAATAATCCATTCAACAGACACCCACTTGATAAGGAATTATAATGCTAGTTTTTGGAGGCTAATATAATCCACCACACCATTCCCCTGGATTACTAGACAGTGTCAGGTATATCCCAATCAGTATGGAAGGTTTTCCACTAGTGTTCCTGTGATTAAGTTCTACACATACCTCCATTCCTTTTGATGAACAATTTAGTTCTACTCATTAGCATATGAGGATGAATCATCTATGTTTTCTAGATATTATATCTCATATAGTGGAATACCACAATTACATCCATGTTTATTTCATACCCCATAAATTTACTCAGGTGGATGAATTCTATTTCTAGAGGAAATAAAAGATTGTTTCTCCCCCTCGCCTGAAGAGGAACTCTTGACTACCTCGTATGGAACCTCTAAGGAAAGATCATCCATTATATCCCCATAAATCACTTATTTTAATGGAAAAATATTGTTGACCTTTATTGAGGCCTAAACTCCCACAACTGCTGCTAATGGAAATTATAAGGTTGGTGCATACATCATAACCTTTGTAGTCACTTGAACTACTATCATAATTTCCACCTTGTATTCCAATATCACTCATTTGGATATCACCATCGTGGGAACCATCATGACCCCCTCCAAAAAGATAATTTTTTTGGTAGTCCCTTACGATGAAACCTCTATTGTAAGTACAACCACAATGGCCAACCCAATAATTTGTTTTTGGAGTGTAGTACCCTTTATTTTTACCATGTCCTCTGGCAACAATGACTCAGACGTTGACATTAGTGGATGAGTCTGAGAAACAACATAAACATATTTTTATGAGTGGTATAGTCAAATGTTGATAGGAAAAGTAGGATATTGACTGGTGAAAAGGAGAAGTGGTAGGAATTAATATTATAAGATAGTTAGAAGCTAACAAATGTTCAGGGAAATCCTCTTACTAATGGAATTCATCCATTGATCACTCACTCAATCTCAAGGTTCCTTTCAGCTAATGGTTAGCCTCCCATGTCCAATAAATTAAGAGGGGACCCATGATTTCCCATTTAAGGGTTGTGGATCCATCCCCCTATTCCTCAGGTTCATCAGATACCTCCACCACTTTCATGCTTGATGATACCTACACAGGTAAAAGAAGAGTTAAACAACACTCTTAGGGTGTTTGGTAGCTTCCAAAGAACACATGATAAAATTATTTACCTCGTCGGTGGGGGGTCCTCCATTCACAAGGGATTCCTAGTAGGTGTCTCTATCACATGAATTGTTTGAGACTTATAATAGAGGAGCACGTGTAGTAAAATCATTAGTTGAGAGATCAGAAGAGGATGTAATCCTTAGAATCACATTAACTTTGGTTGTCAGTGAATGTGTAGTTCCCTGAGAGTGGACCAAATAAAATAACACCGTTATGTATTTCACTACCTCATCTTGGGTCACATGGATACTAGCTCGGGCATGACCCAACCTTGTGAGTAATATTCCCTCCCTATTGAAATGTCAACACATTTCATGGAGGGTGTTGATATATTTAATGTGTCTAAGATATACCTCCAATTTGGATAGACCACATTTCTATGGATATATATATGGTGTATCTTCTTCTTCATATATTGGAAAAAATTCCTTGGGACCACCCTAGAGGATCCTCCTTCCATCCATGACTACTTTTCTAGGAGCATTGAGCATATTTCTACTCCTCTCCTGGCATCCTATACCAGTGCCAAGACAAGGATTGGAATCTCTATAGCTGCTTCCCTAAACACTGGGTGAACTCTTCCTATATTTAAATATCCAACATCCATTCATCCATTACAAAGAGGTTTTGAGGCCCCTACATCAGCCTGAGTGTTTTGGTTCCTCCGTATCTTCTTGGGATACATGATCTCCCAAAATAACTCATATTCATGGATGAGCCCATGGGTATGGCAGGAAATGGAAACTCATTATTCCCTTCACCATCCTTTAATGTTAAATTGTGATCAATTTTATTCCAGAACATAGTTTGGAACTCATATTGTATATATGTGTGTAGCTTCAGGGGTAAATGTTGTTGGAATTCAATATATATCATGAACTGGTGTAAGTTTTATGCCTTGTAGATCTCCTTGAATTAAACCCTCTCTACTAGTAACCTGCCTCATAAGGTCATAAAATATGACTTCTTCTATTTGTTACCCATGACATCATCAGTCACCATCCTCGTGGGGAGGGGGACTATGTGAAATATGAACCGATCTACTAATCCAACCATTTCTAGAACATCACCATGGCCAAGATTGACTGGATAACTCTCAAATATGATCAGAAGAACTACAATAGAGTTTTTACTAGAAGATAAGATGGATTTTCTATTTGTATATACTATCATGTTCACAGGAACCTAACTTTATAAAAAGTGTAAGCTCCCTCACCCACATAATAGAGTATTCCTTTTACTGATGTAGTGGATCACTATGTACAACTTCACCAACAATGGGAAAACCAGTTTGATGTGCTACCCTATCAGTATCATTTTTTCAATGATAAAGGATCTAAGACACATCCCCGGGTGTTTATCTCTCACCAAGAGAATCCATCCATCAATTATCATTGAAATAAACCCCTTCATCCTGACTATGGGTGCCATGAGATTTATACTATTTTCCCACATCACCCACTAGCACATATATAAAATCATATAGTATCAGTGCTCTTTAACTATATGTAATGACCCATGGCATGAATTCAAACATTCCAATTCATTGGTAAGTCCCCATTTGTGGTAGTTTTTTTGTTTTTCTTATATACAATTCCCTTACTCTTTTAGTTTATTTGATGTAGTCTACTACGGAAAATCTATGGTGGTTGATGCCAAACAAGGTTATTTTTGGCCTAATTTATTCTAGGGGAAGATATATAAGGTATGTTTTTGGAGATTCAACCTGATTTTGTGGGTGTTTTCATACGATTCATGGATTTCTCTATAAATTATGCGGTATGTGGATTCACTATAAAATCATCTTATTAGAGCATGAAGGATTTGTTAAAAATTGATTTAATTTCATAAAACTGGTTTTGAAACTGATGGGAAAATAATTGTATAAACCTTCTTTAGTGATAGTTTGTTTATTTGTGGATTTATGGTAATTGGATTAAGAAATTTATTAGTTTTCATGATTTTAAAATATGGATTTAGGAAAATAGATTTTTTGAACTGTTTTCAATAAGATAATAGTTTTAGGTAAATTCCTTGAAATGGTGATTTGAAATGGTTTTGGAATACGTGGGTTGTTTTAGTTCACGTTTTTTACAAGACACTAAATAAGAGGCGTGTACCATTTGTGTATAAAGGGAAGTGACACTAGAAAAGGCCCATGCATCTTTGTGAAATAAAGAGATTGAAAATTTGGGATGATTATTTTGGATGGATTAGAAACCGATAATGAGTATTGAAATTTCAGCGAAGAAAGCATTTATGGTTATGTATGTATATCCAGAAAATGTTTTCCAAGAAAATAATGAGATATGGTATAATGTACTTTTTGGATTCCTTTACATGGAAAATATTTAATATAGAAAAAATTTTTGGTATGAAACTATTTGGATTTCATATAGGCTATTGAACTATTTAATATGGTTTTCATATAATTTTCTATATATATATGTGATAACTTTTTCAATCCTACTAGACTGAGTTGGGAAGTCATTTGGGGAAATCCTATAATGGTTATAACCCACCATTACTTTTTAATTATGGTTCTATTACATATTTGTTTCATCGAGATATAGGGAAAGGTAACTTATCACATTTATTTAATGGTGCTTTGTGGTACATGGGTTTCATTGGGGAGTTGGAGCTTGGAGAATCTTGGGAGCTTTTAGTTTTGTATCATGTGTGGAGTTTTATGGGGTTGTCTTCAACTTTTTACATAGTTTTTAGTTGTATAATGCTGTGTTACACAATTATATTTTGGTTATTATATAAATTGTGTTTTTTTATTTGTTCTATATTGTTATCATGCATTATGTAGTAGTCTTTTGTTTTGGAATGTTTGAATGTGTTGTTTTATTTATAAAAAAAAAATCATCCCGAAATTTTGTTAAAGCCCTTGGATTTAATTGGCATCATTTAGTCCCTTGGAGATTCCTGTTAAAGACAAGTAGTAGTTCCACCTCTACACAAGATAAATAAGAGGGTGGGAAATGTTACATGTGGAATAATCTTGTTCGTTCCTTGACATTCTAGTTGTATTATTCTAGGTCGGTCTTTGTATTGGTCATCATTTTCTCAATCTTGGAGTTGAATTTCCTTGTGATATATTCCTCATGTCAGTTTGATAGGACAGAGTATGATTGTAGGGAATTGAAATGTAAATCATATAAAGACACTACTGTATATTTTATTCTTAAATTAAAGTTACACGACGGTTGGTTACATAAGTTTTTTAGAGACACATATAGGAATTGGAACCTCACTGTCATGGGTCTCGCCAATGAGACAAGCATGCATTTATTTTATAAATAACACCCATTATGAATGAATATTTCATTTTGAGTAGTGATATGTTATATGTTATCGTTTTTTAATTGTTGAAGTTGTTTTCAAATTTTATATTTAAAAATATAATGAAATTGGTATTTTGAAAAGTGTTTGATTTTAGAATGATGGATAATTTATCAGAAATGGTTGAACATTGAAAAAGATTAATTTTTCAAATGAATTTTTTGAAATATGATGTTGTAGAATTTGATAATTTTCATCCTTAAGTTACAAGAGAGTGAAAAATATTGTATTTTATGTATTTATAGAAAATGGAACACATTAGGCACCATTGAAACAAACTAGCGGAAGCTATTGAGAATGCAGTTACCCCTGATCCACAAGTGAACCAACAACTGGTTCAGATTCTTATTCAAGATTTTTAGGCTATGGACCGAGTCAATATTAGGGATAAATCTTGTAAATTGGATCATTTCATCCAGTTAAAAAAGTTGAATCCACCTCTATTATGGGGGATTTAGAACTATAGAATCCCGAGGTGTGGCTATATAGGATGAATTATATATTTGATTTCCTTGGCCCACAAGTAGAGTTGAATGTCAAGATGGAAGTGTATATGATAGAGGATCATGCATGATAACGGTGGGATTTAGTAGTTCAGGCTTAATTAGACCAAGTCCCTACATGGGAGGATTTTTTTGAATTTTTAAATAGACAAATATATCCTCATATGTTTAGAATTTCAATAACAATGAGTTTATCCAGTTCTAAATAAGAGATCATCACAATGATAGAGTACATGGCTAAATTCATGAATTTAATCTACTTTTCACATGATGTTACTGATAGTTCATCCTTTAAGGAACACAGTTTTTAATCTAGGGTGAGATAGGATATTCGGTTGAAGATTGTTGTTCATCGTATAATGAATTATATAGATATAGTTAATAGAGTGATAGTAGAAGAAAGGGACATCTAAGGATAAAATGGTGGAGGGAGATTGTTGATACCTATATAAAATGGTGTGAAATATATTTATGGGAGAAAGAGAAAAAGTGAAACCTATGTATAAGGTATTTGGATGACTCATAATTATATTGATAGATTGGTAAATCATTCTCCAAGACCCATGAGAAAATATTGATGTTTCTAATGTGGTTTGTTCGATAACCTAAAGAAAAAGTGTACATAACCACCTAGAACATTCCACAATTGTAATCAAATTGGTAATATTCAGTTTTATTGTCATAGTTCTTTGATTTTGGGTGTTTGAAACACCTATCATGTCTCAAAAATATCACATGATTCTACATGATGAGGGAAATATAATAACTTTTATCATAATAACAGAGTTATACTTTTTCATTAAAACAATTACATGACTCCTCAACAAAGGAAATCTCAATAGGGAACTAAATAACAATGTGCAGATAATAAGCAGTTGTATAGAGATGAGAATTTTTTTGTTGATGATCAGTATGGACCATTACTCTAACAATCGATAAGAAACAACAAAGTATCCCTATATGAGAACAAATCCCAACATATACACTATGAATCACAATACTGAACATCATGTATTGTGATGCTTCAGGTTTCACATAGGTTTATTTCTCATATAGAGAGATTATATTGTTTCTTATGGATCAATACAATTATGGTTTAATGAGAAGAACTACCGAAAAAACAATTTGGATTTACCTGTCATCGTCCGGACATTGAATACTTGGAATCATTACCTCATTAGTAAGAAATTTATAGTGTATATAGATCATAAGATATTGAACCATATTTTCTAAAAATGGATTCTAATCTGATAAAAATATGATGGATGGATTATCTATTAATGTTTCACTTTGAATTGATGTATACATAGGGTAAAGGAAACATGGTGGAAGATTCGTTAAGTATAATTTTTTCTCTGTTATAGAAATTGGCTTCATATCAGTGGAATTATATTCTATTAATTGCAGACATGGACTTTGAATGAGAAGACCAAGGTAATTTTGTAGTTTTATTTCATGTTTATTTCATTACAAATTTTGTTGAGATATTTAAATAAGAATATAAATCCAATTAATAATGTGTTGTGATGAGGTGGAAACTCAATGGAGGTGATACTTATTTGGTTGGTATGGGCCTTGTCCAAGAGACAATAGAGAATCTCCTGTTGATCAAAAAAAGTATGGAGATTTCCAAGAGTTGTCATTAAGAGTGTACATGCCATTTTTTACATTCATTGTTTTTCAAGGTGAGTGATCATGTGTTCGGGAGGATATTTCCAAGACTTGGGTATCATCCTTTTGGAAATAAAGGAATCATATATCCTCAATACCTAGCCCCTTTTGAGAAAATTTAATGGGTTATTGATGTGTAATATCAATTCACATTCCCACTAAGGTTCTGTGTGGTGCATAATTTTTTTCTCATTTCTCAATTGAAGAAGTATAGTCCTGATATTTACCTTGTGATTCAATGGGATAAATTTTACCTAGAGTTGGATTCTTCATTGTTGCATGTGCTAGTATTGATTATGGATTGTCAAGAGAAAGTATTTCATGGTAAAATCATCAGCCTATTAATGGTTTTTTTAACATGGTTAGATTAAGGAAGAGACATTATAGTTGGAGAAGGATATGTTCATGCAAAGGACCAAATTATAATGGGAAAACAATGGAATTCAAATTTTTATGGATGAAAAGGACAATGCTGGGGAGAATTTATCACCTCATGTTTCAAGTTAGTAACCATTTCTTTGTGTTTTTTATGTCTGTAAAGTTTTCATGTGAATTGTGAGACGGTTTTGAAGAATTATAGAATTCTTTAGGGACTTTTATAATGGTTTAAAATTAGTAGAAATAGTGAAAATCTTACTGTATACCATGCATAGTGAGTAAGGGTCTAAGGGGAAGGCACACGGTAAGGCACACAATTTTTCCAGACTGTGCGACCACCCAAGAGATATCATGAAAAGTGGGATTGTGACGTTTTCATGGTATTCACAGGATTTATTTATCTATGTGGTCCTAAAATGAGAGTATGCCCTTGAGTTAGAATTTGGATCACAATTAGTGCACGACTTAACTAACAGGGTGACTAACAATGCATAATTTAAAAACTATATCCTAAAAATCTATTTCAAGGTCAGGTATAACTCTTAACCCTAATTGTTTTCTATTTTTTTCCCAATATCTCAATGTTTTCCTCCCAAAGGTAGTGGAACCTTTCCCCAATGAATCAGAAGTGCTTTGGGGGCATTTCATGGTGTGTTGAAGCACAATTCCCCTATTAAGTACTCGTTTTTAGTAGTTTTTCATTGTTTATATTATATCAATATTCCTCCAATATTTCTTATATATATTTTGATTTAGATAGATATAATGTTTTTTATGTCAATCATGGTTAGATTTGGCCTTTTTGATTCATGGAGAAGAGGTCAAAGGCATTTTGTTTTGGATATTTGACTTGGTTTTGAGGTCATTTTCATTCTATTATTTGTTTTCACCATATTTACTAAGGTAGGTTGCTTCACTTCTGACTCCTTTATTTAGAACATGGAAGAAAAGTTTAAAAATGGTTGAATTGAATGAAATTGGTTGTGAAATTGATGTGCAATGCATAGTAGAAACCACTTTTAGTGATGGTGTTTGGATTTTTATATTTGTGGGATATTGGTTGTGTAATGTCCTTGGAATTCTCTATTTTAAAATTTCTATTTTAAGATATGGATTTTTGGATTTTTGAAAAATATTTGTTTTAATGTTTTTTTTAAAATGGCTTCAAATGGTTGATTTGAAGGGGTTTTGGAATACATGGGTTTTGTGAGTTCATGATTCTGAAGTAAACCTGAATAAGGGGTGTATACCATTGGATTATAGAAGGATGTGACCATAGATAAGGTACATGTGTCATTGGGGAAAAAGGATATTTTCTACTTTGTGATGACATAGTGGATGGATAAGAAAAATCTCATGAGTATGGAACTATCAGTGACACATGCATGTGTGAGTGTGTGTGTGAATCATGAAAAGGGTGTTCCAAAAAGGAATCTGAAATGGTTTAATGTGTTGGGTGGTTTCTTTTTCATGGAAACAATTTTAGTATGGATAAATGTTTTTATATGAATGTATTTGTATTTGTTAAAGACTATTGAACTATTTAAAATGGATTTCATAAAAATTCTTTAATATAAATTCTATAATGTTTTCAATCAATGTTGTGTTAATATTCATGTCATCTGGGGAAATCCTACTAAGATTCATTACTCACCCTTACTTTAAAACTTTGGTGGTTTTGATGATTCTGTTCATCGATATACAGGAAAATTTAATGAACCAAAGTTATTTGGTGGTGATTCATGATACTTTTCTTGTATTGTGTGATTTTACCATGAGTCATGTTTGGATATTTAGAGTTTTTCAGGTGTTATTAAGTTTTATTGGTTTGTCTTCAACATTGTACTTTGATGTGAGGTTTCATCCATTATGGTACACTATTATTGTTTTGTTTTGATACTAATTGTATTACTATGAAATGTTTTATATTGTTATCATGAATAAGTTAGTAATATTTTGTTATGGATGGTTTGGTTGGATTGTTTTATTTCTTAAATAGAAAATCATCCACCAATTGTGTTGAAGCCCATGGAATATTTTCACAGCCTTTAGGGCCATTGGTATGTCCCTTAAGGCCTTGTAGCATTTCTGTATAAACACAATCCAATGAGGATAGCCAAGATGTTACACTTGTGTTTTCATTAAGGGACCCATATACTATTTATAAGAATACAACCACCCGAGGTACGCAAATGACGTTCATGAACAGACATGAAAAATTGGCCTTATGAATGGGCATCGGGAATATGAGTTAATTTCCAGTCTTCAGTGGGTTTTCCACATAAACTACACCTGAATTCCCATTTCAGCTACAATTATGAGGGATGAATTTTTTGATTCCAAAATATGCATACCGAATGAGTGATTGAGGAAGGCACGAGTGATTGAAATATATCTGATTAAAAAAATCCAAAAAATGAACTTAAGTGAATATATTTGGTAAGGTTTCCACCATCATGAATGGGTTTTTCTCGTGATGTTACATTCCACGTAGATATTGGATAGTAAATTTCCAGCTATTTTAGTCTGAAAATGTTTATCTCCTTATCACAGATACACAATGGGTTGACATTAACCTTCGTCCAATGACATCTCGATTTACAGAGCCCCATTTATTCGTGAAGTCCCTAAAGATTTGTGAAGTGATATAGGATTCACAAAACCCACACCCCAAAATCCTTTTTTCTTAAAAATGCTCTCTTATATTATAATTTTAACAATAAATGTCCTTTTGACATTATAAAAACACTATCAGCTAGTGATACTCTAAATCTCTTTGAATGAAAGAAGAGATGGACCTCAAAAGGTGGAAATCCTTTACGAAACTGCCAACCATGGTTTTTGGTGAAACATAACATAAATTTGAGATTCCATTCATTATTTAAAAACACCTTTGAAGAAGAGGAAATCCCCATAAGGCATGTGGGGTTTCATGAGACACCTTTCCCTTAAAAAAACAACCCCATGGGGACTATGACTTCACCCAGAGGTAGGGTCACTCTGTTTCATGAAACATACTCCTTCATGAGACCCATAGAATATGGAATAACCTTAGGATTATCAATACTCCCTACAACAGGTCAAAAAAACCATGGATAATATCTCATGGGACTCTCCATGGTGCTTCCTTCCAGTTGACAGGCCTTTGTGAAAGTCGAGCGCCTAGGGGCTCAATTCCAATCTTGGACCAGATGAACCGCACTCTAGACGATTATGTGACTAGTAAAACACACTCATGTGTCATTCTACTTCACTCCTAGTGTGTATTGGTACTCCATAACACCTAATTATACTAATTATAAGTACCTTAATTCCTATTTCTCATTTACATATGTACCATAATGTTTGGAATCACGATTTCCACTCCACCATGGAAGTTTCAATGCCATGTATTTCCAAGAGGAGCATGAGATATGGTCACATAATCTATATAGGTGGATTCAATGAGGTAAATACGTTGCATATATTTGTAGGATTTCCTTCTGAATAATAATCCCCCTGCATTGACACATCCCACCTAGAGGTATATGCCTTATCAACATACCAGATGAATGATGTAAAACTGACTAGATACACATATTGTCTTATGACTGTAAACTGCATGAAATAATTAGAGAAACATGATGTAAAACGTACTATATAAAAATCATATTCATATGACATTAAAATACATGACAATATCCATGATTCCTAACATAAAACATCCTATCTCCACAACCTAGTTGTATAATGTTAAACTACATGATAATATCCTCATCACAGGATGTAAAATTATAGTCATACCTTATGTGATCAAAAAAAAATATGCCCCTTATATTACTGACATTAGTTGACCCCTAACATCTTACCTTGTGTGATAAACATAATTTAACCATGTTTGGTAATTATGGGATGCAACCATCTCCCCACCATGGGATGAAACTCCACCTCTGGGGACGAAACTCTCACACTTGAGAAGCTTCAACATATAATTCCACACTACCCTTCCCCATTATAAGATGAGACAACCAATACATGAATATTTTATATGTAATCATCAAACCATCTCCCCTAATATGGTATGAATACCGTAATCTAGGTATATTCGACAAATAATCCCCACAACATCTCCCCAAGATTAATGATATTGCATTAGGAAATTTCCACACATAATCCCCACACCACCCCTCATCGAAATTCCATTCACAAAAATAAAATACATACCACATGATGTTAAAATACATGATTTTTTTTTTCAAATTACCATAAACTATATGATTGAACTCTATGGGTATTGAACATCTATATTAAATAGGGTAAATAGGATTCCTTCCTAAGGTTCAATCCAAAAAACCAAAAAATGTTTGTGTTAAATATTCCCTTCAAGGGACACAAAACACTCTATCCCTATTAATAGGACATCTTGATCCATCTCCACAAGATATTAAACTCGAGTCTTCATCAATATCTATATCACATCCCATCATGTCCTTGTAAGATGTTAAACCTACACCCATCTTGTCCACACAATATGTTAAAGTTGCTCTCATCCTATCCTTATAAGAAGTTAATTGTATGCCCATCCTTTCCCCATAATATATTAAACATATTCCAATCATGTCCATCGAAATACATTAAACCTACACCCAAATTATCTGTGAAAGACATTAAACCTCTTTCCATCATATCCTTGTAATTTATAACCCTTATTCCCATCATGTCCATAAAAAACCATAACCCTTTGTGTATCTTAGAATGATGTTAAACTCTTCCAAAAACCTATAATTCCTACCCCATGGAGAAACATAGGATTCTTGAGGTAAAATATATTGATGAATTAGATACCTTTTATTAACTGCATCATGGTTGAAATGGAATTCTTTAGGCTCTACACCTAAGATGCATAACACATGAGATTCCCTCCAAATGAATATAACTTTTTTGGTTCACAATATTCTCAATGTCTAAAGATTCCTAGATGTTCCCAATGTGAATACTCACCCAGATCAAAGGTTATTTCCATATTGAGATCGAAGCAACATAATTAACCAGCTTCCACCTCGAGGTGGAACAAGGGATGAGTTTCATGAACATGGCTTAATCTACGAGGGAGACCCGGAAAAGGAAATGAGATCCAATAAGGAATCCATGGAATGAGGAACCAACTTTTATCAACTTGTTTCTGTCATGAACAAAAAATCATTGATTAATTTGATCAAATCCATCCACCTTTTGAAAGAGGGAATATTGATCTTACAAGAAGAATAAAGGCAGATTCTAGTTGAACAGATGACATTACCACCAATGGATAATCCTAAAAAATATTATATGCTGATAAATTTTGCTATATGAATTAAAATTAGTGTAATTTAGAAACATAGTGATCTAGAATAAACTATGTAATTCTACAAACATATGTTCATGAATGTTGGTGTATATTTAGTGGAATTTAGTGCTCTCATTCATTCATTAACATTTAGATTACATCATGATGGTAAATTAAAATATAAAAAAAATTCACGTACTATGAAAATAAGATATTACTAAAATAATTAATGGTCAGGAATCATATTGAGGTATTTTCTGAGAAATAGGAAATTTCAAATTTAATTAAAAGTATGGATTTTATGGATCTCATCTTTTGTGATTAAAAGATAATTTTTCTTTGTTTTTATGAGAAATTTTAATTATAACATATAGTATAATATATATATTGTACAAATATATATAAATAATATCCACGAATTATATGTCCTGCCCTATTTTTCATGAAATGACGATGATGATCCAAGTTCTGTAGTTAATAAATAAATAACATCAATGTTTTATTTTTAGAATAATATCCCTGATAGATGTTGTTTTTCTTATTATATATCCTAGAGGTTTACTCTCTTTTTTGAGTTTTATCTTAAAACTATGAACCTCTTCAATAATATCCCTTGTATTTTATCTATATTTCTCTCTCATTATGATGGTTTCTTGGAAAATAGACCATGAAGGAATTATTTTAACACCTTGATAGAGCCCAGTTGAAAGCACTTGATATTGAAAAAAGTTTCTACTGCTCTCACTCAGTCATAAAGTCCATGAGAAGATGACTAGAAGTCCCCTAAAAAAGACCATTCTAGTGTAAATCACCAAGATCTCCGAGTTAAGTATTATAAGAGTGAAATATATAGTCTGAATTCCCCAAACCAATGTAAATATCTATGTTTGATATATAATTTCTTCTCTTTTTTTTGTATCACACTTGTGTTAAATAAACTTAAATAAATACAAAATCCTTAGAAATTTTTGTTTTTAAATGAATTTTTTTTTCATAAAATCAATTCACCGCCCTCTTGAGTCTTAATGTAATCATTTTCTGAAAAATAATTTGTATTAGAGTTTTTGACATATAAGTTATCATATATAAATGGTTGAAGTCATAATATCATCACAAAGGATTTTATTACTGAAAACTAATCGGGAATGTTAATAGTTATATCTACATACATTAATAGTGAAAACTATGGTTGATGGATGGAACAAATGACAATTTACTTTAAGAACATTGGTCTTGAGGGTATTTTAAATATGTGATGCCTTAGAAAATATTCAAAATTCAGCCTCATACAATGGATACTGATACTAAGGGTAGTTATAAATAAAACAACAAATCCACGAATGCTATAATTTTTTGAATAGGTATTGATGAATTCAATCATGATTAAAAATTTGAAACAAAACACCCTATTTAAATTAATATATCTATTAATTTTTAAGGATAATATGACATGGTATCTCTCAAATATAATACCAACACATCTATGTTTGATAAATTTGGAATGATTAATGGTGAATGAATTAATCAGTATAATGAAATACTTATTGAGGTTCCGGATAATGTTTCTATGTTAAGAACACCCTATCCTAAACAGGAAAAAATTTTAAAATCCAAATAAATCTACGAAAGATATAGTGCAATCTCATCTTCCATTATGAAATATACGTATTTGAAAAAGTAACAAAATAAAATATCACATTGAAACACTTATGATCTATGAGGATAAGTTGTAATTTGATTACAAATAGAAAAAAATTATTAGAAAGTATAATGGTTCTCAAAATTTATGAACTTTATAATATTACAGGAAGTTTAAAGTAATGAAATTGGTCAATTTACCTGATGAAGGTACCTAAAATATTTTTACATCAAACATTGAACTTTTATAGTTTTAAAATATGTAAAAAAAATTCAATGATGGAGAATAATTTTCAATAAATACTTTAATAATAATTAAAAAATTATAGAAATTCTACATATTTTAGATTCTATGAGTATAAGAATATTAGGCACATCATTTTAGAATTCCCTCAATTTGAGGACAACAAAAACACAAGAAAATTTATTTCATGAAGGATGGATATAAAAAATAAATATAATAATTCCATGAAACCCACCTAGAGTTCTTCCTATTACTCTTGTGATAGAATATTTACAAATTTAGGAGTTAAAATTTCTAATTATAAGTCCAACAAGTTAACTATGGAACAGTCTAATATGGTATATTAATATTATTATTCTAACCATGAATATAAATAAAAAAATGGAAACTAATAATATGAATTATTAAATTAATATTTTAGATCAATAAAAAACCGAATTTGAAATCATGAAAATGAAAAATAAGTCTCTTAATGATTCTTATGGTGTTTTATGAAATGAAAAAGGAACATAATAAATACATTTTTTTGATTTGAAATAAATTATGGAAAATTATGTTTTTTTATATGATAAACTTGATATAAAAACTAAAATATATCAATAATAATTTAAAGAAATTAAATATTCTCCAAGTGTTTTAATAAAATTACTTGAATCAAATTCTTAGAAATAATTATGTTTAAAAAAAGGAATTAGAATCCAAGTTGTAAACAACAACAACAATTATTATTATTTTGTGCCTAGTCCTATTAATAATAACTTTTCTAATGTTACTTGTATTCACTATATTGGGTTTAGAAACTATGATAATATTTTTATCCTAAGAAACATATAATATCATGATTTAAACAAACCATTATTTCAAAAAAATCCCTAAATTTATTGTTGGATTTTTGAGATAGAAAAAATATACACGGGTTCCCAAATATTTAGTTGCTAACATTGATAGACCCATGAAAAAAGGGAAATAAAATAATTTATTATTTTATTTGTCTTTGTGTTGAGAAATATGAATGTACACTAATGAGATATGGTATGTGGAAAGTAGATGCCAAAGATATTTTAGTTGACATATCTATAAAATTCACTCCATATTATTAGTAGATATAGTCTTTGTTACATTTAGTTATAACTCATAAATAAAGCTTATATTAGATGGATCTATCAATAATACAAAATAAATCCTCATCAATAATGTGAAATATGTGTGTGCCTTGACAAAAAATTTGATATGTATCTCACAATAATGTGACGATGATTTTTAGATATATATTCCTAATCATGGATGTTTTATTTTCATAGATAATTTTCTTAAATTTAACTCACATAGAATTGAAAAGGTTTATATTCTCGAACTTAATTAATTATATAGTTTAAAATTGAATTACGTAAAATTAGAAACAAATTAATATGAGATTTCTTATAGAATACAAGAACACTAAAATGTATATTATTTGAAAAACATAAAAATGAAATTTATTCTCAGAATTACCTCAACCTAATTTAATAAAAAATAAACAATGATGTACATTAAAAATGTTCAATCAGTACAATAAAACAATTTAAACAAAAATTTTAAACTTCTTGAACCGAATAACTTATTTACATGGACATGTTACCACCATCTTGAACATAATTCCAAAGAGGAAAATCTTTTCATTATGTTTATTTGATGATTTTTTAAGATTTAATTGGGTTCTATTTTTTATTTTTAATAGGGAATAACATTCAATTCTTAAATTTTTTTGTAAATAGTTTCATAAATAGAAATATTCCAAAACTTATTTCATTGCAAAGTTACTGTGGAGTAGAATTTGAAAACCATGAGTTAAATACATATTGGTCAAAACATTGACTCAAACATAATGTTACAACCCCTAGTACACCTCTATATAATTGTTTTAGTGAGAGGATAATTAGGGATTGAAATAAATATCATGGAAAATTTTATTTGAATATATCGTTCCTACTCATTTTAGGGTAGAATCTTTGAATATAGTATTTTATGTCATAAATAGTGTAACACCCATTAATTTAGAAAGATTAAGATTATTTTCAATAATGTAAATGATATGAAAAAATGAACTTAAAAAAGAATGTAAATCTATAAGTAATTATGATATAATTATTTTCAAATAAATTTATTATTTTTGAAAGCTTCTAGTATATAAAATCTTGAGATTTTAATGTTTGATTGCATATACAACAGGCAACATCGAGAAAAAAAGAACCAAAATATAGATAACTAATATAACCTAGTTTTTAAATTGGTAGGTATGAATTTAATTAACTAATTTATGATTTATTTATTTCATACTAAATATAAATTATTAATAAATTCTTATTAGATAATCAATCAATTTATTGTAATGTTATTTTATTTTTAAAATGTATAACTTATTAAAAAATAATTTTTATATATTTTTGTGAAACAATTATAATTAATTTTTATAACTATTATAAAAATTAAAGGAAAAAATTATCATCATTTCGGAAATAGAAATAAAAAAATTTACTTTATGTCAAATTTTCGGATTTTCCAGAAAATATCAATTTCCTATTGAATAGGGGAAAATAATAATTTTTTAAATTCTAATTCTTTTCTATAAAATAATTAATTTAAAATTCCCATTGAATTTTAAATATGATTTAAGGAATAATTTGTGTTATTTAGTTAAATTTAATCCATATAATTACAATTCATTCAAAATTATATTTTATTTTTATATGAGTTTGTTTTCGGTTTTAAAAAATGCTACTATTTTGAAAACTATTTCAAATTATATAATAATTCTCCATTTAAAGATAATTAATAATTATGAAATATTTAAAATAAATATATATATAATATATCAAAACATATTTATTGAGATTATACAGTGATTATTATTCTGAAATAGTGTTAATAGAAAATATTCTTATGCTAGAACAATATGCAGTTATTCCATTCAACATCCCTCATGCCATCAAATATTTTTTTATTATTGATAAATCCTCCTTTTAATGGAAGAAGGGGGAAACCCAAAGGACATCAAGACTTAGGACAATCACACATGAAGGAAAAAAAGTGAAAACCAGACTGGAAACCATATCTGCTCCTCCAAAGCATAAAAACATGTTGAAACACTCCAACGTTGCAAAGAAAATCAGCAAGCCAATGTCTTGTGACAAGCACATGCTTGATCCGATGGAAAACTCCATACCCTCTCAAACAACATAGTTCATAAATCATGGAAAAGAAGAACTGCCAGCTATGAATCCTCCTCTAAACCTGTTCCTGGTGATTGAGTCTGGATGCACAAACTTCTCACCTCCAGAATCAATCCAATCAAACATAACAACAGCCACATAACAAAATTCACTTCTTAAAAACCCATTTTTGACGTTTTAGTGGGTTTTGTATTAAATTTAAATTTTTTATTTTTAAAAAAATTCATTTTAAAAAATGAAATTATTTTTTGTAATAATCATTTCAAAATTATATAGTTTTTAATTTTTATGAATTTTATGGAATGATTACTATTTTTATGAATAAGTAAAACTAATAAATTTTTATTAAAATGACCATTTCAGTTAAATTATTTTTAAATTTAAATTATATATTAAATTGGTTAAAAATAAACATTAGTTCTAATAGATATCTTTTAATATAATTTATTTAATTTTAATCAATTTGATTTTTTATTTTAATACAAATCCATTTTCTTGATTTGAACATTTTCAAATTGAATACCTGCTTTCTCATTAAGAATTCAGGATGAATTTTGAATTAACATTTCCACTTTTGAGTATTGAATTTGGGAAAATTTATTAAAAATAATTATTTATGACAATTTATAAAACATAAAAATATTAAAATATTTTTTACCAAAACGTATCATTAAAATTGGAATAACTAATCACCTTGATTTAGGGAAAAATGATATTACAGGGGGGTTAAACATAAAAGAAAATGGATAAATGAAATAAAAACTAGTCACATTTTTTGAAAATATTTGAACCTTATCTTTCATATGATCTATTTTGGTCCATTATCAGATCCTTTAAATAAGAAATGAATGAGGGTAGATTATATTGTTTTCAAAAAGTACAATTATGCCTCTCATCTTACATATAAAAATCCATCCCCTATCATCGTCTATTCAAACCAAAAAAACCATTTTTCTTTAGAAAAAATAATATAAAATAACTTCACAAATTACCGAATCTCTCACTATTAGGATTTTTTTGAATAAATTCAACCTAGGAAGTCCATCGATGCATACCAAAAAAAGTTACCTTAAGAATTTATAGCATTCTTCAATGAGATTTTTTATATTATTTTTTCCTCCACCACAACAAATAATTATTAATCCATGATTATATAATAAAATAGATATATTAAATATACATATATATTATACTATTAATGTAAAAACTTGATTCCTTCTCCTCTTCGATTAAATGCATTACGAAATCATAATTCATGTATATGGAGGCTACCACCTCACGAACTGATGTCATTCATTTTTCTATTACTACAAATCATAGTTTAGTATAATGATTGATATAATGTATATATGTTATTTTTATGACATAATTATACCACTGTATTAATTATATTATATATAACTTTTTTACTTTCCATTTCGTATGGGATAATATAACATCATTTGTGTGTACGACGGACTACCGCCTCAAAAAATGATGTGGTTTGTCATTCACTAACTAATTAAATGTAATGTAATAATAATTTATTTAATGAATATATGTGATATAAATTACAAAATATTATATTCATGGAGTATATATAATTTTTAAATGATAATGTATTGTTTTTTACATGGAAAAATTAGAAATATTTCGTGCATGTGTGGAATACCGCCTTCATGAAGCGATACGATTCTATTTTGATCACAAAGCTACATAGATGATATATATAATATATTTAAATAAATAATATGGTTTTTATTATATAGTGATAATTTATTAATAATGAAACATCATGTAACACCCCAAGCTTCTACGGTACGTTTCCCTTTGAATAATGTGATAGCGTGTGTTGTACGCAACCTCGAGTTCTAACACACACCACAACTAATTAAACTAGCCGTTGTGAATAGTAATACCTAATTTTTGAAATCATATATATTCTATATTTCAAAATGGACTTCATTTTTGGATTCGGAATATCAAAATTAGCCTAGGGTGAAATTTTGGTACATTTCGGATAACTTTCATATTTTGATGAATAGTGAAAATTTCTAAATTTTAATTAAAAACAACTTTTTTAATCAAAATAATTAATAGTGATAAATTATGAATTTGAGTGGTTTTAAAGTATATTTATAATATATTTTTACCATTCAATTTAATGTTTATCATTGGACATAATTTTACAATTAAACCGAACATAAACAAGTGTCAATCTTTTGATAGTTATTATCTCTTAAAAACACGCTTTTTGTTTTAACAGCGGGAATTAATTTTAAATTAATTTCTGCCACTTCTGTGTTTTGAATTTAGGAAAATGGATTCCATATTTGGAATCAGGATGTCCAAATTATTTAAATAGGTAACTTTTATTTTTAGACATTTTGAATAATTACTGCGGTAAATATTTTATTTATCATGGTTAAAGGGTAAATCCGGTAAATAAGGGTAAAAAAAAATAATATTATAATAATACAAAATTACCCTAAAACGTGTCTTAACCCTATTGGTTGATACATGGTCGACCATGGGCATCTTTGTGTCAATTTTGGGACCCCATGGATCCACTTGTAAGTGATAATGACACTTTATTTTAATTAAGTTAAAATGAATACAAAAATGACACAAGCATATATCTTTTAGAAGAACAATTTTTACATAGGGTTATACATGTTGGATTTTCGATTATAAATATTCATTAGAAAGATAAAAAGATTTCCTACATAGTGATATTTTATTTATAATTTTTAGACAATAAATAAGTTATTTTATTTATGACACAATGATGATGCAGTAATTACTAAAATAGTAAAAAATTAACATAATTGATATTATAAATACCCAAATAAATATAATATGAAACTTTTAATGAATTAAACTAATTTTATAGGATAATATGATATATTAGGATTCATTTAATGGACTTTTTCGAAGTAATCAATCTGTTATGAGTTTCACAAAAATCAACTATTGAATAGTGTCAAAATTGACATAAAAGAGTTCTTAAAACAAATATTATATTATTAATTGATATTAAATTCCTAAAAATCTAAGGTTCGGCCAAGAGACTTATATTATGATAGGTTAATCATTAATGGACCACTTGGGGGTCGCTTGGATGTATATAGTAAGTTTATTAACCATATTATATAAAAATACAAAGAGACATTGTAAAAGTGAAACTAATTAACTTAGAGTTAATACTTAAAGATAAGGTTAATATAAGTACCCAAACCTGTCTAAATTCTATTGGATGAGTTGTTTTCGACCTATCCCCACCTCATACTTTGAATAGTCAACTTTGGAGCCTTTGGAAACCGAATATGAATTTATTATAAATTAATATTTCTAGCTTTTCCAAAAGTGCCCCTCACCCCTCTTATAAAAGGGCACTCCTCCTTCTCATTTCTTCACACCTTCAAAGCCTTTTGGTTCAGCCAAACTCTGCCCAAATACTCTCCCAACATCCCTCAATACAACCTAGAGTCCTTAGTTTGATCAGAAAGCCAACCTAAGGAGCCCTTTTGATCAAATCAAAAGGAAGAACCCGAAGAAGAGGTAATGATTTCACCACCCTTCTCCAAGTTCATTTCTTCTTCCACTTCTTCTTCCTTTGTTCTTACCATTCTAAAATAATAACTCCAGTATCTCAAATATACTATGATGTTATTATAAATATTGTACAATCATATTCAGTATTCTATCCACCCTTTGAATAACATGTCACCATACGTGCGTACGTACGGCTTACCGTCTCCACGTCGTGGTGTAATTGTTATTCAATATTATATTATTTGGATGGGTATAATAATGATGTGTAACTCATGTAAATAATAAATATAACATGTTAATGATTCTGTATATATGATATACCATCCATTTATATATTATTTTAATATCAAAAGAATGATATTGTCGCTCGTGCGTACGTACGGACTACCGTCTCCACGAACGCGATGAGATTCATTCTCCATCGTATCCATTCAAGTATAATTATCATTTGATGATTTAAAAATGATGTTTAAGGACTTGATATCATTCTGTATATTAATAATATACAACCTATCCTTTACAAACATGTCTTACGTAACAAAACATATAAAAGAAAACAAGTAAGTTAACACCCGATATAATGATAATTCTAAGATATTATTAACAAATCAATGTTAAAAGATCATATATGATATCATATTAATATATATGATTCTTGTATAATTTAATAACAACTATTTCACCATTATACAGGAGGTTAACCTACCACAACCAAGGAAAATTACAAGGTAAGGGTTATTTCACAATCTCTTCATTATCCGAGGTTGTATTATACGTAATAATCTACTGGGATCTCTTTATCATCCACATCCATGTTTCTTCGAAATGTATTTCAAAACATTTTTACTATTTACAAGAATATGGGTTAAAGTCATTTATACCCTTGTTTGACTTTTTATAAGAGGTTTATAAAGGAATCTTTCCGTCGTTTTCAAAACAAGGTCCTTTTTAACCTTTTCGACAGAATTGAGGTAAGAATGTTTTTTTTAACTTATACGGCGGGTGCGGTTATTTTACGCCGTTATAAAATCTTCAAAGCTTTCCTTACAATCTTATAAGAATATTTTCAAAGAAAATGTTTTATTTTATATGGATCTTAAATGATTTCAAAATAAAAGGAGATATTTTTTTAAAAAGAATTTTGATTTCATCTATGTCAACATCCTTTGATGGATTTTAAGATTATTTGAAGTTGATTTATTATGATACAAAACTTCTATATTGTATTGAAGGTTTTGTGATATGTTTGACTGTGGATGTGCTATTTTTATACCATTCATAGTTTATTGTGAAAGTATTGACATTTCGTATGCTAGTTTTAATACGAATGTTTATGTTATGTTTAAACCTTTTCATATGGGAATGCATTGGACTTAATAAGTGACGGGTGGAGCCCGCTATAGCTCCTCGATGCATCGGTAGGTCTCATGAGACAAACTAGTGTCTTGGCACAAGACCTTGACAAAATCTTATTTGTAGCCTTGGCACGAGGCCTTGGCTATGTGGTTATGATAGTCTGGCATTATGCATTCCAACATTATGAAAGTGGTTATTGATTTTTGCATGTGATTATTCGATTAGTAGAATATCCATGTGAATAAGTAAATGGCATTATTTCATTTTACTTTTGCCATACCATGTTGAAGTTCAATTTTAAAAGGCTTTTGTTTTAGTAATGCATTGCCTTAAATGTTTATTCTTATTTATGAAAGTTTCCGCTATATTGTTATCCTTACTGGGCATTTGAGCTCACCCCTTTTCTATGTTTTATTTTTCCCCAGGATGTGAAGAAGTAAATTATGAATGACCTGCAGGGATATTATGAGGGGATAGTAGTGTGGATTATGGAGACATTATGTTGTTGTAGTAGTTTTTCATTTTATGATGTAATGTAAAACTTATGAATATATCTAGTGTTTCCAAGGCTACTAAACCAATCGGTCTTTCGAGATTTGATCTCTCTTGTGATCATTCCAATGTTACGAAGTAATGCACCGACTCTGGGTAACTAGGGTCGGGGCGTTACAGTTGGTATCAGAGGAAGTTTAGTACAAACCTTGGAAGCTAGATTTAGATAAACTCTGATTAGAGCACGTAGACCTAAGATGAACTTTGAGGATTAGTATAGAAGAACTTCCTAGAATTTTGGTATTTTAGAGATTTTGTGAGTTTTTCGAGCAATACATCCCTGTCTGGATACGAGCAGGTAGAGGCGGCTCTGGCACAGATGTACCTAGGGGTAAAACCCGAAAACACCGCTTTGAGCTAGACTCGAACGGGAACTGGTGCACGACAACGGGCCTTGCTGCACTCTTGGTTACGACACTCCCGGGGGATATGCTTAGGATAACTCTCACTATCTTTACAAATCATTATGAAGGGTTTATGAGTATATACTTCCTCAAAGAAAACATTTTTATGATTATGGATTATATCCATAAATAGTTCAATTTATGTTAAGTGTTTTATAAGTATGGGATTATGTATTTTGATGCATAAACTGATCTAGTTTATGCCATTTTTTTAGAAATGGCGCCTAGTGGAAGAAATGGAAACCGTATCAATGCACGCACTCCATGTAGGGATTGCCCTCCTGCTCAAGATAATTATAGTGGGGCTGGTGATGCAACTGGTGCTGATCAGCTAATCACCGTACTGGGACAACTTACTCAGGTTATGAATAATAACCTTACCCGTATGGAGCACCCTGATCCGCAGCGTGGAGGATCAATGTTAGATCGATTCATGAGACAACAACCACCAACGTTCAATGGGAGTACAAATCCCTTAGTAGCTGAGCAATGGATATTTTCCCTAGAGAAAATATTTCAGGCTTTGGGGAGTAGTGAAAGGGAAAAAGTTACCATGGCAGTTTACCGCCTCACTGGAGATGCTGATCAATGGTGGTCATTGATTCAAAACATGAAGGAAGATGATGAAGTATCAAACATGGAATGGAGGGAGTTCAAAGATCTGTTTTTAGAAAAATACTTTCCTCGCGACCATCGAGCAGATATGGAAAGGCAATTTCTGAGTCTGAGACAAAAGGAGGATGAGAATGTCACAAAGTATGAGGCTAACTTTACAAGGTTAGCGAGGTACGCTGGTGATTATATTCGCAACCCAAGAAGTAAGATTGATCGTTTCTTTGATGGGTTAAAACCATTTCTCCGTCGAGCATTAGTCTCACAATCCTTTTCGTCGTACGAAGACATTGTCTCATGTGCTATCAAGACCGAAAAAGAATTCTCTAAGTCTTATGACTTTAAAGCAAAGCAAGAGAAGAAGAGACCTGCTGATCAATCTGGGAATGGAAATAAGGGGAAGAAGGGAAAGGTTGAATATCCATCTTGTGGTAAATGCGGGAAGAAACATCCTGGTACTTGCTTGAAGGGAATGGGAGTCTGTTACAAGTGTGGTGAAAAAGGCCACCAAGCTCATGATTGCAAGGGGAAGAAGGAAGCTACCAACGTTCAGTGCTACAATTGCAGGGAGATGGGGCATTATGCAAATGCATGTCCTAAGCGTCAGGAGAACTTACCTCAGAAAAGGCCAAGGGATCAAGGCCAGGCTTATGCTATCACTACTGCTGAGGTAGAAGCTCCGAAAGACGTGGTGGCAGGTAATTTAATGGTTTCCTCAAGTTTAGCAAATGCATTATTTGATTCTGGATCATCGCATTGTTTCATATCTTCCCAGTTTGCTAAGAAAATTAGATATTTCCAATTTGATTTAATAAGGGAGTTGTCAGTTAAAACTCCTAAGGGAAGTATCGTTGCAACAAAGTTTTGTGAATCAGTCCCCATTAGAGCACATAAATTTTCTTTATCTGCTGATCTCATCGTCATACCTATGATCGAGTTTGATATAATCCTCGGTATGGACTGGCTTTCGGACTATGATGCGAAGATTTATTGTAAGAAGAAAGAGGTTACGATTCTTGATGATAATGATAAGGAACACCTTATTTTTAGAGCAGAATCGTCACCACCTAATTCTTATTTAGATCCACCCCCAGTAGCTCAACTTAATTCAATTATTGGGGAGGAAGAGAATGAAATAACTGTCGGTGAGGAAAGGAATGTTCAAATAGAGGATGTACCTGTTGTGAAAGAATTTGTAGATGTATTTCCAGAAGATTTACCTGGACATCCTCCAGAACGAGAAGTTGAGTTTTCTATTGATTTGATTCCTGGATCAAGGCCTATATCGAAGACCCCTTATAGAATGGCCACTGTAGAGTTAGTCGAACTAAAGAAACAACTAGAGGAATTGAGTAATAAGGGATTTATTCGCCCTAGTGTTTCTCCATGGGGAGCCCCTGTTCTTTTTGTTAAAAAGAAAGATGGATCTATGAGGTTATGTATCGACTACAGGGAGATCAATGCTATAACGGTAAAGAACAAGTATCCCCTACCTCGTATTGATGATTTATTTGACCAACTGCATGGAGCTCAATACTTTTCAAAGATTGACCTTCGATCTGGATACCATCAGTTGTGTGTAAAGAAGGAAGACATTCCGAAGACAGCATTTCGAACCAGGTACGGGCATTACGAGTTTACTGTAATGCCGTTTGGATTGACTAATGCACCCTCTGTATTCATGGATCTGATGAATAGAGTTTTCAAGGAGTATCTCGATGAATTTGTGGTGGTATTTATTGATGATATCTTGGTATACTCCAAAACCTACGAAGATCATGAAAATCACTTGCGCATTATCTTGAAGACTCTGAGGAGGCATGAATTATATGGGAAGTTTAGCAAGTGTGAATTCTGTCTTCAGGAGATTTCTTTTCTTGGCCATATTGTCTCTAAAGATGGAATCTCTGTTGATCCTTCTAAGACCAAGGCAATCCAAGAATGGCCAGCACCTACGAGTATAACTGAGGTACGTAGTTTTATTGGTTTGGCAGGTTATTATCGACGTTTCGTCCAGAATTTTTCCCGATTGGCTAACCCATTAACGAAGCTCACACGTAAAGGGGTTAAATTTGTTTGGACGAAAGAGTGTGAAGAATGTTTCGAAGAACTGAAGAGAAGATTAGTCAATGCTCCTATATTGACTCTACCATCGGGGAATGATGGGTTCGTTATTTATAGTGATGCATCGAAGAAAGGACTTGGCTGTGTCCTTATGCAGAATGATAGAGTTATTGCCTATGCATCACGACAGTTGAAAATTCATGAACAAAACTATCCTACTCATGATCTTGAGTTAGCAGCTGTGATCTTTGCTTTGAAGATATGGAGGCACTACCTCTATGGTGAAAAATGTGAGATTTATACTGATCACAAGAGTTTGAAGTATATTTTCTCACAAAAAGAACTCAACATGAGGCAAAGGAGATGGCTTGAATTACTCAAGGATTATGATTGCACGATACACTACCACCCAGGGAAGGCAAATAAGGTGGCAGATGCTTTGAGTAGAAAAGACCATGGAGTTTTGAACAATATGAGAATTGAAAGGGATCCAATTTTCATGGAGCTAGTGAAGATGGACATGGGAATAACCAGGGAAGGTGAAACATCAATGCTTTTTCAAATGGTTGCCAAACCATCTTTACTAGAAAGGATTAAGAGTTCTCAGACTGATGATGAAGAATTCCAAAAGAAGATTAAAGCTGTGAATGATGGGAGATTGAGAGACTTTGCGTATGAAGGTGGAATTTTGAAATTCGGGAAGAGACTTTGTGTTCCCAATATACCTGATCTAAAAAGGGAATTGCTGGATGACGCTCATAGTTCCAATTTCTCTATACACCCTGGGAGCACCAAAATGTATAGGGATTTGAAGGAACATTTTTGGTGGGACAACATGAAGAGGGAGATTGCTGATTTTGTGTCAAGGTGTATGGTTTGTCAACAAGTGAAAGCTGGAAGGCAACAGCCTGGAGGAGTCATGCAACCTCTTCCCATACCGGAGTGGAAATGGGACAATGTTACGATGGACTTTGTCATGGGGCTACCAAAGACTCCTAGAAGGAATGATGCAATATGGGTGATTGTTGATCGTCTTACCAAGTCAGCACATTTTCTTGCTATAAGAGAAGATCTACCCCTGGAACGTCTAGCAAGACTATATATTAATGAAGTTGTGAGACTTCATGGAGTACCCCTATCGATTGTTTCTGATCGTAATCCCCGTTTTACTTCAAGATTTTGGAAAAGTCTTCAGAAATCCCTGGATACTGAACTTCATTTGAGCACTGCTTACCACCCTCAGACAGACGGACAATCAGAACGGACTATTCAGACCTTAGAAGACATGTTGAGATCTTGCTCACTTGACTTTCAGGGTATGTGGGATCAATATTTACCACTAGTAGAATTTTCCTATAACAATAGCTTCCATTCGAGTATTCAGATGGCACCATATGAAGCGTTATACGGAAAGAGATGTCGTACACCAACCTGTTGGGATGACGTTGGTGAAAGAAAACTTTTAGGCCCAGAACTGGTGGAGGAAACGGTGGAAAAGGTGAAGGTAATCCAAAATCACATTAAAGCAGCTCAAAGTAGGCAGAAGAGCTATGCCGATAATCGAAGGAAGGATTTGGAATTTCAAGTCGGTGATCATGTTTTTCTGAAGGTATCTCCGTGGAAGGGAGTCATACGTTTTGGTAAGAAAGGTAAATTGAGTCCCAGGTACATCGGACCTTTCGAAATTCTAGAACGAATTGGGGCTGTAGCTTACCGATTGGCAATGCCGCCAAGTCTCTCCAAAGTTCACGATGTGTTCCACGTATCTCTGTTGAGGATATACATGCCTGACCCAACGCATGTACTCACCTATGAGGAATTAGAACTGGAACCCGATCTTTCCTATTGTGAAGAGCCCGTCAGGATTCTTGATACAAGAGAACAAGTACTGAGAAACCGAACGACGCGTCTGGTAAAAGTTTTGTGGAGAAATCATAAGATGGAAGAGGCAACGTGGGAACCCGAGGAACTTATGATGAAGAACCACCCGAGTCTTTTTATGCAGTAATACCCAAGAAATTGCGAGGACGCAATTATTTGAAGGAGGGGAGAATGTAACACCCCAAGCTTCTACGGTACGTTTCCCTTTGAATAATGTGATAGCGTGTGTTGTACGCAACCTCGAGTTCTAACACACACCACAACTAATTAAACTAGCCGTTTTGAATAGTAATACCTAATTTTTGAAATCATATATATTCTATATTTCAAAATGGACTTCATTTTTGGATTCGGAATATCAAAATTAGCCTAGGGTGAAATTTTGGTACATTTCGGATAACTTTCATATTTTGATGAATAGTGAAAATTTCTAAATTTTAATTAAAAACAACTTTTTTAATCAAAATAATTAATAGTGATAAATTATGAATTTGAGTGGTTTTAAAGTATATTTAGAATATATTTTTACCATTCAATTTAATGTTTATCATTGGACATAATTTTACAATTAAACCGAACATAAACAAGTGTCAATCTTTTGATAGTTATTATCTCTTAAAAACACGCTTTTTGTTTTAACAGCGGGAATTAATTTTAAATTAATTTCTGCCACTTCTGTGTTTTGAATTTAGGAAAATGGATTCCATATTTGGAATCAGGATGTCCAAATTATGTAAATAGGTAACTTTTATTTTTAGACATTTTGAATAATTACTGCGGTAAATATTTTATTTACCATGGTTAAAGGGTAAATCCGGTAAATAAGGGTTAAAAAAATAATATTATAATAATACAAAATTACCCTAAAACGTGTCTTAACCCTATTGGTTGATACATGGTCGACCATGGGCATCTTTGTGTTAATTTTGGGACCCCATGGATCCACTTGTAAGTGATAATGACACTTTATTTTAATTAAGTTAAAATGAATACAAAAATGACACAAGCATATATCTTTTAGAAGAACAATTTTTACATAGGGTTATACATGTTGGATTTTCGATTATAAATATTCATTAGAAATATAAAAAGATTTCCTACATAATGATATTTTATTTATAATTTTTAGACAATAAATAAGTTATTTTATTTATGACACAATGATGATGCAGTAATTACTAAAATAGTAAAAAATTAACATAATTGATATTATAAATACCCAAATAAATATAATATGAAACTTTTAATGAATTAAACTAATTTTCTAGGATAATATGATATATTAGGATTGATTTAATGGACTTTTTCTAAGTAATCAATATGTTATGAGTTTCACAAAAATCAACTATTGAATAGTGTCAAAATTGACATAAAAGAGTTCTTAAAACAAATATTATATTATTAATTGATATTAAATTCCTAAAAATCTAAGGTTCGGCCAAGAGACTTATATTATGATAGGTTAATCATTAATGGACCACTTGGGGGTCGCTTGGATGTATATAGTAAGTTTATTAACCATATTATATAAAAATACAAAGAGACATTGTAAAAGTGAAACTAATTAACTTAGAGTTAATACTTAAAGATAAGGTTAATATAAGTACCCAAACCTGTCTAAATTCTATTGGATGAGTTGTTTTCGACCTATGCCCACCTCATCCTTTGAATAGTCAACTTTGGAGCCTTTGGAAACCGAATATGAATTTATTATAAATTAATATTTCTAGCTTTTCCAAAAGTGCCCCTCACCCCTCTTATAAAAGGGCACTCCTCCTTCTCATTTCTTCACACCTTCAAAGCCTTTTGGTTCAGCCAAACTCTGCCCAAATACTCTCCCAACATCCCTAAATACAACCTAGAGTCCTTAGTTTGATCAGAAAGCCAACCTAAGGAGCCCTTTTGATCAAATCAAAAGGAAGAACCCGAAGAAGAGGTAATGATTTCACCACCCTTCTCCAAGTTCATTTCTTCTTCCACTTCTTCTTCCTTTGTTCTTACCATTCTAAAATAATAACTCCAGTATCTCACATATACTATGATGTTATTATAAATATTGTACAATCATATTCAGTATTCTATCCACCCTTTGAATAACATGTCACCATACGTGCGTACGTACAGCTTACCGTCTCCACGTCGTGGTGTAATTGTTATTCAATATTATATTATTTGGATGGGTATAATAATGATGTGTAACTCATGTAAATAATAAATATAACATGTTAATGATTCTGTATATATGATATACCATCCATTTATATATTATTTTAATATCAAAAGAATGATATTGTCGCTCGTGCGTACGTACGGACTACCGTCTCCACGAACGCGATGAGATTCATTCTCCATCGTATCCATTCAAGTATAATTATCATTTGATGATTTAAAAATGATGTTTAAGGACTTGATATCATTCTGTATATTAATAATATACAACCTATCCTTTACAAACATGTCTTACGTAACAAAACATATAAAAGAAAACAAGTAAGTTAACACCCGATATAATGATAATTCTAAGATATTATTAACAAATCAATGTTAAAAGATCATATATGATATCATATTAATATATATGATTCTTGTATAATTTAATAACAACTATTTCACCATTATACAGGAGGTTAACCTACCACAACCAAGGAAAAGTACAAGGTAAGGGTTATTTCACAATCTCTTCATTATCCGAGGTTGTATTATACGTAATAATCTACTGGGATCTCTTTATCATCCACATCCATGTTTCTTCGAAATGTATTTCAAAACATTTTTACTATTTACAAGAATATGGGTTAAAGTCATTTATACCCTTGTTTGACTTTTTATAAGAGGTTTATAAAGGAATCTTTCCGTCGTTTTCAAAACAAGGTCCTTTTTAACCTTTTCGACAGAATTGAGGTAAGAATGTTTTTTTTTAACTTATACGGCGGGTGCGGTTATTTTACGCCGTTATAAAATCTTCAAAGCTTTCCTTACAAGCTTATAAGAATATTTTCAAAGAAAATGTTTTATTTTATATGGATCTTAACTGATTTCAAAATAAAAGGAGATATTTCTTTAAAAAGAATTTTGATTTCATCTATGTCAACATCCTTTGATGGATTTTAAGATTATTTGAAGTTGATTTATTATGATACAAAACTTCTATATTGTATTGAAGGTTTTGTGATATGTTTGACTGTGGATGTGCTATTTTTATACCATTCATAGTTTATTGTGAAAGTATTGACATTTCGTATGCTAGTTTTAATACGAATGTTTATGTTATGTTTAAACCTTTTCATATGGGAATGCATTGGACTTAATAAGTGACGGGTGGAGCCCGCTATAGCTCCTCGATGCATCGGTAGGTCTCATGAGACAAACTAGTGTCTTGGCACAAGGCCTTGAAAAAATCTTATTTGTAGCCTTGGCATGAGGCCTTGGCTATGTGGTTATGATAGTCTGGCATTATGCATTCCAACATTATGAAAGTGGTTATTGATTTTTGCATGTGATTATTCGATTAGTAGAATATCCATGTGAATAAGTAAATGGCATTATTTCATTTTACTTTTGCCATACCATGTTGAAGTTCAATTTTAAAAGGCTTTTGTTTTAGTAATGCATTGCCTTAAATGTTTATTCTTATTTATGAAAGTTTCCGCTATATTGTTATCCTTACTGGGCATTTGAGCTCACCCCTTTTCTATGTTTTATTTTTCCCCAGGATGTGAAGAAGTAAATTATGAATGACCTGCAGGGATATTATGAGGGGATAGTAGTGTGGATTATGGAGACATTATGTTGTTGTAGTAGTTTTTCATTTTATGATGTAATGTAAAACTTATGAATATATCTAGTGTTTCCAAGGCTACTAAACCAATCGGTCTTTCGAGATTTGATCTCTCTTGTGATCATTCCAATGTTACGAAGTAATGCACCGACTCTGGTTAACTAGGGTCGGGGCGTTACACATCACTTACCCACTTTTAATTATGATTATTGAAAGATGGAAATGTTATACATTCGTACGTAGGGCCTACCATCTCAATGACCGTATCATACTTCATTTTTCATGACAATCATTAATGATTTGTTTTAAAAGTATGTATGATTTTTAAATATTATAATTATTTAATGATTCTTTTTTGGGGATTGTGGGACAATATAAAATTCCCACAACCTAGAACATTCATGAAAAATCATGAATGAGAAAACATGCAAATTAACAGATGAGAAAATAAACATAATGAAAAATTATTAAAAATTTTGTGACAAGTCATTATAAAAGAATAATATATGATATTATATATATTAATATGGTTCTGAAATAAGTTTATAGAATATTTCAAATCACATTATGGAAAGTGAAATCATGCTCAACTAGAAGAAAGAGTGATGCAAGAGATTTTTTAACTCAATCAATATTAACTCGGTTAAACATTTACTTCATTGATTATGTCACGATAAAATTGTGTATATAATGAAATTTTATTATTATATTTTGTATTTGGATTTTTATGTGTATTTACACATGATAAAAATAATCATTTCATGATTAATCCTAAATTAAATGATTTGTTCTTTGTAATTGATTTTCTCTAAATTTCACATCAATGTTACCTATGTCATGTTATACACAAATCTTATTTTATGAGGTCAATAAACAAACCATTTTAAATGGACTATTATTAATTAATTTATTCTCATGATATTTTATGTTAATGTTTATTTAATCCTTTTATGGAGCTTCTGATTCAATGTTACCAAAGTGGAAAGAGTTTAATGTTACAATCTGATCAGTTATTAAGAATGTTTATTATTTACTATCAAATAATAAAATCCTATGATCTACCTCTCATGTATTATCAATATGTTTATGATCATATGGTTATACATAATATTTTAAATTAATAGTATAATTTTTCCACTCATTTTATGTAATATTTATTGAAAAATGATTTTTAATAAAAGGCATCTTTATTACTCTCTTTGGTCAAAAATTATTTTTTCCCCAAAAGTATGTTTTATAAAAAAAATTAATATTTTTATTATTATTACATTTATATATTAAAGGAATTTTTATCTATTTTTTACTTTTAAAATAATTTATTAATGGAATATTCATATCATTTTCAAAATAATTCATGTTTATCTTTTACATAAGATGTGAACGGAATAATTATTTTGGCACATATGACATGAATGTAATTTGTTTCCATCATGACTATTATTTTCTTTGAAGATCCCCTAATTATTTCAAGGTTATTTTCAATGAAAAGTATACTCACAATATTTTTTGAATTTGTAGTTTTTAAATAAGTGATTATTTTTTCAAAATGGAATGGTTATTTTCCTCTAAATATCATTAATGAAATTTTAATGGTATATAAATTCAACAATGTAAATAATATTTGTCATTAAGTTTTCTGAAAAAGGTTATTTTTTAATGATACAATCCTTATTTTTTCTCAAGATTTATTAATATTGTTTAAAAAAAATTTATATCATATTCCTATTTCCTATAAGATAATCACGTTTCGAAAATATGTTTATAGAACTAATTTAATTCCAATGAGTTAATAAGGTTTTAAATATATTTTTAAGGAACCCATTTTTTTACATTGGTTAATCATGTAATAGAAAGGATAATGGTTGTTTTATGAGTTTTATGATGAAATAAAATCTCTATGTAGTTTATTAGTTTTGTGGTACTTGGAAAATTCTTATATGAAGGTTGCACCCTAATTGGACCAGGTGAGTTCAATATAGTTTATAATATGTGCGTGCCCCAATAGTTTTCCATTGCATTTGGTAATGATTATGTTATATAGATAATTATATTGGAAGTCAATCATACGGCGATTTCATTTCTAAGGGTTTTATAAGTGTTCTATGAAGATGATGTTCTAATATACTAACACATTTTATATATGATTTCTATAGAATGATAATATTTAATTTGGTTAATTTTAATATCACATGTCTCATGAATATTGATTCTAATGACTCTTCAATTTTTAAAATCGTTATTCAACATTTCATGATTGATGTTTAAAAAATTTAAGGGTATGTGTTCTATTAGGATTCACTCATTCACTCTAATTGGGCCATTATACCCTTGTACATATCAGATTTTCATTAATTAAATTCACTTGTCAATTCTTATGTTTACTGATAATGATCATTAGTTATTACCCATATTATGTTACTTTTTACCTATGTAATAAAGAAATGATGTTGAATGAATTATGTCAAGGAGAGATTTCATATGGATTATAATGATGGATTAATTTGAAATAATTAATATGAGGTTAAATAAGAGAAATGTTCATATTAAGTCTTCATTTTTGGTTATGTATGTGTTTTCCCAAATTCTATAGAACTCCACACCAAAATGATCCTTTAGAATGTATGTGATCCAAGTTTTCCTTTTGATTTTGGGTTGTTTAGATGAAAAAAATAGGGTTAGAATTATCTTTATCAAAGAAATAAATGTAATGTTTAGGATTTCAGAATAGGATTTAGGTGGATGCATTCTGGGCTATTATAGTTCGTACAACAGGGAGGTTTAGATAACATTTTAGATTAATATTTTTTCCATGTCAGGTTTCATCTACCATCATGGATACCTTAATAGGTCTATAAGCATATGAATGATCATAGTTTTAATGTCATAGACACCCCTTTCATGTTTTCTGTGACTAAATCTTGAAGTAATTAATGGAAATTTAGTAGATGTTATATCTGGATGAAGTGTATGTAATGAAGTGTTTTAATTTTAAATAGGAAGAAAAAAATTTCCGACATAATTTTTAAGGTATTGATAACATTTTGGGATTATAGGATCTTGGATATTGTGGTAATTTTGGGAAGAGAAGTTTTATTATACAAATAAAAATGGGATTAGAGAGTGATTTAGTGAATTAGTATTTAATGTTAATATGAAAATTATTAAATAAACATTGGGGTTAAAAAATCATTAATGTTTATGTTATTGAGGTTATTTGAGATATAAATTTATTCATTCATTTAATGATTTAGTTTCAAATTTGTGTATTACCAATAAAATATTAAAATTAATGAAACAAATTAATGTTTTTATATTTTAGTAATTTTCTTACTGTCTTATAACCGTATTGGTTTTGGTTAATATTTTATTATAGGTGGAATATTTTGATTTTCCATGTTATTGTTATTTTGTCTTCAAAATTTGAATTTAGTGGTTCAGAAACAAAAAATTATTTAGGAATACCAATTGTTTTGAGAAAAATATAAAATTTTGATTGGAATTTAAAAAAGGATAAAAATAATTATCATAATGTAAGAATATTTATATATTATGGTAGTCTAGATTGAAAATTCATTATGTAAATTTAGGAAAATGATCTTGAAATAATTTTGTTATCATATTATATTCATATCAGATGAATTAGTTATTGTTTTAAACCATATCAGATTTTTGGATTTGAGGCACTTGAAATTCTATTTATTATTCACCTTTTTGGGATCAATGACCTCAATTACTCACGAAAATTATATATGCTTTTCCTTTATTTCCAAATATTCACTTCCCATATGTGTTCTTTTATTTGAGAACACAATATGTGTTATTCTAGATGACCCAAATAATTTTCATTAAATTTAATCAAGATGATATTCTATTAACCCTTATTATGATATGGGTTTATATACAATATATTTTTAAATACACAACTTCTAATTACCAGGATAATGTTCAAATTGAGAAGATTCAATTTATTAGGGGGTGGATAATGTAACAACCCAATATTTTAAAAGAAGAAAATTATGTAATGTAGAGTAAACTACACACAAAATTGATCTGAGAAAAGAATTTAACTCCATGAGACTCTATGATATATTTATTTTTAAATATATTTAATCTCTTTGATATCTTGTGGTATACAGAACCCCAAGGTTTTTAGGTTCAATTACGTATTCAACATGCAATACTGTGCTTAAATGACCAATGATATATATAACCGTTATAAACTAGAAATTAAATTGGAAGGTATACATGGTATATAAAAAATTATGGTAGATATATATATATATATTCCATAATAAATATAAATTTTTTAAAAAAGTTAAAAAATAATCTGTCAATTTTAATTAAAGTAATTATATTCTTAAAAAATATGTTTTCTTCAAAAATGTTTTTTTCATCAAACTAAATAATAATTTATTTTTTTGAAATTTATGAAATGTATATGATAAAATAGTTTTATAATTTTAAAATGGAATTTCAAAATTTACATTTGGATTAATTTTATTTTTTTTCAGAAAACAATGATTCTTTAGTGAATAGTAAATATTTTGATTTTTATAACATCATCACTTCTATTAATTAAATTAAGAAATTTAAAAGTAATATTATGTTTTTAATTTTATTTAAAATAAAATATTAATTTTTTAGATATATTTAAAACACTTCATAAAATTCCAAAAACCAATATATTGTATTTAGGTATATGATTTGTTTTGTTTGAAGACAATTTTTTTCTAAAAGAAGTTTTAATCTACACAATGTTTCTCCATTTTAACTGATTAAAATAAACCCTAATGAGGAATAAATTTAATAAAATTTTTATATTATCTATCAATAATTATTAATTTTTATTCACCCAATTATTATTTATAGACATAGATTTAATATTGAAAAAAATTCTTGAAAAAAATACACTTCTCAGAACCAACTTTTTCGACACATCTGTAGGTTTTGTTTTAAATTAAATTTTTACAATTTTAGGATATTGATTTTATAAAACAAAATTAATTTTTAAAATCATAACCTCAATATTATAATAGGGTGATCTTATAAATATTTTATGATAATATTAATGTTTTAATGAATAATGAAAATTACTAAATTTAAATTTAAAACTAGATTTCTGTTTAATTTATTTATAAAGATAAATTATATATTAAACTATTATTAATGAATAATTTTTTATATTATATATATATTAAAATAATTTAAGTAATAATTATCAATTTAATAATGAAATTTCATATAAAAAAGGTAAATAATTTACCATTTTCACATTGAAAACCTATTTTCTCATCATGGCTGTGAGAATAATTTGAAATTAAAAATTTAAAATTAAGTGAATTGAATTTTTTTTTAAATATTACAAGTTTTTAATAATAATAATTTATAATATCTATTAATTTTAACTTAACATTTGTTCAAAACTAATAGTCTAGAAATTAAAATTCATTATCATTATTAATGTAAAAATGGGTTTACTTGGTGTTAAAATAAAGAGTAGGGTTAAAATAACGTAAATACAATTCTAAAATCAATATAATGGAAATATTTTGACATTATACCTTATATGATTTATAATTTCAAATTATGGGATCATTTAGTAATGATGAAAATGTGGGGGGAATTCATTCTCTTAATCATTTAAAAATTGTTCCACTCACCTCAATTATAATGGGACACCCCCTATACTCCTCTATTACTATATAAAAACACATTTTTGGACATTAAATACTAAAATAACTTCTATAATTCCCTTTTATTATAATATAATCTATATTTTTGGAATAAATCCATCCATGTAAGACATTTGGTGGAATCCAAAAGAAGGTACCTAAAGAAGAGGTACCTTTCTCCAACTGGCGTTTTTATTATTCCCCAATATCATCAAATTATTATTAAACCATGATTATATGTTATAATGATTATATTATCTAACCAATATGTTATTATGTTAATTTAATAACCAATTTCATTCTCCTCTTCCATTAAATTGGTAATGAAATCATCATTCATTGGTACGGAGGACTACAACCTCATGAATCAATGTCATCTTTTTTCCATTATCACCTCTAATAGTTTCATATGATTATGGATATAATGTATATGTATGATATTTATAACATAAAAATACTTATTGAATAATTTTTCTTTTTATACATTTATAAATTTCCATTGAATAGTGTATATTATATTGTCGCTTGTGTGTATAGTGGACAACCGCCTCGCAATGCGATGTGATTCCTATTTCACTAATGCTTTACAAGGAATGTAATAAGAATAAATATAATTAATAAATGTGATATAAGTGAAATAATTTTTATAATAATTAAATAACTATCCTTATGAAAATATAATTGATCATTTTAATTTTTTACACTGTAATATGATAACATCATTCAGGTACGTGTGTACTGTCACATTCACGAAGCGATGTGACTCTATTTTCAACATCTAACCACATGGTTAATATATATATAACATAATTAAAGAGAAAATATTGTATATATGTAATTATTATTATTATTTAAATGTAAAATATCACTTACCCCTCTATAATAACGATCATTGAAAAATTGAAACGTTATGCATGCATACTTACAGCCCACCATCTATTGGATGACAACATACATCATTATCATAACCAAATATAATTATTATTTTTAAAAGTTTAATTGATTTATAAATATGATAATAATTTTAATATTATTATTTTAGAAATGATGTCACAATTTAATATTCATATGATCCAGATTTTTCCTGACAAATCATGAATGAGAAAACACATAAATTAACAAAAAAAATGAAAATAATAACTGATTATTAAATAAAATGGTGATAATTTATTATAAAAAGAACATATATGATATTTTAAATATTAATATGTTTCAATAATAAAATACTTTTTTAAAATCACTATATTGGAGGGTAATCATGATCTACCAAAAGAAAGTGTGAGGTGAGGAATATCATAACTCAATTTATATTCATTAGGTTAAACATAAATTTCGTTTATTATTTCATTAAAAGAAATATTTTTAAAGAAATTTTGTTATTATATTTTTATCTCCACATTTTTCATATGGATTTACATTTTATACACATAATCATTTCATTGATTAACCCCTACTTATATGATATCATATTTGAAATATATTTGCCTAAATTTTCTTTCTTTGGGACTTGAACCATGTTATGCACATATAATATTTTATGAGGTGTATAAACAAGAATTTTGACAATTAATATATTTAATTTATTTATTCGTAGGATATTTTATATTTAATTCAGTTTTATCCATCTACGGAGCTTATGATTCAATGTTTACAAAGTGGTATGAGTTTTATGTTTCAGTATCATTGATAATTAGGATTACTTATTATTATGTATCGAATGTTGAAATATTACGATCTACCTATGATGGATTTTTATTTTTTTATTAATGTAAGATTATTCAAGTTATTTTAAAGTAAGAGTAACATTTTCCTAATCTTTTTTACTAAATTAAATTGAGATTTTGTATGAAAAATCATATTTGTTTCCTTATTTGGTCAAAAACCCTTTTCCTT
Source organism: Viscum album (assembly GCA_963277665.1). NCBI lineage: Eukaryota > Viridiplantae > Streptophyta > Magnoliopsida > Santalales > Viscaceae > Viscum > Viscum album. The sequence continues at coordinate 400,180,695 of OY728131.1, read as the reverse complement.
CCAAAACCATGTTTTACAAGAATGTTTTCAAAAAATATTTCTTATTAAGATTTTATCAAATTTTTTAAAGAAATAACTTTTTTAACTTGTAAATCATGAACAAAATTTTATGCCATCATGGATATTATGGGTTATGATGATTCCTTTATATTTTTTCATATTTATTTTTAATTAAATGTATTATCACAATATTTTGTGAATTTTTAGCTTTAAAACAAGTTATTTCTTTTAAAACGAATTTGTTATTTTCCTCCAACTTCCTTTAATGATATTTTAATAGTACCCCCATTTATCAACATCAACAACCCTTATTGTTAATAATGATCTGACATGGATATTTTTAATGATTCAATCCAAATTATTTATCTTGATAAATTATTTCTTTTCTAATAGATTAATATGGAACGCACATCTATCCCATGGGTTGATCAAGGTTCAAAGAGATCGTTATGGAACCCATTTATCAATAGGTTAATCATGTTTCAAAATAATTGTAACAGAACATGTTTCTTTTCTATGGTTTAATCATATTCTAATATTGATTCTATTTTTACGAGTTTTGTGATGATAGAAAAGCTATATGTACTCTGTTAAAGTTTTAATTCTCAGACATTTATTTTATGATGGGTGTACCTAGATAGTGGTCCAATTCATTGGGTAATGAGTGTGTTTTTGAAATAATTATATTAGAATTCAACTGTATGGTAATTTCATTTTTATAGTTTCTCTATGGGTTCTATAAGTGTTCTATGACGACGATGTTCCATGAAAACAGCACATTTTTTCTATTCTAACTACTGGTTTATAGTGTTTCATTTGATAAATATTAGTATAACATGCATCATGATTATTAATTCCCCTGACTCTTTATTTTTTAGATTACTCGTACCATGATTTATGTTTTACGATTCATTAATTTTTTGGTATGTTTTATTTTATCATTCCATCAAGCACTCTGACAAAACCCTAGGAACGTATTATATTCATTGATAACATTCTCTTCTTAATTCATATGTTTTCCCATATAGAGAATTTGAGCACAACATTATTATGTTTACATTTCCTCATGTTATCCATAAATGATATTTAATGAATTTTTTGTAGATAGAATCTCATATGTATGATGATAATTAATTAATGTGAAATAGAAAAAGATGGGTTAAGTGTGTGAAATTATAGTTTAATATAATGTGCATAATTTATTCATGAGTTTCCATACTTATATAAAACAATAATCCAAATAAGTCTATGATAATATAATTTAAAAAAATTTCAATTTAATGTAGTAATGTTTGGATGGAAAAATCAGGTTTTAATTATCAATATCAATGTTAAAAACCTAATGTTTATGATTTCAGTAATAGATCCAGGAGTTCATGTTCTGGGTTGTTATAAAAATGTCAAAATTAGGCATTTTTTAAGAAAAAACATTATGAGATATGAAATAATAGAAAAAAATAGATACATTAATGATTTTTGATCAGAAATTTATATTTTGAACACCATTGAAAATCATAGTATATTTTCTCCAAAATATAATGATAGATTCATTCTTGGATATTATACTACTCCCAAGGAATTTAGTGTTTTAAAAAAATATAAAATATTTTTGAATAATCAACTCATGTGAAATTCAATGAAATTGGTATTTTTTAGGACAAATTACCCAAGTTGATAAGATAAAAGATTAATTTGAAAACGAAATTTCTAAACCACTCTTTGAGAAAAAAATATGATTTTTTGGGACATGATTTCAGTAAACAAAATCATGAAATGAAGAATACGAGTGAACCATAAAGTGATACACCTATGTTTCCCAGAGCCCTAAAGAATAATTACAAAGATATATTAAAACGAAATTTAGATGAATGTATTATGACTATAAGGATTGTATTAATCCTTATATTGTTTTATGATTTTCCTATCTAAACTAGAACATAAGACTATGGAAGAATACTTAACTGATGTCTGATGAGTTTAACCAATTCAAGAATAATTAAACTAGTTCATGAAGAAAAAAGGTATAAAAATTTTCTTATATACTATATAATTATCCTATTATATGAATAAAATGGTTGTTTAGAAGTAAATAGGATAATCATGGGGTGGTGACTTAGAATGAGTCATGAATAGTAGTTAAAGGGTATAACCAAGAAGATGTTATGGATTATGAAGATACATTTGCATCCATTGCTAGAATAGAAAACATTAATATTATTCTAGACCATGAATCACAAAATAATTTAATATTATGACATACAGATCTAAAATATTTGTTTCAATGGTTATCTTATTATATTTGGAATAACCTGATGTTTTTTAAAATCCACTTTTCCAAATTCAGTTTTGCAACACAGAAGATATCATTATGAACATAAACAAGCACCTAAATCTTTTTAAAAACATTTATGTTATTTTTTTAATTGATATTAAATAGGAGTGGAATATCCTAATAACATATGGAAAACATAATCTTCAGATATTTTTTAATTTTTATATATGTTTATTATCTAATTTTTTTCTCTATAAATAAAAATTGGAGTAATTAATTTTTGTCACTGAAGAAAAACTAATTTAAAATAAAAAATATGTGTAAGGTAATTTTTTTTGGGTTTTTCATATTTATCAGAAATAAATTGTAAATATGATAAATCACTAAAAATATATACTTGACTTACATAAATTTATTTTACTTGTAAGTGTTCATGTACATAGAACTCCTTTTAATTATCATGAAAATTTTAAAGTCTATGAATCAAGAAACTATTTATCAACAATCTATATAGATAAATAACTGGGAGTATAATATATTTGATTCTATGAAGAATATAATATATTTAATCCATGATTATGTTCTAGATTGCACAAAAATGATAATGAATCTCATTTTAAAGATATAAATAATAATTTGAAGGTATTGAAATTAGACAATTTTATTTCATTTTTTTTGAAAAAATATGATATTAATTTTTTTTCTTGTTCACATCCAAACATTGGTGGTTTTAGACTTGATAATAAGAGTACTTCAGGGCCCTTAAATTACAAGGAAAATACCGTAAATCATATTCTAATAAGAAAATACACTCTATTTAATTATTTACATTTTAATTAAAACATATAACTTATGTTTGTTTTTTAACATGTTTTGTTGATAAAACAAAACATCATAGATTTTTTATTCAATTATATTTAAGTAACAATCAAATATGGCAACATTAGAGATATATAAATTTCATATAATATTTTTTATGATACGAAAAATGAATATATATTTATAAAATCATTTCGTGAGGAGCCAATCTTAAAAATGAAACATATACAATAAATTTTTCCCTAATATAGATCAATAATTTTATGTTTTCAGTAATCCCATATCACTTAAGTTTTATGATTTTATTAAAGTAAAACTGGGTTATTTGAATTTAAATATGTGTCATTTTTATTATTTCATTGAATTTTAATTAATGGATTATTTTATTACTGTTATATTTTAATTAATTATATGGATTAATATAATCTTTCTTATTTAATTTAATTTTAAAAATTAATTTTTTTCATAGTTATGTTGATCATGATATGTGTTTTGATGTTAAGTTCCATTTTTAACGTCCCATTATCAGCATTCAGGTAATCCTCCTATCATTCCTTGTTTTCCTCTAGAATTGGGTGTGTTTCGGGAGTCCCAGTGATAGAGGACATTTGTTGTGAAAAATGACCAAAAGATTAGGGACATATGTCTGTTTGAATTAATGGGGTCATGGTATAACTATGTTAATGGTTTTACGAGGTTCTTCCTGAGTTTAGAGGATTCTTGAGGTGTTTTCGGTTGTTCATGTAATAATATACAGTTTTTTTCAGTCTACATGAGAATTACACTCTAGGTGATGGGTGTAAATTATGCGTATTTTCTTACAGGGGGACGATTCTATAAAAATGATACAGAATGTGATTGGATTGAAAAACATGTAAATATTAATTTCTATGTAATGTTAAAATATCGTATTTTAATAAAAAAAGATATGGGTTTTTTCGGTGCATCTCATTACCAAATATGACATAATATGTAAAGGGATTAAAAGAAATGTAAATGTTGTGAACAGGGATTTTAAGGTGTCAATCCGATGGAATTTTATTTAACCCTTCTAAAAATCCTTTGGATATTGACCTAGAAGGCTTCTATGGTGATTTTCGGAGTCTTTATCTAATCTAGATTGATTTCTTTAGTGATTGATCAACTATTTCTATTGGTTTGTGTCTCTCTTCGTGAGTAATACTTTCGACTTCTTCATATCATTTATCACGGTGACCCAATTTCATTGTGTTACCATATCCTTTGTCTGGCAATTATATTTATTATTTTTTCCATTAAGATTTATTGTGTTATATTATTCATAGAGACTTTTTTTGTGTTATAATGTGTGTGTGTTCTTGAATAATGTGTTGGTTTATCTTCTCTAGTAATCCTTTTCTGTCAGTTGAATCAATTTTAATATGTGTATATTGCTTCTAGGGCCAGCATTTTCAATGTTGAATCATATTTTATGGTGTTTTCCATTGCATGGATTTGCAACCAAATTTTTGTTGTTGGTGGTATTGTTAATAGTCTACATTGGTGAACTATATTACTGATATTTTTTTAAAAATGTTTTATTAAATGAAATTTAATTATATGATTAATGTTTTTTATAATGAAACTATGTTATTATAAAATATTATATTCCTATAGTTTTAGTAAATGGAAAAGGGTTTTCAAATCATTGTTAAATTGTTGTTGAAATGGTTTTCAAAGAATGAAAATGATGTAAATTGATTAATGAATTAAATTAGAAAATAGAGCACATGGGAAGCCCTTAGTACATAGGTGGAAGTTACAGTAATAGGTCTCATCCAATATTGGGGGGCTTTCTCATAGACCATTCCTTTTCATTCATGGTCAGGTGTTCTAGGGAATTATTAGACTTTTTGGGAGGTTACCTTTCTGGGGTGTACCTCTACTGTTTAGAGTCGATGTATATGTCTAATGGATTGATGTGTATGTGATTTTCAATGCTATGTAAAAGAATCCTTGATGTCCTAACATAGTATAATCCCCAACATGATGATACCAATACTTCTAATTTTGGTTTTTATAATTTTTTTTACATTAATGGAAATTATATTAGATATGATATATGATTTTATTTATTTTTACATTGGATATATACAAATATATTTGGATATTAAATGAATTCGTATTGATTTACCTAGCTTATTCATTAGTATGCAAAAGGGGGAAATTAAAATAACTTTCAATGCTTTTGTGATAACAACTATTGGACTATCATCATGACATTTTTTTCCTAAAATTCCAAAATGCATGGATTATTATTCCGAGAAATGATATGGAATACATGGTTAATGTTGTACCTCTCGTACCCCTCGTGGTTTAATTTTCATGATCACAATCACTCTCTTTTTTATCTAATCTTGTTTTAAGTGTTTGTGTTGATAGGAAAAAGGTTGCCAAAGAATTGGGCCAAGAAGGATTGAAAGTGGACTGATTTTCAGTCCACCGGCCAACTGGTGGATGACCACCGGCCAGCCGATGGAGCCTGGACAGAAGGCATCCCCTCTGTCCAGACCACCGGCCAACCGGTGTCCCATCACCGGCCAGCCTGTGGAACCCTGACAGAAGGGGTTGCTACTGTCTCAGCACCGGCCAACCGGTGGCCTCCTCACCGGCCAGCCGGTGGTGCCTGGACAGAAACCCTCTCCATTTTCCAAAGCACCGGCCAACTGGTGGCTCTGTGCCGGTCAGCCGGTGGAGCCAGTCAAACTAGCCGTTGGGCTTTGACCAGCCTGCTCCCAACGACTCTGAAGCCTTTTCCAACGGCTCCGAAGACCCTGAACGGTGATATGAGGGTTCCCCCTCTATAAATAAAGGACTAGGAAGCCCCGGAAACATAACCAAGCCATAAGAAAGCCAACATACACATTTTTCATCATTTGGCGAACCTCCGGCGGATTCCCTCAAGGAACCTTAATTGCTCCAACCCATTTCCACATCCAAGGAGCACCACCATAGAAGTTTGGGAGCGCTCTTCATCAACTCCAATCAATCCATTGGCGCCCAAGACTTCTCCACATTATGGTTTTACGTGTTTTATCATTTTGAGCATCATTTTGGGTTTTGTGCCTACAAACCCCCATTTCTTTTATCCTCTCTTTTGTTTGGGTTTTCACATCAACTTCAAGGTGTGAAAAGGTTAGTCAAGCCTTCCCTTTAAAAGGCTTGAGTCATAGGTGAGCTAGCCTTCACCTGTAAGAAGGCTAGTGGGTTCTTGCTCAACCATTAAAAGCAAGTGGGTTCTTGCTCAACCATTAAAAGCAAGCTGTAATAGGTTCTAGACTACCTTAAAGTCTAGTGGGTTTATTGCTAAAACCATTAAAAAGCAAGCGGTAGTAAATCTCTCAACGGTTGAGTTGGGAGCAGAGACGTAGGCTTTGGTTTAAGCCGAACTCCGTTATCAAGTTTTGTGTCTTGCCTCTTTTATTTCCGCTGCACTTTTAACTTTGATTTTAAATTGTTAATTATTTTTTAAAAGGAAATTCACCCCCCTCTTGCCATCACTCACCTTCTTTCCGGCCCAACAATTGGTATCAGAGGAAAAATTTGAGTAATACCTTCACCGGTTTCAAATTCAAGATCCTTTGTGATGGCTTCAACTTCTTTCGCCCCCGAAGGTTATTCTTTGGGTCGTGCTCCATTCTTTGATGGAACCGACTGTACCTATTGGAAAACCCGCATGACCACTTTTCGTAGAAGTATTGGATATCCGATTTATACTATTGTCATGCATGGTTATTCTCTTTCTTCTCCCGATGCATCCAAATGGACTCAAGCCGATATTAAAAATTTCGAGCTTGATGGAAAAGCCATGAACGCTCTACATTGCGGCCTTGATCGTAATGAATTCAATCGAGTTTCCACATGCACCTCAACACATGAAATCTGGAAACTTTTGGAGGTTACCCATGAGGGGACCAACAAAGTTAAGGATACTCGATTGGATATGTATCGCCAAGATTTTGAGTCTTTCACCATGCACCCACACGAATCAATTTCTGAAATGTTTACTCCTTTTACTGACGTTTGCAATGGGAGAAAGTACCTTGGTGATGATGTGTCTGCAAAAATGATGGTCGAGAAGATCCTTTGGATCTTACCAAGAACATGGGCACCGAAAGTCACGGAAATTCAAGAAGCAAAAGATGTCAAGAACATGCCGGTCGAAGAGCTCATCGGATCCCTCATGACCTACGAGATCACCATGAGGAGGAAAGCTGAAAAGGAAGGCAATCTCATCAAAGTTCCAAAAAACATCGCCTTCAAAGTTCAAAAATAAGAAAGCTCCTCCTCCTCATCCTCTTCCTCTTCAAGCGGCGATTCAGAAATGGAGAATATTGCCCGCAAAATGCACAAATTCATGAAGAAGAACAAGAAGAAAAAATCCCGCAAGGCTCAAACCAACGAAAAATCAGAGCCTGAGGTAACATGTTACGGGTGTGGCAAGAAAGGCCATTACAAGCCCGATTGTCCACTCAACAAGAAAAAGGCCAAGCAAAAGGAAAAGAAGAAGGCATTCAAGGCCACATGGAGTGATAGCTCCACATCCTCCTCCTCCTCCTCCTTAAGTGAAAACGGTAAAAAATGCCTAATGGAATTCCATGAGGTAACCTCTTCCGACTCCTCATCCTCTAGTTCTTCAAATTCTTTCAATAATTTATCTTATGAGGATCTCCAACATGCTCGAGATCAATTGGAGGAAGGTTTTCACGAACTTTCTTCCAAATTTGTTGCTTTAAAAAAGAATTTCAAAAAACTTTCTTCCAAAAAGGAACAACTTCTCAAAGAGAAGGAGTAATTGTCCCTCAAAATCCAAAACCTTCCCGATGTTGATTCTATGGAATCAATAATCAAGGATTTAAGGGAATCTCTTGCCAAGTTCACCCAAGGTTAACAAAATTTGACCAAATTTCTAGGTTCCCAATGCGTATCTAGAACCACCCAAGGGCTTGGCTATTCCAAGCAAGCTTCCTCTTCCCATGATCCAACTATTTTTGTAAGGGGGAGCTCCCAATTTAAATTTTTCAACTATTGTAAAAAACCTGGGCACTTAATTTATGAGTGCAATTGAAAAAATGCCCGGTATGGAAGGCCCAAAACTTTTTTCTTTAACGATGAATTTAATAGGAGAAGACCCGCCACTAGACAAGTTTCGATTGAAAAATCCCTTTTAGCAAGTCTCTCCGGGCCAAAATTTGTCTCGGTTTTAAAATCCTCTCCCCGGTGATTTGTTGTTTTTATTTAGGGGGAGTTAGGATCGTTTAAGCCTTTTTGCTTCATTTTCAAAACCTTCAATTCAAAAAAAAATTTTTAAATTTTTTTTCAAAACATTCAATTCAAAACTTTCAATTCAAAATATTTTTTTAAAACTTTCAATTCAAAACATTCAATTTAAAACATTAATTTAAAATTTCAAAAATTTCAATTGGTTTAAAAACTCTATCTTGTTTTTCAAACCTTTCCCTCAATCAAGTTTTATGCCCCATGCTATTTTGATAATCACAAAGGGGGAGAAATTCTTGGTTGATTGGGGGAGAAATCTTTCTCTCATGCTTTGCTTTACTTTTCAATTTATCCTTTAAAGAATGCCTTTCATTTCAGTCTTTTACATTGTTTGTTTTGGTGATTGTGATCATCAAAATAGGGGGAGATTGTTGTACATCTCGTACCCCTCGTGGTTTAATTTTCATGATCACAATCACTCTCTTTTTTATCTAATCTTGTTTTAAGTGTTTGTGTTGATAGGAAAAAGGTTGCCAAAGAATTGGGCCAAGAAGGATTGAATGTGGACTGATTTTAAGTCCACCGGCCAACCGGTGGATGACCACCGGCCAGCCGATGGAGCCTGGACAGAAGGCATCCCCTCTATCCAGACCACCGGCCAACTGGTGTCCCATCACCGGCCAGCCGGTGGAACCCTGACAGAAGGGGTTGCTACTGTCTCAGCACCGACCAACCGGTGGCCTCCTCACCGGCCAGCCGGTGGTGCCTGGACAGAAACCCTCTCCATTTTCCAAAGCACCGGCCAACCGGTGGCTCTGTACCGGTCAGCCGGTGGAGCCAGTCAAAATAGCCGTTGGTCTTTGACCAGCCTACTCCCAACGGCTCCGAAGCCTTTTCCAACGGCTCCGAAGACCCCGAACGGCCATATGAGGGTTCCCCCTCTATAAATAAAGGACTAGGAAGCCCCGGAAACATAACCAAGCCATAAGAAAGCCAACGGACACATTTTTCATCATTTGGCGAACCTCAGGCAGATTCCCTCAAGGAACCTTAATTGCTCCAACCCATTTCCACATCCAAGGAGCACCACCATAGAAGCTTGGGAGCGCTCTTCATCAACTCCAATCAATCCATTAGAGCCCAAGACTTCTCCACATTACGGTTTTACTTGTTTTATCATTTTGAGCATCATTTTGTGTTTTGTGCCTACAAACCCCCATTTCTTTTATCCTCTCTTTTTTTTGGGTTTTCACATCACCTTCAAGGTGTGAAGAGGTTAGTCAAGCCTTCCCTTTAAAAGGCTTGAGTAATAGGTGAGCTAGCCTTCACCTGTAAGAAGGCTAGTGGGTTCTTTCTCAACCATTAAAAGCAAGTGGGTTCTTGCTCAACCATTAAAAGAAAGCTTTAATAGGTTCTAGACTACCTTAAAGTCTAGTGGGTTTCTTGCTAAAACCATTAAAAAGCAAGCGGTAGTAAATCTCTCAACGGTTGAGTTGGGAGCGGAGACGTAGGCTTTGGTTTAAGCCGAACTCCGTTATCAAGTTTTGTGTCTTTCCTCTTTTATTTCCGCTGCACTTTTAACTTTGATTTTAAATTGTTAATTATTTTTTAAAAGGCAATTCACCCCCTCTTGCCATCACTCACCTTCTTTCCGGCCCAACAGTTAAGACCATACTGATCTTATTATCTCATATCTTGTGTGCCTATTTAGAGCTGCGTAGACCTAGTTAGGTCATTCGGTGCTAGGAATGACAATACACTACAACGAGGCAATGAGTTTTTCACTTAGCTGAGTTGATTGGCTGGTGGTGGGATGGTGGGATTCTATCCATTCTATCATAAGGAGTAATTTTTATCTTGTTTATTAGTCCTCTATGGTTGGATTTGTATCATAATTTTTTTTTAATCTTGGGTTCTTTATTTTCCATTGTTTGTTTTCGGTCTTAGAGTATATTAATCTTTTTCACTATTGTATATGTTAAATATATATTCCAAGTTGTTGCATTAGGTTGGGATAAAAAATTATATATTTTTATTTTTTGATGCTTGGGGTAATGTATCCAGCCTATGGGGTTGGGGAATTCTCTTATGGTATTTAGAGTATCGGGTTGGGTACCATTTTGAGACTGTATTTGATTTGGTTCATCATAGTTTGGTATCAAAGATGGTCTATCCTCAAGAGTCATTAAGAGGGATGGTTGGCCTACTAGAGAGAGGATTTTTGAGGCATGAGAGATATATTGAAGTAACTGCATAGAGATATATTGTCTAGATGTTACTCAGGTTACGATTGTTTGTTTAATTTTTTGTATCTTATATTCTGTTCTGGATGTTAATAACATTTCTTCTGACGGGTTTTCTAGTTTGAACTCAGATTTTCCTATTTTATGATTATTACATTTGATTCAATGAGCTGTAGTATGCCTCTGAGGTGTGTTATGTGAGTTCCTCAGGAGGGAAAATCTAATATCTTTAAGGAAATACCCTAATGGTTCAGAAACAAATTAATGTTATTGTGGGAGTTTATTGTTCTATCTACAAGAATGTTCCACAGTCCCATAAAATAGTTGTGGATGTACACCTAGGAGAAATGAGAGAAAGAAATTGATAATGAGTGTTCTATCATGAGAAACCAAAATCCTTTAATGTAATGAATTATCATTATTTGGTTAAGGACTGAATTGAAAAGATCGATTATACCTTTGACTTCCTGGATAATTCTGAGAATATCATAGTTAAGTTCACAACCATCATTATGGAGTGTCTAACTAGCATTGGTGGGATTCTACAATATTAGAAGATAGTGCCATGTGGTTGGATTTTAAGGGTATTAAGACTAACTTATTCAAGTGGTTTTATGATTTTTTATGACAGTGAAGTCTATAGAGTTCCTATCATAGGAAGAGGGAGTGTTTTGGGTGTCGGTGTACACCAATTAGTTTTCTGAGTAGGTTCATTTTTCACTCAAGGTTGTAAATAATTACCAGCTAAATTATCAGAAGTGCCTGGTGGGTTTATGACTAAACATAAAATCTAAGGCATTTATATTGACGATTTCAACCTTTATGGAGATATTGGGGAAAACTATGATGGTATACATGAATACAGTTAGAAATGTTTCATATTTCTTCCCATATAATCCACCTAGTGGATGCTTTAGTTGAACTCTAGGGAAAAAGTAGATGTTGTAGGATCATCACAGTAGTGGTGGATGTAGTTCTGGATAGTATTACTCTTAATCACCTCCAATTGTAGCTAGTGGTGTGCCTCTAACTTTTTATCAATGTGTTAGGGTCAGAAACTGGAAATATTTTTTCCATTCATGAAAAACATATGTGTAAATTTTTTTGATGTTATTGTCATCTATAGTGTTTATGTAAAAAAATGTCTACTCCAAGATATGGTATGGGATAGTCAGTTCCAAAGTCTCATATAGTGAATTCATATTCTTTAAAGACTTTTGTTCTCTATCCAAAGGCCAAATGAGTGATTCAACTTCCTGCAGTAGATGATTGACGCACGCCTGTCGTAGGGCGCGGCAAAACAATTTTTTTCCTAAGTTAAAATGTAGTAATGTGGTTGACCTAGGATGTCTCCCTAAGAGGAGTGCACACAAAATGGGTTGTCACTTTAAAACGGGGGTAAAAATGTTGTGAAAGGAAATTTGAAATTCAAATGATTGAAAAACAATGAAATTAAAAAGGGTGATTAGGTCGGGGTCGGTTTCCAAATTATAATGCTATCCTTGTTCAATTTAATTCAAACCTCTTCTTCTTAGTTGATTAAAGTGAGTTTCCACAATCGCTTCCTCTCACTTCCTTGGTGAAATTATTATTGTGAGAGAAAACCTTACCAAGATCTTGGTTTGGTCAACTCTCCTTCCATGTGTAAAATAGTTGTATTGAATATCCTTAATTGAAATGGGAAATTCCCGATCGGGTTTTGTTTATCCCAAACAATCAAGAACATTCACTACACCTTTTACACGTACTGACGATCGTCGAGTACTTCACCACTAATTCCAGGTTTATTCCATCGTATATAAACCAGAAATTAGTGGAGGGAGATATTGATTATTTTACCAAGGAAAAAATCAATAACGGAATTAATATTCAAGAACGATCGCACTTGATTATAAAATCCGCTATAAGAAATTGAAAACAACTTTGAAGAATAAAGAAATTTATTCAATTGCGTCCAAGAACTCAAGCATTACAATGTAGAAAACCAACCCTTCCCCAATCACTCCAAAAGTTTACCCCACCATGGTAAGGGTAATCGAGTTGAATGGGGAAGAAGAAGACATTAACAAACTATGAAAAAGAAAATAAATAAAATAGAAAGCCGAAAAGTTCTCCTTCTTGGTGTCCCGGAAGGAATGGGATGGAGAATGGATGGAGAAAATGGATGCTTGAGAGGGTGGAGCTCTCCTCCTTTTATAGCCAGAATTCTTCACCCGACTGTCGACGCGTTTTATCCCCATTAAATGACATCTTCACGCGTTGGGTCCTTCTTGAATGTTGTTCATAATTCCCTTGGACGTGTCCTCTAAAAATTTCAGCGGATTTGGACATGTATTCCGAGAGTTATGACTGTTTTACTATGAGCATTTATTCTGTCCAGTCAGACTCTCCAAAACGAAATCCTCCGGATTAAGGTGCTTTAATGGCCCCATAAACGGCCAATTCACTCGGTGCTTCCTTCATAAAAGATTCTCCAAAACTCCTTGCTCGTCCACCCAGAGAATTACACAAGCTTTGGGCCCACAGTTAATGAGTTATGGATCCCACATCAAAAATAGGCAGAACTGGAAACAGTTTTCTTGATCCAACTTGTGATCTTCTTTTGAGCTTCCATATGGCAGATTCAGATTTTGGTCCAAATATATTAAATGAATCCCTGGATGTTTAGAATCTGAAAAAGAAAGAATTTCTCAATTTGGATCAGTGTAGATAATGTTATGGCCAATCTACCTAAATAATTTAAAACTGTTAAAAAATCCAAAATGGCCAATTTTTACAATTCAGCTCAAAATAACACCATTATCATAAAAATGAAACAATTCATCTTAGAAGAACAATTTTGTGGGTTTAAAACAATGATATTCAATATAAATTAATTGAAAATATTTGCTCTATCAATTCCCCCACACTTAGCACTTGGACTCCTGGACAAGTAAAAATCAAATCAAATCAAAATCAAAACACATATCAATGAGATCAATCAAATCAATTTCAAGAAACAAAAAGATATCATGCCTCATAAAAAACTGTTATTTCAAGTTCTCCATTTATGATTTTAATATATTTCCACTTTATTTCTTATCCCATGCACACAAAACACCTACCTCACATGAATTTTCTCTCATCTCACAAATGTAAAGGCTGAACAAGGTTTTTTTCTCATCCAAACTCACACAAGAGTCACCATAGGTTTGATAAATTCCTACATCTCCACCTGATGTGAGTCAAAGACATGTGTTTCTCATGATGACTTTTCAGGGTTGTTCTGTGGCTTCCGGTTGGTAGGATTTAGATGTTAAAAGTTCTGAGGCCGAAAAAGGAAGGCTTGGCTCTTATTGAAGCAGAATTGCAAGATTCTAGTTTTCACTCAAATATGGTCTCCTTCACTTCCCCTTTGTTGAAAATAGGATTCATCATCATTCAATCATCTCAGCAGCAAACATTTCAATCTTTTCAAACAAATTTTTTTTTAAAGCTCCAGATAGGCACAGCTTTCTTTTGGAAGCTCCAGAAAGGCACAGCTTCTCTTGTCATAAAAGCTCCAGAAAAGGCACAGCTTTCAACAGAATAATTTTTCAGCATCACACACATCTCTTCCACAATTTATTTTCCACCCAAAGTATAACCAAATGAGGTAGTACACCACAAGACATCTTCCCCCACACTTAAGTTCAACTAGATCATGCAATTTTACTTCAAGAGCAGGTATGATAGGGAAAATTGGCTTGTAATGTGGCTAACCTAACAGGAAATTCATGGATACTAGGGGATACAATGAAGGATAAATGTAAAGGTGGGCCATAATGAAAAGGATTATTTTGAAAAGGGGGCTTCAAACAAAATAATTGCCTCAATCATTTAAAACACACGTACCCCAACCCTCAAGTTTTGAAAGGAATAAATCAAATTCTGGTTAAAGCAAGCATGGTCTGGTTCTCTCTAGAAATGAGGTGAATGAAAAGAATATGACAAAAATGGTTCAGAAGCCTCACAGGAAAGTTATTTCAATGATATAGACAGTGAAATATGGCATGGGTTTCAAAAATCAGTGTACTTTTCATGAAATTCTAAAATATTTAAACTTGAAAAGAAGTCATTTCAGCATTCATTTAAGCTCGGTTTCATGAAATAGATTGGTTCACTCATTGACATGGGTTTCAATAATGGTATTGATAATCTTTTCAGCTCAAAAGTTTCAGAAACACACCAAAAATTGAAAAATAAACACACAAAAATTTGAAAACACACAATTTTTTTATTTTTTTTATATTTTTTTTTTGAAAACAAACATCAAATAAAAATCCTATACTAAAAAGGTTCCCTCCCCCACACTTAAATGATGCAGTGTCCTCGATGCATTTAAGTGGATTTAACATGTAAGTAGATTTCTGATTGAATCAAAACAGCAAGAAAATGTGAAGGAGAGGTACAACCTGATTTATTTGCAGTGCAACATTGAGTTAACCTCCTAAGTGTTGCACTCTAAAAACCTGCAAATAAAAGAAAAAAACAAAACATAAGATATTTATTGAAAGAAATAAAAATAGAAATAGGATGAGAATAGAAGGATAAAACTTGGTTTAATCCCCCAAGTGGGCCCTGGGTTTTGACTGCCTCCAGAGGGGCAGTTGTAATTGGTTATCCCCAATCTGATGGTGGGTGAAGTTTCTTGCTCATGAACCAAAAAAAACTTTTCTTTCCAGGATGAACTTCTTCCTTTTTCTTTAGGGTTCCATCGATAAAATGCACCAAGTACACCCCCATTGTAATGAGATACAACATGCATGGTGGGGGTAGGACAATGAATGAGTCCACATCTTTCTTGGGTTCCGCATGAACAACATCTTCTTTATTCTCCAGTGGTTGCTGAAGGTATGATACATCTATGGAAAATTCAAAGGCAATGTCAGAGATTAATTCTATTTGAAAAAAATTAAAGCATGAAGAATCAATATCAAATTCATCCCTTTCAATGTAAGTAGGTTGTGTCTCATTTTCCTCCAGAAAATCCACTTTGATCTTCTCATGTTCTCCCTCCATTATTTGTTCAACAGGTTTGGGGAGCTCTAGATGTTCCTCCATGGATGACTTTTCTTTTTCATCTTCTTCCTCCAAGGAAATACAAGTGTTGGATGAATCTGAAAAATTAAAACAAGGGGAGGTAATACTCAATTTAGTTTCAACAAAATCAAAAGATAATGAGTTTATGAAAAGATTAACTCCCTGATCTTGTTTGGCTTCAATTGGTTCTTCAATGGGAGGTGGCTCTTGAAGTTGAATTTCCGTAGATAGAGGTAGGTAGTCAGACTCCTCTATCTTCTCTTCAAATTCCACTGATTGGTTGGTTTCTTCCTTCAATGTTTCTGAATCATCTACATTATGAGGAATAGTTGGCTCAAGAAGTTCCTCGCACTCATTCCAGAAGTTATCCAGATCCTTTTGATCTCCCATATGTATTTCAATTGCTAAATCTTTTTCGTCAATCTTATCCAACATTGATTGAGATGGGCTCAATGGATCTTCTTTTAATTTCATCAAGGCCTCCATGGGTTCTTCAACTTGAAGGATTTGTGAGGATAATTCTTCCATCAATTGTTCTGGTTCTGGTTCTGGTTCTTGTTCTGGCTCCAGTTGTGGATCCTGGGATGCATGTACTTGTTCCGCTATCCACTGTATTGAGGTCTCTAGGTTTTGAACTTTTTGACTAATTCTTTCAAATTGGGATTCAATATCCTTGTGAACTTCTTCTTCTTGGTGTTGTACATTGATCATTTCTGGATAAAAATCTGGAAAATACTCCTGAAGTTCAATTAATTCTCTTGCCAAACCCTCCAACACTGGGTATTCGAGGTTCTCTTTAAGGTTTTCAATGAGATCCTTGAATTCTTCCTCTATGATGATTTTGATTCGAGCTCCTCGAATTTGTCTGGCCAAGAAAGAAACTTTATAATCTATAGACCAAGGTGACTCAATAATTGGTTCTCGCACTGGTGGGTAATTGTTCCATGAATTAAAGAAATAATCGTTTGAAAACAACATGGTAAAAGATTTTTTTTTAATTGAAAAAGTAAAATATTAACAATTATTTTGTGGCACTACCTCCCCGGCAACGGCGCCAAGTTTGACGCACGCCTGTCGTAGGGCGCGGCAAAACAATTTTTTTCCTAAGTTAAAATGTATTAATGTGGTTGACCTAGGATGTCTCCCTAAGAGGAGTGCACACAAAATGGGTTGTCACTTTAAAACGGGGGTAAAAATGTTGTGAAAGGAAATTTGAAATTCAAATGATTGAAAAACAATGAAATTAAAAAGGGTGATTAGGTCGGGGTCGGTTTCCAAATTATAATGCTATCCTTGTTCAATTTAATTCAAACCTCTTCTTCTTAGTTGATTAAAGTGAGTTTCCACAATCACTTCCTCTCACTTCCTTGGTGAAATTATTATTGTGAGAGAAAACCTTACCAAGATCTTGGTTTGGTCAACTCTCCTTCCATGTGTAAAATAGTTGTATTGAATATCCTTAATTGAAATGGGAAATTCCCGATCGGGTTTTGTTTATCCCAAACAATCAAGAACATTCACTACACCTTTTACACGTACTGACGATCGTCGAGTACTTCACCACTAATTCCAGGTTTATTCCATCGTATATAAACCAGAAATTAGTGGAGGGAGATATTGATTATTTTACCAAGGAAAAAATCAATAACGGAATTAATATTCAAGAACGATCGCACTTGATTATAAAATCCGCTATAAGAAATTGAAAACAACTTTGAAGAATAAAGAAATTTATTCAATTGCGTCCAAGAACTCAAGCATTACAATGTAGAAAACCAACCCTTCCCCAATCACTCCAAAAGTTTACCCCACCATGGTAAGGGTAATCGAGTTGAATGGGGAAGAAGAAGACATTAACAAACTATGAAAAAGAATATAAATAAAAGAGAAAGCCGAAAAGTTCTCCTTCTTGGTGTCCCGGAAGGAATGGGATGGAGAATGGATGGAGAAAATGGATGCTTGAGAGGGTGGAGCTCACCTCCTTTTATAGCCAGAATTCTTCACCCGACTGTCGACGCGTTTTATCCCAATTAAATGACATCTTCACGCGTTGGGTCCTTCTTGAATGTTGTTCATAATTCCCTTGGACGTGTCCTCTAAAAATTTCAGCGGATTTGGACATGTATTCCGAGAGTTATGACTGTTTTACTATGAGCATTTATTCTGTCCAGTCAGACTCTCCAAAACGAAATCCTCCGGATTAAGGTGCTTTAATGGCCCCATAAACGGCCAATTCACTCGGTTCTTCCTTCATAAAAGATTCTCCAAAACTCCTTGCGCGTCCACCCAGAGAATTACACAAGCTTTGGGCCCACAGTTAATGAGTTATGGATCCCACATCAAAAATAGGCAGAACTGAAAACAGTTTTCTTGATCCAAATTGTGATCTTCTTTTGAGCTTCCATATGGAAGATTCAGATTTTGGTCCAAATATATTAAATGAATCCCTGGATTTTTAGAATCTGAAAAAGAAAGAATTTCTCAATTTGGATCAGTGTAGATAATGTTATGGCCAATCTACCTAAATAATTTAAAACTGTTAAAAAATCCAAAATGGCCAATTTTTACAATTCAGCTCAAAATAACACCATTATCATAAAAATGAAACAATTCATCTTAGAAGAACAATTTTGTGGGTTTAAAACAATGATATTCAATATAAATTAATTGAAAATATTTGCTCTATCAATGATTTTATATCAAAGGTTGACACAGGTCCAGTGAGAGTGATGGGTACCATATTTCTTGTTTTCTCTATAGAAATTCCTTTATTTTATACTGATTCCTCTAACTCGTTTATATAAAGACATTTTTTCTATGCATGGACATCTAATGAAACACATGTCATTTGGTATGGAGTCAGTGACACCTCTTGGGAGGAGTAATGAGTTGGGGTTTTTGTATCCTTTTGTATTATCTGTAGCTAATGCAGAGTTAGTCTGGGATTTTCTATTTCTTAATATGAATCTTTTTGACATCATCCAAAGGATGAATTGGATTTTTTCTCATCATGCTGAGGTTTATTATTATCTACATTGTGTCACATTTCATACGTCCAATGGTGATCATGGGAGTTTCAAGGAATGTGGGTTCTGAGGAATGGTAATGCCAGACCTTCCCTATTATATCCAAGGAGATTTTTTTCTTCAATTCTAGTTGAACCCGATTATGCTTCTTCTATTGTTTATCTTACAAGAAGTATTTTTTATTTTCCTAAAAAAATTAGACAATTAATCTAGTCTTCCCTTATAGAGGGAGATAGAGTTTATGATTGAGTAGGTGCTAGAAAAAATGTTGATGTAGACTATTACATATAATATGGAACCAATGGAGCTAAAGGACTTTATGATTCAGTTGGTAAACATGGTGGAAAATAGTTTAATTCACCCTTTTGTTCCATATTGGGTTTCCCTGATCATTTTTTACAATAAGGTAAATGGATCACTCCAATTTTTCATGCACTATCAGAAGTTGAACCGAGTAAAATTTAATAAAAAATAACCTTATCCTAGTGTGGACAAATTTTTTGATCACTTAAAGGGGAAAGGTGGGTTTTAAGGATTTATCTTCATTCGGGTTACCATTAACTTAGATTTTAGGAGTGTGATACGAAGAAGTACCATTCAATATTTGGTTTTCCACTACCAATCTCTTATAATGTTGTTTTGTATGACTAACAATCAAGCAGCTTTTATGGATTTGATGAATTGGATATTCCATGTGTATATTGAAACTTATGTTGTTGTGTTCATGGATTAATATTTTTACATAAGATCCCAGTGTAAGAATGACAACAAAATGAGTTTGGTTTTATAAATTTTGAATAGTTAGAATTTGTATTGAATGCATTCCAAATGAAACATCCCATCCCCAAAAGTTAAATTATTAGGGAATTAAATTTTTGAACATTGATTATCAGTTAAACCTGAGACGTGAAAGTCTATCTTATCATGGGAAGAGCCAAAAAATTTCATTAATATTTAGACGATCCTTGGTCTTACTGGATACAATTGACAGTTCACCAAGGATATCTCAATGTTTTTTTCATCTTTGACTTCTCTTACTAGTAATGGTGTGAACATCATATTTGATGAAATGTTTTAGTTTACTTTCGATGAGCTGAAAATAATTATGAAATTGACTCCTATTTTTCTCTTACCTTAGTCTGGTAGCAGGTATGTGGTTTTATATCATTCGTGTAGCTCTAGTTTCAGTTTTGTACTCATGCAATATTCTTATTTAATATACTAAAACTCTCGCTAGTTTCGACTACATGAGAAGAATTACCCCACTCATGATTTCTAAAATTCCATTGTTATGCATCGTATTTATTATTGTTTGCATTATCTTTTCGGGAAAAATATCACAATATTTTTTCACCATAAGAGTTTTAGTTATATATTTTTTCAGAAATATTTGGATCTTAGACAAAGGTGGTGTATAGAGTATATTTCTACATTTTAATTTAACATGACCTACACCCTAGTAAAGGGGATTTTTGTTACATACACTCTAAGTGAGAATTTCCCATCTCAAGTTATTCAAGAATCAAAGGAAGAGTAGAAACTTATAGGGATTTTTTTCTCAATTGCATGTTGATGCTCAAGAGTATGTTTTTTTCATGGTTTTGACTTTTGATAAATTATCTTCATCTCTCTTTTAGCCTATTTTCTAGTTTCATCTATAGTATGATGAGTTCAAAGGAATTATAGAAAACATATATAATGGGAAGATCATTTTTCGTTTTCTCTCTATTCAGATGGTACATTCATTTTTGAGGATCATTTTCTATCAAAATATCTATGAGGAGATCGGTTGTGTTTTTATTGTATTAGTTATTCGTGGTTCATTCATACCATCACAATGAATATGTATTATTACATGATACAAATATTTTGGTGGTTGGGTATTAAGCATGAAATTGTTAATTAAGTGTCCCATCGTTACACTTATCAACAGATTAAGGTAGGGCATCTAAAAACTTATGGTTTACCTCATCCTATTCCAAAATCATGATGGGAATAGGATTATAGATAAATGGATTTATTTATATTAACATGGGATCCCCGGTTGAGAAATTCCACCTGGTTGGTCATTTATCAATTGATAGAGTCAGATCATTATATTTTGATCAAAGATTCTAAAACGTTGAAAATATATGTATGAAATATGTGCAACAAATTTTCTAGTTACATGGAGTGTCTTTTGAATTGATTTGGGAGCGACCCAAGTTTTATATTGAGGATCCGGAAATGACTCCAAGTGGTTATGAGGAATTAGGTGAGATTGATTACACCTTGTCATCAACAGATAGATTGTCAGAGGGAGCATTCTATTATAGTTCAATAGGTTTTTCTTTGTTCTAGTGTCTTGGATTTTAGTGGATCATAGTATAACCATATGGGAATGATTGAGTTTATTTATAATAATAGTTATTAATCATCTATAAAAATGTATCCATTTGAGGCTTTGTATTTTTACCATGTAGATCAATTTTTTTTGGTAGAGGTGGGTGAAGCTTCGTCGGTGGGACCGAGTTTGGCTCAGGAGATATCTACAAGGATTTAGATAATTATTTTGTTTCTTGTTACAATGTTAATTTGGAATAAATATTATTTATATTGACAATTTCATCCTTTTGAGTTTTCCATAGATGACCATGTTTTCTTGATAGTTTCAACTAATTTTGGTCATTATCTTATTTAGAAAAAAATAATGTTGGATCATAGATATGTTTTCTTGTTTGAGGTCATCAATCGACTGGGGTAGAGTGCTTATTGATTGAAAATTATATTTTAAGATAACATAAATTCATTATGTATTCCATGTATCATAACTCAGTAAATATCGTCATCACCCCTCTCATATTTTGTGATGGGAATAAATTCAGTTAGAGATATTTTATTTCTATTTTTGATATGCGAGTTGTGATCATTGACTCTTATGTGAAAGTATAACCTCAGAAGTAAATTCTGTTGGTTAGTGTGTTATGGTGGCATATATTATATTATCATGTGACATTAGAGGATGAGATATTTATGAGAGATAATTGGCCTCACCTATTTATCAGACATCATTCTTCTGGATTAATTCATAGGGATTAAAAGTCTTAGAGTGGGAATTTTATAACATTTCATTACCCACATTATATTCATTACCTTATCCTTTATTGTTTTCTTAGAGAATTCGGTCTATCTGGGGACTCCCAATGATGGAAAAACATCAATGTGAAATATCACGTAATGACGGGGAATGTATTATTTTTGAATTAATGGGGTTTGTGTATAAATATTTTTATTTTTTTGGGGTTCTCCCTTAGTTTAAGGGATTCTCATGGTGTGTTTATTTTTTTTAAATAATATATTGTTTCTCTAGTCTACAGAAGTAGTGAATGATGATTAATGAGAGTAAATGATGTTTATGTTCTATCGGTCAGACTCCATGGATATGGTATAAAATTTGACTGGATTATAAAATGTGTAAATATTACATGCCAAGTAATGTTAAAAAGTCAGTTTTTAATAAAAAGGTGACTGGTTTTTTGGCGTATCTGAGTCCTGAGGATTACATGATGCATAAATAGAATACAGGACGTGTAAATGTTAGATCAAAAAATTTTGGGTGATGCTCGGATAAAATTTTATTTAATTCATACACTAATCCTTTTTCTCTTAACTGAGAAGGCCTCTTTATGTATTTTTGGAGTCCTTGTCTTGTCTTGATTTATTTTTTGATGATTGATCAATTTTTTGGGGTTCATATTCTCTGGGTAAGTGGGACTCTCTTATTATTTGTTTTCTTGATCACAATAACATATTTTCAATGATTTATCAGATTTGTTTAATTTTTTGATGTTTCTTTTAGTTTCCCTATTGATAAATGTTTTTACGTTTTTATGGGGGCCTTTCCTTTATTGGTTGTGGTGTGGCAGTTGTGCAATCTTGAGGTATGTGTTGATTCTGTTTTTCGGTAAATCCTTTTAGTCAATTAAATCAATTATAAGATGTGTGGTTTGTTCATAGGGCCTTTGTTTTCATTGAAATATCCTTTATTCTGGGGGGTCCACTGCGGACATGTTCAACCCATGTTTGGAGGTAGGTGGTTTGATCTCACTCCAATTCACTATGTTATTTTATGCTTACAACACTATTTTAAAATCAATCTGTATCATGAATTCCAAAAATTAATTAGAAATTATATTGTATGTTTTATTCCATAATTGTTTTTAATAACTATTAAACAAGATTTATTTCACATGTTATTATGTTTTCGTTGTAGTTAGAGGTGACTTAGTGGGCCCTTATGAAGTTGATGAAAATGGGCCAAAATTTGAAATATTCCAAGAACCCTAGTGGAATAAAAAAGATAGAAAAGCTGATCTATTTGTTCCATTATCCTGAATGTTGGTGAGATAATCCAAAATTCATTTTCTTAAAAATCTTATGAATATACCAAACACAAATTCTTTCATTAAAGGGACCTACCAAATAGATCTGTCCAAGCCTCTGAATCCAGATGATGTCAAATGTGGTGTGATGCATTTTATCAATATATCAAGATTTCAACCTCCCAATGATGAAAAAAATTCGGTGGAGATATGAAATACTTTTTTAAAAATGTTTTTATTTTTTCAAAATCTATATAAAACTTTGTGGATGAAACAATTCATGATCCATGTTTTTTTAAGAAATCTGTGTGCCGAAAACTACCTTCACATTGGCTATAAAATTGAACTATGAGAAAACCATTTGTATATTCGAATAATGATTTACATTCTATAATTTTGTAGTTCTATAGGAGTCATATCATCATTATAGAAGATATATATGCCCATATCTTCATAGGGGGATCAAGGATGATGATGTATATCCAACCGAGCTTCTTCCTCTACTCAAACTTTGGCTAAACGATGTGAATTCATTATGAAGGAGATTCCAACATGAAATGGGAGTTATTATGAATATATATGTTTATTTTTTGGAGTAATTTTGGTGATAAAACATTCAATTCATTTTATCATTAATTATTTCATATTTTAAATTTTTTTATGAATGTTATTGATATGCTCTTAATTTCTAACTGATCGGTTCGATGTTTAGAATGTGTGAATTGTGTTTTTCCAATTATACAAACCTATAATCCTTTATTCACTCAATTAATTAATATATCCATATTACATAGAAGGTTGTATTCCATAAATATTTTCAAAAACATGGCTATACAGTTTTTATGTCAATATTTGGTACATCAAGCATCGAAATTAAATTTTTATAATTTATCTGGATTCTAATTAATTTCAACCAATGAATTACTCAAATCTAAAATGAATGTCTAATAAAAATCAACTTGAAATGTGTGTAGTGAAATTACTATCTCCCATTTCTCACATATTTCTCAAAATCCTCTTTCTTTTTCATCTATTAAACTCTAAAAATTAAGTTATTTTCATAAAAATGTTTCAAAAACCACCCCACTCTTTAAATACTTTTAATTTAAAAACTAAACTATAAACATATCAATTATCCTCGATAGATGGGCTAGGGTCTTCCCTATACCATAAATCAAAATTAAAAATCTAATCAATTTGACAGGTCATGACTACATGTTCATGGATCTATCTCTATCATGTGTTGAAGAATTGAATTTCAACTACATTTTTTAAAATAATTTTATAAAATAAAATGGAATTTTATGAATAATTTGGTGTTTTTTTGGAATTGATTTTTTATAAAATAAGGTTTTCCCATAGTTTTAAAAAATAGAAATGAGTTTTTAATAATTGTGATATGGATTTTTGAAATGGATTCTTGTGAATGAAATTGATGGTGATAGTTTGATGAATTGACATGGGTAATATACATGGGATGACTTGGGTACCTATTTTGGTGGTATAGTAATTGGTCTCATCAACTGTCAGAAGGTTTTCTCAAGGGGAATTCCTATGGTCTCTAGGACTATTGTTCAAGGGACATGTTAGACCTTTTGGGAGGACCACTTACCAGAGTTACATATAATCTCTATACCTGATGAATATTTATATTCCCTTGATTCATATATGATTTTCTATGTTAGGAAGCAGTGTCCTAAATAACCTTACCTAGTATGATCATTGGAATGATGATACCTATGCTTCTACTTTTGGGTTGCACATTTTTTTGTACTACCATGGAATTTATATGTGATATGATACATGTTTTCATTTATTTTTATTGGATATATCTGCATAGAGATACGGATATGAAATGAAATGAAATTAATTTACTCGCTATATATGGAAATATAAAAACAAGTGAAATTAAACCATTTTCCATGATTTAAAAAAAATTAAATTTTAATCATGTCTGGATTACTATAATGATGAGAATACTTTGATAATTATTAGAATAAATCATATGGAACACCCAGGTTAGACCATACTAATCTTGTTAGATCCTAACCCACATACCTATTCAAAAGTGTGTAGAACTAGTTATATCTTTTACGAAAATAAATTCAAAGCATCATATTGAGGGATTAAAGTTTTTTTTAGCATATTTGAGTACATGATGGGAAAATGGTGGGAGTCTTCCTCTGCAATCACATAAAGTATTTTATTATCTTATTTGGTAGTCCTTTGTGGTTGGAATTTTACTTTAATATATCTTCTACAGTAGTGTGGTTTTTCCACTTTTTTTTCAGTAATGGAATATAATTTTCTTTTACACTATTTTATCTATTATATAAATGTAATTCTTTTATTTATACTTGGTAAATTTTTTCCAAATGGTTGTTTTTTCATTCCCTAGTTCTAGTTCAAGGGTCATGGGGATCAAGAAATCCGTTCGAGTATGTGGTGAATCAGATTGTGTTCCAATTTGAGTAGGAATTATATTCTATTTTTCACATCTTTATTCAGGTTTCTATATTTATTTAAGTATTAATTGACCCAAATCTCTAAATTGGATATGTAACTGGTTGTAAATTGGGTATGTAACATAAATATCTCTAATAGAGGCTCGATACTTTCACCCTTCACTTATGTCCTTTCTTTAAGAAGTTAATCTATCACCGGTTTTATTTTTCAATCTAATATTTTTCGGGATTCTATTTAAACATTCTGTTGACCCTTAGTGATGTGAAACTCCAAGCATGGAGATAATGTATGTTATGGTTCTTCCATAAAATTTTAATGTCCCATGTTTCGAATCGTTGATAATTTTCTTAACGAATTTTAAATTATTCGATGATGGAGTAATTTTTATTATTGGGAATCAAAGTGAGGTTCTACGACTTTGAATGTTCAGAAATTGTTTCCTTATATTTTAGATCTATTTCAGTGGAGGTCTCGGGTTTGGGAGAAAACCATATGAATAGTTTCTCTTCTATGATGCTGATATAATGACCCAAAAATTTATAAATGAAAATTTTCTTCATATAATTATTTTGTGTTATATAAAGAACATATATATAATAGAGAACATAATAAAAATATTCCCATCAATGAAGAATGATTCTTTATTTAGAAAATAAATTAATGAGAATGAGAAATATTTCTACAGGACAATAAATAAATAAAATTAGAATAAGAATAGGAAAATTTGGATCTGCTCGATCCACAAGAATGAACACACTCACAAATAAAGATGTAAAAATAAAACATAATGTTATTAATTAAATATTAATTTAGAATAAGACATTATATATAACCTTTTGACAAAATATTAATGACAAATGAATGGGATAATAGGTATTTATAGAAATTAATAAACCCTTATGACTGATTGGATAATAAACTGATTGTTAGAGTAGTAATGAGACTCTTAAGAATAGTAATCTAGTCGGTAGAATATTAATATCACCAATGAAATTATAATTAGAATATATGAATCCTAGAAATGAAAATATGATATATTTATATAATGAAATATGTAAATAAATGATTTGAAAATAATAAATCATGTGTTGGTATTTTACTGAAAAATAAAATTTTTTCAAAATTATATAATTAATAAAATGATAAAAAAGAAATTTAATTCTCATAAAATATATTCATAAATTAATATTTATTCATATTATAATTATAACATAATATTATGAGACCTTATGTAATTTTTCAAAGAGTCCTAAAATCGGTTATAACATTAAACCTTGTATTTTTTGAATAAATGATGAATTTAATTAAAAATACAATTTATCATATTTAGATTATTATATTAATAAGATAATGTAAATTTTTTAAATATGAATTTCAAAAAATGGTTAGGGTAAATTTTTTATATTTTTTTTTGAATATTTGAATATTTGGTGTGTGATGAAATATGGTAATTTATATTATTTAATAAATACACGAATTACTAAGTTATGGATGATGTATGTATGAGGTAATCACACATTGGTTAAAATTACCCTAATATATTTACTTTAATTATTCATATTAATCA
Organism: Viscum album; assembly: GCA_963277665.1. NCBI lineage: Eukaryota > Viridiplantae > Streptophyta > Magnoliopsida > Santalales > Viscaceae > Viscum > Viscum album. The sequence continues at coordinate 400,153,642 of OY728131.1, read as the reverse complement.
ACATTATTGATAATATTGATCAAAAATAATAAACTAGTGACTAAAAAAATAAAAAACACCCATCTTCTCCCCTAAAATTATCACCCCCTTCCACCCCTTCTCCTTACACCTTCTAATCCATGTAGCTTTTCCAAATTCTAACCAATTATATTCTAAATCCCCTTCCCAACATCTAATATCTTATTTTGTCAACAAAATACCAAACCCAATTTTATTAAGGAGGTTCGGAAGGAGATGATATTCAAGAGGTAAAATCCTCCTTATTTCTATTTTAAATTCTATTTGTCATCTATGTTATCCTCACATACCCAATCCAAACTAGCATTGTATCTCCAGTACCATATATATAAATTAATTTTATGTGGTTAACGTAATATACAATATCAAATCCCTTCCCATAACTTTTTATCTAAAAATGAAAATATTGTCCGCGATATGTCGATTCACCAGCTTCATGGGTGACATTTTTTCATTTATTACCACCATCAAGGTTGATCATAAAAACACTACTATAGTTAAACAATTTTATTATATGTTTTATATAACTTATTTCATTCTATGGAAACATAATAAAAACATAATATTAAATAAAACGAAACTAGTTTGTGATGTCCACAAAAACCACCAAATATAAACTAATCATTTTTCATTAATGTTCTATTAAATAAAACATTATAATATATTAAAATATAAGGATATATGGGACCATATAAATTTATGTTATTATTTTAATAAAATTTCTTTAAACATTTATAGTTTCTCATCCATTTTATAACAACTTCAATAATTATACACAATTTAACCGACCATGAAAAGCATGAAATAAATGCTTCTGGAATGATAAAATTAAACATTATAACTCATCAAAATGGCTATTAATGAAAATAATAAAAATATAATAAATCCAATATATGTTTAAAATGTTATTAATTATATTATTAATTAATATAATTTTCATATCTATTATATTACATTCATGTGTCGAACATATTCTTATATATGGGAGGGGATCTCTCTGGACCCCCAAATTTACAGTTGGGTTATGATTTATTTCTCTTTATCGAAATTTAATTATTAGTTATTCAAATAAACACCTCCTATAATATTTTATATCCTACAAAAATTTGTACCCCTCTTTATTAATATATCATTCATTAAGAAATACATTTTTTATACGGTTCCCTTATCAATTCCTTTCGATAAGTAGTACCAATTAAAGGAAACATCCCCATTTCTATCCCATTTTCAGGCACACTACATAATATTTTTTAAAACACCATTATTTATTTAGTCTATATTTTTTAATCATTAAAAAATATATCATTTTATTTATTTTTTATTCAAATAATGATTTATTTTTCTTTATTAAATACTATTTTAAAGTTTCCCTTAAACCTCACTAATGTTTCCCATTTATAATGTTCCGTAAACACACTTTCTACATGATTTCACTTAAGATTGAAATTATTTATAGTGATATATACATATTTCCTTTTATAAATGTCTTAATATGATTTAAATCCATTCTTTCTTTTACACAATTTTCATACTCCCCTTGGTTATTCTTTATGACATAATTTTGATACCCATTTCTTTCCTTGTGTAACCCTTATATTTATCCCTTATATTTGATTCATCATGTGGAACAAATATGCATGAATATATTATGATGGGAATACACATGAAGTGATCAAATTCCTTTGGTAATATTTACTATCATGGGTTGTCTTGTGTGGGATTATGGAGTAATCCTAATCCAATATAGGAATTTCTCCACCATGTGATATAGTCATGGATGTTAAACTTGAATCATGTTTATGTAATTTCATATGTTGCTTCCATATTTCTATTTTTCTATGATAGTATTATCATGTGTTCTATGTTTTATGTTTCCAAATTATGTTTTCTTCTACTATTCATTTAATGTAATTGTTTTATTCCTTTTAACTCATGTGTTATGCTTTATGCCCATGTTTATTCCCTTACTGGGATTTTTAGCTCATCCATTTTTTCTATACATTCCCCATGTTATATTATATATATGTATGATCTCATTAAATGTAAAATGCTAATTATTAAATATTAATATATATTTTATTTATACTAGGTTCATGTTTTAGGTTTTATGTACATAATAATCCAAAAGAACTAGGCTCTATTATATTTTGTTTTTATTTGATGGATAATTATTATTAAAATTAGGTAATAATATGTGTGAATGTATAGACTCCCTATAGTCAGTATCTAACCATGGTATAGTAATTTTTGGGGATTAATACTAGAAAATATTATTGGGAACCTTTTGGATAATTATATCACCCAAGATAACCTATATTGAATCATGGGGAATCACAAGTTAGGATGCACTTTTCATTTATAAGTTTATCATTATGTGATCATATTTTCCTTTTTCCAATATCATTATATATGTATTCATGACCCATAATTATATTTATTTCTTTTGTCATAGGTAATTGAGGTAAATTTGATAACCCATTTGGAGAATCAATGTGATAGTAAATGTGATGATTTCCTTAATGAGATACCAAATCCAATGGGAATAGGAGCCCAGAACAGTATGACTATACTGGATCAACATGATCATGTTAGGAATAATAACATGAATAATTTGTAACTCCCAACTTCTCCAAATAATGTGTACTTTGTGGTTGAATAAATTATGGAAAAAATTCACCCTATGATTAGTGGATCTTTAGATATGCATAACACAAATCAATGAATTAACATAATTGAGAACATATTATCTTTCATTCAATACATAGAAAATGATAATGTCAAACTGACACTCTATCGTTTTGATGGGGAAAAAGATCAGTAATAGAGGTTGGTAAAAATATCATGATTACTCTAATATCATATATATAAAAAAATTTATTGTGTTAATTTAATATCCATCATCAAATATACTATATTCCCCTTTTATCCTGAATAAAATCATCTGTGATAGGTTGATTTTCCACCTTCGTGGATAATGTTTTCGTTTGTTTATCATTATCACCATAAATGATAGACATAAAAACATTTTATGATTAAATTATATCATAATATTTATATTATAATTTATTTCATGTTATATAACAAATGTATTACCATCATATTAATTAAAATAATAATTATTCTCGGTGGTCCTAAAAACATCAAAAAAATATACTAATCATTTTTATTAGTTTTTTATTTAATGAATCATTATCAGCTATGAAAAAAATATATATGGGACCATTTAAAAATATCAATGTATATTAATACAATTAATTAAACTTATGGATTTTTTATTCGATTTTATAATAACAACCATATTTAAAAACAATTATATTGACCATGGAAAAGATAAAATGAACACTCCTTGAAAGAAAAAATTAAACATTTAAACTCATTGAAATGGCCATAAATGAGTGTAATATGATTATAGTAAATAAAATATATTTTTAATATGTTATTAAATAAATTATTATATAATATAACTTGATTATATAAGACATTATGCAAAATTGAAGTACAAATCAAGATATATGAAAAGGGATCTCTCCAATCATCAAAATATGTTTTGGGTTATGATTTATTTACCCCAATTTAACTCTTTATTATTCTCATGGACACCAAAAATATTTTTCTTTATTTTCACTAAATATATACCTATATCAATTCAACTTTTTGTGTGTGTAAATACTGATTTTATAGGGTTCCCATCTCAATTCTTTCCTATAAGAAATCCATATTAAAGGGAACATCCCAATTTCGTACCATTTTCTAGTACATGCAATAATCTGTTTTAAGCCACCATTATTTTTCTAAAATCAAAATTATCAACTTCAAAATATTTATCATTTTAATTTTTTATATATACAATTATTCTTTTTTCATCTTTAAAGGCTTATTAATATTTTCCCTAAAACCAAACTAAATTGGATCATTTATAAAGTTTCTTAAATAAACGGTTTACATGTTTTAAATTAAGATATACATGACTTATAATTATCTATGACATTTACCTTATAAATTTCTGATAATTATTTCAATCCATTCATTCTAGTAAACTATTTTTAAATTACCCTTAATTATTCAATATTAAATGATTACAACAATCATTTCATTCCATGGGTAACGCTTGTGATGATTCTTTATGTGGAACACATATGCATGACAATTTAATGGTGGGTCCACCTAGATTTTTATCCTATTTATTGGGTACTTTTTTGTCTCATGAGACATCTTGTATGAAATTAGGTTCTTAACTAAATCTATTATGGGACATTTTTCCCCTTGTGATGTAGTCTTGGTAGATAGACTCGACTCATGTTTATATCATGTTATATATTTCTTTCATATTCCTATGTTACAATGACTATATGATTCTATGTTCATTGGAATTTAAATTTGTATGATTAATCATGTAACATTTTTTATGTTATCAGGTTATTCCTTCTAAATCATATGTTAGGCTTTATTCCTATATTTATTCACCTACTAGGCTTTTTATTTCATTGTTTTTTTGTATTTATTCCTCGGGTTATCCTATACAGATATAAGAGTTCAAAAGAAGTTATAATATCATTATAAAAGACTAAAAAATAGTTGTTTTATTGTAGATCCATGTTTTTAGTTTTATGTACCTAATCTTATAATGACATTATAACATTAAATCCATGGTTCGAATTTGATGGATAATTATGCTCAAAGTCGTGCAATATATTGTGTAAAAGGCTAGAGAAACTATTTATAGAAACAATTATTCATGTAAGTTCACATAATGAATATGATTTTTGATGTAAATGGGTTTCATGAAAATGGCTAGAAGATATAGGAAGGGAAACCCTAGGGACATACCTTGTGGTATTCATGATGTGTAATGGGTTCGTATAGTGAATTTGGATCAATTCGTGAATCCTGTGTGATTTATTTCTAAAAAGTATTAGTAGGAACTCAGAAAATAATTTCCATTTTGAAAAATGAGGGACTTTAGGATCACTTAATTGGAAGAAACTCCTCTACCTCCATTATTCACCAATAAAGATGATCTTGGGTGGGTTTTGATAGAATCGGCGTGTAAGGTATACCTCTGCCTCTCTTATTGTTTCTTCTTCCTCTTCCACATGTGGTCATATGATTTTTATATAGGTTTCTAATTCTATTTAATGAAAAATGGTGGAATCAACCATTTTATATTAGTATTTTAATCTACCTAGGATGTGTCCATCATAAGATCTCATATTCACATTTCAGTGTGTTGTTTTGGTTGAGGTATATTCCCCTGGTAAATTTATAAAGGATTATTAATTTAATTAAAATTATTGAGTGTTTATTTTGATGTTGTTCGTTATACACTTTCCTTGGAAAGATTTTAGGGTACCAAGAATACCTTCTACATGCGTTTTTTCATACTTCCATTAAATGATTGGGATTCGTGTTAGATAATTGGTTTGAAGCTAAAATGGATTGTGTGGGACTTCGCAATGCTATATGGAGCCAGTGACAGTTGTTTTTATTTGGGTAAATAGTCTAAAAGGTAGGAGGTATATATGATTTACCTTTAAAATCTTTTCATTTATAACATGATCTATTGTGCCTCATTCCATCCTTTTTATGAGTTGCTCATGAAATATATACTTATATTTTTAGATCATAATTACATAATTTGTTATATATTTTTTATAAAATCTTCTATGTTGGAGTTTGTTCATATTAAAATAGATCAAATCATAGTTGTGTTAATTATTTTCCATTTTTTTAATCCAGTTTAGGTAATTAAACAATCCTTATAGTTTGTGTCATAATGTTCATAATTATCATAATTTATTACTCTTGATCACTTTTTTTATGTGACTAACAAAACATATTCTAAGAGACAATTAACTTGAATTAAAGTAATGTAATTAATATGATTTTCCTTGTTTAATAATAAAACCACATATGAGTTATATTTTTTTCATTAATAGAATGGGGAAAGTGAATGAGATTATTTAAATGAAAAATGGGCCAAACCCACATTATGTATACTTTAATTGTGATATGAAATTCTATTAGACATGGCCCCTTTATTACTCATTTATGAATTATAAAAATAATTTGTTGCTGATATGGACTTCCTTATTACTTATATTTAAATGGTTATATGAATTAGGTATTCCTTTAGTGTTATTATGTATCCTCTTTATATAATTCCTTGAATTGGATCTTAGGATGATTGGGATTATATATAAATTGTGAAGTTTCCTAGTTAGAATCCATGTATCCTAAAGAGTGGGAGGGGTGAATTTGTGAAATCTTTTTAGTTTATGTTTCCTTCCTTTTAAAAAAACTCCACCTCCTATTAAAGAGTTTATTCCCTTCAAGAACACAATCAAAACACACATCGACATGAACACAACATCTACATGGTTCACTACTCAAAAAGAGTATCTACGTCCTTCATATGGTATAGAAACAATCATGAACCACATAGTCCACTAGAAAAAAATCCGTTGATTTTAGATAAAAAATTTGGATATCCCCTTACACATGTGTAATACTTGGAAAATAATCCTCAAGCATGTTCACACCCTCTTAGAACAAATAGGGTAATAAAATGTTTTTGTTCTTCAAAATGAACATTCAAAAATCTGATCTCTCAAAATAATTCTCCTTTTTCTCACCCAGAAGCTAGTAAGAACTACCTTGCACAAAAATTACTTCTTGTGATGAACACAAATATTTCTCACACTATTTTAAATATCTGACATGCATCTTTCATTCCATGCATTCATGCCATGACCCATCCCCCAGTTCCCATGCCGTGACTACCCCAAGCCCGCCTTCCATAGGCCAAGGGCTGGCGACTAGCACGGAAATGTGTTTTCCATAAAACTGGGAAGGCATTGATTTTATAACCAGAAAACTCACGTAACCAATCACACATAAAGATACGAACAAAAGAAAATTGTATATCCAAAAGAGTGAAAAAAGTAAAAGGGTCTGAAATACAAGACCAAGAGTAAAGGTACAAGTACAACTGAAATACAATAATACTTATGAAAGAGAAAAGAAAGCTATTGGATCATCCTCCAAGGTTCCAAACTGAAGGGTGGGTACAGATTGCCTCCTCAGCAGTCCATGTCCACACATCTCTTCTATGTAGCGACATGCCATATGGCCTACCTCCGAGCACCGTCCAGTCCTAGTACCCTTGTCCTCATTCTGTGATGTCTGTCATCTGCATCCCCCACAAAAAGGTGCGGGCATAGCCCGTGTAAGGGTGAGTATAACGATTCTCAGTAGGAACCCCGAGACCCTCAAGGTCTCATAAAAGCCACCAGGGTAAACCAAAAAGTATGAAATCAATAGATAACCCTAATTAGGTATATTCCCATACATATTCATAAGTTATCTGGTATTCTATATCAATCTTGAGGAAAACATAGATGTACTGTCTCAGCTCACACTAGGAATTATTCTAGGGGTAGTGTCACATAACATTCCCAGTAACAATGTCGAACACCTCAGCTGCTTGAAAACTCTTAATTTATCGAGAAGAGTGGGCCTGCTGCGTCACATGTAGGTGCTTCCCACTAACCAAGGACTGATTAGGTACTCCTCCTGTTGAATACTGTGGGTCTGCCGTATCACCAAGGTGCTCCCCACTGTGGGTCTGCCGTGTCACCAAGGTGCTCCCCCTCACACCTTACTGAGGTATTCATCCTATCTTGTAAAGTGGGTCTGCAATGTCACCAATGTGCTCCCACTCGTGGGTCTTCCATGTCACCATGGCGCTCCCCACTAGGCCTTTCAAGTCACTCTGAGTCGAAACGGTCGGTAGTCTTCATGTCTCAGCCAGCCACTAGGTTTCTGCACTATGTTTGCTCATCTTCAGGAGGATCTTCTCCACAAGCTACTGATCGATACTCCATCTACCACAAAGTCCCACCAATATGTATCTCAAAGGTTCGCCACATCATAGGGGTCTCAACGTAATAGATGTCGCATCAATTGGACACTCAGTCTGTGATTTATTAGCCATTTTGTCTTGGGGGCCCAATTGGATTAGTACTTGATCCAGCCTAATTGTTCTCCATCAAAATCCAAATCTCAGTGGGTTATCACAAAAGGTACCAACTCGCTCCAAGGTTCCCAATCCCACTGACAGTTCATCTAACGGATGTTTGGTGCCAAATATATGGCTTAAGGATCGTAAATGGGTTGTAGTGGCCCAGGTCTAGTCCGACCCGGTTGGACTGACCTAGCCGGAACCTGCCTGGTCCGACCCAGCCTGACCCACTGTGTCCGGCCTGGCCTGCTTGGCGGCCTGACCTGCTGCATCTAGCCCATTCTGTGCTGGGAGGCCTGGCCCGCTGGGTCTGGCCAGGCCCGTGAGGGCCGCGAGGGTGCTGTGAGGACAGCTCAACTGAGGGGTGCCACGAGGGCGCGGGACGGCTCGACTCTATTTGGGGTGGCTCGACCAAGAACGACACGAGACCGCGGGGCGGCGGTCCGACCACAGGGCGGTGGTCCAGCCGCGGGGAGGCACCTCGACTATGGGGCGGCAGCCCGGTCATGGGTCGTTGTAGAGCTGTCGAAGATGGTGATGGTTGCGGATGGTGGTGGTGGCTACGAACGGCACGGAGGCCACAGGGCAGCGACGGTGGCTATAGGACGGCGTCGTTGCATCGTCGCCTTCATCGCAGCCGACAGTACTGCCAGCCACCATTCTTGATCCCCTTAATGGTTGGTCTCCATTCTCCACCATCACGAAGAACACCATAATTCAACATATGAATTTTTAGAGGTGTCAGGTCATGTTTGTTTTGCATGTACTCTCCGCTTTAGGGTGGTAACATATGGATCAATCAAGAACATGAAGTAGAACGTCATGCTTTACAGCCTCTCACAACGATGCATTCCCTAACCAGAAAATAAATCACGGAAATAATATGGGAAAAATATTCACATGTAAATAAACACCTACATCGTTCTCTTGATGACGTCGACATGGTCGTAAGGAAGAAGATGAATCATTGGGAAAATATGGACGTCGTTGTTGTCCACATATTCCTCGATTGACGGTTTGTGCATCATTGGAGATCCTTCGATGGAGTTTGGAGAAGAAATCATCTAAGGATATGCATTATTCATTGGTGTTCTTCATTGGAGATCATTTCTCCCAAATCTCCTCCTCTCCAAAATCCACCAAAATTAAATGGTTTCCCAAAAATAATTTATTATGATATCAATTATGTTTGTTTGCTTATAATTCAAACTGGGTTAATTAATCTCATAGGTTGACACAATTAAATTGGTGTGTTGGCTTAATTATTTTCGAGGTGGGTTGGCATAATTAATTTTTTAGGAGTTGAAGAGGCTCTCCCACTTTTAATGAGGGAGTTTAGAGGTTTAGGCCTTGGGCGGTCCCCACCACCATAACCTATCATGGGAGGTTAGGCTCAGGTGGCCCCCACCACCATAACCACTCATTGGAGGTTAAGGTCTAGCGGTCCCCACTTCTCAAATTTGAAATGGAGGTTTTAAAAAATAAAATAAAAATAAAAGCTACACAAATTTATTTTTATTTTATTCATTCACAAAAAAACCCAAAAACTAACTTTCACCCTCGACCAACTATCGTGGAGGTGAATGTATTATTAAGAGAATATTGATACAGCGACTTCCACGGTTCCGTCAAACATATATTCCGAGCACTGGTTCAAAATTTAGAATAACCCACTAGCACTTTTACCGAACATTCCATAACAAAAGTTCAGAAATCATTCTGGGCACTCCGGGCCTCGGAATCACGTGTTGTCAATTTTTCCGAACTCAAAAAATTCCAATTTATTTAAAAATAATTACATATAAATTCCGGGTCTTTACATTATCCCCACCTTAGGGATTTATTTCCCCATAATCCAAAACTCAAACTAGGTAAAAAAGTGGGGGTACTGAGCAAGAATCTGAGCCTCCCGCTCCCATGTGCTCTCCAGGCGGTTCTTGTGCTTCCAGCGAATGTGCATCAGAGGTATCGACCATCCATGAGGGACCCGCTCTTGTTGACACTCAATCTCTCCTGGAAAATCTGTAAATTATGTAAATTTAATCCATTTTCGATGCCTAGATCGCCATGGTCGATGATGTGGGAAGGGTCGTGCACGAATCTCCTCAGATGGGATACATGGAAGATGTCGTGCACTCGGTGCAACTAAGATAAAAGAGCTAAGTGTTATTCCACCTCTCCAACTATAATGAGGACCTGAAAAGTTCCAATTAATCTCGGAGATAACTTGTCACCTCGGCCAAATTTCTATAAACCTCGACGGGGTGAGACCCGTATAAAGAGAAGGTCGCCATCTTCGAACTCCAGAGGTCTCCGTTCTTTATCGGCATAGACTTTCTGCCTGCGCTTTGTTGTCTTCATCTGCTCTTAGATGATCTTCTCCTTCTCTATGGTAGCTCATACTATCTTTGGTCCTATGAGTTGTGGCTCCCTAGGGTCAGTCCATCATAAGGGTGATCTACAAGTTTTCCAGTACAATGCCTCAATGGTTTTCATCCCAATTATAGAGTGATAGATGTTTTTGTAAACAAACTCCTCAAAAGGAAAGTGATCCTCCCAAAGGCGACGAAATACAAGGATAAAAGCACAGAGAATGACATTGAGGGTCTTGTTAGTTCTCTTAGTATGGCCATCCTTCTGAGGATGGAAGGTGGTGCTCAAACAAAGCTGTGTCTCGAAATCCTCATACAACCCCTTCCAAAGCCTGGAAGTAAAACGTTCTTCATGATTAGAGACAATCCTCAAGGGTACTCTATGTAGCCAGACAATCTCATGCACGTAGAGGATTCCCAAGCTATCCACTAAACCCTACTCTCTGATTGGTAGGAAGAGGGCCGACATGGTGATTCTGTCGACGATCACCCAAATAGAGTCATGAACCCTCGATGTCAGTGGATGTCCTGTCCCAATGTCCATGGATATCCCATCCCACTTTCACTCTGGGACCACTAAAGGCTATGCCAAGCTTGTTGGTACCTGATGCTCCGCCTTCACTTGCTGACAAGTGAGGAACAGAGAAACACACTCTGCTACTGATTTCTTCATTACCAGCCACTAGTGCTGTCGTAGGAGATCATAGTACATCTTCAACACACCTGGATGCACCGCTAAATAGGATGTGTGAAACTCCCTCAAAAAATTCTCTTGAGGTGACACTGGTACCATGGTACATCCTCTGAAGAGGATGACATGCTCCCCACCTTCAAAAAATCCATTAGGTGCATGTCCTGTAGATATATGAGCACTTCGTGTCTCGTAGTCTGCATCCCCACACTGCGCCTCCCTGATTCGATGATGAAGTGGGGAAGTGACTGTAAGAGACTGTAGAAAAGTTTCTCAATATCTACCCATAAAGGATATCTACAAAGCGGACAGTTTCTCTATCATCTTTCCAAGTAGCAATATACCAGATCTCTTGCTGAATGCATGTGCAACAACGTTCCCCTTCCAGGAGTATAAACCATCTCAAAGTCATAGTCCTAGAGGAACTCAAGCCAACGTCGCTATCTCAGGTTCAGGTCATTCTGATAGAAGATATACCTGAGAATCTTTTGATCAGATTACATGGTAAAACGCTCTCCCATCAGGTAGTTCCACCACATCATCAAGGGGAAGACCACTGCTTCTAAATCCAGGTCATGGGTAGCATAGTTCTGCTCATGTTGTCTCAATGGTTGAGACCCATATGTGATCACTGCTCGATCCTACATCACGACACATCCGAGTCATGTCCCTGATGTGTCATAGTAAACTACGTACCCTACGCCCTTCGCTGAAAGCCTCAAGATGGGGTCACTAGTCAGCCTATTCCTCATCTCTTGAAAACTCCGCTGACATTTCTCTAACCAAACGACAGATTTCCCATTCTTCTTCAATGAAGATAGTGGTACTGCAACTATAGGGAAGTCTGGGACAAACCTCTGGTAATATCTAGCCAATCCCAGGAAACTTCATATCTTTGTCACACTCATGGGTGGCTCCCAACCATATACCACCTCAATCATCACTGGATCCAATACAACTGCAGCCTCTAATATGACATGCCCTAGAAATTGAACCTCTTAGATCCAAAAGTGACACTTGGAGAGCTTACTATAAAGATGGTGCTCTCAGAGTGAGTCCACTACTACTTGAAAATGATAGACGTGATCATCCTATGTAGTCGAGTAATCAGAATGTCTTCGATGAAGACTACTATAAAGAGATCAAGTTATGGAAGAAAGATTTTGTTCATGAGTCCCATGAACACTGCTGGAGCGTTGGTTACACCAAATGGAATAACCAAGAACTTTTAGTTTCCGTACCGATATCTGAAAGTCATCCTTTGCACATATTCCTTTATCACTCTGATCTAGTGATAGCCTGAGCTGAGGTCTATCTTTGAGAACCACTATGATCACATCAACTGATCAAAGTGGTCATCAATCCTCGGGAGTGGGTAATTGTTCTTCACAGTCACCTGGTTAAGGCACTAGTAGTCAACACAAAGCCTCAAGCTCCCACCCGCCTTCTTGGAAAACTGAATCAGGGATTCTCAAGCTGACACACTGGGCTAGATGAACCCCTTCCCTTGGATGTCCTCTTACTATACCCGCAGCTCATGAAGCTCCGCTGGAGCCATTCGATACACTGGTGTAGATATCGGTGTCGTCCCTGGGTACAAGTCAATGTAAAATTCCTCCTCTCTGCGAGGATGTAGACCCGAGACATCATCAGGGAAAACATCCATGTACTAGTCTACCACTACACGATAGCTCATACTCTCCACATCAATAGCTTCAAGGGTAAGGTTAGCCAACTGATAAGTGATCAGTTGCACTCTTCTCCGGGTAAGTCAATCTTACGATGAAAAGGCTCCCTTCTCTCCAGTCAGGTTAATCCTGGTCCCATTCGTGTGGACCCACCTCACGTTGCATCTAATACAGTCAATATGAGCATGGAATGCAGATAACCAGTCCATACCCAAGATGACGTCGTAAGGCCTCGACGCTACAACTAGGAGATCCCAGCTGAAGCTCTCGCCTCCTAGTGTAAGATCACACTATCGGAACCAGTGCGTAATCGTCGAATCCACTCCCATAAGAGTCTCTAGCCATGAAGATCAAGCTAATGGCTCCATCATAATCTCTAAGCTCTAAACGATGGTGGTGGAAATATAAGAATAACTGGAACTTCTGTCAATAAGTACTTTAACAAATGTGGAGTAGACACAAATCGTACCTCGTATCATCTCCAAAGATCCATGATCATATGCCTCATGTGTCTGGAGTTACGATCACCCATGTCCACCTGCTCCCTGTGTTCAAGGTGGATCTCTTGGTGGTGGTGGAGGTAACATCTCAAATCATCACCCACCACAAGCTACACAGCCAGATCCTCTGCTACATCTGCTTTTTTCCTACGGACCTCCTCGGTTAAACCTCTGTCTCTTCCTGGATGGTCCTTTGACCATCTTCTGATCACCCTCACGGCGGGTCTCACAATAATGATCCATCTGACCCTACCCACCTCATGTGAAACCCTACACGTTCTGGGTATAACTGGCTCCACCTCGGGTTCCTCGCACAATCGACCCTGAGACATGCGGTCATCCACCTGTAGGTCTAGTCCACTTGGACCACTATGATAACTGTCTCCTTCCAGCTACAGAAAACTCAGATATTTGATGACTGGAAGTGGGTCTCACTTCTGGTGACTACTCAGAAAGGATAATATCCACCAAGAGGGAACTCTCTAACACCCCCGACTCCGTCGGGATGCAGAGTGAAATCATCGAAGCCCTGATCTCCCACATGAGCCCTTGATCGAAGGTCTGGGACCTGATGAATGGGTCTTGCAACATATCGATGGAGTAACATGAGAGGTCAGTTAACCTCACTGAGTACTGATCCATAGTCATACTGCCCTGCTGCAGATGAAGAAGCTCCGGTATGAGCACTACGCGAAGAGTCATTGGGACAAACTCTACCCGAAACAGGAACTTGAAGTCTTCCCAGAGTAGCGTAACCTCATAGTGAACATGGAGCATCAACCTCCCCAATCTTCCTGCTATTTCTTATAGAAGTCTATCGGCAAGGATAACGAAGAGATCGGCCAGTGTCCATACATGTCATAAGACTCTCACCATAGCATGCAGCCAATCCTTAGCCGATTGTGGGTCTGTCTTCCCCCTGAACCTCAATGGACACTAGTGCTAGAAATCATGAAATGTGATCAAGAACTGTGCACTATCTGCTGCTAGGGCTAGTGGCATCGGTGGACCAATGACGAATGGTACCGTTGGTGCCTCCGTCGGTGCCTCCATCGGAAGAGGGCCCTGCATCGAGGCATCATCACTCATTGGGCTATAAGTGTGTACAACTCTTGTGAACCTAGATGGATATCTAAGTAGAGTCATACTAAAAAGAACTAGGTGATCCATAAGAATTATTTTATACCTGGTGAGCTGACTCAAAAAAAACTTTTGAAAACACACACACAATCACTGATTTTGTGCACTGAGTCGGAAATCTAAAGTCAGGGTCCTGGTGTAAGGATATGTCGGTCGCCGCACCAACACTAGATTCCATAAATTGAAAGCCAAACTCGCTACACATATAACTATTTTTGTTAAAAATAAATATCAGAGTCCTGTGTTCTGTGGTAGAACCAACCTTTCTTTGATACCAATTTGTCATGACCCGTCCCTTGGGGCCCGTGCCGTGACTACCTGAAGCCCGCCTTTCAAAGGCCAGGGGCTGGCGACTAGCCCCAACAGGTTTTTTTACCTAAAATTGGGAATTCATTTCTTTATAACCTATAAACTCACATAACCAAGCACATAGAAAGATACAAACACAATAAAACTATATAACCAAAAAGCGACCCAAAAGTAAAAGGGGGAGGAATACAATCCCAACAGTAAAGGTAAAAGTACAACTGGAATACAATACAACTAAATAAAGATAAAATACAGCTACTGGATCGTCCTCTAAGGATCCTACCTAAAGGGTAGGTACAAATTGCCTAATCAGCACTCCACGTACACCCATCTGCACTGCATACCGACACACCGTATGGTCCACTTATGATCACCGTCCAGTCTTGGTACCCTCATCCTCAGTCAGCATTGTCCGTCATCATCATCCAAAACAACAAGGTGTGGGCATAACCCATGTAGGGGTGATAATAACGATACTCAGTAGGGACCTCGAGACCCTCAAGTTCTCACAAAATCCACCATGGATAAACCAAAAAGTATAAAATCAACAGATAACCCTACTTAGGTATATGCCCATACATATACCAAAGTTATCACATAATCCATTTCAATCATGAGGAAAACACAGAGGTACTGACTCAACTCACACCAGGATTTATACTAGGGGTCATATCAACTAACATTCCCAGTCACAACGTCGAACGCCTCGACAAATAGAAAAATCCTCCTCTATCAATAATATGGGGCCTTCCGTGTCACATATAGGTGCTTTGCACTAACCTTGGACTGCTGAGATACTCCTTCTATCGAGTACCGTGGGTCTACCATGTCATTGAGGTGCTCCTCACTGTGGGTATGTCATGTCAGAAAGGTGCTCCCCCTTATGGCCTGCTGACGTACTCCTCCAGTCGAGCACCATGGGTTTGCCGCGTCACCAAGGTGCTCCCCACCGTGGGCATGCCGCATCACCAAGGTGCTACCCACCATGGGTATTCCGTGTCGCCAAGGTGCTCCCCACTTGTCATATCAAATCAATCCTTTTCAAAATGGTCCATAGTCATCAAGTCTCAGCCATCCATTGGGTTCCCAAACTATGCTCGCTCATCTCCAGGAGGATCCACTACACAAGCTACTGGTCAATACTCCAAATTCCATGATGTCCAATGAAAGTTATCTCAAAGGTCTTCCATGTCATATGGGTCTCAATATAATAGATAGGGCATCATTCAGGCACTAGGTCTGTGAGTTATTAGCCTTTCAGCCCCGGGGGCCCAGTTGGATTCATGCTCGAACCAACCTGATCGTTCCCCATCTAAATCAAAATCTTATAGGAGTACTATTCAAAGGAAGTGAATCACTCCAAGGTTCCCAATGCCGCTGAAAGTTCATCTAATGGATGTCTAGTGCCAAAGATATGGTTGAACGAGCGTAAATGGGTCGTAGTGGCCCCGGGTCCGGCCCGACCCGGTCGGACCGACCTGGCCCAACCTGGCAGGGCCTACTATGTCAGTCCTGGTCCGTCCTGGATGGCCAGACCCACTTCGTCTGGCCCATACATCAAGGTTTCCATGAGGGCGGCTCGGACGAGGTGTGCCTCGTGGGCCCGGGGCGTCTCGGCTCGACCCAGGGCGACTCGACCGAGGATGGTGCGAGACCGTGGGGCGGCGGTTCGGCCAACCAGGGGGGGAGTATGGATGCGGGGCGGCGGTCCGGGCGCGGGGAGTCGGTCTGGACGCGGGGAGATGGCTTGGCCGCGGGGTGGTGTAGAGCCGCGGTAGTGACCGTGGGGCGGCTCCGTTGCGCTGAGGCCTTCGTCGTGACCAGTGGTGGTGTCGGCCACCGTTCCCATGCACCTACATGGTTGGTTTCCGTCCTCCACCATCACGAAGAACAACATAATTCAATACAAGAATTTTCGGATGGGAAAGCCATGTTTTTTTGGCCCATACAATCCACGATAGGGTTGTAGCATATGGTTTAATCAGGAACATGAAGTAGAACGTCAAGATTTACAACCTCCCGCAACGATTCATTCCCAAACCACAAAATAAATTAATGAAAGAATATGGGAAAAAATATTCACAGGAAAATAATCCCCAACCTCATTCACTTGATGGCGTCGATGAGGTCTCAAGGAAGAAAATGAATCGTTGGGAAGAGATGGAAGTCAGTGTCGTTGGCGTTTTCCTCGATTGTTAGATCGTGTGTCATTGGAGATCCTTTGACGGAGCTTGGAAAAGAAATCATCAAATGGGAGGCATTCTTGGTTGGAATTCTTCATTGGATAGATTTTCTACCAAATCACCTCCTCTCCCAAATCCACCAAAATGAAATGGTATCCCCTAAATAATAGATTTTGGGATATATTATGTTTGTTGGAATATAATTACAATTGGGATAATAAATCTCATAGGTTGGCTCGATTAATATGGTGTGTTGGCTAAATTATTTTGGAAGAGTGTTGGCACAATAAATATTGGAGGAGTTGAAGAGGCTCTCCCATATTTATGGAGGGATTTGAGAGGTTTAGGACTCGGGTGGTCCCCACCACCATAACCTCTCATGGGAGGTTAGGCTCGGGTGGTCCCCACCACCATAACCTCTAATGGGAGGTTATGGTTTGGTGGTCCCCACTTCTAAACATCCACATGGAGGTTTTAGCAAATGAAATACAAATAAAATCTACAGTACTTTATTTTTATTTTATTCATTCATGAAAATGCCCAAATCTAACTTCCGCCATCAACCAACAGCCATCAAGGTTAATATCTCTTTAACAGAATATCGATGCTGTGAGTTCAACGGTGACCTCAGATTTCAATTCCGAGCACTGGTTCAAAAGTTAGAAAAACCTTCTCACACATTTACTAAACATATCTATAGAAAAGTTCAGAAATTCATTCTGGGCACTCCGGGCCTCGGAATCACGTGGAATTAATTTTCACAGACTTGTAATATTCCCATTTATTTAAATAGAAAATTACATGGAAATTATGGGTCTTTACATTCTACCCAACTTAGGGATTTACTTCCTCCTAAGTCACAACTCAAACTAGGTAAACAAGTGGGGGTATTGAGCATGCATCTGAGCCTCCCGCTCCCATGTGCTCTCTTAGAGGTTTCCAGCCTGCCAACGAACGCGCACCAGAGGTATAGACTATCCACAAAGGACCCACTCTTGTCGATCCTCAATCTCTATTGGAACTTCCATTAACGTCGCCCCATTTTTGACGTCCAGATCTCCATGGTCAGTGACATGGGATGGTTTGTGCACGTATCTCCTCAACGGGGATACGTGGAAGACGCCCTGCACCCAGTGCAACTGAGGTGGAAGAGCTAAGTATTATGCCACCCCTCCAACTCTACTAAGGACCTGAAAAGGTATGATGAATCTCAGTGATAACTTGTTGCCTTTGACAAATCTTTGTAAACCTTGTTGGGGTGAGACCCCTAAGAAAACCATGGTTTCCGTCCTCGAACTCCCAAGGTATCCATCTCCTATCAGCATATGACTTCTACCTGCTCTATGCAGTCTTCATCTATTCATTGATGATATAAACCTTCTCTATGGTAGGCCGTACCATCTCTGGTCCCATGAGTATTGACTCCCCTATGTCATTCCATCATAAAGGTGATCTACAAGGTCTCACGTAGAACACCTCAAAAGGTTCCATCCTAATGGTGGAGTGATAGCTGTTGTTGTACGCAAACTACAACAAAGGAAAGTGATCCTCCCAGCTACGACCGGAGTCAAGGATAAAAGCATGGAGTATGTCCTCGAGGGTCTGAATAGTCTGCTCAGTCTGGCCATAGTTTTTGGGATGGAAGGCGGTGGTCAAATGAAGCTGTATCCCGAAAGACTTGTGAAACCGCCTTCCCTAGCTGGGAAGTAAAACATGAATCGAAATCATAGATAATCATCTAGGGTAATCCATGTATCCCAATAATCTATACCACACAGAGGCTTCCCAAGCTCTCCACTGAACCCTACTCCCTGATCGTTAAAAAGTGGGCCGACTTGGTGAGTCGATCGATGATCACCCAAATAGATTCATGAACCCTGAATATACGTGGAATTCCTATCATGAAGTCCATCGATATCTAAACCAACATCCACTACGGGACCTCTAAAGGCTTAACCAAGCCTACTGGTACTTGATACTCCTCCTTGACTTGCTGACAATTGAGGAACTAAGAAACAAACTCTATTACTGATTTCATCATTCCTAGCCACCAGTACTGTCATCAGATATCCTGGTACATCTTCTCCACTCATGGATGTACCGCTACAGGGGATATGTGAAACTCCTTCAACACATTCTCCTGAAGTGACACTGGTACCATGGTACATCCTCTGAAAAGGATGACTTGTGCCCCACCAACAGAAAATCCCTCAGGTGTATGTCCGATGGATATCTGAGCACATAGTGTCTCGCAATCAGCGTCCCCACACTACGCCTCCCTGACTCGCTGAAGTAGTGGGAGAGTGACTGTAAGAGATGGAAGAAAAGTTGTTTCATCTCTACACACAAAGGATATCTGCAAAGCGGCTAGCTGATCAGTCGCCTCGCCTAGTAGTGGTGTACCAGACCTCCTTCTGAGTGCATCTACAACAATGTTCCCTTTCCTAGGAGTATAGACTATCTCGAAGTCATAGTCCTCGAGGAACTCAAGCCAACATCGATGTCTCTGGTTTAGGTCCTTCTGAGAGAGGATATACTTGAGACTCTTGTGATCAGAGTACAGGGTAAAATAATCACCCATCAGATAGTACTACCATGTCTTCAAGGAGAAACCATAGATGTTAAATCTGGGTCATGGGTAGCATAGTTCTGCTCGTGTTGTCTCAGCTATCAAGAACTACATGCGATCACTACACGCTCCTTCATTAGGACACATCCGAGTCCGGTCACTAAGGCATCATAGTATACTATGTAACCTACGCACACCTTTAGAAGCCTCAAGATTAGGGCACTAGTCAGCCTCTACCCCAGCTCTTGAAAAATCCATTGGAATTTCTCCGACCAATCAAAGGGTTTCCCATTCTTCGTCACTGATGATAATGGTGCTGCAACTCTGGAGAAGTTTTTCAAAATCTTTGTTAATATCCTGCCAAAACCAGGAAAATCCATACCACCATTCACTCCTGGGTGGCTCCCTAGAACGTACCAACGTAATCTTTACTAGATCCACTACAACTCTTGCCTCTGATATGACATGTCCTAGAATGTGAACCTCTCGGATCCAAAACTGGAAATTTGAGAGATTACCATAAAGGTGGTGCTCTCAGAGTGTGTCGAGTACTACATGAAAATTATAGGAATTCTCCTCCTCAGTGGTTGATTAGATCAAAATTTCTTCAATGAATACTACTTCCAAGATATCAAGGTATGGCTAAAAGATCCTATCCATGAGTCCCATGAACACTACTGGAGTTTTGGTTACACCAAATGGCATAACCAAGAAATCATAGTGGACATACTGACATCTTAATGTTGTCTTATGCACATCTTCATCTGGAACTCTGAGCTGGTGATAGCCAAATATGAGGTCTATCATTGAGATCCACCATGCTCCGTTCAGTTGATCAAAGAGGTTGTCAATCCTCGAGAGTGGGTACATGTTTTTCACGGTCACACGGTTTAGGCACCGGTAGTCAACATAAAGCCTCAAGATCCCATCCTATTTCTTAGAGAATAGAATCAGGGCTGCCCAAAGTGAAACACTTGGCCAAAAGAACCTATTCTTTTGCAAGTCATATAGATGTACACGCAGCTCGCAAAGCTCTACGAGAGCCATCTGATATGCTGGTGTAGATATCAGTGCCGTCCCGGGATAAAAGTCAATGTAAAAGTCCACATATCTGTGAGGAGGTAGACCTAAGACATCCTCGGGGAAAACATCCACGTACTGGTCAACCACTACAGGATAACTCGGAATCTCCACATCAACAGCTCTGAGGGTAATTCTAGCCAACTGATGAGTGATCGGTAGT
This sequence comes from Viscum album, assembly GCA_963277665.1. Classification (NCBI taxonomy): domain Eukaryota; kingdom Viridiplantae; phylum Streptophyta; class Magnoliopsida; order Santalales; family Viscaceae; genus Viscum; species Viscum album. Next base: position 400,132,909 of record OY728131.1, on the reverse strand, counting down.
ACTCTCCTCTAGCTAAGTCCATCCTATGCTACAAAGGCTCCCTTCTTGCTAGTGATTGTAAACCTAGTCCCATCTGTGTGGACACATCATACCTTGTGCCTAATATAGTCAAAATGAGCTTCGACTGTAGATAACTAGTTCATACCCAATATGACGTCGTAAGGCATCGACGCTGCTACTAAGAGATCCCAGCCAAAGCTCTCGCCTCCTAAAGTATGCTCACATAGCCGACACTAGTGCGTAATCATCGAATCCGCTCCCGTAGAAGTCTCTAGCTGTCAGGATTGAGCCAACGACTCTGTTAGAATATTAATGCTCCGAATAAGGGTGGTGGAAATAAAAGAATGTCTGGAACCTATGTCTATAAGTACTGCAACCAAGATGGAGTAGACAAAAATTGTACCTCGTATCATCTCCAGAGTGCCATGATCATAGGCCTCAGCTTCTTGGAGCTGAGATCTCCCCAGTCCACCAACTCTTTATGGTCAAGGTGGACCTAATGTTAGTGGTGGCGGTAAGATCTCGAATCTTCTCCCACCTCCAGCTGCACGGACAGCTCCTCGACCACATCCTCCTATTCCCTGTGAACCTCCTTGGTCGAACCTCTGTCTCTACCTGGACGGTCCTTCGACCATCTGATGATCATCCACACGACGAGTCGGATAGTCTTGAGCCATGTCACCTTGCCTGCCCATGAGAATCAATGCACACTCCTGGTATAACTGGCTCCGCCTCAGGTTCCCCGCACAACTGACCCTAAGTCATGAAGTCATCCACCTATAGGTCTGGTCCTCTTGGACCACTGTGACGACTGCCTGTTGCAAGCTGCAGAAGAATCCTCTACCTGATTACTAGTAGTGGGTCTCACTGCTAGTGAATTATCCACAAGGAAACTCTCCACCAAGATGGATCTCTCTAAGACCCCCGCCTGCCTCGGGATACTAAGTGTGATCATCGAATCCCAAATCTCCTGCCTGAGCCCTTGCTCAAAGGTTCGGGCCCTGAAGAATGGGTCTTGCACCATATTATTGGAGAAACGTGAGAGGTCAGTGACACTCATTGAGTACTGAGCCACACTCATGCTGCAATACTGTAGATGAAGAAGCTCTTGTATGTGCACTGCATGAAGAGTCACTGGAACAAACTCTACCTGAAGCGGGCTTTCGATGTCTACCCAGAGAAGCGTCACATCATCTTGAACCTGGAGTATCAAGATCTACCATCTTCCCGCTACTTCTTGTAGAAGGTTGGCTGCAAGGATCACCATGAGATTGGCTGGTGTCCCTAAAATTCAGAAGACTCTCACTATAGCCTCCAGCCAATCCTCAGCCGCCTGTGGGTCCATCTCCCCCCTGAACCTAGGTGGCCTCTACAGCTGGAACATGTGCAACATGCTAAAGCGGCATGCACCGTCTACTGCTAGGTCTGGTGGCATCAATGGAACAACAGGAAAAGGTACCGCTGGTGCCTTAACCTGAAGATGGCACTACACCAAGGCCTTGTCGCTTAGTGGGAAATCAGTGGGTACAACTCTCGAAACCCTAGATGGCTATCTGCGTGGAGGTATCCTAAAAAGAAACAGGTTCACCATGGTCAATATGTTATACCTAGTGAGCTAACTCAAAATAAAACTTTTTCTAACACATAGGAATTTAGTGTTCTCGTGCACTGGGTCGAAAATCAGAAGTTAGGGTCCTGGTGTATAGATACATTGGCCACCGAACCAACATTGGATTACATGAACTGATTACCACAGTCACAACACTTAACACTATTGTCATTCAGAAGAATGATTAGAGTCTTATGTTCTGCGTTAGAATAAACCTCCCTTTGATACCAATTTTTCATGACTTGTCCCCCAAGGATTGTGTCGTGACTACATCAAGCCCGTATTCCATAGGCCAAGGGATGTCGACTAGCACCAAAAGGAATTTTCCCAAAAACTGGGAAGGCATTGCCTTTATTACCTATAAACTCACGTAACCAAGCACACTGCAAGATATGAACACAAGCAAACTATATAACTAAAATATTTCCGAAGGAAAAAGGGACCAGAATAAAATCCCAACAATAAACGTACAAGTACAACTGAAATACAATACAATGGGAGAAAGAGAAAAGATATCTACTAGATCATCCTCCAAGGTTCCTACCTAAAGGGTAGTTACAGATTGCCTCCTCAGCACTCCACATCCACCTGTCTCCTCTCCATACCGACATGCCGTATATTCCACCTCCGAGCACCGTCCCGTCCTGGTACCCTTGCCATCAATCAGAATTGTTTGTCATCTGCATCCAACACAACAAGGAGCAGGCATAGCCCGTGTAGGGGTGAATATAACGATACTCAGTAGGGACCCCGAGACCCTCAAGGTCTTAGAAAATCCACCAAGGATAGAGCAAAAACTATGAAATCAACAGATAACCATACTTAGGTATATTCCCATACATATACCTACGTTATCAGGTAATCCATCTCAATCATGGAGAACACACAAAGGTACTGACTCTGCTCACACTAGGATTTATTCTAGGGGTAGTATTAAGTAACATTCCCAATAACAACGTCGAACACCTCAGCTGCAAGAGAACTCCTCCTCTATCTAGAATAGTGGGCCTACCGCGTCACACAGAGGTGCTTCCCACTAACCTGGGACTACTGAGGAAATCCTCCTGTCGAGTACCATGGGTCTGCCGCGTCCCCAAAGTGCTCCCCACTGTGGGTCTTCTGCATCACCAAGGCTCTCACCCTTGTGTCCTGCTGAGGTACTCCCCCTATCGAGTATTGTGGGTATACCGTATCACCAAGGTGCTCCCCACCCTAGGTCTTCTGCCTCACCAAGTCACTCCCCACTGGACATGTCAAGTCACTCCTAGTCGAAAAAGTCCACAGTAATCAACTCTTATCCAACCAATGGGTTTCCGCACTATGCTCGCTCGTCTCCGGGATGATCTGGTCCACAAGCTACTAGCTGATAATCCACCATGCCAAAATTCCCACGAATATGTATCTCAAAGGTCAGCCACATCATAGGGGTCTCAACGTAATAGACAGTGCGTCAAGCAGAAGCTCGATCTCTGAGTTATTAGCCTTTTAGTCCCGATGGCCCGGTTGGCTTCATGATCGATCCAACCTGAACATTGCCCATTTAAATACAAATCTTAGTGGGGTATCACTCAAAAGGATTGAATCACTCCATGGTTCCTTCCGCTGTTGACGGTTCGTCTAACGGACGTCTGGTACCAAAGATATGGCCGAAGGAGCATAAATGGGTTGTAGTGGGCCTGGGTCCGGTTCGACCCAAACGGACCAACCGGTCTCGAACCGGCCTAGGCCGAACCAGTTAGTGTCGACACTTCCTGACCCGCTGGGTCCATCCTGGTGCACGAGGGCTATGAGGGTGTCGTGAGGGAATCTTGGCCGAGGGGTGCCGTGAGGGCATGGGGCGGCTCGACCGAGCCTGGGGCTGCTTGGCCGAGGATGAAGCGAGATCATGGGGTGGCGGTGGTGGCCGCGAATGGTGGGGGTGGTCACGAATGGTGGTGGGGGACAAGGATTTCTCAGAGGCCACGGGGTGGCAGCGGTGGCCGCGAGGCGGCGCCGTTGCTTCGTCACCTTCATCGCGACCAGCGATGGTGCTGGCCGCCATTCTCATTCCCCTTTGTGGTTGGTCGTCGTCCAACACCATAAAGATGAACACTATAATTGAACACAAGAATTTTCGGAGGGGTTGGGAAATGTTTTTTTGGCTCGTAGACTCCTCTTTATGGTTGTAGAATATGGCTCAATGAAGAACCTCAAGTAGAATGTCAAGCATTACAACCTCCCGCAACAATTCATCCCCAAACCGCAAAAGAAATCAAGGAAATAATATGGGAAAAAATATTCATATGCAAATAAACCCCTACCTTGTTCGATTTATGATGTCAACAAGGTCTCAAGGAAGAACACAAATCATTGGGAAAATATGGGCGTTGGTGTCATCAGTGTTTTCCTCGATTGTCAGTTCATGCGTCGTTGGAGATCCTTCGACGAAGTTTGGAGAAGAAATAGTCGAAGGAGAGGCGTTCTTCATTGGCATTCATTGTTGGAGAGATTTTCTCTGAAAGATCCTCCTCTTCCAAATCCTCCTAAATTAAATGGTAGTCCCAAAATAATAGATTATGTGATCTATTATGTTTTTTGGCATATAATTCAAATTAGGTTGATTAATCTCATATGTTGGCACAATTAAAGTGATTTATTGGCTTAATTATTGTGGAGGAGTGTTGGCACAATTAATATTGGTGGAGTTGAAGAGGCTCTCCCACATTTAATGAGGTATTTGAAAGTTTTATGCCTCAGGTGGTCCCCTCTACCAAAACCTCTCGTGGGAAGTTAGCCTCGGGTGGTCCCCACCACCATAACCTCTCATGGGAGGTTACGGTCTGGTGGTCCCCAATTCTCAACTAATGGATGGAGGTTTTAAAAAATAAATTAAATATAAAAGCTACATAACTTTTTTTTCATTCACGAAAAACCAAAATACTGACTTTTACCTTCGACAAACTATCACTGAGGTGAATGTCTGTTTAATTGAATATTGGCACTACGAGTTCAACGGTGCCATCAGATTTCAATTCTGAGAACCGGTTCAAAAGTTAAAAAAACCTTCTTGCACGTTTACTGAACATACCCAAACAAAAGTTCAGAAATTCATTCCAGGCACTCTGGGCCTTGGAATCACGTGCCGTAAATTTTTTCAGACTCTTATAATTCAGAACTTTTTTAAAAAAATATGTGGAAAATCTAGGTATTTACAATGAATGATTTGACTATTTCTATGAAACACATCTTACACACAACATCAATCTTGAGTTCAACCATCTTCTTGCATGCAATAGCCTCTTCTTACAAACAACTCTATTTCTTTTTTGGAAACCCCTTGACATAAAATTTTTCCATGATTCAAAGCTCTATGTTTCTCTAATTGTCAAGATTATTAAATGATAGGGGTCACCTCTTATTTATAGGCATCACTGACCCCCACATGCGAAATCCCTGACATGATGTGCAAGATACTAAAACATCAGGTAAAACCCCATTTGGCATCACATTGGGCATGTAAGTGTCATTCTTTCCAACATCATCTTTCATGCACTTCTTAAAACATTCTCTCTAGTCATACCTTTTCGATTTTTTATGTTATGACCTTGAATCCTTCCTTGCACGTAGCATTCTAAACTCCCATCAAAATTTATTGAAAAAAAAACAATCTTTCACATTAGACATTCCATTAACAAGTTTTTATTTTTCTATCTTGGAACTCCAATTGTGATCAACATACCAATTTATTATCAAAATTGCACAAAACATCATTTTCCAAAAGAAAATTTGTCCTTCTCTGGATTTTTAGCACCAAAATTTTCAAAGCACTGGAAAATGGTGCCAGCTTAAAATATTCTTCTCCAAGAACACCAATGTTTTGTTATTGTCATTTTTCTTATTCAACAAACAACTTATTTCATCATGAACCAATTATACAGTGGTATGTTGTCATTGATCTAACACCTTTAGTATCATTATAATTTGAATGAAAATTAATGCAAATTCCTTATCTTCCTATAACAAAATTATTTGAAATCTATACTTAATATGATTAGAAACACATTTTCTCCCCCTTTTCCTTCATATGGTTTATAACACAGGTTCAAAAAACATATAAAATTTTGGAAATATAAATTAGAAAATCCTAATCCGGTTTACCCTGTAAGGTATTTTATCTTCCATGTCTTCCCTCATCCACTAATACAAAGTCATGTGAATTCCTTTCTTCTCAATATTCCTTGGAAAAACAAGATAATATCCAAAAAAGATACTCGTTATTATCCCACTTGTCCGAAAAATCTCCCACTTTGGAGTTTTTTTTCATACAAGATTTGTAAATCACTAAACATTAAAACCTCAAGCTATTGATTACTTATGAACAGTTATAATCCTCCATGAGCTAACTCATTGTAAGAAATGAAAATCATTGACAACAAAACCATACTATTCAAAATCAGTGACTATGAAACAACATCAACTTTCCTCCTCAGTGATATTAAAAATTCATCCTTAGCATTCTCTACTTTTTCAACATTTCTAGAACACAAAAATTTTGTTTCCTACAAAAACACCAACAAATGGTTAGTATAGTTCACACACATACATGCTAGATTCACAACATACTAACAACCCCCCCCAAATTATGTATTCCCATTAAGATAAATTTATAAAATAATTCCTCCCTTGAAAACACTATCCAAAGGAAATATGAGAGAGGGGAAAGAAACACATAACTCAACATTTATGATAATGTGGTTGGACTCCCATGTTCAACCTCAATTTAAAAAAAAGGTTTCTTTGGTAATGGTTTTTGTGAAAATGTTAACAACCTGTTCCGATGTAGGAGCATACTCTAGCTTCAATTCATTATTCTCCACATGATCTTTGATGATGTGGTACATTATATCAATATTATTTGAATGATAATTTTGTACGAGATTCAATGTAAGGTTGATTTCAATTTGATTTTCATAACCCAAGAGAAAGGGTAACTTTACTTCAACATGTAGATTTTCCAACTGAGACTTCATCAATATAATTTGGGTAAAAGATTTAGTGGAACCAAAAAACTCACCATGAACCATTCTTAGAGTCACTGAATTATTTTTCATTTTATTCTAACTAAAAAAGATTTTCCCCACAATGAAAACTCCACTACATGTGGATATTCAATCATCAACATTTCTTACTCAACCCGCATTTGAATACCCAAATAGATCAATATTTTATGAGCCATCAAAATTAATTCCAAATTTTTTTGTCCCTTTGATATAACTATGAATTATTTTTTTACATCAATTAAATGTGATTCTATAGGAGAAATTTTATGTCTTGCTTATATGTTAACAATATAGACAATGTTGGCTCTTGATGTAGTCAATTATAACAAGATTTTATTTATCTTTTAAAACACTTTCTGATCGACATTCATAACTTCTATATCATTAGAAATCTTGGTTCCCACAAAAAATAGTTGTGGAAACTGGTTTTGAATTTTCCATGCCATAATTCTTCAAAAGCTCATTATCATACTTTTCTCCATAAAGGGAATTGTAGTTACCCTACTGTAAAATTTTCATCCCATGATAGTATTTCATTTCTACTAGCCTGGAAATTTCAAATGACATATTCATCTCTTAAAAAATATTTCACATGACCTTACTTCATTTCTAGAAAAGATAATTTCATTGAAATAAACAATTACAATGAGAGAACAATCCTAAAATTTCGTGATGTAATTCATGTTTTGAACTCTACCTTTCTTGAAATTCATCTTCCTCATGAAAGTTTGAAATTCGGAATACCATGTCCTCAAAGCTTGTTTTAGACCATAAAAATCCTTATTCATCCTAAAGTCATTACTTTCATCCTTACAAATAAAAAATACACAAGGTTGATATATGGAAAATTCCTTGTCAAGATCACCCTTAAAAAATGTGAATTTTACATCCATTTGAAAGATTTTGTAACCATGTTGTGAAACAATATAAATAAAGATTCAGATTGTTTCTAACCTTTCCACCAGTGAAAAGGATTCATAAAAATCAATGACTTCAATTTGTGAATACACATTGCGACCCAATATTGTTTTGTTTCTTATCACATCACCTACTTCATGCAGCTTGTTCTGTAAAACCCACATTGTACCAGTAAGGTTATTATTTTCCGGATTGGGTATATGTTCCCAAGTATCATTCTTATATATCTGGTCAATCAATTCATTATTATAATGAACCCATTATGGATTCTCAAAATCTTCATTAATATCATACATCCTATCGTTTGAATAAAAAGAAGTGTGTGTTGCAGCTTTTGATGTTTTTCTTGTTTGAACCATCTAATTTTGATCACCAATATTATTCTAAGATTATACTTGCTTCCTCAGCATAGGATGATCTGTTTTAACTTCTTCCTCATCAAATGAAATTGATGATACTAATTCTTCTTCCTGAGTAGGATTACCACTATCTGCAGCATTGTTAGAATTTCTAACAAAACATTCCTTATCCTGCTCATCTTTAACATCATCATTTGAATGATTTTATCTGTCAATATTTTCAACAACATTCACATCAGTTGAATCAATAATTGTCCCAATTAAAATTTTGAATATCTATATCCTCTTCCATATTGATCATATCCAATAAAAATTACATCATCTTCTATTTGCTCAAACTCTCCAAGGTTTCCACCTTTCTTCTTTATAATGCACGAACTCCCAAAAATCATAAGTGTTTTATACATTTAGTTTGTCCATATAACATTTACTATGGATTAATATCTTAATTTTTCTTATAGAAACATTTATTTTATATATACACAAAAATTATCATGGCTTGCCTCCAATAATAACGAAACATACAATGATCAAGTAACATAGGTATCCCCATTTCCACCGGACTTCTATTCTTTCCTTCAGCAACCCATTTTTTTGTGGTGTGTATGGTGAACGGAACACATGATTAATTCCAGGATTCTTAAGATGAAATTCAAACACTTCATTATTTTACTCTCCACCAAAATTAGTTATAAATATCATTACTAAATACTCACATTCTTTCTATTCTTTCCTCCTCAAACTCTTAAATATTTTCAGAGAACCTGACTTATGCCTCATGTACCGAAAACAAATAATGCAATTAACGTCATAAATGATGGTAATGAAGTACTTATCTCCATTTTTTGATTTCCTTATCCTTGGTCCATAGATATCATAATGTATTTGTTCCCAGGGTCATTTTGAAAAAATGTAAAATCTCTTATTCACAGAGTCTGTATTCTTCGATTTTTCAAAAATAGTGTAACACAAATTTCATCTTCTTGATAAATCAGGCATATCTCATACATTATCTCTAGGTGATAACATGCACATGTTTCTTTGACACATAAGTCCTTGCATTTTATTTCATTACTGATTTTCATCCACTATCCCCATACAACAAGAGATTTGTTCTTTGCTAACATGGAATAAGTTTCATTTTGTACATTGGCCTCCTGTAACAACTGTTCCATCATTTCCCCTTTTCACAACAATCCCATACTTTCTGAAGATAACTATTCCCCCACATCACAGAGTTGTGAAATACTAACCTAATTGTGTTTTATCCCATCAACATATAATGTATTCCTAGATTTCATTTTTTCATTTCAAATGAAGGATGATCCAACACCATTGATCCTTAGAGATTTTGTAACGCCCCGACCCCAGCTACCCAGAGTCGGTGCATTACTTCGTAACATTGGCATGATCACAAGAATGATCAAATCTCGAAAGACCGATTGGTTTAGTAGCCTTGGAAACACTAGATATATTCATAAGTTTTACATTACATCATAAAATGAAAAACTATAACAACAACATAATGTTTCCACAGTCCACACTATAATCCCCTCATAATATCCCTGCAGGTCATTCATAACTTATATCTTCACATCCTGGGAAAAATAAAACATAGAAAAGGGGTGAGCTCAAATGCCCAGTAAGGATAACAATATAGCGGAACATTCAAAAATAAGCATAAACATTTAAGGCAATGAATTACTAAAACAAAAGCCTTTTAAACTTGAACTTCCACATAGTATGGCAAAAGTAAAATGAAATAATGCCATTTACTTGTTCACATGGATATTCTACTAATCGAATAATCACATGCAAAATCAATAACCACTTTCATAATGTTGGAATGTATAATGCTAAACATTAATTACTTTTCAAGGCCTCGTCCCAAGACCTTGGGGCAAACTGTAACCGGAACCCAACTCGGAGTGCCTCTAATAACCGGACACCAACCCGGAGTGCCTCTAATAACCGGACACCAACCCGGAGTGCCTCTAATAACCGGACACCAACCCGGAGTGCCTCTAATAACCGGACACAAACCCGGAGGGCTTACTTTTACCAGTCCCTAACCTGAAGGGCTTACTTTTACCAGTCCCCAACCTGGAGGGCTTACTTTAACCAGTCCCCAACCTGGAACATACTTGTCCAACAAATTCATATGAAGTAAAGATTGAAATATAACATAAACATTCTTATTGGAACTAGCATACGAAATGTCAATACTTTCACCATAAACTATGAATGGTATAAAAATAGCACATCCACAGTAAAACAGATCACAAAACCTTCAAAACAATATAGAAGTTTTGTATCATAATAAATCAACTTCAAATAATCTTAAAACCCATCAAAGGATGTTGACATAGATGAAATCAAAATTCTTTTTAAAGAAATATCTCCTTTTATTTTGAAATAATTTAAGATCCATATAAAATCAAACATTTTCTTTGAAAATAATCTTATAAGATTTTAAGGGAAGCTTTGACGATTTTATAATGGCGGAAAATAACTGCACCCGCCGTATAAGTTAAAAAAACATTCTTATCTTAATTCTGTCGAAAAGGTTAAAAAGCACCTTGTTTGGAAAACGACGGAAAGATTCCCTTATAAAACTCTTATAAAAAGTCAAACAAGGGTATAAATGACTTTAACCCATATTATTTTAAATATTAAAAATGTTTTGAAATACATTTTGAAGAAACATGGATGTGGATGATAACGAGATCCCAGTAGATTATTACGTATAAACAACCTCGGATAATGAAGAGATTGTGAAATAACCCTTACCAGTTTGGTAACTTATGAAACATACAACCCATGAATGAGGTATCATACAATGAATATGTAAGTACACATAAATTAGAGTTTATTACACAAAGAATATAATTATGGGCAGTACATACACCACACAAAAGGTAATGGTGGCAATATGGCATGAATCTCACGGGAATAAGGAGTGAGATGAAAACCCCTTACCACGTTAATCAACTGAGTCGTATGGCCAAAAGTTAATAACCACCAAATTATTTACAGAATAACATGAATATGATAATATATATCAAATTCCAGTACACAATACACCACTTTCAATAATTTAGTGGCGAATAATGGAAATCTCACGGAATTGAATGTGAGATAAGAAAATCCCTTACCTTGTACTTTTCCTTGGTTGGGGTAGGTTAACCTCCTGTATAATGGTGAAATAATTGTTATTAAATTATACAAGAATCATATACATTAATATGATATCATATATGATCTTTTAACATTGCTTTATTAATAATATCTTAGTATTATCGTCGTTTCGGGTGATAATCGATTCGTTCTTCTTAAATGTTTGGTTACGTAAGACATGTTTGTAATGGATAGATTATATCTTATTCATAATCAGAATGATATTAACATTATTTTTAACCCTAAAATGAGAATAAGACTTGAATGGATACGATGGAGGATGGATCTCACCGCGTTCGTGGAGACGGTAGTCCGTACGTACGCACGAACGCTACTTCCATTTAATTTTTATTTTAAAAGAATTGAATCCAAATGATACATAGGTATATTACTATTCCAGTATAATATAATATTTTATATATGTTACTTATGTTCATTAACACCATCCTTTATACGTTCCATGTGTGGTATGAACGAGTCATATCATTTTAAGGGGGCGGTAGTCCGCACTTCCTCAAATGAAATTATCGTATGTATATACAACATGAAACGAATAATGGTATGAAATAAAATGGAATTACAGAAGCTTATATATAATATATATATCATTAATATCATATTTAATTACAGTGCCATCATAATGTCCACCATGAGAGGCGGTAAGATGTATTTGAACAATCATCGTTTCGTGAGGCGTTAGTTTTCCATCCACAGAAACATTATGTTCATCATCCATTAGATGGAGTTGTGTGTATGTTTAGTTTGAATACTTCTTATAAAAACATCCTAGTATATTGAGGATACTGGTGTTGTTACAAAAGAAAGGAAATAAAAAGAGTTTGGGGGTTGGAGAAGCAAAATAAAGGAAAATAATTTAAGAGAAATTGTTACCTTTAATTTAGGTAACTCACTTTGGTTGGAACCAAACGACTTCTTGAAATGATTTCTGCCTAAGGGGAAGCTTCAAGGAGGAGGAGAGGGATGTGGGGAGCTTAGTTGGGCAGAGTTTGGACGAGCCAAGTGGCTTGAGAGGTGTGAGGAATGAGTAGAAGTGGTCTCCTTTTATAAGGGAGAAGAGGGGCTCTTTAGGAAAGAGTGAAAGTATTACTTTATAATATAATTATATTCGGTTTATAATGGTCCAAAAATCATTGAGGTCGAAGATAAGATGACTAATATTCTAAATAACATCAAACAATAAGAATTGGACAGGTTTTAGATAATATTTTAATCATTATAATCTTATTTATTTAAATGATTTATTAATGAGGTAAACATTGCATCATTATTGTGTCATTAATAATTTAAATTATTTGATGTCTAAAAATTATAAATAAAATATAATTATGTAGGAAATCGTTTTATCGTTCTAATGAATATTTATAATCGAAAATCCAACATGTATAACCCTATGTAAAAATTGTTCTTCTAAAAGATGTAAGCTTATGCCATTTTTATTTTTATTTTAACTTTATTAATATAAAGTGTCCCTACCACATACAAGTGGCTCCAAGGGGTCCCCAAATTGACCCAAGGATGCTCATGGTCGGGTATGTGTCCACCAATAAGGTTAGGACACGTTTTAGGGTAATTTTGTATTATTATAATATTATTTTTTAACCTTTATTTATCGGATTTACCCTTTAACCATGGTAAATAAAATATTTACCGCAGTAATTATTCAAAATGTGTAAAAATAAAAGTTACCTATTTAAATAATTTGGACATCCTGATTCCAAATATGTAATCCATTTTTCCAAATTCAAAACACAGAAGTGGCAGAAATTAATTTAAAATTAATTCCCGCTGTCAAAATAAAAAGCGTGTTTTTAAGAGATAATAACTAACAAAAGATTGATACTTGTTTATGTTCGGTTTAATTGTAAAATTATGTCCAATGACCAACATTATATTAAATGGTAAAAATATATTCTAAATATACTTTAAAACTACTAAAATTCATAATTTATCACTATTAATTATTTTGATTAAAAAAGTTGTTTTTAATTAAAATTTAGTAATTTTCACTATTCATCAAAATATGAAAGTTATCCGAAAAGTACCAAAATTTCACCTTAGGCTAAATTAGATATTCCGAATCCTAAAATGAAGTCCATTTTGAAATATAAAATATATATAATTTTAAAAAGTAGTTATTACTATTCACAACGGCTAGTTTAATTGGTTGTTAGAACTCGGTGTTGCGTACAACACACGCTATCACATTATTCAAAGAGAAGCGTACCGTAGAAGCTTGGGATGTTTCATTTTAAATTTTTGATGTCCCCATTTAGTCAAAAAGTTTAAAATATAGTATTTAAAAGGGGTTCACTATTAAAGTTGATAAAAGTGCAATACTGAAAATGAATTTGTTCTTGCATTATATCTAAGAAACTCATAATATGGATTCTAAAATTATAAGGATTATATAAACATTAAAATTTATCTAATACTATTCATAACCTCTTTTGAACGGCTTGTTTGGTAAGTCATGGTGTGCTTGAACTTTGTGTTTCATGTAGTGAATGTTATTGAATTATTTTGAAGAACTAACACACTATGAAATCTTGGGGTGTTACATTCTCCCCTCCTTCAATAAATTGCGTCCTCGCAATTTGAAATTGTTCTTCGAAAATAAAAGGTTGAAAATATATAATATATTTGTGGGAAACCCCACATCGGAAATTGGGTTACTAAAATTTAGTCTTAATATGATGAAAAGAGAAATCAAAGGGTCACCACCAAATTATGATCTCGATTAGGAGAACATTGGTGGCAATTAGAGACATGTAATTGGAGGAAAAACGTAAATATTTATAGGTAGTGATTGAGGTCATCAATCACAAACAAGTATAAAATTGAGGTCCTTAAATTCATCAATCTATGATGATTTGAAATACCATTGGTTCAACAAAACATAGGGTATTAGGATAACACATTTTTGACGTTTCAAAATATCTTAGTTGAAATCCCACATCGAAAAATGAATTAACGAGGCCTCTATTTAAAATAAAGAGTGGAAAGTATGAAGATTACCGAAAATAACACATACTAGGGTTCCATGTAGGAAAATATGGATATGGAAGAGAAATCTATCCATCAATTATCTGATGGAGAGTGGTAGAGAACATGGCTATGAAAAGGCCAACAATCCTAAAGCCATGAATTAGTGATGATTTAAGGTACCATCTAGGACAACATTTTTGTTCTATGTTCCTTTTATTAATGTTGAGGAATTTATTTATGAGATTGGCTAAGATCATAAGGAGATATACTTACTTTATAATTAGAGTTTTATCCATTGATAAGATTCTACCACAAACTCATCTATCACTCTAAAAGATAATAGAATGTAATTTTTTTTATTTATACTATTCGTATAGGGTTCCAAAATAAACGAATTTATAATTCATCTACATGATCTTTTAATAAAAACTACATTATTTAATCTAGGACATCTCATGGGCCAGTGGTAGGTGATACACCCTTGTCTCCCTTCGGTTGCGGGTTCAAGTCTCGCAGCCTTGCCGGACGCGACGGGTTGCATCCCGACCTCCGGGTTGTCCTTTTATGGCAATCCAAAATAATCCAAACTAGAACTATCCAAAATACTTATATCCAAACTCACAGTCTAACATTTATAAGGAAGGTAAACATAATATAGATCCTTTTTACCCCGTAATAGCATATGAATACCTTCATCATGTATTACCATATTTCTTATTGATTACATTCATGCTCCCTTATTCCATATAGAATGCTGGATATACTTCATTAATCCAAAAATGTTTTAAACCCCAACGATGATGGAATATACAAATCATTAATCAGTTCCAGGGTAGTCAAGAATATCCAATACAGTTTATTCAAAACAATCACATATTATTCCAAAATCACTACCTCAGTATCAGAACTATATTATGATTTATCATTCTCTCAACCATATATTTTCCAAAAATTTATCCTGCTATTGAGTCACTTTTCTTTGTTCCACACAATCTCAAGTCCTTAATGAAATAGTACTGCAGTACAATCCTTATATACTCCATGATTATTGTAACAAGTACATTGTTGATACAACACTCAATTGACATAATCAACATAAGAACTCTAATCATTCCTCTTCATCTGTGGTAGTATCATAACTTGATTATTATCCAATAACATCATTTGCGACATAGTCTGATGACTGGGACATAGGTTCGCGTAGTGTCCAAACTCCTTGCAAATGAAGCATTGTACATTTAAAACCATATTCTTACCCTTGCAGTCACGTACTTTGTGCCCTTTTCCTCCACACTTATAACAAACTCCCATTCCTTTCAGGCAAGTTCCAGGGTGTTTCTTTCCACAGTTACCACATATGGGAAAATTCATCTTTTCCCTTTTCCCTTTATCCATCTTTCTCTCTTCCATCCTTTTCTTCTCTTGGTTCCCTTCAAAGCCATAGGACTCAGTAAACTCTTTACTTATCTTATCAACACATGATATTATTTCTTCATATGATGATAATACATGGAAGACTATTTCTCTTATAAATTCTAGCTTAAGACCATGAAAGATATGATCCTTCCTTCTCTTTGAATCATGTGTATTTCTGGAGTTCTCATTCCTTCTACTGGGCGCCACTTCTAAACAATGGCATAAACTAGATCAGTTTATGAATCAAAATACATAATCCCATACTTATAAAACACTTAACATAAATTGAACTATTTATGGATATAATCCATAATCATAAAAATGTTTTCTTTGAGGAAGTATATACTCATAAACCCTTCATAATGATTTGTAAAGAAAATGAGAGTTATCCTAAGCATATCCCCCGGGAGTGTCGTAACCAAGAGTGAAGCAAGGCCCGTTGTCGTGCACCAGTTCCCGTTCGAGTCTAGCTCAAATCGGTGTTTTCGGGTTTTACCCCTAGGTACATCTGTGCCAGAGCCGCCTCTACCTGCTCATATCCAGACAGGGATGTATTGCTCGGAAAACTCAAAAAATCTCTACAATACCAAAATTCTAGGAAGTTATTCTATACTAATCCTCAAAGTTCATCTTAGGTATATGTGCTCTAATCAGAGTTTATCTAAATCTAGCTTCCAAGGTTTGTACTAAACTTCCTCTGATACCAACTGTAACGCCCCGACCCCAGCTACCCAGAGTCGGTGCATTACTTCATAACATTGGCATGATCACAAGAAAGATCAAATCTCGAAAGACCGATTGGTTTAGTAGCCTTGGAAACACTAGATATATTCATAAGTTTTACATTACATCATAAAATGAAAAACTATAACAACAACATAATGTTTCCACAGTCCTCACTATAATCCCCTCATAATATCCCTGCAGGTCATTCATAACTTATATCTTCACATCCTGGGAAAAATAAAACATAGAAAAGGGGTGAGCTCAAATGCCCAGTAAGGATAACAATATAGCGGAACATTCAAAAATAAGCATAAACATTTAAGGCAATGAATTACTAAAACAAAAGCCTTTTAAACTTGAACGTCCACATAGTATGGAAAAAGTAAAATGAAATAATTCCATTTACTTGTTCACATGGATATTCTACTAATCGAATAATCACATGCAAAATCAATAACCACTTTCATAATATTGGAATGCATAATGCTAAACTTTAATTACTTTTCAAGGCCTCATCCCAAGACCTTGGGGCAAACTGTAACCGGAACCCAACCCGGAGTGCCTCTAATAACCGGACACCAACCCGGAGTGCCTCTAATAACCGGACACCAACCCGGAGTGCCTCTAATAACCGGACACCAACCCGGAGTGCCTCTAATAACCGGACACAAACCCGGAGGGCTTACTTTTACCAGTCCCTAACCTGGAGGGCTTACTTTTACCAGTCCCCAACCTGGAGGGCTTACTTTAACCAGTCCCCAACCTGGAACATACTTGTCCAACAAATTCATATGAAGTAAAGATTGAAATATAACATAAACATTCTTATTGGAACTAGCATACGAAATGTCAATACTTTCACCATAAACTATGAATGGTATAAAAATAGCACATCCACAGTCAAACATATCACAAAACCTTCAAAACAATATAGAAGTTTTGTATCATAATAAATAAACTTCAAATAATCTTAAAACCCATCAAAGGATGTTGACATAGATGAAATCAAAATTCTTTTTAAAGAAATATCTCCTTTTATTTTGAAATAATTTAAGATCCATATAAAATCAAACATTTTCTTTGAAAATAATCTTATAAGCTTTTAAGGGAAGGTTTGACGATTTTATAATGGCGGAAAATAACCGCACCCACCGTATAAGTTAAAAAAAACATTCTTATCTTAATTCTGTCGAAAAGGTTAAAAAGAACCTTGTTTGGAAAACGACGGAAAGATTCCCTTATAAACCTCTTATAAAAAGTCAAACAAGGGTATAAATGACTTTAACCCATATTCTTTTAAATATTAAAAATGTTTTGAAATACATTTTGAAGAAACATGGATGTGGATGATAACGAGATCCCAGTAGATTATTACGTATAAACAACCTCAGATAATGAAGAGATTGTGAAATAACCCTTACCAGTTTGGTAACTTTTGAAACATACAACCCATGAAAGAGGTATCATACAATGAATATGTAGGTACACATAAATTAGAGTTTATTACACAAAGAATATAATTATGGACAGTACATACACCACACAAAAGGTAATGGTGGCAATATGGCATGAATCTCACGGGAATAAGGAGTGAGATGAAAACCACTTACCACGTTAATCAACTGAGTCGTATGGCCAAAAGTTAATAACCACCAAATTATTTACAGAATAACATGAATATGATAATATATATCAAATTCTAGTACAGAATACACCACTTTCAATAATTTAGTGGCGAATAATGGAAATCTCACGGAATTGAATGTGAGATAAGAAAATCCTTTACCTTGTACTTTTCCTTGGTTGGGTAGGTTAACCTCCTGTATAATGGTGAAATAATTGTTATTAAATTATACAAGAATAATATACATTAATATGATATCATATATGATCTTTTAACATTGCTTTATTAATAATATCTTAGTATTATCGTCGTTTCGGGTGATAATCGATTCGTTCTTCTTAAATGTTTGGTTACGTAAGACATGTTTTTAATGGATAGATTATATCTTATTCATAATCATAATGATATTAACATTATTTTTAACCCTAAAATTAGAATAAGACTTGAATGGATACGATGGAGGATGGATCTCACCGCGTTCGTGGAGACGGTAGTCCGTACGTACGCACGAACGCTACTTCCATTTAATTTTTATTTTAAAAGAATTGAATCCAAATGATACATAGGTATATTAATATTACAGTACAATATAATATTTTATATATGTTACTTAAGTTCATTAACACCATCCTTTATACGTTCCATGTGTGGTATGAACGAGTCATATCATTTTAAGGGGGCGGTAGTCCGCACTTCCTCAAATGAAATTATCGTATGTATATACAACATGAAACGAATAATGGTATGAAATAAAATGAAATTACAGAAGCTTATATATAAAATATATATCATTAATATCATATTTAATTACAGTTCCATCATAATGTCCACCATGAGAGGCGGTAAGATGTATTTGAACAATCATCGTTTCGTGAGGCGTTAGTTTGCCATCCACAGAAACATTATGTTCATGATCCATTAGATGGAGTTGTGTGTTTGTTTAGTTTGAATCCTTCTTATAACAACATCCTAGTATATTGAGGATACTGGTGTTGTTACAAAAGAAAGGAAATAAAAAGAGTTTGGGGGTTGGAGAAGCAAAATAATGGAAAATAATTTAAGAGAAATTGTTACCTTTAATTTAGATAACTCACTTTGGTTGGAACCAAAGGACTTCTTGAAATAATTTCTGCCTAAGGGGAAGCTTCAAGGAGGACGAGAGGGATGTGGGGAGCTTAGTTGGGCAGAGTTTGGACGAGCCAAGTGGCTTTAGAGGTGTGAGGAATGAGTAGAAGTGGTCTCCTTTTATAAGGGAGAAGAGGGGCTCTTTAGGAAAGAGTGAAAGTATTACTTTATAATATAATTATATTCGGTTTATAATGGTCCAAAAATCATTGAGGTCGAAGATAAGATGACTAATATTCTAAATAACATCATCCAATAAGAATTGGACAGGTTTTAGATAATATTTTAATCATTATAATCTTATTTATTTAAATGATTTATTAATGAGGTAAACATTGCATCATTATTGTGTCATTAATAATTTAAATTATTTGATGTCTAAAAAAAATAAATAAAATATAATTATGTAGGAAATCTTTTTATCTTTCTAATGAATATTTATAATCGAAAATCCAACACGTATAACCCTATGTAAAAATTGTTCTTCTAAAAGATGTAAGATTATGCCATTTTTATTTTTATTTTAACTTTATTAATATAAAGTGTCCCTACCACATACAAGTGGCTCCAAGGGGTCCCCAAATTGACCCAAGGATGATCATGGTCGGGTATGTGTCCACCAATAAGGTTAGGACACGTTTTAGGGTAATTTTGTATTATTATAATATTATTTTTTAACCCATATTTATCGGATTTACCCTTTAACCATGGTAAATAAAATATTTACCGCAGTAATTATTCAAAATGTGTAAAAATAAAAGTTACCTATTTAAATAATTTGGACATCCTGATTCCAAATATGTAATCCATTTTTCCAAATTCAAAACACAGAAGTGGCAGAAATTAATTTAAAATTAATTCCCGCTGTCAAAATAAAAAGCGTGTTTTTAAGAGATAATAACTATCAAAAGATTGATACTTGTTTATGTTCGGTTTAATTGTAAAATTATGTTCAATGACCAACATTATATTGAATGGTAAAAATATATTCTAAATATACTTTAAAACTACTAAAATTCATAATTTATCACTATTAATTATTTTGATTAAAAAAGTTGTTTTTAATTAAAATTTAGTAATTTTCACTATTCATCAAAATATGAAAGTTATCCGAAAAGTACCAAAATTTCACCTTAGGCTAAATTAGATATTCCGAATCCTAAAATGAAGTCCATTTTGAAATATAAAATATATATAATTTTAAAAAGTAGTTATTACTATTCATAACGGCTTGTTTAATTGGTTGTTAGAACTCGGTGTTGCGTACAACACACGCTATCACATTATTCAAAGAGAAGCGTACCGTAGAAGCTTGGGATGTTTCATTTTAAATTTTTGATGTCCCCATTTAGTCAAAAGGTTTAAAATATAGTATTTAAAAGTGGTTCACTATTAAAGTTGATAAAAGTGCAATACTGAAAATGAATTTGTTCTTGCATTATATCTACGAAACTCATAATATGGATTCTAAAATTATAAGGATTATATAAACATTAAAATTTATCTAATACTATTCATACCCTCTTTTGAACGGCTTGTTTGGTACGTCATGGTGTGCTTGAACTTTGTGTTGCATGTAGTGAATGTTATTGAATTATTTTGAAGAACTAACACACTATGAAATCCTGGGGTGTTACAGATTTCGGATTTCCAATTGTCACTATTCCTTCATTAATGTATTTCACATTCTTCTGAAACATTATGTCTCTTGTCCTGTGATTAGAACACCCACTATCAACAATCCATGCACGTTCTACCTTTTTTGATTTCAACACAGTTTCAATCACAAGACCATTATATTCTTCCTTTTCATTCTTCACCTCCAGCTTATGAGATATATTAATACCCTTTTGTAATACTGGAAACAAAAAAAGACATCGTTTAGAAAGATTTATAGGCTATTCTTGTCTTTTTCAAATAGTTTCCAATAGTTGGAACCTATTTTCAACTATCACACCAGCCTTTTATGATTTATTCTTAACATCCTTCTCGTATATATTCTTTTTATAGGATTGACCTCCCCTCAAAACTTGTCCACCATAACTTGCAAAACAATAGTAAATTTCTGGTTGAACAAACACTTATTTCCCATGTGTATGAATCCACCACAATACCATCTGTATCTATAGAATTTATGTTTCCCTCTGAAAAATCCATACTGGCTGGACTTGTGAACATGATTCTCAGCACTCTTCTTAATAGAAATATATTGACCATTAGAATTCCTGTTTTCAATCATAACTTTCTTCTTCATCTTAGATTTATCTTCAGACTTATCTGAAATAGAAGTAGTTGAAATCTTTTAGAAGATTGGATTTTATAGTACTTCTGATTTTTTAGCATTGAAGACTATGGACACATACACAGCCTTTCCATATTTGTTTTATGGATGTTATGAATAATAAAGATTAAAGGAGAAGTAGTTATAAAGAAAAAGAAGAAGAAACTCTACTTGAGTATCATCTAAAAACGAGTTGAAATATTCATTGAGAAATATAATAATGCATGAGAAGGAAAATAAGAAGATGATAAATTGATAATCCTCATTTGATAATCACGAAATTTTTCTTGATGAAAATGTAATGTTGGCCTTCATATTTACTTCCAGATGTTCATTACGATTCTATTCACTCTGAATAGAATTTTGTAGATCATCAATATTCTTTTCCAACATTACATTCTCATCAAGAAAAATTTCGTGATTATTTAATGAGGATTATTTATTTATCAACATCTTATTTTCCTTCTCATGCCTTATTATATTTCTCAAAAAATATTTCATCTTTGCTTTTAGATGATACTTAAGTAGAGTTTATTCTTCTTCTTCTTTATAACTACTTCTCCTTGAATCTTTATTATTCATAACTTCCATAAAGGTATTCTCTCTAGCTATCTCAATAAATGTTTTTTCGGATTCAGCTACACTATCCTCTTATTTTTCATCTTTGGAAAACATGATTTTTCTTTAGATTTGATGAACATTTTATCTTTTCCCCTAGAATAATATTTATCTTTATAACCCAATATCTTCCATAACCTTCTTTTCCTTCTATTTTCATCATCACTATCTTCATCTTTCTCTTTTTCAGGAAAATTAGCTACAAAGTGGCCAATAGCATCACATTCAAAACATTAAAAGGTATGTTTCCCCTTATGTTTCATTATACCTCATTTCACATTCTTAGAAAATAATGATTATATTTCATGAAAATTTTTACATACCACATCTTCAGAATTGGATTCACCAGCTTTATCATTAATGGGAATCATCTTTGACTTATCATTATTTGAAGCCTTGAAATACATTTCTTTATAATCTTTTTTTTCTCATCACAGGATTGTCCATTATCATTTCATAAGTTATTAAAGTTCAATGAAAATCATCCAAAGATTGTGTTCTATGGTCTTTGTCTTCCATTCATCTAACTTTAGCATCATACATGTTGGGTAGAATTACCAAGAAATTTTAAACTATTGTATAATCCTACAAAATTTTCACCAAGACATCTAATTGTATTGAAATTTTCATTTACCCTGGTAAATAAATCCCCAAAAGATTCAGACTCACCGATTTTCAAGTCTTCATATATCAGTCTCAAGATTTGTAGTTTTTCCTTCTTTATTTTTTTATTTCCATCATAGATGTTCGTTAACTTATCCTAGACAACATTAGATATGGAGACACCTTTCAATCATAGAAATTCACACTCAAAAATATATAAGAGTAATTTATTTTTATCCCTTCCATAAATCTCATGATTCTTCTTAACAATAGGTGTAAGAGGAACACTTTCATCAATAAGTGGAAATCCATCTGTTGTAGTTTCAAAAACTTCATACCCAAGAGACATAAGATAAGGAGTCATTATATCTTTCCAGATATGATAACTCTTCTAATAAAATATCAGAATCTCTTTATAATTCATGACATTCATACTTTCCATCGCAACTTATCTTCTAAACTTCAACAAAGAACAAATTTATGGATCCTATCGCACTGGTACCAATTGATGTTTCCCATTGAGGATCCATGTATCACTAATAGGGGAGGGGGTGAATTAGTGTTATCTTTTTCTTTTATGTATAATTATTTTTATAACAAACTTCTCCACCTATTAAATATTTCCTTACCTACTAAACACAATAAAAACACACATCCAAAGGAACATAAAATTTACAAGGTTCATTACTCAACAAGAGTAGCTACGTCATTCATATGGTAAAAAAATAATCAAGTACCATGAAATTCACTAGAAAAAATACTTTGATTTGGAATAAAAAAAGTAGTATATAAACTTAAACTCATTTAGATATTTAAATACAACCCACAAGTTCTTTTTTACCCACTTAGAACAAATAAAGAATTGCAATGTTTCTGTTCTTCTTAATGAACTTTCACAAATATGATATCTAAAAATAGTTCTTCTATTTCCTACATAGAAGATGGTTTGAAATACCTTGTGCACAACATATTACTTATGCTGAACTCAAATATTTCACAATCCATTTTAGGTGTTTTTCACACACCTTTCATTCCATGTGTGCAAGATTTTATTTTTTGTCGTGAAACACCTCTTTCACACAACATCAATCTTGCGCACAACTTCCCCTTCATATGCACAAATCTATTTTTTTGTACAAAATACTTTATTTAAAATTATTCTTTACCTTCATCGATTTGTATTTCTCTAACATTAAATCTTTTCAAATGATAGGGGGTCACATCTTATTTATAGGCATCACCGACCCCCATGTGCAAAAACTCTGATACATTGTGCAAGATCATAATGTGTATCACAAATCCACATTTGATGTCTCATTGGGAATGCATGTATATTTCATACCAACTTCATGTTTTGAAAAATTCATGAATATTTTGTGCACTTCATTCCTTTTTCATTTTTTGATGTTATGAACTTGTATCATGACTTGCGTAAAACATTCCGAACACTCTTCAATCTTGGGCACAAAAAAACAATCTTTTAGATGAGCCTTTCCTTTTCCTAATCTTGATTTTTGAATCATGGAACTACACTTAAATGCAATATACCAAGCCATATTCAATCATGCATGAAACATCCTTTTCCAAATGTATATTTCTCCACCTCTCGATTTTGATCCCCAAAATATTTCCACTCACTAGAAAATAGTGAATCCATAAAAACTTCTTCGGCAAGAACACCAATGATGCTTCATTGTCATCTAGATTATACAACAAACAACCGCTTTAATCCGGAACCATTTCTACCATGATATACAGTATTTGATATAACACCATTATAATCACCGTATTTTAAATGTAAAGTACTACAACATCCCTTTATTCCAACAACATCATTCTTTCCAATAAAACCTGAATATGATTAGCATTACCTTTTCCCCCACATCCTTCATAAGTCTTGAAACAGAATTTCTTAAAACATAAAATATATTTGAAATATACATTAAAAAAGCATCATCTATTTAACCCTGGAATGTATTGTAACTTCCTTATCTAGCCTAATCCACTTATACAAATTTGTGTGATTTATTTTATTATCAAACTTCCTTGACAACAAATGACAATACTAGAAAATGACACTCTACGTTATTATCATGGACGTCACACTATGAATTATACCCAATTTTTTTATGAGGAATGAATTGGATTGTCTCTAAGGATATTGCCATTATTTTATTTCTTGAGCGATTCCCATTTTCTTCTATTTGAAATTCCTTGGATGTGATCATTGGACAAATGGATCCACATGCTCTGGTATATGCATGGATTTCCTTAATATAAAACTATGTAGATAAAATCATATGATAGTTGAATGTTACGAATGATTCATGGGTTTCCATTTTAGAAAACAACAATGAAAGGCTCAGAAATTAACAGCATTACAAGAATCTATGGACAAAACATAGGATTCTCTTTATAGAATTCCTTGGAAGGGATCACAGGATGAATGAATTATACCACACTTGTTGATTATTATATGTGGATATATGATAATTATTATACTAGGTCAACTTGTAAATGTATCATGGGCCTTATCCTTCTAATGGTCCTATGTCCAAATACATGTGAATACCCATAATTCTCTACATGGTTTTAAATACTCTCTTTTATGGATTCTTAGTCTTATAGTAATGGGTCCTTAGAACATACTATTTCTATCACCTTACCATTATGGAAATTGATTGGGTTCACACTAGTTATTTTATATATCATCATGTATTTTTTAACATATAATCTTATATATACATGTGGGCATGTTTATAGATATTCTAGATTAGCTCAAAGCATGTATGGTTGACCATGTTCTCTTGAGGAACCTATGCCTGACTTGTGGCATTTATTTATTTATTTGATACATTATTAATTATACCATCACACTAATATATTTTATATTCAAATAATTTTTAACTTTATAAATCATTAGTGGTGGTCAAATGAGTATATATCACAACTTCTTCAGGCCTCCATATCATTGGGGTACCCGAATATATCTCATTGTTTCAATATCAGATTCTAGTTCTGACTTAATTATTGTTGTTCATCATTATATGAGCCTAGGAGGAAAAGTCTAAGTCGGTTCTTATGATTCTCATGAAGATAGAATTTGTGGATTATTTATTTCCTTTTTATGATTTATGTATTACCTAATTTATATTTACTACCTTAGTTATGTATTATCATATGGACATTCATCATTGATTTAACATTTTTTGTTGAAAATTTTATCATTTATTTTTATCTTCTACTGATTTCTATTTATGAATATTCTAATATTGTATATTGATTGTTTAATAATCTATTATACCATTTTTATACTCTACCCATGAGGTTATATTCTCCCTGACATACCATGAGTGAACCATCACTACTAGTCAGAATCTTATGGCATACTAGGAGGTTCCCTTGAGGGCATGTGACTGACTGTATAAGGGAAACAATTTAGTGGATCCTTGGTTGAGGTGTTAAAACATGTTATAAGGGGATTTTTCTCCTTGTAATACAATTTTGGGCTGATATATAAGAGACTATTGATGTTTCATGATTTTTTAAGTAACTTTATATGATAGTGATTAGTCCACACATGTGGAAATTATCAAGTGTCTTGGGATTTATAAATTTTTCATTCTATTTATTATTATTGTTGAATATGATTTCACCTTGGGTTATTGGTGTAATTTCCATTTCTTACTGATTTATGCTAATTTAACCTTGTCTGGTATAACAAGGTAGTGTTGATACATGCATCATTATAGGTAAATATAGATTTACATTCCATGCATATGATACACCTTGTAGGTTATATTTTTGGTCTTCCTAGTAACAAGTCAGATGTGCCTGATGTGTTTTAGAATATTGATTATCAGTATACTATGTTTAACAGATTTTATATCATGTTTTTCATATATATAACACTATGTTGGATTCTTTCTTATATAGTGGATTTCCATTATTATTTCAATGTATACATTCATGAATAGAATTCCATGTTATAATTATGATAAGTCATTTAAAAAAAATTAGATTCAACATAATCATTGTTTCCCACCACAAATTGAAGGTGGAATTCTATTTAACTAGCTTATTTGGACTTGTTTGATCTATTTTCCATTGGTATCTTGGGATAAAACAATTATGGTTTTGATTAAATGGGGGTCCAATAGAAATTTACATAGTGTATTGGCCGTTAAAAATTATGAATGTAAACCAATATAATAGAAAAACTACAAATGAAAATTACATATTCTAAAATCAAATTAAAAACATGGTTTGAGTTATATAAACACCAATTGTAATTTATAATTATTGTACCTTTATAACATCGAAATTTTTATTTATCTAACCAAACCATAGTGATTTGATGTGTATACTCGAATATAATTTTTAACTGAAATGGTAGACTATATACAATCTATTAAATAAATTGGTCATGGAGAATGGTATGACTAAATTCAAAATTTTACAACCCATAAAAATTATGTTAGTTGGGGAATTATGCTTATGAGATATTCTTTTCATGATCCAATTAGCATGGTCCTAGAGCTTTCTTTATATGAGACAAACCCACTAATGGTGTTGCTGAATCTTGGAATAATTAATAGGACCCTCATAATTCACCTTTACTTTCATATGAATTAATATTAAACCCCAAGGGGTTATATTCATGCAACATAAATATGGTTATTTAATGTGTCAGAAACCACATATATAGGTTAAGTACAAATTAACTGTTGAATCCTAATGAAATTGTCACCTTTAAATTTTAAAAATTATTTATCTACATTAGAGTTATACTAATTTGAGGTGTTCTTTAATTAAATAAAAATTACCACCTAAAGGGTATTTTACTTTATATATTGGATTTAAAAATTTCTATAACTATGTAAAATTTTAAATCATTGGAAAATATAAACTATGATTAAAATGGTTATTATTAGATAAAATTCCAAAATATGAATGGATTTTAGTTAAATATAATTGTTTATAAGGAATTTGGATATAACATGCATATGGTTCCATATCAATACAGCTAAATAATATTCTTAGAACATTTTCATTATGAATTATACTTGATGTAATGAAATTTCAATTTGTTAAAT
The DNA here is from genome assembly GCA_963277665.1 of Viscum album. Taxonomy (NCBI): domain Eukaryota; kingdom Viridiplantae; phylum Streptophyta; class Magnoliopsida; order Santalales; family Viscaceae; genus Viscum; species Viscum album. Next base: position 400,105,312 of record OY728131.1, on the reverse strand, counting down.
GGTTTAAAAAAATCTAATTCACAGCTAAACCCCCATGTAAGGGTTAAACATTATATTAAGTTTCTAATTTCTTTTGAATATGAACAAGAGCATTACCTATGTACTTATACTTATATCACATGAACCTAAATGATAGGTTGTAGAGAATAGTGATATTTTTTGTGTTACACAATTTTGGGATTTTATACCTTATGTTAAAAAATGGTTATCCTGGTTGTGGTAGCACCCAATGAATATAAATCATCGCTAAATCTTGTGATGATTTTTAGATGCTAGGTACTGTTCAAGTGCCTTTTGAATAGAGTATGAATATTAGTTATAAAATGACACATGGGTTGGAGGGGTGTTCATGTGATGAATTTACCCTCATTAAGGGTGTGAGATTCATGAAATTCTCAATTTCAATGGGTTAGACATGCCTATAGAATTATTATCCACTTGTTAGATCTTGTAATTTTTTCCCTTTATGAGACGCATGGTACTACTTCGATTGAATATTAAATGAAGATAAATGTTCTAGTTGTGTTCATGAAAAGTGTTAAGGTAGTATTCATCGAAATATGTAATAACCACATAGTTAAAAAATGGTATGGAGAACAAAATGAATTTGGTGGAAAGCGTTTAATCATTTTGCTGTTACTCTTTTGATAAGAAGTCTTCCATAATGTTGAGTGACCTAAGTGTTAAAGGAAATATAACTCATTCCAATTTTTTAGGATGATACTAAAAATGGATCAAGTGTTATTAAACAATCATATATGTTAGTTTTTATTTTACTCATAATTCTATAACATGCCTAGACGTAACTCATGAAGAGTGTCACATGTATGTCTGAAGGTGAATATGATCTAGCACCCCTTAAATCAAAGGATTCCCCCTATTTTAAATTTGGTTCCTATGGATACATGTTTTCCACATCTAGGATCCCCAGTTATAGGTCGATGGAACGCATTTATATTAAGGTTTTCCAATTTTATTAAATAATTTCTTGGAAAATCATATAGTTTGGAGCATCGCATCAAATGGGTTTTATCTTATCCTTCCATTTATAGGGAACACAACAATACATGACTAGTTTAAAATGGTTATAACTAATTTTCAATTCTCATAGGGATGGAGAGTTTTGATATATGTTTGTTCTTAAAAGGCTGCATGATTAGGATATGGTTGGCCACAAATGGGTCTATTGAAGATACTATTACTTAGGGATGGAATTTGGTTGTTGTGCTTGAATAACCACAATATATCTTATTGGTGAAGTCAAGATGTCTTGTTAATGGTGGTTTGTTAGAACTCACAACCAAACACTTTTAAGGGATGCCAGCCATATGAAATTAAAATTTTATTCCCTATGAGTTGTTCGGTATGATCGGTTGGAATCCATTTCTGTCACATAATCTCTAACACGACGGGGGAGTGTCTAGTTTTATTGGTAATTATTGATTACCTTGTATTGTACTCTCAGCAGAGAAATGATAATTCTCCCTATATTGACATCATTAAGGGAACACTAAGAGGGATTTGGTTATACATGGATCTAATAGAATATCTTAATACCTTGTTGGATCAATAAATGAACTCTATTAGAGTATCTAACTACGATCATGCCAAATCGTATAGGAAAACATTTTCCAAGTGATAACAGGAATCCCATTTAGAAGGCCATGGATAGAATCCTGGACACCAATTGAACACCTTACTCAATCACCAGTAAATGTACCATCATTGGTCTAAGTTAGTGATGTTTTTTATTGGCGCCTCAACTATGTACTGAGGCCTCACTTATAATCAAATGTGTATGGGCTAACATGGATGATATAGTTAGGACTCATATATTTTATTCTATAGTTACTATAGACATGTAGTTGGACTCAGATGATAATTTTCAAGGGAGAAATTCCATGTGTGTTGAATCGAGTATACACCCATGTTCATGATATGGAGAAACAACCTAAATAAATATTTGGGATGTAGAACTCATCTAAATCTAGTTAAGATATTCAATGTTTATGATCAAATCAAGATCTAGTCCCTTTGATAAATAGAATTTGTTTTTAGTTTTTATGTATCAGCTTCTAAAGATGATAATTTTCAACATAGTCAACTTCTAGTGGCATGAAATTATATTCCTTTTGTTTTCTAAATGTGGTTGGTGAGGAACTGTATCTGGAACATCATCGAGATGAGAGGAGTATAGTGTATAATCATCCAATGAATTTATTATAAAACATGGTTTGGCCAAACTAATTTTGGTAGATTAGAAATTTACTATTAGGTGAATTTATAATTCTTAGAGGAGTAATTAGAACATAATGGTCATGATTACATTGGAAATTCTAATGGTGGAAGTACCATGGTTTCGAATTGGCCTATCATGTTTAGACGTTCATTTCAAAGAGCCATAGGTTGGTGGATTAAAGTTATAAGGACATGATAATTTCTCGGGTTAAGTGGGATTGACTAAAGACAATCATTATATTCAATTTTTAATATGAGTGTTGGATTGTGTTTTAATGGATTATGTATTATACACTTAATGATTATTCTGATATGTGTGTTAGGTATTTAAAATGAAATGCATCCAGCTAATAAAAAGTAGCATGACCTAGGTAGGCCAGATAATGTTTCATTGTATTCCTCAATTCTTATTAGGGATGAGAAGTTAAATTTGTGTAGGTTCTAACATCCCATGTTTCATATCATTGAAAATTTTCTGAATTAATTTTAAATTTTATATTGGTGTGATGGTTATTTTGAATCATGATATTTAGAGTTACTATTCGAGGGTTTAAAAATCCAAAAATGATGTTTTTATATGTGGGTTATGTTTCAATGGTATTCTTGACAGTTCATCCAAACACAATAAGAAGAGTGGGAGTTCCATGATCCTAAAAATAGCTACTACTGTCCATTCATAATGTGAATGTGCTTCATAAGTGTCGATGTAGGATTTTGTATGTAGACCACTAGTGGCTTACCTGAAGGGACTCCCAATTTGAAACATGTTTATGTTGTGTATTTAGTTCACATCATGAAATTGGTTCTCATCATGAATCATGTGGGATGGATATTTTTAAAAGGGTTATAATGGGCATATCCCCTTATATAGTACACATAATAGGAGGGCGTTCATGATCCCTCGATCAGAGTAATGCACGCTCCCTATATTCTTCACCAATCACTATGATCTTGGGTGTATTTTGTTAGCGTCAAGGGGTAATATCTTCATACTCCTCTCTTCTAGGTTATTCTTCTTCCTCCATTACTTATCTTCAGATATTCAATTTAGGGATATTCTTTATTTCCATAAAAGCATAGTGGAAATATCCATTTTGGTAGGGGTTTTACTATGCCTAAGAAGGGGCCATCCCGAGATGTTTTATTCACTTAACCATTATCCATATAGTTGAGGTATGTCACATCTGTGAATTCATAAAATTTTAAATATTTAATTAAATTGATTAGTAGTTGTTTTTACACAATTGGTTTGATATTTTCCTAGGAATGGAGTCATGTGTACCTAGAAGACCTTTTCCAATTGTTCTCTTATATTTTCATCAACTGATATGAATCCATTTTAGATAAGATCTTACAAACATATGTTTTATAGATGAAACATCATCAATATTTGAAGAAGCTTCTAAGAGCTTTTTTTGTTAAGGCTTCCAAAAGGTAATTGGTTTGTATACTCTCTCATTAAAGTCTCATCATTTATAACATGCATAATTTTACCGCACACTTTAATTTTCATACATTTCTTATAATTTATGTAATTAAATAAATATATTTATAAAAAAAATCCTTAATTTTTTGTTTATTGTTTATCTAATATATCTCGTTATGGATTCTCACCTAAACTAAAACCACCCCTTTGGTGTGTTTCTTATATGCCTGCATCTACTATGCCATTTAGGTAATAATCCCACCCTTATAAGTTTCTTCTTAAAAGATCATATTTATAATTCATTCGTCGTCCTGATCAATTTTTTCAGAGTGATAAATTTATCCTATTGTAATTGATAATTAACCTGAAATAATGGAATTAAAATTATATGATCTCCCCAGATTAATAATAAAACCACCTATGAGGTGTTATGTCCTGTATAATAAAATGGTGAAATTGAATGGGACAAGTTAATTGATAAATTAGAATGGCCTATTTAAGTATACATTAATTGTGATATAGAATGATTTTGGAAAATTTATCTTTATTATTCATTTTTGAATTATAACAGTGCATGTTTATTAAAATTGCCTTCCTTTTGCTTAAATTTAAATATTTAACATAATTGTATATGCATTGAGAAACACTATGGTTCCTCTTTATGAATTCATTTAATGTGTTCGTAGAATAAATTAAATTTTATTTACCATGAGTGATAATTGGGATCCTTAGGTAGTAATCTTTATTTATTATCAAAGGTTACTTTCATTACATTATTCCTTGAGCAATACTCGGGTTCATCATTATTGAACACCATGGATATTTTCGAATGATATATCTTTTCCACATACTCTAGGAGATTCTTTAGTATCATTTCTACCAAATTACGTTCATAAGATCATAGGGAAATTGGATGTTATGAGAGATAACTGAGTTTCTTTATTATTGAACTCCAAGGATAGGATCAGAAATTAATTTTAAAACATGTCACTTTGGGAGGCACTTAGGTTCCACATTTTAGAACACCTTGGATGTTCTCATCAGATGAAAAAAATAATATCATTCATGTTTATTCTTATATAATTATATTTGTATCTTATCATGATGATTTTAAAGTAGGAAACCTTTTCTATGTACCTTGGGCCCTCAAGGTTCTAGTGATAATTTTTTCAAATAAACGCGAGTAGACAATGTTTTTATTCTTTATTTTAGAGACTCTATTTTATGATTCCTAGGATAATAGCCATTGTTCATAGGTCTATATTATCACATTGAACATTCAATTATGGGAATTTATTATGATAATACTGGTGAATTTTTATCTTTTAATATATTTATATATATATATTATTATATATATATGTGGGAATATTCCTAGAAATTTCGGATTAGGCCGAAAAGGGTTTGGTTAGCCATGTATCCTTGATGAACTTGAGCCCTACTTGTTTGATTTATTTATATTTTTCCCTTATTTATTCATTATACCAACATTCTGTTGTATTATATATTCAAATACAAGAAGTATTTACAAACCAATGGAGGTGGCCTACTAAGTATATCTCAGATCCTATTTGGGCCACCATAACACTAGGGTACCTGGACAGATCTCATGGATCTTGAATTAGGTTAAATTTTTAGCCTAATAATTTTTATTCTTATTCAATGGATCTTTGGAGAACATGAATAAGTATGTGGTTAAGATTCTCATGGGGATATCCTTTAAGGATTTTTTTTGTAATATTATATGTATTAAATTTTTTACATCTACTCCCTTTTTTATATAGTATCATCTGGGAATGCATGCATGATTTTACATTTAGCGTCGACTATTTTATCAATTATTTTTATCTTCTCCTGCAATTTATTTGCACCGTTCTTTATATTGGATATTTAATGGTTCATTATCTATTATACCACTATGATACTTTGATCATGAGGGTATTGTATCCTCATTGTAGAGTCCTTGTACCCTCATTACTAATCGATAATATCATGAATATTGGGATGAATTTTTGAGGCAATGAGACTAAAAGACTTTGGGCACCATTTTAGCGGCTCCCTAGTCGGGACATTACAAAATCATAGTATGTATTCTACTTTCAAGGATGGTGGTATTTTATGACAAGAAATTAGGATTTATTTTTTCATAATAAGTTAATGATTTTATGAGGAGTTCAGAGTTCTAGTTTTAACAACCAAATGATGTGTTATCCTCAAATTTCAATTGTAATGTTGTGATTACTTCTTTTGATTAAATGGAGGAAATCGTTCATTATCCCAATTAATGGTATTTCATATTTAGCTAGACTCTAGTGGGTAAAAGTTCAGTATAAATTTTTTTCGTTCAGGTTTAGAACCTCTACCTCTATGAAAAATATATTGAAATATTCGAAAGCTAAATTAATGGTTATGGTAATGCTCATTGAAACATGGAACACATAGGTAGGTAGAGAAAATTAAAAGGTGTTATTTTTTGGAAATTTTTCCCATAGAATTCTCTATAAGAAATATAATGATAAATCATACTTATGGATTTTTGGATTATAATTTTTCGGTCAGAGGGAACCATACAAACCGTACCACCTAGGGATACAGGTCACGTTGGGATAGATCTAACAAAGGATGTTAATCAGTTAAAAGATTCCATATTCGAGCCTCAAGTTATATAGATTCATCCAAATCCATAAGGTATAGTTTAGAGTATATAATTTAAAGGTGATGATATATATTTTGATACAGATGATGTTTTAGTTTAGGAAATTCTATTTGAAACTCTTCCAAGTGTGTTAGTTGTAGTAGATAGATCTAAAAATTAGTATGAGCACCCCAAAGTTGATCCAATTGTTATCAAATCTCCCAATCATGTTAGAGATGGAATTTTATATGTTTATATGAAATATTTTGATGTTTCTCATAATAAAATTCCCATATCATCAACCCCTCATAGGCCTAAGGATTCACCTTCAATACATAAATGTTATAAAATTTTATATTTAAAAACCATTGTCTCTAGAGTTAAATATTTGTTTGATAATATCATATGAGATTATATTGAGTTGTACAAGGAAATTATTTCCTAAATGTGTTATTTTATGAATCTCAAGGAGAACATCTTATCTAAAATTGAGTTCAAAAATATTGTATGGATCAAGGAAATATTAAAAAAAATTGATCAAGAATTGGCATACAATTAATCTAGTGAAAAATGATTCATATTAAATGGGTGAACAAGAGTTTAATGATGAAAAGGTTCAAGTTAGTGAGATTAAGGGAACCTAAACTAACATATCTTAGAGTAAAAATAGAATAGTGCTAGTATCATCATAATGAGATATGATTCAAAATACTTCTTTCCTAAAATCAGATATTTCTTAATATGTTTTTTAAGAAATTTAATCCATTATTATGGAAATTAGAGAATGATTACATATCATCAAATGTTTTTTAGTTAGTCATCATGAATTTCTCAATATTTTTAACCACTATACCGTAATTATCTATATACCATATGTGTCTCTATATCTTACGGACCATTTTGAGTAGATTTTTTTTAGTATAGTTTTGTTTCTTACTAAATTCAATATCTTTAGTTTGACATGTTTACTCCAAAGAAATTGTACGATCTCAAGGTATATTATTTAGGTTAGTTCCAAGATACTATAGAAGATGATACAATGTTAGTTGTTGGAACTTACATGCCTTTGAATGATAAAGTTTGATATAATATATAATATGTTATTTGTAAGCTAATCATTATCCGATAGTATTTTTAAGATAATGAAGGTACTCTTTCTAGTTTACTTTAAATAGTAACACAAAATAATCATATACTAATACAATTTCCAGAATTTGTCTATAACAATATTTAATGAATATATTTAGACTCTTCATAAGAGGATTATACTTCCTCAGAGTATGAGGAAACACCAACTATTTTAGTTTATCATATTGGAAGAGATACTTTTTATAACCCTATCATTATTAGTTCATTACTGAAAACATTTTCACACATTTCTATTGTACCTGATCCAGTTTCAAATGTTCCTACTATCTCTACTTATAATTATATACATTCTTAATCATCTATTTAAGATGATGATATAGATTTGGTAGAGAAGAAATCCAATATTTAAAATAAGTTATATTATATGAATGGTTGATTGATTAGTTTGTATGTATCTATTGACCAAAATCTATAGAAGTTGATTTTAGTAATTCCGGTTGATTCATGTAGTCCTCTTCAAGCTTCATTAGTTTGTGATCCTCATAGGTTCTTAGTTAATCAAATTTAATTCATTTAATTATTTCAGAATAATTTATTAGAAATAGTATCCAAAATTCTTCGAGATGTATCTTCTTCTATTCGGGATTTATAATATTCATAGAAAATAAATGGATGGACAAGTGTCAAAATGACATGTTCTATCATAGAGGAATTTATACACTTATATTAACTCTTCTAGATACCAATTATGGGATTAGAAAAAAAATTTACTCGGTTTTTCATCCTTCCGTCATTTATAGGAAATAGAAAACTTGGGTGGATACATCCTTATTTTAGAAAATATCTAGTGAAGGAGAACTTAATAAAACACTCCAAAGAATATAAAAATTTCAATTATTGGTTAATATAATTTCTGTATGACTTTTAAACGTCTTGAATGATTCCTCATCTCAGAATCATTTTCACATTATTGTGGTCCACCCAAGAAACCACTGCCTCAACCATTGAAATTTAGTGGTTACACTGGACTGTGACATTATATTACCTAAGAAACAAACTTCATTAGTCCATAATGCACACTTTTACACCTTCTTGAACAACCAATGAGATTGATAAACTCACAAAAAACCTAGATATGCTTTGCATACTCCTCCTATGATCCTTAAAACAAAATGAGTCTTTTAATAGAGACCACAAAGAACTGATTCAAAAAAACCATGCAAAATATCATTCTCCAATTATGGGAACCTATCAAGAGTATTCATTTCAATGGAAAATATCATAAAGAACTCATAATTATCTTAATGAAATCTGAATGAAGTCTCAATGATATCATAATTTTTACTGACATCTAAAGGTACTCATGATACATGTAAAACATTAATAACTAACGTTGTCCCAATAAATATTCGAATAAATCATGAATCCATGTGACAGGGTAGTGGTTCCCCTTTTTTACTATATTCAAATGGATATAGTCGACATGAAACCATAAAATACCATGTTATGTTTTAGAAAATTTTATTAGATCTCTTCATGATAATACTCTAGGATGAATGAACCCTCTCTACGTGAGTTCATCAATATATATTTGTAAATATGTATACTCTTAATAGACAATCTGATATGAAGATATTAATATTAAATAAACACCTTGTGGTATCTCTATCACAAACTTGATCTACCGGTAAGAGGTTAGTGCCACAACCTATTCCAAAACGTTATTAGGGCACTCTACAACAACCATAAATAACACTATCTATTGAACCTCAATATAACTAAAAACTAACATATCCTATATAAGAGATAGATACTCAACTCACATTAGACCCATTTGTGGAACTTTCTCGCTGATGAACACCACCCTGTCTCTTTGAGTGTCATAGAATATGACATACTTGTTGGAGAAATATATAGTATCCAACTAAAAATATAACCAACCCCTATAGAGGATGATATTATATGGTTGTATTTGAAAATATAGAAAATATCCTAAGAGTGATGTTTCCTTATAAAAAATCCTAGTTTTGAACACATCAAACTAACTTTCTTGGCCTACAGCTAGCATAATCAGCACCAAGGAACCTAAAAACCTCTCCACATATTTTATAAAATCATTTACTAAAGAAATTTAAATTAAGGAGTTCATGGGTCTAGAATATAATAAGGAATATATATATAAGTATAAAATAGGAAGATAGTATATCGTATGATGTCTGGCTCACACGGGAATGAAACTCTAATACATTTATCGGAGCACATCCTGATCCACCACCTCTATAGAAGTAATATAGACCAACCCTACATATATTTTTTACCAAATTTACATGAATAAAAGAGATATATTAGGGTTTTCATATATATTCCACATTCCCTCTTCACTTCCCAAAACACATACTGACCTGTTACTGCTGCCTTGGAAGAAACTACTACAATAGAAGAGATTGAAAATGTACAATATTCACACAATGACTGCTGAAGAAGGTAGTTAACTATCTATTCTAATGTACATTAATTTCACATGAAAATAAAACAATTATTGACGCAGTATAAGGTATTTCAAAACTGCACACTCTGACAAGACAAGTTAGAGAAGGCCAAAGGATGTTCCCTGTCAATTAAAACATCTTCCTTTTTCCATAAAATTTATAACTGTTGATTGAAAATCTACACCGTGAGAGGTCTTTACGTCAACTATCTACTGTTTCCCCAATCAATGAAAATATTATTCTTATGATATCTACCCACATTGGTACATCAATATGTGACTTATAAATAAATTGAGTGGCCTGTTAGTAACCTTTTGGATGTGACGTCTTCTTGAAATCTCATTATCTAACATAATCATATAGAAAAATGTTTTACTCATAATTTATTGGGTTCTTGTAGTATATGATGAACACATGAAAACAGGAACCCCACTATCAAAGTTTATTGATCTATTGATATTAATACACTTTAGTAGTAAATGATCAAAACTCAGACTAAAATAAATCCCATCACATGTCGCCCGAAATATTATCCTTATCATGATCCCTACCTAAAAAAATTCAGCACTACCGATATGGACCATGATGTGTCATCACATATAATTAAATCGATTAATACTTCTGGTAACATATTGAACTAAAGGCTATTCCAATAATCTCCTTCCAATCCCCATTCTCCTAATCTATAAGGGACCTTTCATACATCTGCAGACCCTATTACTGTTACTCTTGGAGTGTCATCCTCCAAGTGTAATCATCATTAATCTGTACTCTGCAATGATCCATTGGAACATCCAGTTTAATAGTTTCTACATGAACATGATGGGGATGTAGATCAGTTGAAAAATCTATAAATGAATAAATATTAATACTCCTAAATAAAATAGAAAAATTTGAAGGTTAATTATTAAATATATTTAATTTTAACATATTTCCCCCTATCTACCATGGTTTGAACACTGGATAACAAATCCTGACACATGATCATAACCATGGTCTATACCCTACAAGAAAAATCACATCACTTAGTTATCTAGGTAAACATAATGGTCCTTGTGTCAAATCACACGTGGTCATAATATTACATGTCTTAGCCAACCTCTCTTGTTTATAATACATATTGATCCTATTGGATAATCCTTCCCTACCAACCCCTAGATATTCACTATTGGATAACTCTAAATCCCAATTAATCACTAAAACACCCCATTTATAACCCATTTTCATGACCCCCTACATTAGATGGTAGCACACCTATCCTAGGAATGAAAGGATAAAGATAATAATGCAGTATTCCAACATTTAATAGATGAGGGTGGGTGACTAGCACTGCAGGTATATCAATCACGCACATGGAAGGAATTGCAATTTTATAATTTTTTTATAAGAGATAATATGAGAAAAACAACCAATGAACACAATTCCTAATCTAGAACAAATTACAATACGTTAATTTGTAATATCATCTGAATGAAAATTTTAATGCACAAAAGAAATAATTTTTAAGGAAAATGTACACCAACAATTCTGAAACCAAATTAATAAATCATCCCAAATTTTAATTTCCAACACAATCACCAACAAGATTTTTGATAGACATAAAATTATTTTATATATACATAGTTTGAGAATAACATGTATCCTTAGTGGGACCCACGGTTTAATATCTCATGAAAATTTGGAATAATTCAACTAAATCCTAGGGAATAAATAATTTGAAAATAACTTTTCCCCTAAAATGGTAATAAAAATTTTCCATACTCACCATGGATCAATCTCTAAATAATACGTAGAAGTAGATAATTTAGTATCAAAATTAGATATATAAATTATTATTCCTAGCTTCTAGTTATTCACTAGGTTGTCACTCTCACACCCATAAGCTACATTGTATTTACATCCCTCTTATAAGTTATCACTGATGTGATTTGTGCTTGGGCCCTGTCTACCTTAGTCCTATTAAGGGATCCATATCTCATATTAGAATCATTCCACTTATTCAAAACATCACCATCATCATTATACCATCCACAACAAATTTATTCCCAACAACCACTATTTTTTTAAAATTAATTATACCTCAAGACATCAAAACACATCCATGTACACCCATGGAATATAAAAACTACCACAACCAGATATATTTATGTGATATACCTTAATACAATACACCCCACACCTAAATATACAGTTAAACTATGATCCATCAAATCCTTGGTAGGAACACAACTAACACTATAAGAAAATATAACAAGGGATATAACTACTCATTAATATTTAGAGTGAGAGAGCGGAGAGGGATAATTCATCCATCAATTATGTCACTATATAGGATGTTAGAGAAATCAACATTAAAATAAATTTGTGAAATTTTATCTACTAATATGGAGGGGAAGAATATAAAATTCTAAAATATACAATAAATAATTAACAAATCACTATAAGGGAATCTTCCTGGCCCTAGACACATATGTTGTTATCATCAGGTAGGACCCCCAACTACAACTACTACGTTCTATGTAAAAAAATCACATAAAAATCAAAAAATAATAATTTATTAATCGCAATTAATTAATTATTTCTAATTTCATTTAGAGGATTAACTTTTTTACCCAGTTTATCCAAGTGTTGAAGTGACTCTAAACTTCTTACTCATATTCAAGCATTCCAAATAATTAGTATAACATCAAATATTTGACATTACTTACAACCACAAAACCACATCCCTTGTCTTGATCATTTATCCATTTTTCATTCAAATATTATTGGGTTACTCTATGATTCCCATTAAATAAATTATTTCATAATCATAAAAACATTATAGAGATTATGAATTCATGAAGAAATGTGAATTCAATCAATAACAACCAGCTTACAGTCCATCCAGAAAAAATTACGAAAAAGAACTTTAATATGAATGACCCACTCTAAACTCAACTCAACTACCCTGGTGTCCCACACCATTTCCGACAACATCCACTAGCCTACCATCATTGGAATTGACCACTAGAATATTCCATGATCCCTACCCATCGGTCAACATAGATTGAAAAAAAATAAAAAAATGTCTGTTAAAGAGAAGTGGGCTTCTAGCCCATTGATCATCATGTAAAAAATTCATATAATTTTTTCTTAAAAACACAACAATAATAGTAAAGTTCCACCATCTCACACATATTTCTGATGTTTTTCACACACTAGTGAAGGAAATATTGTCATTGAACTAAGGCATACAATCCCTTCACTATAATGATGGGACCACATGGAAACAAAACATTTACCTTAAGAATATAACCATTTTAATTATCATCTTTAATTATTTGGTTCATTATACTTATGCTTTCATCAACAAGTAATCTATAACATTATATTATAATTGAATACTTGTAAAAACATAAAAATGTGTTTAAAATTTCATTATTTTTGGTTGAAAACAAATATGAACATATATCCAATTAACATGACTCTTTATTTTACCAAATCCTTATAATTTTAATAAATTTTCATTGTTTAACTAATTCCCAAAAAAATATTCCATTGTAAGCATGAAAACATCCATAACACATATATAAAACAATAACATAGAAAATAATGAGTCACCAACATCCATATAACAAAACTAAACAAAAACCAATTCCAACACATTATTATTACTTTAAAACCCATGTTTTAATATTTATTATCAAAATTTAACCATTTCTCAAGGGATTAAATATTTATACTCCCACGCTATCATATTAAATCAATATAATGGTAAAAAATCCCATTACATGATTATATGATCAATGTTATCTAAAAAACATTATATAATTGACCAATTTCCACTATCAAAGTTAACATATCCAAAAGAAAAGTTTACAAAACCAAAAACTAGGCATGAAAACCCCCAATATAGACTAACTCGATTCCTTACCCAAAAAAATCATAAATCCAAAAAAGGGCTAGATAAAAATTGGTAAACTATAAGCAGATGACGAGGTGATTAACAATATCATTGAGATAGAGATCCAAATTTTCCAAGGGTTTAGTCTCTCAAGGATATGTCTCTAGAGTAATATGAGGACAGTAAGGTTGTGCTGGTGTTCAAGGGAGAGAGTTAAAATAATATTTTTGGTCCCATAAATCCAATGAAAATAAGTGATAAATGGATTAATTCGTTGGGAGGAGATTTTATTAGGGAATAATTGGAAATAAAGTGGAACTTACTATATGTAATCAATGTGGGATGAATCATTTAGAAAACCACCTGCTCAGGAGTGGGGTGTCCTACAAGTGTGGAAGAGATGACTGTATCACACCGAATTTTCATATTGAGGTGAAGCATCAACTTACCAACATTAAAAAAGGGAAGATTGTGCATTACCTATCTGAAGTAAAATTCATAATGTGTTGATATATTGGTCACTTTTCTGTTCATTTTCCGAATCTGAGGCTACTGGAGGGGAATCACCATCAGCCTCAGTATAGGCCAAGGGAGAAAGGTCATTCTTTTTATATTTTGAATGATGATGTTTATGATCCAAATTATGTGATGGTAGGTACTCATGCTGTTCCCTCCAATGTAGTAAATACTTTTTTTCGATTCGGGTTCTACGCATTTGAAACGTACTGTAGATTGTCTCCTATCGATTGGTCAAGGTTCCGTTGGTCTACTAATGTGTATAACAGCACTCGGGTCGAATCCTCGATGATGATACTTTTTAATAGTTGTTTGTTTTTAGTTAATTGTATTCTGATTGGGGGGTTTGTTTACAGAGTTTATTAAATAATTTATGGATGATGTTTGATTTAACAAATTTATAAAGATTGGAGTGAGTTCATCATTAGGTAGTTAAGCTTGTGATATCATTGAGATTGGCTTTATATTGCATTAAATTAACACCCATGTCACAAGATGAAGTTGATTAGAATTCCTAAGTGTTAAGGATTTAATCCAAGACTTTACTTAACATAATATTCTAATCTCAATTAGAGATTATCGATGGTGGAGTATTTATGGTTCCAATAATCCATGTAAACCACATGTTAAACAAAAAAATTCATTAATCCATGACATGTTAAGTCCAACATACAAAATGTTAATTCAGAGAATATTCATCAAAAAAATCTCTCAATCACATAACATACCTAAATTATAACTCACCCCATTTAGAGATTTTCTTCAAAAATTTGGGTGTTTAATAATCTGGTTATAATTATTATGATTATAATTTAATAAGAGATGAAAAAGAAAGGGATAAGAAAAGAGGGGTGCATCAAACACACACACACGAACAATGATGACAATTAAAAAACGACTTTTGATTGAATGAAGAAGTAAAATAAGGGAAGGGGATTCAATTGTATTTAAACTATTTTAAGATAATTAATGATAATCAATAGAAGTTGGATGAAAATAAAAGAAATTGAAGAAGAAACTTTCATTAAAATAGAATTAAAAAACACAAACTTACAAGATTACAAACGAAGAACAACACAAAAGTAAAAGGAAACGAAGAGAGAAGGAATGGTATATCAAGTGAAAACATGAGTATAGAAGGTCATATAAATCCCTTTTCAAGGATTTTTTCATGCCAATTGATGATCCTCTCTTCTTAATTGCCAACCCCTTGCATGGAGAGGAGGGCGGTGTATTTATAGCCAAGGAAATGGACTATTTTCATTCCCAATCTATCCCTCCAGTTGGATCAATGATTTGGACATCCAGACAGCCGAATATCGAGATATATCATTATTCAATGTTGAATATAATAATGTTGGCCGACCTCTCTCAAAATATGGAGTCATTTGGAATTATGTATCCAATGTCATGTCCGGTTGATTAAACAATGTTAAACTGTCCATTTCAATCCATGCTTTTTCGAAGGCCAAAATTTGAATGGATTTTGGAATAGTAAGATGCCTTAAAATCTGAATTATTATTCAACAATGTTGGAAACCAATATCTCCTCTTTCACACTGAAAAATGTCAGCTTGATTTGATGACTAGATCAGGAGATATGTCATTAATACTATACTGATTTTAATTCCAGGCCAGAATGGTGGGCTGGATTTCAAAGCTTCATTTGGGACCATTGTTCATAGATTTGGGACTTAAAATATTTACCCATGATTATATTGGATAATCAAGAACACAGGTTTATGTTTCACAAAATATGGGCTTTGGGAGTGAGACCAGTAACTCAGTCATCATGGATGGTCCGGTTTCTTCCCAAATTCTTTGGGTCATCTTGTGTGGTCCATTTGAGCCTCCAAATGGCCGAATTGGCCCATGATGCATTCTAATGATTTGTGAGAAATTGAATAAGGAATCCAAAAAAAAATAACCACACAATTTAAATCAGTATGGTGAGAGTTATAAATAAAATAGTAAACTGACTCAATTGGACTACTTCTAAAAATGCTCAAAAATTATACTTAGTATTAAAATATTAAGATTTCACAAAAAATTATGCACATTTCATATGAAATAAATAAATGGAGTATATAATAAGTCCTGAAATTATTGATAACATTAACTCCCAAACACATAGTTTTGTGGATGTCCTCATGTGCAAAAAATATAAAAACATGACAAAATCATTTTCACTCACCAAAAAATATTAAAATTTTGATTTATTCAATCAGGGGAGGATTAGAATATTTCACTCATCCATTTTGAATTCCACCACAAGTTGTTACAAAACAATGTACCAAAACTAATTCATTTTTTCATGCTCAAATTTAGAAATAGAAAATGTGGACACTCAAAACTCCCACGTCTCAAGATGATAAAATTCATTTGTGGAGGTTCACTCTTTCTCCATCAAAAAGTGAAAATCTTAGATATTGAAAGAGTTATCAGCTTCTAATTCCTTTCCAAAGTGCACAAGAATCAAGAGGTAATTTTAAGGGTTTTATTTGGCTATGGGACGGTAGGAATATAATGTCTAAGAGAGAGAATAAGAGGGTTAAAACACCAACATAGAAAACGAAATGCACATTTTTTTGAAATAAAAAATGGAAGTAAATGAAAACACTTATTTAGAAGGGAATTATTGTTTGAATAAATACACAATAGAGGAAAAAAATATGAAGGTAATGATAATATGGAATATTTACAAAACAAAAAACTTCTCCCAATAAGAATATAATTCAAGTGTTCTTTTTTTTCTTTTCCTTTTTATTCATTTTTTTGAATGTTGACCTTGAAACCGATATCACACTCATATCCCATCCCATGTTTGATCTCCTCAAGACACTAATTATAATAGTTATAACAATATCAAAGGTTGAAGAAGAGTTATTTTTGACCTAACCAAGACATGACCCATTTTTTTATTTTATTTTTGATTTTTTTCATCATTTTTTATTTTTTTTGAAAACCTGTCAATAACATTTACAAAATTACATAAATGGAAGTACATTAAATTCCCCTAAACACACTGAATGAAAACCTCTCACCCACACTGAAATGGATGATTCCCCTCAAGAAGATGATAACTCGTTGAAAATCAATAATTGGATACCCATAAAATGAAATCCATTCCCCCACACCTAAATTACTCAAAATTATGCACTAAAAATCCATTTTGACATTGGGTGGGAAAAGGTATTGGGCTTGTATTGTGGCTATCATAGAAAAGGTTTTCATAGGCTTGAAGGGGCTTTCAACAGTAGGATTAATGTAAGTAAAATGTGAGTCTATTTGGCTACTGTGATTCTCATGTGGTTCAGAAAATGACTCTATCATATTATTGCACACTAAGGTAAGAAATTCCTCTAGAAGGTCCATAAACTCGAGACTCACAAATGAGGGTGAAAACACACATTTTGTAAAGATGGCCATAGGTGTCCTTGGCATTAATGCAAATGTTGTTCTGCACGGTTCGGGAAAAGAATTTTCCAAATCAAAAAATGAGAATTCAAAATTTGTTAATTTTGACACAAAATTATTTATCCCAAGTCAAGATGAAAACACAGAATTTTTTATATGAAACTGTGTCTTTTGACTCCCCAAAATGGTTTGTAAAATTTTGAAAATTTAATTTGAGTAAGTTTGACTCTTTCGGTTTTTTTACATTTTATTATTAATTTAGTTATTTTTAGTGCTATTTAAAATACACACCCTCATAAAAGATAAAGATAAAATAATAGGGATTGATGAAGAAAGTGATTAAAAAATGAAAGAGAGAGTAAGAAGAATAAATAGGTAGAGAGTGTAAGAGATAGAGAGAGAGTTAATGGGAATGAGGTGCCCCCTAGTTTGGATTTGGCGGGTCGCTATCTTCATCTAGTGGTGGGTTGAATTGATAATTTGGGGATCCAGTGGAAGTCGATGTTGATCCCAGATTGTGTGTCCCCTCATTGTGATGATTTAACCAATGTACATTAACCATGAATTTCTTTTAGGAAGTGGGGTCTTGGACTTGCACTACACCAAATGGGTAAACATTAGTAATAACAAAAGGACCTTCCCAACAAGAATTAAGCTTACCTGTGTGAAGAAAAAATCGAGAATTGAAGAGCATTACCTTTTCACCATTATGAAATACCTTTATCAGGATGTGTTTATTATGGAGTTCCTTGGATTGTTTTTTAATGATTAGAATTCTCATAAGAATCAAGTCGAAGCTCCTCCAGTTTAGCCAATTTCAACAATCTTTCATCACCGGATTTTTCAAGATCAAAATTATATTTTTTTACTACCCAAAAAATCTTATGTTTGATTTCAACTGGTAGATGATATTGTTTACCAAAAATAGCCTAAAAGAATACATCCCAATGGCTGTTTTATAGGCAGTTCGATAAGCCCAAAGTGCTTCACCAAGTATTTCAGGCCAGTCTTTTCTGGTGGGTTTTACAATTGTTTCAAGAACACTTTTCACTTCTCTATTATAAAGTTCAGCCATTCCATTTGTTTGGGGTGATATTCAGTTCAAGTTTTATGTACAACTCCATTCATTTTCAAAATAGATTCCATGGTTCTATTACAGAAATGGGTTCCTACGTCACATTTCAAGGCACATGGTGTGCGAAATCGGTTGAAGATGTGCGTCCTTTGGAACTCACTAATAATATATGAATCATCATTTCGAGTGGGATTGGCCTCAACCCACCTAGAAACATAATGAACCACGAGAAGAATTTATGATAATCCATTGGAAGGGGGAAATGGTCTCATGAAATCGATGCCCCAAATATGGAAGATCTCATAGAAAATTAATGGTTTTGGGGGCATTTCATTTCTCTTTGAAATTGTGCCAAAATTTTGGCAAGTGGGACATGATTTAAAAAACTCATGTGAGTCCTTGAAGACTGAAGGCCAGAAGAATCCAGAGTCTAGGAAATTTCGGGAGGTCCTTTGTGGTATAAAGTGGCCTCTTCAGGGAAGTGAGTGACATAATTCTAATATGGAAGAATGTTCATTTTCGTCAACACATATCCTTATTACCATGTCAGCCCCAGTTTTCCAAAGATTATTTTCTTCCCAAAAATAGTATTTTGAATCAGTTTTCAACTTCATTTTTTGTTCTTCTGAAATATTTTTCAGAAAAACACTAGAAACCATGTAATTTACAATTGGGACATACCATGATATTTTTGGAGTGAGATATGAAAGGTGCTTAGTGGGGAATTTAGGATCGATGATTTCTGAATGAGAAGAATTAGAAATTCTAATCATGTGATCAAACACAATGTTTTATTTTGCTAGTCTATATATTATTTCATGTTCAAACTCTTGGAGCATTAGGATCCATCTTATTTGCCTCGGTTTGGAATCACTTTTCTTGATTAATAATTTTATAGCAGAATGGTCTATGAAGATGATGATTTTGGCACCTAAGAGATAGGGCCAGAATTTATCTAAGAAAAAAACCACTTCTAAAAGTTCCTTTTCAGTGATAGTGTAGTGATATTGACTTTCATCCAATGTTTTTGAGGCATAATAGATGACATGAGGAATATTTTCTCCTATTTGTCCAAGAACAACCCCAACGGCTCTATCAGAATCATCACACATCAACTTAAAGGGTAAGGACCAATCTGGGGGTTGGATTATTGGGGTGGATGTTAGAGTAGTTTTGAGTTCAACAAAGGATCTCTAGAAAACCTCAACGAAATGAAAAGTGACATCATTTTGGAGAAACCTAGTTAGTGGGATGGAAATTTTACTAATGTTATGGATGAATCTCCGATAGAAACCGGAATGACCAAGAAATGAACGAATGTCTCAAACAGATTTCGGTTGAGGAATTGATTGAATCACATAAATTATGGCAGGATCGACTTCAATACAATATTTTGAAACTATTTTCTCTTTCACAATCCCATTTGCAACCATGATGTGACATTATTCAAAATTTAACACAAGGTTACACTTGAAACACATTTGGAGGACTAGAGAGAGTGAATTCAAACAAGATTCAAATGACTCACCATAAATGGTGAAGTCATCCATGAGGACTTCCATGCAGTGTTCAATGAATTCAGAAATGATACTCATCATACACCACTAGAATGTTGCAGGATTTTTGAAATGTCTAAAATGAATTCTTCTATATGCATATGTTCCAAATGGGCATGTGAAAGTTGTCTTTTCTTGGTCCTGAGCTGCGATTGGGATTTAGAAGTAACCAGTGTATCCATCAAGAAAGCAATAGTGTGACATTCTAGGTAATCTTTACATCATTTGATCGAGGAATGGAATTGTTTAGTGATCTTTTCTTGTTTCAACATTAAATTTCTTATAGTCGATGCACACATGCAATTTGTTCTTCACTCGAGTTGTGAATACCTCTCCATGTTCATTTCTGATAGTAGTTATCCAACCCTTCTTAGGTAAAACATGAATTGGACTAACCCATTAACCATCAGAAATTGGGTACATAATACCTGCTTAAAGAAGCTTGGTGATCTCTTCCCTAACTACATCTAGGATGAGTGGATTGAGTCTTCATTGAGGTTGTCTAATTGGTTTGGATGATTCTTCAAGATGGATGTGGTGCATGAAAACAGTAGGGTTGATTCATGGTATGTCATATTGGGTCCATCCTAAGGCATTTTTTTTCCTATAACATCTGAACATGTTTGGAATCCCCAGTTTCAGTAGGTGAAGAAGAGATAATGATAGGATAAGAGTGATATTAGAAAAGGAATGCATATTTCAGGTGTTCGGGAAGAGGTTTTACATCAGACCCATATTTTATTTGTGGGTTAGAAAACTCAGGAATGGAGGAAGGGACTTCAGTTGTTTCAGATTCATTCTCCTTAATAAATTCCAAGGTGGACTAGTAGAGATCAGAGTTGATGTGGGATTCAAGATAGTTTTTAAATTCCTATATATTTATGGAGTCTATGAATGAGAGGTCCACATCAACTTCACCATTTATGACTTAGTAAATCATGGTGCAGATTTCACTATATCCATTTTCATTATAAAATGATTAACATGGTGGATTGGGGTTCATTGATTCTTTGAAGAGTCCTCAGAAGCATGGATTGAGAATTCATAGTGATCCTCAGATGGGTATCTCATGGCTTGGAAAATGTTTAAACTGACCAGTTGGTCACCGAATTCCATGGATAAGATGCCTAAATGGACATCAATCTTGGTTCTCGTAGTCATGAGGAATGGTTTTCCTTTAATTAGAGGAGATCAAGAAGAGTTCGTCTCACCTTCCATGTTAAGGACATAGAAATAAACAGGAAAGATAAGATCATTAACATGGACAAGGAAACACTCAATTATTCCCTTAGGAATAATTGTCCTTCGATTGGCTAACTGAATGACAACACGCGTTGGATGTAAGGGACCCAGACCAAGGTTGGAGAATATATATTTGGGCATGACATTAATTGTGGCTTTTAGGTCTATGAGTGCATCATCAAAGTTGGAACTTCCAATTTAGCATGGAACTATAAAGGTCACTAGATCGTTTCACTTAATGGGTATGGACTCATAGGATGAAACATTTTCGAAGGTCCTAAGTTGCCTCTTGTGGGTACCCAAATCCTTGAGAAACACAGAATACTTGGGAATTTTTTTATGGAATCTAAGAGGATAATGTTGACTTCATTACGTCTAAACATGTCAAGCATTTCAGGATCGGGTTCAAATGACTTCCTTGGTTTACAAACAGCATGAGGTAAAGGAATTAGTTTCCGATGTGGAATGGAATGAGGTGAATGAATTGATTTAGGTTTCTTTTCATGTTTCTTTTTATTTTCATTTTCTATTTCAACATTCAAAGGAGGGTTGGAGGACTTATCTTGAGGAATAGAAATTAGATTTCTCGATCTAAGTGCAATTGCACTTACATTACCCTTGGGTTTGGGTAATGGTTGAGCTGGCAGTTGGGAAGAATTGGATGGTTGCTGCTGACTAAGGTGGGATGCAAGTTGACCAATTTGGGATTCAATGTTCTTGAGGCTTGAACATGTGAAGGAGGAATGATCTTCCACTACACTTTCCCATGGTTGCATGGAAGAAGTGGCTTGTCCCGGATTTGGATTGCCTAGGTTTTTGTTCTTGGGAAAAAGATTGCATTGGTTTTGGAATTGGGAAGGCTCACTAGGATAATGGAATCTTGGAGGGGGATTGTTCCTTTGAGTTTGAGGAATAAAAGGATAAGGTTGTTGGAAATTACCACCACGTTGAACATATTGAAACTGGGTTGGGGTTTTAGGAGGGAATTGAGGGGGATGAGAGATGGGATTACCATTCCTCAGGACTTGGTTATAGGAAGAAGAGAAGGGGTCAGGGTGAGGATGGATGGGAATAAGAGATATTGGAGGGACATATTGTTTTGTAGTATTACTTATTCAATTTCTCACATATCATTATAAGGAATTATGAGCCAATTCTTCCATTTGAAGGATCATATGGACTACACAAGATGACCCAAAGAATTTGTGAAGAAACTGGACCAGCCAAGATGATTGAGAAACTTGCCTCACTCTCGAAGCCCATATTTTGTGAAACTCCACCATGTGTTTGTGATTATCCAAAATAATCATGGGTAAAAATTTCAGGGCCCACCTCTAAGATCAAGAGGCCCAAATGAATCTTTTATGTTCATACCACCATTCTGGCCAAGAATTAAAATCCGGACACAATTCATGACATATCTCATAATGTAATCATCAAATCAATCTGAGAGTTTTTAGTGTGAAAGAGAAGATATAGTCGGATGACTTTGTTGATGAAATCATTCGGTTTTGAAGGAATCTTCCTATACATACACCCTTTAACATTTTGTGATTTAAAAAGACTAGATTGAAATGGACAGAGTCAAATTGTTTAATCATCCGGCCATAACATTGGCCACATAGGTCTAAATGCCTCCAAATTTTTACAGTAGTCGACCAACATTATTATATTCAATTTTTAAGAAGGAAATATCTCAATATTCTACTATCAGGATGTCAAAATTGTCGATCCAAGTGGAGGGACATATTTGGAATGCAAACAGTCCACTTCCTTGGGCTATAAATACATCCCCCTCCACTCCTTCAAATGGTGTTGTCATTTAGTTAGCCAATCGAAGCACAACCAGTCCTGAGGGAATAATTTAGGATGCCTTTTTCCGAGTTAATGATCTTATCTTCCCGGCTGGTTTCTATTTCCTTGACATGGATGGTGAGACGACCTCTTCATGATCTCCCCTAATTCTAGGAAGACCATTCCTCATGACTGCGAGAACCAAGATTGATATCCATTCATGCATCTTATCCATGGAATTTGGTGACCAACTGGTCATGTTCAACATTTTTCAAGCCATGTGATACCCATCTTAGGATCACTCTTCATTCTCAATCCATGCTTCTGAGGACACTTCTAAGAGTAAATCGAACCCCAATCCACCTTGTTCTCCATGTTCTAATGACAAAGGATCTTGTGAAATCTGCACCATGACTAACAAAGTCATAAATGGTGAAGTTGATGTGAACCATTCATTCATATACTCTATCAATCTAGAGGATCTTGAAAACTCTCTTGAATTCCACATCCACTCTGATCTCTACTTCTCCACCTTGGACATTATTAAGGAAAATGAATTTGAAGCAACTAATGGCCGTTCGTCCATTACTAAGTTGTCTAACCCAAAAATGAAAGATGAGACTGATCTGAAACCTCTTCATGAACACCTGAAAGATGAATTCCTTTTCCATGATCACTCATATCCTGTCATTATATCTACTTCACTTACTGAAACCAAAGAGTCCAAACATGTTCAGGTGTTAGAGGAAAACAAAAAGGATATAGGTTGGACCCTAGGAGACATCCAAAGAATAAACCCCGCACTTTGCATGAATCACATCCATCTTGAGGAGTTATCTAGACCTATTAGACAACCATTTGAAATGTGTGGCCGAATGTCACCAATCGACCTGTCAATGTTCCGGTGCTCTGCTAATGTGTATAGCATCACTCGGGTCGAATCCTCAGCGATGATACTTTGTAATATTCGTTTATTTTTAGTTGATTGTATTCTGATTGAGGGGTTTGTTTACAGAGCTTAAATGAAGTTATTAATGATTGGTGTTAGATTTAACAATTTGATAAATATAGGTGTTAGTTCATTTTTAGGGAGTTGAACTTGTGATATCCAGCAGCTTTTCTTTATATTGTAGTTAATTTTACACCCACTTCGCAAGATAATGATGTTAGGAATTACAAAGTGTTAAGGCTTTAATCCAAGTCTTAACTTAACATAGGTTTCTAATCTCAATCAGAGATTGCATATGGTTGTGTATTTATGGTTCTAATAATCCATGGAAACCACATGTTAAAAAAACAAATCATTAATCAATGACATGTTAAGTCCAACATACACAATGTTAAATTAAAGAATATTTATCGAGAAAAATTATCTCAATCACTTAACATAACTAAATTTTGACTCACCCCAATAAAATATTTAATCATCCATTGATATTAATATTAATCTTGTTTATATATTTAGTTTGATTAATTAACAAGAGGGAAAAAGAAAGGGATTAGAAAAGAGTGGTATGTTGAACACACACACACGTACAATGATGAGAATTAAAAAAAAACAGACTTTCGATTAAATGAGGATTCAAAATAAGGGAAGGAAATTAAAATATATTTAAAATATTTTAAGAACATTAATATTAAACTATATATTATTTATGAGAATAAGAGATATTGAAGAAGAAACTTTCATTAAAACAGAATTACAAAACACAAACATACAAGTTTACGAATGAAGATCAAGACAAAAATGAAAGGAAACAAAAAGAGGAGGAAGGGAATCTCAATTGAAAACATGAGTATGTAAGGTACTCCCAAGACTTTTTGAAGGCTTTGGTCTTACCAATATGTGCTTCTCTATTCAGAAATTCCAACCGCTTTGAAGGAGTGGAGGGGGATGTATTTATAGCCCAAGGAAGTAGATTATTTGCATTTCTAATCTGTCCCTCCACTTGGCTCTATGCTTTGGACATCAAGCCAGTAGAATCTCTAGATTTCTCCATCTTCAAAGTTTTAGATAATATTTTTCGATGACTACTCTAAAATGTTGGTGGAATTTGGACCTATGTAGCCAATGTTATGGCAGGATTATTAGACAATTTGAATATGCCCATTTCAATCCAGAATTTTTTAAGTATGAAATGTTAAAGTGTTTATGTAAAGGAACATGCCTTAAAAATAGAATTATTTCTGCAACAAAGTCGGCCGCCTATATCTCTTATTTCACACTACAAAATCACAGCTCTATTTGATGATTACATCATGATATATTTCATTAATAGTGTCCATATTGTAATTCTAGGCCAGAATGGTGGGCTGGACTTAAAAGATTCATTTGGGCCCTTTGTTCATAGAATTGGGCCCTGAAATTTTTACCCATTATTATTTTGCATAATCAAGAACACCTGGGGGATTTTCGAAAAATATGGGCTTCAGAAGTGAGACCAGTAACTCAATCATCATGGCTGATCCAGTTTCTTCACTAATTTATTGAGTCATCTTGTGTGGTCCATATGAGCCGTCAAATGGATGCATTGGCCCATTATTCCTTATAATGATATGTGAAAAATTGAATAAGGAATCCTAAAAAATAAAAACAAAACAATTTGAATCAGTAGTGGGAGATTTATAAATAAAATAGTAAACTGACTCAATTAGACTCCTAAAAATGCTCAAAAATTTTACTTAGTATTAAAACATTAATACTTAACACAAATTATGCACATTTCATATAAAATAAGTTAATGGAGTATATAATATGTTATGAAAATATTAATAAAATTAAATCCCCCACACTTATTATTTTTCATGTCCTCATGTGCAACAAATATAAAAACATAACAAAATCATTTTCACTCACCGACAAATATTAAAATTTTGTGTTCTCCAATCAGGGGAGGTTTAGACTATTTCACTCATCCATTTTGAATTCCACCACATGTTGTTACAGAAACAATATTCCAAAACTAATTCATTTTTTAATGCTCAAAATTAGAAATGGAAAATGTGGACACTCAAAACTCATACCTCTCAAGATGATAAAATTCACTTGTTGAGGTTCACTCTTTCACCAACCAAAAGTGAAAATCATAGAGTTTGAATGAGCTCTCAGCTTCCAATCCCTATACAAAGTGCACAAGAATCAAGAGTTATTTTTATGTGGTTGTATATTTCTATGGGATGGTAGGAATATAATGTCCAATAGAGATAAGAAGAGGGGTAAAACACCAATATAGAAAAAGCAATGCACATTTTTTTTTGAAATAAAACATGGAAGGAATTGAAAACACATATTTACAAGGGAATGATTGTGTAAAGAAAGACACAATATAGGATGAAAATTTTAAGGGGATGAGATGATAAAATATTTACAAACCAGAAATATTCTCTAAATGACATTAGAATATAATGAAAGTGCTCTTTTTTTTATTTTTTTATTTTTTTTCGAAAGTTGAACTTGGAAAAGATCTCACAATCATATCCCAACCCATTATTTACCTCCTCATGACACTAATTGTAATAGTTATAACAATATAAAAGGTTGAGGACCAGTGATTTTTGGCCTACCCAAGAAACAACCAATTTTTTTTCTCTCTTTTTTTCTTTTTTTCATTTTTTTTATTTTTTATGAAAACATGTCAATAACATTTAAAAATTTACATAAATTAATGTACATTACATTCCCCAAAAAATACTAAATGACAACCTATCCCCCACACTGAAATGGATTCTTACCTTCAAGCATATGATAACATGGTGAAATCAGTAAAGGGTACCCATAATGAAATCTGTTCCCCCCACACGTAAAATTCAAAAAAAAATACACTGAAATCGATGTTGATATTGGGTGGGAAAAGGTATTGGTCTTGTAATGTGGCTATCAATGAAAATGTTTTCATATGCTTGAAGGGGATTTCAAACGGAGGATTAATTTAAGGGAAATGGGATGCTATTTGGTTATTGTTATTCACATGTGGTTCAGAAAATGCCTCTATCATATGAATACACACTAAGGTAGGAAATTCAGATTGAAGGTCCACAAACTCAAGACTCACAAATGGGGGTAAAAACAAAATTTTTGAAAATATGGCCCTAGGCGTCCTTTGCATAAAAGTAAATGTTGTTCGTCACGGTTCGATAAAAGCATTTTCCAAATCAAAAATTGAGCAATAATTTTTTTTTAAAATTTTGACACAAAATTTTCTATCCAAAGACATGATGAAAAATCAAAAAAATTTAGATGAAACCATGACTTTTGAATCCCAAAAATGGTTTGACAAAATATGAGAATTGAAGGTGAGTAAGTATGACTATTTTGGTTTTTTTACATTTTTTTTATTTTATTAGTTGTTTTAGTGTTCTTTAGAATACACACCCAGACAAAAGGGAAAGAGAAAAAGAAAGGGTTTTATGAAGAAAGTGGTAAAAAATGAAAGAGATAGTAAGAATAAGAATGAGGTAGAGAGAGGAAGATATAGAGAGAGGGTTCAAGGGAATGAGGTGCCCCTTGGTTATGATTTGGCAGGTCGCCATCTCCATCTAGTGGTTGGTGGAATGGAGAAGTTGGGGATCTAGTGGAAGTCGATGTTGATCAAGGATTGTGTGTCTTCTCATGGTGATTCTTTAACCGATGTCCATTAACTGTGAATGTCATTTTCGTAGAGGGGTCTTGGACTTGCACTGCACCAAATGGGTAAACATTAGTAACAACTAAAGGACCTTCCCAATGAGAATTAACCTTACCTAGGTGATTCCGAAATCGAGTATTGAAGAGAATTACCTTTTCAACTTTATGAAATACCATTATTAGTATTTGTTTATCATGGAGTGCGTTGGATTGTTTTGTGGAGATTATAATTATCATAAGAATCATGTTGAAGCTCCTCCAGTTTATCCAATTGCAACAATATTCCTTCACCAGATTTTTTAAGATAAAAATTACAAGTTTTAACTAACCAAAAAGGATTATATTTGATATCAACTAGTAGATGACATGCTTTACCAAAAACTAGACTAAAAGGAGACATCCCAATGGGTGTTTTATAAGCAGTTCGATAAGCAAAAAGTTCTTCACCAAGTCATTCAGGCCAGTCTTTTTTGGTGGGTTTTTCAATTCTATCAAGAACTCTTTTCACTTATCTATTAGAAAGTTCAGCCATTAAATTTGTTTGGGTGATATTTTTTTGATGTTTTATGTAAAACCCCATTATTTTTCAAAATAGATTCCATGTTTCTATTACAGAAATGGGTTCCTATGTCACTTATCAAGGCATGTGGTGTGCCAAATTGGTGGAAGATGTGTGTCCTTAGGAACTCACTAATAGTATGTGAATCGTCCTTTCTAGTGGGTTTGGCCTCAACCCACCTAGAAACATAATCAACCACAAGAAGGATGTATGCGAATTCATTGGAAGGGGGAAATGGCCCTATGAAATCTATGCCCCAAACATCAAAGATCTCACAAAAAATTATTGGCTTTTAGGGCATTTAATTTCTCTTTGAAATTGTGCCAAAATTTTGGCAAGTGGGACATGATTGACAGAACTCATGTGAGTCTTTGAAGAGTGAAGGCCATAAGAATCCAGAGTCTAAGACCTTTCGGGAGGTCCTTTGTGGTCCAAAGTGGCCACCTCTGGTAATTGAGTGAAAAAATTCTAATATGGAAGAATTTTCATTTTCATAGACACATCTTTTTGTACCATGTCATCCCCAGTTTCCCCAAGTTCATTTTCTTCTAAAAATAGTATTTTGAATCACTTTTCAACTTCATTTTTTGTTCTTTTGAAAAATATTCAGGAAAAACACCAGAAACCAAGTAATTTACAATTGGGGCATACCATGGTATTTTTGGAGTGAGACATGAAAGGTGCTCAGTGGGGAATTTAGGATTGATGATTTCAGAATGAGAAGAATTATAAATTCTACTCAAGTGATCAGACATAGGGTTTTCTTTTCCTAGTCTATCTTTGATTTCAACATCAAACTCTTGGAGCATTAGGATCCATCTTATTATCCTTGGTTTGGAATCAATTTTCTTGAGTAAGAACATTATAGCAGACTGGTCTGTGAAGATGATGATTTTGGAACCTAAGAGATAGGGCCTGAATTTATCTAATGAAAAAACCACATCTAAAAGTTCCTTTTAAGTGATAGTGTAGTGATATTGAGTTTCATCCAATATATTTGAGGCAAAATAGATGACATGGGGATTCTTTTCTCTTCTTTGACCAAGAACATCCCCAATGAATCTATTCGAATCCTCACACATCAACTCAATGGGTAAGGACCAATCTGGGTGTTGGATTATTGGGGCGGATGATAGACTAATTTTGAGATCAACAAAGGCTCTCTTGCAAACCTCATTGAAATGGAATGATATATCATTTTGGAGAAACTGAGTGAGTGGGAGGGAAATTTTACTGATTTTATTGATGAATCACCGATAGAAACCTGCATGACCGAGGAATGAACGAATGTCTCGAATAGAGTTGGGTTCGGGATGTGATTGGATCACTTCAATTTTGGCATGATCAAATTCAATACCCTCTTTTGAAACTATGTTCCCTAGAACAATTTCCACGACCAAAGCCTTGACAAATTCTTGGTAGGACCTTACATAATCATGTTTTCACTTGAGATACCTTTCCTCCTCTCTTTGATTTCACTCACATTTGTGTTTTTCATCATTTGTAATATCGTAAGTGTTGTTTTGGTAATTCTGTTTTAGTGAAGGTTTATTCATCAATTTCTCTTATTCTCATCCTCATTCTGTAGATTAATATTAATTTTCTTAAAATATTTTAAATACATTTGAATCCCATTCCCTTGTTTTACTTCCTCATTCAATCGAAAGTCTGTTTTTTAATTATAATCGTTGTTCGTGTGTGTGTGTGTTCGACGCACCACACTTTTCTTATCCCTTTATTTTTCTTCTCTTCATAAATTATAATCATAATAATTATAACTAGATTATTAAACAACCAAATGTATTAGTAAATCTCTTATTATGATGAGTTATAATTTAGGTATGTTAAGTGATTAAGAGCTTTTGCTTGATTAAAATTATTTAAATTAAGATTGTGTATGTTGGACTTAACATGTCATGGATTAATGACTTGTTTTGTTTAACTTGTGGTTTCCATGGATTATTGGAACCATAAATACACCACCATCAATAAGTTCTGATTGAGATTAGAACTTTAAGTTATGTTAAGTCTTGGATTAAAGCCTCAAATCATAGGAATTCTAATCAACGTCATCTTGTGACATGGGTGTTAATTTAATGAAATATAATGCAAAGCTCAATGATATCACAAGCTTAACTACCTAATGATGAACTCACCCCAATCATTATCAATTTGTTAAACCAAACATCATCCATTAATTATTTCACAATCTCTACAAACAAACCCCCATTCAGAATACAATTAAGTAAAAAATTACTATTAAAAAGTATAATTGCCGAGGATTCGACCCGACTGCTGTTGTACACATTAGCAGAGCACCGGATCCTTGACCAATTGAAAGGTAACAATCATCCGTACATTTCAAATGGTACAGTTTCTGGGGATTTGGTAGCCATATCTAGTTGTCTCACAAGACATGTAAGTTCACTCATCCACTCTGTCATCTTATTCGATTCAATTGATTGATTATCTTGGGCTTGTTTGACCAAGGATGTGCTCGATTATGGAATTGGTGTGTGTTTTCATCCATGTTACTTATGAGATCTCTTTCTTCTGCAGGAGTTTTATCAACAAGAGCACCACCACTTGTGACATCAATGAGAGTTATCTCCATAACCAATAACCTATCATAGAAGTATTAGATCAAGATTTGGTCAGGAATTTAGGGGTGTGGGTAGGTTTCAATAAGCTTTTTGAACCTCTCCCACTATTTATGGGGTGATTCATAGTGGAACTGACGGATTCCACTTATTTCCTTTTGGATAGAACCAGTTTGCGAAGCAGGAACAAATTTCCCTAAGAAGAGTCACTTCATGTCATTCCATGTGGATATGTAAGACAGAGGACGGTAGTAGAGCCATAACATAGCTGTATCAGATAGAGAGAAAGGTAATTCTCAGTGTTTTATTTGTTCCTCAGAGTCCCCTTGAGGCTTCATGGTAGAGAACACTACTTCAAACTCTTTAATGCGAATATGTGGATCCTCACCAGCTAGCATGTGGAAATGAGAGAGAAGATGAATCAAATCTGATTTGCGTTCGAAGTCAGAATATATGTTTGGATATTAAATATGAAGGGGTTGTAAATTCATATCAGGGGTAGCGAGTTCTTTATGTGTTTGTTCCCTAATATTATCTATATCTAATTCAACTTGTTGGACATGGACTGGTTCTTGAATGAGTTGATTATCTCTTAAGTTCCTCCTATGTTGGAGAAGAGTTCACTCAATTTTGGGGTGAAAAAAATCCGAGGGATTGTTTGGGAGGCAACAAGGCATTCAGAATGATTTTGGAAGAAACAAAAGGTGGGTTTTTCTTTCTCTGTTTTCCGTTTATGATTTTTATTAGAAGACGGGTTTTTCATTGGTTTTTTTTTTCAATTTTTTGAAAACGTTTTTTAGGTTTTTTTATAATAATGAGAAACTAATGACTAAATAAAGCTCCATCCCTAGCAACGACTCAATTTGAAATGTGCGTCCAATTATTGCCTATCGACCGGTCACGGTTACGGTGCTCTGTTAATGTGTATAACAGTAGTCGGGTCAAATCCTCGGTGATGATTATTTTTAATAGTCATTTGTTTTTAGTTAATTGTATTCTAATTGGGGGGGTTTGTTTGTAGATCGTTTGAAATAATTTATAGATGATGTTTGATTTAAAAAATTGATAAATATTGGGGTGAGTTCATCATTAGGTTGTTAAGCTTGTGATATCCTTGAGCTTTGCTTTATATTGCATTAAAATAACACCCATGTCACAAGATGAAGATGATTATAATTCCTTAGTGTTAAGGCTTTAATCCAAGCCTTAACATAGCATAGGGTACTTATATCAATTAGAGCTTATTGATGGTGTTGTATTTATTGTTCCAATAATCCACAGAAACCACATGTTAAATAAAACAAGTCATTAATCCATGACATGTTAAGTCCAACATACATAATGTTAATTTAAAGAATATTCATTGAGAAAAATCTCTCAATCACTTAAAATACCTAAATTATAACTCACCCCAATGAGAGATTTACTCGTCCATTTGGGTGTTTAATAATCTGGTTATAATTATTATGATTATAATTTATGAAGATAAGAAAAATAAAGGGATAAGAAAAGAGTGGTGCGTCGAACAGACACACACGAACAATGATGATAATTTAAAAAATGGACATTCGATTGAATAAGAAAGTAAAAGAAGGGAAGATGATTCAACTGTATTTAAACTATTTTATGAACATTAATATTAATCTACAGAAGGTGGATGGGAATAAGTGAAATTGAAGAAGATACTTTCATTAAAACAGAATTACAAAACAAAAACATATAAGATTACAAATGATAAACAACACAAAAGTGACAGGAAACAAAGAGAGAAGGAAGGGTATATCAAGTGAAAACATGAGTATGGAAGGTCCTCCCAGGCCATTGGATAGGCTTTGGTCGTGTCAATTTATGCTCCTATATTCTGAAATGCCAACCCCTTGTATGGAGAGGCGGGGGATGTATTTATAGCCCAGGGAAGTGGACTGTTTGCAATCCCAATCTATCCCTCCACTTGGATCGACGATTTGGACATCCAGACAGCTGAATATCAAGATATCTTCTGTTTAAAAGATGAAGAAAATAATTTTATCCAACCTCTCTCAATATATGGATTCATTTGGATTCAAAGAACCAAATTTATGGCCAGTTGATTAAACACAGTTAAACTGTCCACTTCTATCCATAA
Source organism: Viscum album (assembly GCA_963277665.1). NCBI lineage: Eukaryota > Viridiplantae > Streptophyta > Magnoliopsida > Santalales > Viscaceae > Viscum > Viscum album. The sequence goes on along the minus strand of OY728131.1, from coordinate 400,072,044 downwards.
TTTTTTTATGTCCAAAATTTGAATTGGTTTTGGAATAGTAGATGCTTTCAAATCTGAATTATTTCTTCAAGAAATTCTACCGCATATATCTCTTCTTTCATACTTCAAAAAATTATCTTGATTTGATGACTAGATCAAGAGATATGTTATTGATACTATACTAATTTTAATTCCTAACTAGAATGGTGGGTTGGAATTAAATGCTTCATTTGGGACCCTTGTTCATAGAGTTGGGACATAAAATTTTTACCCGTGATTCTTATGAATAATGTGGAACAAATGGTGGAGTTTTACAAAATATCGGTTTAGGGAGTGAGACTAGTAACTCAGTCATCATAGATGGTCTAGTTTGTTTAAAAATTATTTGGGTCATCTTGTGTGGTCCATATAAGACTTCAAATGGCCACATTGACAAATAATTCCTTATAACGATATGTGGGAACTTGAATAAGGAATCCTAAAAAACAAGAAAAACAAAATTTGAATTAGTAGAGTTAGAGTTATAAATAAAATAGTAAACTAACTGAATTGGACTACTTCTAAAAATGATCAAAAACTATACTTAGTATTAAAACATTAATATTCCACACAAATTGTACCATTTCATATAAAATAAGTAAAGGGAGTATATAATAAGTCATGAAAATATAAATAACATTATAATTACTTTAATTATTCCATGTTTTCAAAGAATATAGAATCAATTTCTGAACTACTAAAAGTAATGTTATCATTTAAGACTCATGGAGGGATTACACAAGCCACAACGGTGTGTAGAAACTCTAGTATTTACTTTAGTGACCACAATATTATCATAAATCTAGTAGTCACTCCCATGTAGGAAATTGAAAAATTAATAGGGATGGACGAGATCTCAATATATAATGCTAAGATAAAATTTAGAAGCAAGGAAATCGTAAAATTCTTGAATGGAAAACATACATTTATCTTCTAAGGAGAGATATAAAGACTAATAATTACCTAGAAAAAAATCCAATATCATTATTTATGGATATTTATAGTGAATATGAAGAAGTAAATGAGAGTATATGGATATATATCGTCGCAATCATTCAGGAATATATTGATGTATTTCTTCAAGAGGTACATGGTCCTCCCCTAGAAATGGAGGCTGGTTTACCAATTGAAATCATGCATGGATCCAAGTAAATTAAAAAAAACCCTTATAGAATGGAAAATGTAGATCTTTAGAAACTAAATATGCAACACCAAGATCTTTGGGAGAAGAGATTTATTAGACCAGGTGTGTCTCCATGGGTAGAACTGGCTCTCTTTTTTCATTTTGTCCTATGCGTCATAATGATGTAATGTTTAATTTAAAATGTTGGTCAACTAATTTGGATTATAATATGATATTAGGTGTCCCAATTTGCCAAAACCTTGGGAAAATACAATGGCAAAGCCCGCGGTTTTTGAAAATAACCCAAATGAATTGTCCTCATAAATTAATAAAAAAATCCCTCCCTTTTAGTATAAATACCAACAGATTACTTCATTTTCATTCCTTAAAAAATCATCCCCCTCTAATAAATGATATTAATGCCTCCAAATTAGTCTTATAAAGGTTTACTAAATCTTTAGGGTCCTGATAGTAGTGTTTTATTAGTCACTCTTCATGGTAAGGGAATTCTCAACTTCTCTTTTCCATTCATGTTCTCTTTTATGTGGTAATTATTTAAAATTTACATTCCATGTTCTTATTTGAATTTTATTATGTCTTTATATTGTATTATGAGCCTTTTATTAAAGTTTTACCCCTTCCTTTTCTCTTTTAAATGTTTTATAAAACTATGTTCCAAACCCGTTATGCTGTAGGATTTTCTTCTCAAAATCTCTCTCTTTTTGTCAAGTAATTATTTTATTCTCATTATGTGAATTCCAAAACCACATTAATAATAATGTTTATTGATAAATAAATAAAAAAAATTTATTATATTTTTTAATTGACATACATAAACCCTCAATTCATTTCTCTGTGTTATAAATGTCATAATGATCATTTTTATGTACTTTCATTAAAACAACGTGATTTTGATATGATTCCCATTTATTTAATTCTCAATTGGTTATTTATGATTTTTTTTATTAGGATATATGTTTCTCACATTTAAAAAATTATTATTATGGTTCTTCCATGATAGAACTCTAATGCATTAGTTAATGAAATTAATCTCTAGGGATGAAATGTTTTAAGATACCTTGGTGAATAACGTTTGTATTTTTTATGAAATCATGTGGATAGACCTTGGTGATATGCTTATGAATGTATAAATTAAAAAAATTAGCCACATTTTCATGTTATTATTTCATATATTATTATTATATGACTATTTATCATTCCTTTACAACATTCCACATGTTCTTATAGATATTTCTCAAGTTCACATGTAAACTATTTTACTTATTTTTCCTTACCGGGCCTTCTGCTAACCCTATACTTTGATGTATGTACCTAGGTTATGAGATGCAATAATGGTACTTTTGATGAACCTTTAAAAATACTTTTATGTGGAATAGAATAATGATTTATTTTTTCATGTATTATGTTCCATATTTCCAAGACACTAGACATTAAAATATACTCTCTTTGTAAAATGTCATGTAATGTTGCGTAATAAAAAAGATGGAATTCATATGACCCTTTATTATTGTTGATGTTGGAGAACAGATGTTTACAAGATAAGACATGGGAGTGGGAGGGTGATGTACATGAATAGTGACCAATTTTGTGCTCAGATGATGTTTTACTACACATGGAAGGTGAACTCAACAATGAGTTTTTTAAAGGGTAAAACTATAAGAACCTTGCCTTTATATGATATACATATAATTTTAATCTCATTATAATTCAATTATTTAAACCTTTTGGTAATTATTAGTAAGTTTATTGATGTTTCAGCGGTGTTCATGTATTTTTTGAAGCTGAGAACCCATTTTTTTAAGGAAAAATAGACCACCATTGGGGTAAGGAGAAACAATGCAGGGCATGATGGAATGTTACCCTAATCCATATAAGGCTTAATATGAGAAAGTCTTGGATGCACTATATGATCAAACTAGGCCTATTGGGTCACACACCCATGTTAATGGATTGATGTTATTATAAAATACATTTTTCATGGTTGGCCAGAAGTTTGGATGACCATGCGGATAAACCATGGGCCTCTATTTTATCTGGGTAAAAAAGACCAAAGTCCCATTAATGAGTTCAAATACTACCCCTCCTCCTTGTTTCCACATTCCAGTAAGAAGAACACCCTTATTTTCCATTTTTTATCACCATAAAATTCAATATGATAGTTTTTTATCCTGATCCTTAATTCGGTGTCCAATCCAAGATCCACTGATGTTTATGGATTCCTCTATGCATGCTCTTCATTCCTATTTCACCATTATCTATATATCATTCCCTCTGAAGAGTTATCGAGGTGCTAGCTCATATTTCATATATTTTTGGCATTGATATGCTCTCTATTTTATATCATCCCAAGGTAAGTCAAGGGGTGATACTAGATTCATATAGTTATGTGACCTTGAGGTGGGTGGTTCACTAAATATCCATTAAAGTCTTGATGTTTTTCAATATGTTATATTATCAATACACATGATTCACCATGTGTTTTAACTAATTTTTATATCCCTTAAAGAGGTTTACATGCATGGAACCAAATAATTTTTCGAACCGAAATTCTTATTGTTATTGGAAACCTTATAGTGAACCATTTATTTTTTGTGTGCCCTCTATATTACTATTTTCCTTTCAAGATCATACTCCTGAGACACCTAATGTTGTTCTTGGTTTTATTTAATATGATGATTACAAGTTGATAATAGATGAATATGAAGGTGTGTCATGGAGAACATCAATATCATTTTAAATTAATTCAATTGAATGTGATTTGTACAACCACATCAACTAATTATATGGAACAATGGTTATTTCCTTGTAATTTGTAATGTAATTGAATTATCAATTTTTCCTTGGATCGTATTAAGTTTTATGGATATTATTACTAAGGATGTGTGTGTATGACAACCCAACTTAACTATGGATGTTGGTTACGATGACCCTTAGTCAATATAAATATAAATGGCCATGATGTCCCTTATGCTTAATACTAAATGTTCATGATGACCCTTGTGTTGAGCCTATATGATATAATGATGGAGTCCTTCTATAAATGTGATACAAGCATGGAATACCATTAAATAAATTTTATCCAAGCATGGCGTCCCATGTGATACTATACGGTAATGGAGTCCCTTGTGATAATATATGGATATCGAATTCCTTGTGAAATTATATGGGAATAATGTCTCTTGTGATAATATAAGGGCAAGATACCCCTTGTGATATGATTATGGGAATAACATCCCTAACGACGGAGACACTAGGGATTACATCACTTGTGAATTGCAGAGATATTCTGGCATAAGCTGAAGTAGGTATTGTCATCATGATTATTCTTCAGGAACCCAAGCTAGCCCATTTAAAGTTATTATTACTACTTTTCATTTTTATACATTCACTCTATCATATTGAATACATGGACTAGATATTTTTATATGTTGTTAGTGGTGGCCTACTATGTATATCTCACACACTATCTGGGCATCTGATAGAACCAGGGTAGACTATATGCTTACAGGTGAAGATGAAGGGAAGAGACTTATTACATATGCTTGAATTTTGTCTTATCATAAGAAGGGATCTTGTTAGTGGATCATTGGGTTAGAGATCGAGATGCTTTGATATATTTTATGTTTTTTGGATTCTTTTTGTATAACATGTATAGTGATTCCGTTTTATGATTGTATTCATGGTATCTTTATTAATATATACATGAAATACATATCATAATTTTTTATATGATTCATTTTATAGGTATCATTCGATTATTGTTTCTTGAATTTTATTTCTTCTTACTCTATAGTAGATTACTGGTCCCATCATATTAGTGAATATTTATCCTACTTATACTTTTTTATACTAATTCTTCTATTTTTCTATTATATATTATCCACTATGAAACACTATTGTAATGATGACATAGTCACCCCACAGACTCACCATAGGCCCTCGGTACTAGTCTGAAGCCTTTGATGTTTGGGTAGATTCACATGAGGCCTTGTGTCCCACTAGGCTTTGGGAACCTTTGTGTGGCACTCGGGTCCAGGACATCACAACAATGAGATCCAAAAACAATATAATATATTCTATAGAATAAATAGACAAACTTGTTGACCTCAAAATCCTAGAAGGGGAATAAATATGAAAATTAAATATAAAATTCGAGTCAATTATATAACATGAAATAAAAATATTTAAGGGCCGTGAGTAATTAGTTGTATCATAACAAAAAGACCATAGTATCACATGTTAATGGAAAATTGTAAATGTTGGAGAAAAATAATATGTGAAATAAGAAGAAGTCATGTCTAATAGCTATGAAAACCTCACACGTAGGAGAGAGTCCTAGGATGGATTATATAACTCAAATATCCCACATATAACATCTAATGAGATAAAATATTTACGCAATAAATAAGAATTATATCTTGGTGTACTGATCGTTACATTTTAAATATTATTTATGGTATACAAAGGAAATCAATATCAAAAATTAAATACCTTAATTAACCAAGGAAATAAATGGGTTTCATAATTTTTCCATTTATCATATTCAAAAGAAATTTTATAGTGAAGGCATATGAGAAATGAACATAAGAACTATATTACCATGTCAATGGAGGGGATAATAATCTAGGTATATATGTGATATATATTTTTAATGAATGTATAATCTTTTAATAACATTAAAGAGAGTTATAAAGTGAGTTAGGGATATAATTGGTCGTATCCCGAAGAAAAGTTTGGTTTAGAGACATCACATACCATTCCTCAGACTCATCATGTTTGTTATTAATCATCATGAATAATAAAATGATGTAAAATATTTACTTTCTAAATAATAATTTTCAAATTTATTATACCTTTTATTTTATTGCCTACCGTATTATATTTAATTACTTAATAATTTAGATTTATGTTTAATGTTTTGAAGATATTTGGATCAAATATCAAAAATCACATAGTTAAATCAAATATGGTCAAATGTATCACTATTTTATTATCTATAAAATAAGAATCATGAAATATTTTTCATTCAATACATAAATTAAAATTTCAAAACCAAATATTATTTATGGTTAAAAAAACATTATCTACATTATAATAATGGTGAGGGTATGTCAAACATCTCATGAATAACACTTCCATATTTTCAACAATCTAACTAGAAATAAGTTAAGTTTTATTTTACCAAAATATTTTTATTATTATATAAGATATATAATTTTATTTATTTAGATACACTTATATATACCACCTACATGATTCAGTAATGATTCTTGGAGGTGATAATCCACATGTACGATCAAATAACGTTAAAATCATTCAATTAATGAAGAGGTAATAAAATTTAAAAAATTTAATTTTAAAAAAATTATAAATATTTCATTAATTTAATATATATATACAATAAATTATTCATCACAGACAACCAATGTGGGTAAATGATGGAAAATAAATTATATTTGTTCATGATGAGGTATCCCATCATATCCCAAAATGATGGTTGTGTTTCTCATTTGATAGAAGATGATATGGATTTATGTTTTTAAGTTTAAATAATAATATATTAGTGAATTTGAGATCTATATATTATTAAAAAATAAATATTGAATAATATTTTAAGGATTTATAAAAATAAATAAAACAAAATTGCTTCATTAATAATGATAGCCCTTCTTGAGATGACCTCTTAAGGATTACAATAAAAGATTTAATAGGTTTGTTTTATGATCAAAACCAGGCCTCATGAAAATGAATAAGGATTTAGGGAAATTATTTTGTAATGGATTGGGAGAACCAAATTTGTTTTTCTGGTTTTAAATAAAGAGCATAGAATGTTCCCTTTTAATGTGAGGGGAGATGCACTTTTAGAATTTCGAAAAATATTACATTTATATAAATTTATTTTCATTGAAAATAGTCTCAAAATTTATATTATTCAATTATAGGATTCTTATGGGTAAAATTTATTTAATCAAATAGAATATGAACTAATTTAGATTATATTTTTGACTTTATATATTTGTTTTTACATGAGTAACCCCTTTTTGAAAATTATCATGAAAACATGATTTTTAATATTTTTGGGTCATGTTACTTATTATGAAAAGAAAATTGGAAAATAAATAAAAAATGTTCTATATTTTCAATTATTTGATAATAAATTATTAAAATTTCTTATATATGTGAATTTTAAAATATTTAATAAAATATAAATTACTATAAAATATCAATAATCAATTTTTTAGAACAATTAATTTAATTTCAATTTGAAGTCAATATAAAAGAAATGGAATTTAAATATATTCCTTTAAAACATAATTAAAATTATATATTATGTAAAAAATCATGGAGCACATTTTTTTATTCAAATTATTTTACAATTAATATTTTTAAAATTATTTATTTTATTTGTCTATTAATTAAATGTACTTAGTGTCAATGTTGCATAAATATTTAAGTTACTAATTTTATTACTAAAATATAAAAATACATTTCCATGATACAAAATCATTTATCTTTCAATTGAAAATTTATAACTGAATATTATAGGATTTTATCCTAGTCCCAAAATATTATTCATATAAATAATATGAACGTGACATTTTTATCATCATTTTTACTTAATTGTTATAATGGTCAAAATAAATGAAACATGGAACCAAGAGGCCATGTATTAGAAATATGGTTGGAAATAGAAGAAATAAAATCATCCATTAGGAATAAGTAATGTTTTAGGGAAAATTATTATTTCTTCGCATTTTTATTTTTAACCATAATTACTTGGTTTACCCTTTATATAGAGAAAATTATTTAATACAATTACTATTCAAAATGACTAAAAATAAATAATCAATATTTATAAAAATTGGAAATACTGATTCCAAATTATTAATACATTTAACATGATTCTATGTATATATTATTTAAAATTTAGTATAAAACTAGACATGTGAGACATGAAAAAGAATGATTTTTTAGAAACATACATTTTAAGTCCAGAAATTAACTTTAACTGAAATACTATATAAATAAAAATAAAATATAATTTAATGTATTAATAATAACCAAATAATAATTATTTTTATTTCAATGAAAATTAATATCATAAATTAACTTCTTAATTACATAATTAATTGAAAGGAAATACGCTTTTACAAAAAGTTGTATTTTTGACTATGCACTGAAGTGTCTCCCGTTTCAATAAAAAACCCACCAAATTTCACACAAAAAATTTGATATGATATTTTCTAAAATAATATCCTTATTATAAAAAATTATTTCTAAAATTTCATGAAATTGAAAATATTTTATCATAAAAATTTATAAAAATACCTTTTAAGATAACATATTTTTTACTAGTAAAATGACATAACTAAATAACGAGTGATTATTTACTAAGAAGTTATTAATAGTGATTGTTAAATTTAAATATATTTATAACATTATCTAATCTTAAACATGCCTATCAATTTAATTTCTCGGTTATATTGGTCATTTAATAATATTTCGATTTTTTAAGGCTCAGTGTTCAGTGTCATGTACACAATAGAACATGGTTTTCTTTATCTATAAACTCAGGGTGATACATAGAATATGATAGGTTTATGATTTAAATTATAAATAAATTCTAAGAAAGTCACTAGATGTTTCTGAAAACTCTAATAGAAGGATCCATTATCACCTGGACCTGATAAAGGGGATGAAAATTCAAATGGGAGATAATTCAATAATAATCTGTAGAAATAGACAAGTTATATATATAATATATAAAACTAGTGAAACATTGCATTCATTTATCATTTAATTTATTATTAAACAAATTATTTATTTTTATTCAATTAAAATATATGAAAACATTTGATATTATTTTTGAATGGGAAAGTGTCATTTAGTTCGACAATTTTCAACATTTAAACCCTTTTAATTGGTTAAAAAACATTATAGATATGAAATAGATGAAGATAAGAAATTATATATATAAAACAATTAACTTACATATAGATAAAACATAATATAATAGTGACATTGTTTTACCATGACACACCTGGTTAGACATAAATATTTATTTGAAAATTGAATAGACCATTATAGAAGAGATATGCTACCCTAACTTATGTTTTACAAATCTGGGACTGGCTATATTCAACACTTCAAACACATATGTGTAAATAATATCCTATCATTATTTGTTCATAATTAATGTATATGTACCCTTATATAATATAAGGAATCCTGATCTAACGTGTTTGTGATATTTGGTTTCATGTAATTACCCTTATATGAGAAACACATTACATAGATAAGAGAACACACCCATAAGAATTATCATGTACTTTTATGCAATAAACATAATCATGTATTACCTATATGAAAGTATAAGGACTCATAAGTAACCCTTACATGACTGTAATAATATAGAGACTACCTTCACACAACTAATAAAGACTATTACATAGTGAATGAAACACTATCTTACCATTACTTGACTAATCGATAAAAAATTTAATCTTACAAAAAAAATGATTTATGTATAATGTTAATAAATTTTTAGAATAAAAATGATTTATATATTAAACTAACATATAAATTTTAATTTTTTTGAATTATAATTAATTAATTTTTTTTTTAAATAACTCTAAAATAAATTAAATCATTTTAAAAACTGACATATTAATTATCATATAATATGTTAAAACATTGATTTTTTTTTCATAATTTTAAAAACAATATCAAAACCACTTCGAAAAGATAAAAAATATCTTCTAAACTATCAGACACAAAAAAAAAATAAAAAGGAAGGCTCTATTATATTATGAGACTTTATTGGACAATTGAAATACATGATAATTTATAGTTTAATTTTATATAGCTTTGAAAAAATGGGTTGCTAAAAATACAAGATTATACTACTCATTCTAAATATAGTGCTGCATTTTAATGATCATATAGCTTAGAACTAATGGGGGGTACTAGATTATGTTCATATTTCATAGATCATATGTGGATACAGTTTATGGCCATACACCTTGAACCATATTTTTTATGTTTGTAGTTTAAGGTTGTATAAATTTGGCTAAATGAAGAGATATAGGTTTATGTTCATATAACTCATTCAATATGTGTATAGAGTTTAATATTATACATTTTTGAATGTATGGGGATGTATATTAAGGTTCTAAAACATTCAACAAATAGAGACTAGAATCAACATTCATATAAAAGATACAAAATGTGGTTTACTATTAAGTTTGTAAATATTATACCATATATTTGAAAAATAATGAAATTTCGATGTAGGTGGGTAATGTTAAAAAATATATGTGAAAAGATCACTAATATTATATTGGGAAAATTTTAGAAATACGGCTAGTCATGGGATAAGAGATATATACGTCACTAATCATCTTATGAATAGGAATCAAGTCACATGTAGTCCTTAGATGGGAAACCTATGTAGATATTTAACTCATATATAAGTGGTATGGAGAGAAAATTATGGGTTCTCTTATATAATTCATGTATTTAATTAAATAATCTTTCTGAAAAATTTAATTTCTTTGATAGATTATGTAACACATAACACTGAGCGTAAATGAACCATGAAATATTATTATATAAATATGACCATCATAACATAGCAATTAAATCAGAGAGTATGATAGGGATTAACTAATTTAGGTTATATATATATATATTAATTTCCTTCTTAATATATTCTTTTTGATAAATTCATAGTATATAATGACACAATTTTTAGTAAAGTTGTTTAATTCTACAAAAATAAATTTTCTTCATAAATAGTTACTATTGCTTCTTGTGAGAAAATATTATAATTTATTTTTGTTACATTTAGAAACATAATTTTATAAATATTATATAGTTTTTTAAATAATAATATAAAAACTATCTTATAGTGAAATTTTGAGATTTTTCTTTAATGTTTTATTGTTCATGTAATAGTGAAAAATACTAATTTTTGTTGAGAACTATGTTTTTAATGATTTTTAAATTTTTTTACGACGTAAGATTCTATGTTGTATTTTTTTAAATTTTTAGAAGTTCATATTGAATAAAAAAATCAATAATATTATTCGAAATAAATTTATTCTTCAATCTAGTATAAACAATTTTTCATTCTGAAAAATTCATTTTTCTAAAAATATTTTTGCATTTCCTTTCTATATTAATTTATCATTAATTTAAACAACTTTTAGAGATATAACCCTAAAAAATTTATTCCATATATTGAATCATGAGGATCAAATTTTTTTAATATAGACATTTTATTTTTTCTCAATATAAATAATAATGATAGTAATTTTTGATCCCATGATAAAGTTAAAATGGGTAAGTGGATATTATAAATAATGTTATAATGACCCAAATGTAACCCTAAAACTTACCTTAATTTTATTATATGATATAATTTCATCTACAATAATTAAATATTTCAATATATTTCCTTTTGTTATAATTCTTCAATTATTTTGGCCTCTATGGTATTTTATATAATGAAAAGTCAAAAATGTCATTCACTTTGTTTTATTCACATTAAAATTTTGAAATTGAGTTGAAAAGAAGGTATGTTCTATCATAAATATTCCTTATATATATAATGTTTTTTTCATGTTAATTTATTTCTAATTTTAAGTGATTAAATTATTTCTTTAAATACTTCTATAATATCAACACAACATTTCTTCAAAAAAAAATAAAAATAAATTAAATGCTTTTAAAAATAATAAAAGTAAAAAATTTTGAGATATCTAGAGGGTTAAAAAAATTATAGATTAATGGGACATATTAAGTATATGTTAATGTGTTATATTCTAAATTTATATTTTCCTCAATGTCTTTAATATCAAATTAAATGAATAGTCTCAAAGTTGAGATTAATGACATTTTATAAAATTAGTATTTTTTTAAATTATTTTAAAATAATAAAAAAATTAATAAAGATAAGATGAATAATATATTGTATAAAATTTCATCTCACTAATATTTGGAATCATTATTTTTTAGAATTATATTTTTATATTTTAATCATTTAGGATATTCCAAGAGTGTCCCTCCCCTAACTTATGAATGGTTTCCACTCATTTCTAATCATTTCACAAAATTAATCATAGTAAATCAATAAAAAAAATTAAATTAAAATATAAAATTTATCATAATAATTATATTTGTTTTTTTCATCCCAAATGAACAACCCTAGGTACCGTAAGTGGATACCCAAATGAGTTCTTTGAAAAAAGAGGAAATCGCATTAACAGATCCCTTAATTTTTTATTTCTTCATTTTACTCCCTTAAATATTTGGTATTTGTCATAAAATATTAAATTTATTATATTAAATAATATATAATATTATTATTATTTTTAAAAGAACCATTATCCAACCACATTCCCATCAAATAGAAAATTATAGTATTACACGTTTCTATGTACTACTTACTGTCTACAAGTAGCGGTAAGATTCATTTTCCATCATCACTTATTATGGATGGGTATTATGATTATTTTGAAGTTTATATATAATACTTATGATATATTTATAATTATTTAATGATATTTTCATATCTATCTTCTTACCTTATCATACATTTGTAAACGATAATGTTGCTCATGAATATGTGTTGATTTTGACCTCCACTAAGAATTGTGATTCATTTTCAATTTCATTTATATCGAGGGTAAGAATTATAAATTTATTATTCTTATATTATATATATTATATAATAAAAATAATTTAATAGATATTTTTTTATCTCTATTTCATTCAATTCTTCAAAAAATAAAAACATTATTCATGAATACATATCAACTATCTCCCTGAGTAGTGTAATTCATTTATCAATCATTTAAATGTATTGATTGATATATATAACTATATATAAATATAATTAATATTCTATAAATATATATATCATCACTAATATTTTATATATTATGGAATAAATATCAATGTACAAGTACAAAACTACTGAACCAAAATGTACTTGAAAAAAGAAGCAGCCATCACCAAGAACGGTGATTGTAATAAATAATTTTTAATAAACGGGTGATAATAGCTTAAAAATAAATAATATTTGGTATGATATATATTATTATGGTTCTTTAATATATTTATAATAAATATATATTTATTTTATAGGTTTATCAAACACATATAAAGGATGTTAGAGGAGAGGTAAAGGATTTCAAGTCTCACTTTTATTTTGAGGTGGCATATTCCATATTCACCACTTGTTTAATTCAAATAGGATGTTTGATACCCATTTTACATGTTATATCATGAATATAATTATTTTAAGGATAATTAATTATTATATTTATATTATATTTCAGTGGGGCTTATGATTCAAAAGTTACCGAAGCGGTGAGGGATTTGGGTTTCAATATTAATTTAATCAGGATTTGGTATACATGAGTTTCAATTGTTTAAATTATATAATCCATATATAATAAATAATCTGCAGTTAGTATCCTCTATTTGGATGTTAATTTTATATTAGTATGGATATTATTTTATGTTACCATCACTATTAGTTTTGTGGATTGATTATGATTAGAATGATGTGAGGTTTAGAATCCCATTTTATTTCTATTAGGCTATGATAAAATTAATGATTTTTTAAACAAGTATTCTTCAATGGGATATGAAGTAATGATATGATGAATGTTTTGGGATATTAGAAAATTAATATTTACAAGTTTCATAATTTTATGGGTGGTAAAAAATCATATATACCTCTTATTCTTTAAGTAATGCTTTATATCTCATTATATTATTATGGGATGCAGGTTTATGTTCTTGATTATCAATAGGAAAGAAGTCATTATTCCTATTTTACTATGGGATGAAGGTGGTGATTCATGAACTATTATGAGATGATAAACAATTAGATATTTATGATCCACTATTTTTTTATAGTCTTCATAGTTGATCTTGAAATAATAAATGATTTATATACATGTGATGGTAATACACTTCTATAGCATGAACTTATGGTTCATGATTGATTTATGATGATTTCATAATCTTATAAATCATTTCATTTGAAATGAATTTTTTTATAAAATGACACATGTTTATGATCCATAACAGATTTTCTATACAAATTCTATGTTATATTCCTGATCTCACAACCTCAGGATTATCTTATTCTTTCAATATGATTACTAGTTGATATCTCCAATTTTTACCTTTTTTTGGAATTTGAGTTCATCCTGCTTTATATTTCCCTTCCTTGGGTTATGAATAATTGTATTGGTAGATTATTTTTTTTGGGATTAAAAATGGGAATTTAATTATTGGTGATATTGAATATCATTAATGAAATTTGTAGATAGTGTTTCTAGTCTTGAAAAAACCTAATCCTTCATACTCCCTAATAATATATTTTTAAAATGTTTTCAATATTCATATAAACAGATTAAATATTTATCAATGAAAATTTTGAGTTGTTAAAGTTAGCTTTAAAGTGGGTTTAATATAATATTCTAATATTAGAGTTATAAATATTATGTTAAAACCTTGGGGATATGTTTATGAATTTGATAACATACTAAATTGCTTGTATGGAAGGTATTATTTGGATTTCATAGAAATAAATCAATGTATGAATATATAATTTGTTAATGTTTTTCTATAGATTAATCTAGGTGTTACATCCCAGAAAATATTCGATCTGGAATATTTCATCCATTATTCAGGTGCATGATGAATTCCCCTATAATGTGCACCATGTTTGACACTCATGGGGAATATTCTTGCAATAATTCACATTTTTTATATAAATATTTATGAAGTACATGAATATAGTATAAAAATGAAATGCCTACATTCTACCTAAGGTTTCATATATTTAATATAGTGTGTCGAATTCTATAAATTATATGATATTTTTTATAGGATTCATCACTGTGACTATTATTTTTCACATTATACTTTTTTAGTTTTATTCAATATCTAGAACAAAGAGGAATTGTTTTAATGGTGAATTTGATGTAAAATTGAATGATTTTTCTAATGATCATCCTAGTAAAATGGGAGATGGAATGTGAAACCTAATTATTACACCTCATCAGCTATCAATTTAAATGATTACTAACCTCAACATGGGTGATATTTCTGAATTACCTAGAAACAGAAAATAGAGTTTCATAAAGACCATACTATGAAAAATATTTGTTTCCATGTATATATAGTATGTGGGTATAGGTAGTTTGGAATTTTTCTGATAGTAATAAGAAGTTGTTTTGGGTGTGGAAAAGTTCTACATAATGAAAGTATTTGTTTAGAAAAATGAATATTTTTGTTAACAAAACGGATCAAAATAATCGTTTCCCTAATGTATCTTCAATCTTTGAATATTTTAAAATGTTTCATGTGAAGGAATTTTGAAATCAATGTCTGGGGGGAGATCAATAAAAGTATACATAAGGTTTCAAATGTAATGTTCTTTTTTTTTTAAAAATTATAAATTAAATATTAAATCAATGATCGTTGATCATTTCAAAAGGAAGGATAATTATTAATGTTTTTATGTATTTGGATTCAAGAATTATCTTGTAGTATTATTTTAATCAACATTATTGTAGATATATTAATCATGAATCCTTTAAGGGTTATTTTTTAATATCATTTCAATATGAATTAGAAAAAATGGGTTGAATGGTTCCAATAACATGGAAAATTAATTTAATGGTGAGGTGATATTTTATATAAAACACATTATTTAGGGATCAATAACTCTTAAAATGTGTTTCATGATCAGATAATATATAGTGTCTAGTTTTGATAAAAGAGATCGCCGATAATGAAAAATTGTTGATATATTAATAAATACCTTGGAACTAATAAACTATTTGATTAAAACATGGTTTATATTATAATTTATGTATTTTATTTCTATTTTTATTTATATTGTTTATTCAATAAATAGAGGGAGTTAATTACTGGAATCTTGAATTTTTTTATTGTGGTTTTATGGAAATTTAAGTTATTACCATGTTTCAAGACAATATAGGATCATGGTAATCACATATTTGGTATATGAAATATAGATCTAATTTATATTGTTTGGGGAATTAATGTTAGGTAAATTTTGGATATTAAGTGATTTATTTATAAATTTTTACATATTTAATTTATTCATACATATTTAGGATGTTTATTAAGGTTAACTACATATATTATTGTTTAATATGAACATTTGGTTTTATTAATTGAGGTTAAAACATTATTTATCATATTTGATAACATATGAAAATAATTTTGGACTCGGTAAAAATATTAATATAGGAGGAATGATTTGTTAATATATTATGGATCTTATGGTTCTTTAAAATTTAATATTAATTAACTAAGATTAAAAAACATCATGAATATTTATTTCATAAAGATATGAATTTTAAAAGGATTGGACCACAACCAAATGATGAAAATGTCTGTATGGTATAAAAATAAATAAAGTAACAATATTTTATCATGTTCCCTTTCTTGATACATAAACATTTGGAAAATAAAATTTAACAAAATTTTAATTCTTTACCTTCATTTACAATGTAACTATAGTCTCTTAACATCACAAATTTATGTGTTTGTGGCCATTAACTTTATCATATCCATGTTCTTTATCACCTTCCATCAGTCTGCAGGCCTTAGGTTTTGTTATCATGTCCATATTTCCACATCCAACTTATTTTATCCCAATTAAAAACCTAGTTTTTTATAATTTTACATGGCCTTCAAATTTAACTTTCACTTATTTATGATAATGTTCTACTAACCCTTTTTACGATGTTAGGTTCCCAAATGAAAATTTTAAATGTCAAACCTTTGACTATTGAGAACTAGTTCAAATTATGAGGATAAATTTTATTAAAGAGGGAGAATGAAACACAATATGATTTTATAAAATATTGTGTTTGAAATAAATTAAATCTATTTTATCGCTTGTGTGCTACGTAACAACGACCTTAAATGAACAACAAAATACTACTATTTTAATATGATAGTTATAAAATAGTTGTTAAATTGGGGTGTATAAAAGGATTTAATACCGTATAATTTATATATATATATATATAATTATCCAAATAAAATTAAAGGTATTTATATATTTTATGTAAATAATAACATAATTTTTAGTAAAGTCCTTTTATTCTTCAAAAATATGTTTTCCGAAAAAAATAGTTTTTTTTAAGAAAATGTAATAATTATATTATTTATCTATATAATTTTTATTAATATTATATCATTTTTAAAATGACACAATAAAAATATCTTATGGTGATATTTTTATATTTATCTACAATGATTGTTTTTCAATGAATAGTGAAAATATTGATTTCTTTTGAAAACTATTTTTTATTTTCAAATTTTTATAGTGTAAAATTACATTTTTGAATATTTTGAAAGTATTATTAGTTAATTTTTATTAAACATAATCCAATTATATTTATCGGAATGAATTTTTTGTTTAAATCTGGTATAAAATAAAGTTATATCAAAAAAATGAATTATTATAAAAAGCTATTTTTCATTGCATTTTGAAATCAAATTTTAAATTAATTCATTATAATTATATAAATTAAATCATAAAAAGTGGATTGCTATTATTTTTATCCAGAATATTGAATATAATAAATAATCCCCCTTTAATTGTCATCTAAAATAATAGAAATCATCGTAAATTTTATTGGCAAAGTAAAGATAAAATGTGTTAATTTAGGTTAAAATTAAAATGGTAAGGACTAAGTAACCATAACCCTTTAATTATTTATATTTTATGGGAATATTTAATCTATAAGCATGAATAATTCCTTATATGACTTTTTTAATGTTTCTATTATTTTTACCTTTATAATATTTGTGTAAAGGAATGTAAAAAACATCTTTCTATTTGTTTCGTTAACATTAATTTTTTTACAGTTATAAAAAAGATTATTTTTAGTCATGCATATTAATTTGAAATGTGAATTTTTTTACATTATCCGGGTAATTTATTTATAATTTCTAGAGATGAAATAACTACACAAAATTCTTATGCAACACTGACGCAATATTTCATTAATTAATAGATATATACACATGATATAAAAAAATTTAAAAGTAATATAATTATATTGATTATAGTGTTACCTGAATTTTATAGATAAATAAAAATATTAATTTTTTTGAAGGATTATATTATAATTACAACTTTTTATTGATGTTTTAATGTCAATTTAAATAAATAGTTCTAACATTGATAAAGAAGACATTTTTTGAAATTAATATTTTCTTAAATTGTTTAAAAATCATAAATAACATGAGTTTGTAAAATTTGAATATCATATTCTCTAAAATATCACATACAAACTATTTATGATCCAATTATAATCTTATGTGTAAAATAATAACCATTTATTATTAAAAAGTATGTTACCACTTTTATGGTTACACTTGGTTAACTAAGGGGTTAAACCAAAAGACAAGGTTTCAAATACCACATAAACTTATTAAAATTTAATGTGTGATGAGATATAAACAATATAATACCATATATTCAAAAAAATTTCCATTTCTATGAATTTTCATGAGAATTATGTTTTTATATTTTATGAATTTAAAATATTTCAAGAGTGTCCCTCCCCTCACATATAAAACCGCACACCTCTTTTTCCTTATTTACATCAGGTTGAGTCTTCTAGCTCAACCATACCCTACCAAATTCTATATCCACTTACCTATAAACCTTATATAGGTGATGGTATTCCCATAATACCAAACCTAGGTCCCTTAAAATGACATCTGAAGGAGTTCTTTCAAAGAAAAGGTAATAACCTTAACTAATCACTTTCTTTTTTAATTCTTATTTTACCTCCTCTATATCTGTTTAATTTATCATAAAATAATTTATTATGTATAATAAATATAATTAAATTATATTAATATTTTAAACCACCAATATCTACTCTCATAACCAAAAATTTTATAGTGAAAGTATCGCTTGTGCATTCATATGACTTACCGTCTCTACATGGTGATATAATTCATAATCCTTAATTTTCTATTTTGGATGGGTATTAAGATGTTTTTAATTTTTATACATGATATTTAGGATATAAATATTATTTTATAATTATTATATAATATCTACTATCATACATTTTATTTTGTTGGAAAATGATAAATTTATTCATGCATACGTGTGGACTACCACCTCCATCAAGCGATGTGAATCGTTTTTCATTTCTGTTATACCTGGGTATTAATAAAGATATATTTAACAAATTTATATGAATTATATATTCAATAATAATATTAATATCTTAATTTTTATTTACCATTATTATATCACATTTATTGAAAATTCAAAACTCTCACAATACCTATACATAATTTGCTGTCTCCATGAACGTTGTAATTCATTTTTCAATCATAATCTTTTATGGATGAATATTTTATATATAATTAATATATTTGATATTTAGATCTTATTTATAATTATTGATATTATGATATAGTGATCAATTTATAAGGACAAAAACATCTAAACCAAAACATACATAAAATGGGCGCACTTCACCTGGCTGACAGATTGCTATGTAAAACATCGCCGATCGAGGTGTTACACCATGGGACGCCCTGTCATCTCGGCTGGAAGTGGCTCCTTCCTAGCTGGGGCATCTCCGGATGATCTCTTTGTGGGGAGGGGGGTTCCCGGCTGTGGAGGGTTCGAAAAGGCCACTCCCGGTGATTCCCATTAGAAATAAAGAATAAATAATTATTCATAAAAAATTAATAAAATGTTGTAAGTAAATCATATATGGTAGGATATATATTTAACTGAAAATTATTTTTTTCATTTTCTGAAGGTTGGTTCAAGGGTTTCCATTACCCATTACTGGACATCACCAAATCCACTTCACAACAACCCAACATCCTGATTCCACTATTCCAAAACCACAACAACGCAAGAACACACCAAAAAACCACTCAAAAAATTCAACAGCATCCCCAGATTCATACCGGTTCAAATTAATTTTCAAGTTTCCAAAACAAAAGACAACGAGACAGATGCTCACGAGCCGTGAACCTTCCATTAATCTATGTCCATGTCCGATCACCAACAATCGAGCCGCTCACCTACCCTTGAGCCATGTAGCTGCCATCGAACCCTTCATTGTCACCTTCAATCCTTTATCATTCATCACCGGTGAGAACTCCTCAGGCATCACTACAGCAGATACAAAGATTCATCCTCAATGAACTAATTAGATCCAACATCGACTCACAAATTCAAATGCATAAAAGCAGAAATGATTGCAAAGGACCGAAATAGAAAACATCACCCAGAGGTCGTCGCTATTTCAGACTAGATCCCATCACCACCATGCTGATCTCTCAAGAAGGCACAACCCCCCACATGCACAGTTGTGAACGAATAGAGATTCCACAAACCGTGAGGCTGGAACGACTCCACCGCAATAGGGAACTGCTACCGCAATCTTGCCGAGCAAGGGAAGGATGAACGACCAACCCGAGGAGCAAGGCGGTGGCAATGAGGAGGAGAAAACCTAGAGATCTACCCTTACGGGCTCATCCCCAAGGATATATACTTTATTATGGTTATTTAATATATTTTTAGTAAATATTTATTTATTATATAAGATTTTTTAAAATGTAAAAATGACGTCGGGCAAACGATATGGGATTTAAAGTATCAAATTTATTTCCGGGAGACATATTCCATGTTCAGCACTCATTTGTTGTTACATATACTATGTATTTTGTTATTATATAATGGAACTCATTGTTTTAATGATATTATTTTTTTTATTTTTTTTTATTATTTCATGAGTTTTATGATTCTAAATATATCAAATCCGTAAGATATTTATACTTCATTCCTATTTTAATAGTGAATTTTTATATTTAGATTTTTGTAAATGACTTCATAGGATCCTTATATAAGAGGTTCATTTAATTTTTATTATTATATAGTTATTCATAAATAATACATGTTTTATTTTCATTATCTATAGTGACAAAAATAATTGTATGATGGAAAACATAAATTATTTCTCTCTTTTGTCAAAAATATTATTTCCTCCATATCAATGTCTTCTAAACAAATTTCAAGAGTGGTTTTCATATTACCCAATGATTTTTATGTAATTTTTACCCATGAATGAATTCTTAATGATAGGTTAAATTGAATCTCCTTTTATTTTTTCTGAATGAGATTATTTTTTACCTTTTTACATAAGTTTGAAATGAATGTTTTCTTTTAACCAATATGGCATGAATTAAATTTCCCACCATCATGACCACTCAATTATTTGAAGATTCATTTAAATGTTTCCAATATTCTTTTTAAATAAAATATTTCCTTTTTATGTTGGAAAAATATTTTGAATTTATAATTATTCATTTCAAAATGAAGAGGTTATTTAATCAAGAAATATTACATCTATTCTTTTATTATAATTTCACTCTATGAAAACATCCTTTAATATTTGTTATGTAAAAATAGGGATAAGATCTAATTGTAACAAAAATGTTTTTTTGGGGGATTATAAATATTATTATGAGATATTTAGGAAAGTCATTTTTCTATGTGTTATACTATAATGAAATTAATAAATGTTTTTGAAACCTATTTTTTAATGAATTATGATGCTATGATATGATGAATGTTTAATAATATTTTGGTAGAAATATGCATGGTATTAATTATGTGCGGTGTGGGACCATAATTGAATATCCATCCAAATAATTGGGTATTTAGCTATATATCATGAGATTATTATGGGATTAAATTTGGTCTTCTTGATCCACTATGGGAAAGAAGATGACGTTCCAGATCAAATATGGGATTTAGGTGTTGATTCTGGATCTGTTATTATATGAGAAATAGGTGGGTATGTCTGATCCACTACGATTTTATGGTCCTTGTTTTTAGACATGACATATAAAATGGTTAAAATACATATGATGGATCCACACGTATATGAAATGAATATATGGATTGAGATGGATTTGTGATGATTACTCACTATGAGGATTCATGCCATTTGAAATGATAAATGTTTATTCTATGAATAATGGTTCTCATCCATAATGGATTTATTATGAACATTGTAAGTTATCTTCATGATCTCACACACATATTCTTATACTATTATTTCATTAAATCGTCGATTTATATCAACCATATTACCCTTACTTACCATCTGAGATCACCATTTTTTTCTCTCCCCCATGTTATAATGAAAGGTTTATGTAATGTTTTTAAATATTGAGTACAAAATGATTAAAACAGTATAGAAAATGTTAAACGTATTTCAAGAAATAATATCATTTATTATCTAGTATTTAAACTCACACAAAAATTATGGTCCTCAAGTGTATGAAATTTATTGAATATTCATATTGAAAGATTTAATATTTGTGAATGAAAAGTCTAGTTCATTATATACCTTTTGAGTATAGGAGGACTGAATCATAAAATGAATTTGATAATGTCTCATCATCAATATAACAATAGTGTATCTAAATGGGATCTATATTTGGGCCTATGTTTGGATATATATTCATTACTATTTATCCCATGGTAAGTAAAATGATGCCACATATAGTACTTGTATTTGAAGTCTCTATAGAGATCAGTTCCATTTGTCGACGGAAGTTGAATGGGGGGATCTTCAGATTACTATGAAGTAAAATGGGCTTCTACATAAGTCATAGTAGTAAAAAAATCTATGATAAGGTTAGATTTTAACTTATGATTGGGCCGAAGATAGAAGATCGAGTTTCTACTATGTATCATTCTAAATAGAAATCAAGACACATGTATTTCCAATGCGTTGAGAGAAAGGAAATTGAAAACAATAACAGCGGCCCGGTAGGAGACCAACACCACTGTAAATGGGGTGTCATATTCATCAATTATGAAGGTATTATGAATTTTTAAGACATTTATTATGGATGTTTCCATGAAATTTAACATCCTAAAGAATTGGTGATTTATCATGAAATTTAATATCATTATTTAATGATCTGATTTACAAAATTAAACTTCATGAAAATAGGATGAACACCACACAAATTTGCATTGTGAGGTTGGGATGATGAACTATGATGGCCTATGCATGGTAAATTATATGAAACCTTCCATTAGTGGGAGATATAATTTTTTTCACATCTATGGTGATCAGAGAGTATATGACATTAGAGTAAGCCTTGTGAAAAATAATGTGACCTATCCATTTAGGCACTATATTTCGCAAAATCCATCATAGAATCCATTTTAATATCAATTAAAAAACTAATTCAACAAAAATAAATTATTAATGGCATATTATCTAATTTAATTCTTGATACACATTATTCTAATGGAATATATGATTATGAATTAACTACAACCCATTTTCATCATGGAATTCTATCATTTCTAGCTTTAATTTTTATTGATAATCTAGTGTTAATTGTTTATAGACATATTCTTATAGTAATGGTGTTTTAAAATTAATTGGAAACACCTCTCATGTTCTATACACCAAGGAGTATATGGTGGTATTGGTAGATTTAAGAGCCTTAGTCTGATGTTATCATTACATGTTGGAGTTATTTTCATGCTAGTCCCTCTTTTTCTTGTCCAATATCATATAAATAATTTTATAGATTACACTATTAAAGGGATATGTCTTTAAATTAATGGTTTATTGATAGTGGTGAGTAAATGTCTATCTGATATGGTACATGGTGTATACATTCATTAGATCAGAGGAATCAAATTGGAAAAATTTTCTTTTCGAATAGTGTGAAGAATACTAATATGTCAAATGATATGAAACTTTATAAATATGATCAATGATCTATTATTAACCTCTTTTAGGGAGATATATTCATTCCATTTTACAAAAAATTACTAGTAGTATTAAAAAATAAGAACTAAAACATTTTCACCAATAGGTACAATTAAATTAAATAGATTCCCTTTATACACAAAATTCAAAGATTACGTTTTGATGTGGAGAATATAAATAGGATGATGTATACGTTTTTAATTGAATGTTATTGTATATAATCTCTTGGATAACTCTATTTATTTATGTACTGTGGTTGAATAAAATTGACCCAACCTCTAGAATTTGTTGGAGAGCTTCCATCCTATAAACTGATGTTCACATTTCCCAACATAAACCTCTTGCAGAACATATGGAATTTCATTACCTCATATTAAATAGAGACTAATTCCATTGTTGATCTATTTGTAGTTCAATTTCTCTAATTTGGGTCCATCATACAGGGTCAATTTCATTTGTCACCAACATATCAATTCTCACTAATCCTAGATTAATGGAATCATTCCCACATTGCAGATAATCAATGAATGGGGAGGGAGGGGTTCATGTCAATAAGAACTTATCCAACCATAGGTTAATTTAATGGATTTTATTATGATGATATTCTATAGATTTGTTCCGCATTTTGATCTTACACATAAAAAAATGGTGGGGGGATATTACTCTCTGATTTTTCATAAGGTTACTGTGCTACCTTGATCTAGTTTAGTGAGGGATACCTATTAGTTACATATATAATTCTCTAGATCATTTTGAGAAAAAAAAGCAATAATAAACCTTTAGTTTGAAAGAAAAAACTATCTATTAACTCGTGGGTGAACTCGAGAAATGGTATACGGTCATAATATTTAATAGTGTATCCATAATTTATTTTATTACGACCATAATAGAGTCACAAACTACTTGAACGTGGGAAAACTAGATATTAAGGAACAATTTAATTCTAGTAATCTAGGATATGTATCCATCCTCAGTGTAGGAACATCAATATGGAAAAAGGGATTACTGTGGAATGAGGTACTTTTAGGGGGAGATAAGAAAAACACCAAATCCAAGTCTATTGATATTAAGTTTTTACATCCACTTCTTAGTAGGGATTTTAGTGGAATCTTTGAAATGAAATTATCTACATTCCACCACTTTATCGACCTAGGGAATATCCTCATTGGGAATCTCAATATCCATGGGAAACTCCCCCATGGTTGAGTACATAGAAAAGAAATGATTAAGTGATTCCCCTTAACACCCTTATTATTAATGAACATCATATAGAATTAATAGATAATTAATTACCATCACTCCAAGAATCCAATCATAATTGGATTAGTGTTCATATATTATTATGGGTAAATATAAGGGATTATCTTAATCTTACGAGGCTACAGATAATGATGCATCTTCTCGATAGGGGTAAGGAAATTCTTATCTAAATGTTAATATCTTTCCTTAGAGCCTATCCTAATTCAAAATTAGTAGTATAAAATATTATCCTTACATTCTATGTTCTTCTAATATATTAGTGAATTGAGAGATCACTCTATGGATAAAACATAGTTGATCCAGTGATTCCCTAGATATGAAACATCAAAACTGGATTCTATAATAAATATGTCATTATTTCATTAAATTAACCATGGCATGATTCATCCTTTTATAAGACATAATATTTCATCTATAAATTTCACTAACACATAAAAATTCCTACCATATTGGTGAAAACATTATTCATATGTAATCTGGATTCCCCTAAAATGCACACATATCTAAATAATTAACCATAGGAGAATATCAATGAAGTCTTTTATCTTCCATATCTCAATATTGATACATGTTCATCCAAAATATAATTTATGGAATTTCCCAAATTAGTTTCCCCAAACCTAGACTCTCGGATATGGTGCTAAAACATTGTCATTAAACATTGTATTAAAAACAACGTGAGATAACCAAAGATAAACATAACATTATATTACATCATTTCCATAAGATAATCATTACATCTCAAAATTAAACACACAAAGTGTATAGAAACATTTTTATAGAAACATGATCTTTAATATCATCACATATTGATACCTTTAAAGGTGGAATGACATGTTTCATAAGGAAACATCACCTTGATGAGTCACAAACACTCTCCCATGGTTCTATGAAACTAATTTGTACCTTCATATATTTGTATCATGATATATAAACTTTTATCCATTGAATTAGAGGGATATATATGACCTCACAAATCAATTATCTATCTATAAAGGTTCCCCTATAAATCAATCATTCATCATATCATAATGAAACCATAGAAATAAAATGTGTTCCATATCTTTTTAGTGTGGAATCAATTAAATAAATCACTCATAATTTTAATGAAAAATCATAACATGATTAACCCATGAAAAAATGGGTATCCAATGTTATTCATTAACGTTATATGTAAATATCCTATAATTATGATAATGAGGTATATGATATTTAAACATATTTATTAAAGGTATATGGTATAGTTAATAATTTCCCCAATCTTTCCACATATGGAATTTAAGTCAACACCCATCAATAAAAGGCATGAAATAAATAGTGTTTATAGTTGGGAGTCATGGAAATATGAACCAAGTTTATATAGAGTTGGTGATTTGGAAATAGAATAGCCCAAATTGATTTCCATGAATTTAATCTACCAAAATAATTTTAAAGAATTTATGGGATTAAATTTAAAAAATAATTTATAATGTAATAAAACCCTTATAGGATAAATAATGAAATGTAATCTGAACCATAAATGTGTTTTTATAAAACCTTTATTAAATTTCCAAAAAAAATATTTTGTCACGAGTCACATTCAGAAGGAAATTTTTTAAAACGTTATGTAAAAAACATATGTAAAAATTTAATTTTATAAATAACCAACAATAATGAATCCTCGAACAAATACATAAAATGTTTACTAGGAAATGTGAACTGAAAGATAAATCAAATTATCATGGAAGGAAACCCATTATAACATTTTACAATACCTTTTTGTAAATATGCATGACAAAAAGGGATAATCAAACCTATAGTTTAAAAATAAAAAAGTAAAATCTTAAGGAAAATGAGACAAAACATAATTGGTATTTCAAAAATAAAAAATTACAATGGTTTGAATGCAAAATAAGGACATGGAGGGGAAAATTATTCTTATGATGTAGAGATTTATTTACTATAATGAAATAATTTTTAAGAAGGACGTCTATCAAGGTAAAATATTTTAATTATAAATAAATTTCATGCCATATATAAATATAAGGTTCTAGGATATAAATTCATATGGTTTAATAATCCAATATTTAGAGAAACAACATTTTAATGAATCATTTTAAAATATTTATTAGAGTTCAATTTCTA
Organism: Viscum album; assembly: GCA_963277665.1. Taxonomy (NCBI): domain Eukaryota; kingdom Viridiplantae; phylum Streptophyta; class Magnoliopsida; order Santalales; family Viscaceae; genus Viscum; species Viscum album. Next base: position 400,044,639 of record OY728131.1, on the reverse strand, counting down.
GAAACCCTTAATATTTTAGTATATTTTGATTTGAAATCCCATGAAGAGAAAAATTGAAATGGTTTTGTAAATATATTATATTTTATGGACAAATGATAATATAAATTCATTAAAAATATGTACTCTATAAAATGGAAACAACTTGTGAATATGTATTATTTATCAATTAATGAAAATTAATGTGAAAGAACCCATAAAAAGTTTTAAAATAAATATAAAAGGGAACTTAAGAGGGTTAACAAGAAAATTATATAGAAATTTCAGGATGTAAATCTTATTAAATATACTTTAATTCAATAGGGTATCAACTTCTCGACATAAAATTAATGATGGTGTGATATATTAAATTATCTCATGGAATTTAAGATACAGATAAATATCATTTACCCTAGGTCGAGACTCACTCTAAACATGAACCTTATGTCATGAATAATCAAATGAATTTTATTAAAAACTCTATTAAGAACCCATCCCATATATATTTTATTAGATAAATTATATTTATTAGCATATATTATATATTTATTTATTGGTTTTTTATGATGGTTACCTGATGTGGTTTTGAAAATTTCTTTACAACATTCTCTATATATTGAAAATGGATTAAACTATTATAAAATAGCATAATAATAAAAAAATAGAGTCTCATATACTTTTTTTGTTTAAAAAATAATCATAATATTTTTTATGTTTTCCAAAATATTCTATCAAATTATGAAAAGTGCATGGATATGTACATTTAAGGAAGTCATGATTATATTGAAAATATATTGTTAATATCACTCATATAATATCAAATTTTTTGTTTAAAAAATATTTAAATATTCATAAATACCTTTTTAATACATTAATTTAATTTTTAAATTCATTCATGTTATGTGGTATTGGAAATAAAAATATGAAATTCTATGAAGATGGTAGTCTTCACATCACGCATGCGACACATTCATATTTCATAGAATAAGAGAAGATATAAAAAGTAAAATTATTATCATCAACAAAATTTAATAATTTTATTAATTTTATATTTTTTCCTGAAATAAATATTTGGGATCAGTCATGAATGATCATTATTAAACATGTAACACATAGTTTGTGGATGTGGAAATTTTCATGTATGCATGATGGCGTCTTTATTTTTTGAATTGTTTATGAGTAAGGTAGAATATTGATATTAAATTATAATATTAAAATTTTAGAATATCATAAAAACTTATTTTATAATATTTTATGGGTTATAATGAATTTGAGTGGGTGGAAGAAGAAAATAATTAAGTGTGACAAGTTGAGAACATTACACCTCGCTTTGGATACTCTCCCTTGGTCAACACCTTAAGGAACCATTAATTAGTTTTTTTAAAGACCAAGCATTGAAGGATAGGGGTATAGTTTTATGTAAAGACTATTTTAGAGTTTTGGTGGATATATGTAAGTGGAATGGGAGGAAGTATTTTGTGAAGTTTATCCCCTTTTTATGTGAAGACATATTATGTTCTATAAACACCCTTGACCTTTTAATTGATGTTGGGAAACTATTAAATGGTCTATGGATACCAAATTATGAAATAATTAATTTTATCATAGTTAATTTTAATAAATTGACTATAATTCAATTTTATGAGATAATTAAATATGTTTCATGTATTTTACCAAGATTATTTTTAGTTTACCATTTTGGTTCTTACCTTGGTATCTTTTTTTACCCAAATAAATAATATTTTAATAAAAATACAATATAACCCAAATTACCAAATCTTTTTTCATAAAACTGAATTTAATATCCATATAATCGAATTCAATTACTAAATAATAAATTTAACTTATTGATAATATCATTTAATATATAGAATAATTATTTTGTATAAAAATGTTTTTTAATCATTAAATTTCCAAAAAAATATATAAAATTAATGAATCAAATCAAATAATAGAGAATATATTCTTTCATATATATATAGATAATATAATATATATATATTCTACTTATAAGAAAAAAATGTAAACAAAATTAATAAATAAAATCTTTGAAAAGAACCATTGCGTCGTTATCATGGCCATTAAATTTAGTCTTAGTACTATTAATTTTAAAACTAAAATTGAAATTAAACATAATTGATAACACTAAAATATTAATATAAAATATAAAATACCTTTTATTACATTTATCTTCTACATGTAAGTAAAAATAATTTTTTAGTTTAAGCGAATAAAAATAGTTGTTACAATAAAATAATATACAAGTGTCAAAAAAAATTAAAAATTTGGTTTATAAATTAAACATGGTACATTTGAACAAATAAATTCACTCCATAAATAGTTTTTTAATCATGAAAAATATTTAATAATTTTAATATTATTTTTACTTCTTAATATGTCATAAACGCTAAGGATTTCGTAAATGTGTACATTTCACTATTCAACTAAAAATAACTATTTATAAAAAATACAAAAAATATATATTATGATAATGTTGACATGGGTAATCCAAAAATATAGATAATTTTTCCAAATTTAAATTTTAATGTTTTTTATATAAATATTACAATAAATACATTAAAAATAGTGTCAACCATTTCTATAGTAAAATAAATATTAACCATTCATAATTTTATTTCATATCAATTTTTTATATTTTTGTTAATATATTTATATTGTAAGTAATATCTCTTATCTATAATATATAAATTATATTTTAAAAAATATAATAGAAATTCAATTTTAGAAAAAGAAAATATATATTTGAGAATAAAATAATATTGTTACTTTTTTCTATGCATTAGAAGATAAACATTCTTTTTATAAAAAATTAATATGATAAAATACATAACACAATTATATTTGTATGACCATATCATCCTAGTTTCTATTTACCTATCCCCTCAATATCTCCACGCATTATCTAAAAATAAATTAAAATCCACTGATAGTTGTTGGTGGTGACTCTGCTAGCATGGATAACCTAGAAATTTCCAAGATCATAATTTCTCAAGAATATGATTTCACTCATACTATAAATACTAGAGTAAAATTGTAATTAGTATAGAAAATATCCTAGAGAAGCTACCCCCTTCCTAAATTCAGGAAAATAAATGTTTAAAGGGGGGATTCTACTGCATGATGTAATTTCATTTCTTTTTTTGTCAATTCTATTATATGGTTACTTATTTTATACACACTAAACATATTTTTTTGGGGGTAACATTATTCCCCACCCCCAAATAAATTGAATTATTTCAATTTTAATTATAAATTTCCAACTAAAATTGGTTAATATATATAATGTATAAACTATTAAGTTGGAATAATAAAAAGATATGCATGAGGGGGGTGAATTGCGCCTTTCCAATAATATAGAAAGATTTTATCATTTATCTTTCATTGTGATTTATACAGATATTCAACGTTATTTTCTATAATTATAATGAGTATCAGGTAAATAGTAATGAAGAATACAATTATTTTCACATTGGTTGGAGGAACAAAGATCCCCTACTCCACTCCACCAACACTCTCTTTGCAAGCTTAGTGACTTTCACTAAAAAATGTCCAATTATCCAAAAACCTAAAAAATCTGAGTGCAGAAAGTTGAAAAATTTACAATAAGGATTTACTAAAACATATGATTCTTTTACATAAAACAATATTCTCAACATATTAGTTCATGAATATCATAATCTACTAATACTTAGTTTGATCTCTTGAAATAATAATAATTCAAAAGAGTTTTATTTGATTAGAAAATAAAGATCTTGTTCACAATTGAAGTTGAAACTAACAGAAAAAAGAACTTCTTCTTCAATGATATATTTCTTCAAGAAATAATATATTAAATGATATCGTGAGTTTTAATGATCTTCAATAAAATATGAATCAAATAAACATTGGAGGTTACACAACACGAAGATAAAAACATTTGTTTCCAATGTGTAGGTTCTTTAGAATAACAGAGACATTCACTCATTTTGCTTCATTATAGTATTTCTGGTTTCAAAGGATATTTCCCATATCTAGTGATAAATAAAGAAAATAATCATCCTATTATTATCGAAAAACATGGCTAGATTTCATTTGAATAGGTCAAAGAATGTCACCTGAAAATTATTAATATTTTGAATTAAAAACATTCAAGAGATCCATAACATCCTTTAGAAATAGGTATGATTTAATATATTGAATACAAGACTTTTAAATGGTCATAAATTATAATTAAAAATACCTATGTCCCTAATCACATAAAATGTATTTCATTTTAAACTCCAATTGGGAATAGTAAAACATAAGTTTCCTTCTCATAATGAAAAAACACCAAATATAGGGTTTAAAATGTGTGGTTAATTTAAAAACATAGCATAGATGACATACATTAGTTCACATGTATAAATGGGTAATAAAAAATACATTACGTTTTTCAAACATAGTGTTAATGATCCATACTTTTCCAATAGTGTAAGGTAGGTGAAATATAAAAGTTAATTCAAATGTAAGGTTTCTGGAAAATAGGTTCTTCTTACAAACATATGGTATAAAGTGTTTTTATAGAATAATTTAAAACAAATTTAAAATATTGTTACAAATTTTTAAACATATTAATAACATAAACATATAAATAAATATATTCTTGAAAAAATACATAAAGTAATTTCATCAGAAAAAATGGTATTTTTCAGAATTTTAAATAATAATAATATTTATAGTGTATAGAAATAAAAATAAAATCGCAACAATATCCCCAATTTAATTATCACACAAACCATAAAATAACTTATAAAAAATATAATAAATTGTAAATTTAATTGAAATAATAATTTAAAAAATTACTGAAAGTGTAATAATTTAAAATCAACTTATATAGAAACTAGATTCATTTTAAATAAAGAATGATAATTGAATCAATTATTTTGTGTTTAACAAATTTTCTACCACTTTTGTGATATAAAAAGAAAGTATATGAAAATGGATTAATAGATACTCAATGTATCACATAACTATATATAAATGTTATATTATGATCAAGACTATAATTATATGCCTTATAAAAGTAGAAATTGAAGAAATTATAATAAATAGAAACACAATAAAAAATAATCAAAATATTTTTATGATTAAAATAATCATTTTTTCTTAGAAATTTTTAAAAAGTAGGACTGGATGAATATTAAAGTTATGCTTCATAAGAGGTGTGAGAAGCTAGTGAGGCTTGATTATCCTGAAGAACATCCACAAATTATGTCATATATCATCTTAAATATTCACTAAGAATATCATCCAAATGTCGCATAAAAATCATTGAATATGGAAAATACATTAAAATTTCAACCAAATTCACTTTTAGAGCTCAGGAAATATTTCTATTGACTAAAACAATTTGAGTTCATTTCAAAAAAATAAGGAAGAATATTCTTAATGTTTGGTGCTGCTGAAGATAACTTCTCATTATGATCTCTCTGGTAATACAATAAAAAATATAATGATTCACTTTCAAATTTATTTGTATGAATCCTTTAATTGAAATTAAACAATACGTTAATGAACACTTAAAAAATTTAGTAAATATGGAGAATTTTTCTTTGTAAATGCAGATGTTATGGATTGATTAACACCACTTCTGAAAAACTCAATCAGAATTCCTAAATAACATTTTCAAATATTCAAATCCTATTTTGAAACAACCGTTTTTGGAGCTTTAAAAACTGATCATAAATTTATATATGAAAAGTAGAAATTTTTATTCTGAAAACTTGACTTTTTCTAGGACTATATGGTTAGTTCTGAATAGATTAAAATTACACTTTTAGAATAGTTGTACATTTTAAATCTTCATAATATTTCCTTATAGACAGTAGTTCACAATTCTTTCTTGAATTTTATTCTTGCATCTTATTAAATTTAACAAAAATATATTCAATATGACAGTTCAAATAATCAGAATATTATTGTTATTATACATGATTTGGTGGGCCTCTTTCAACCTCGCATAAATATTTTTCTGAGCCTTTCTCACTAATGGAGGAAAATTAAATATCAATAAACCTTGTAATCTCAGCATGTTTACAAATTTTCTTATCCAAGAAATTATAAATAATAAAAATTGATTGATTCTCACTTAACCTTGTACAGTTAGGTACTGCTTGTTTTGATTTCTCATCATGAGGATTGTTCTGAACTTATTTATCATCACAATCTAATTGAATTAGATTTTCATTATGATACACTTTCGCATGATCTTCATCTAGATTTTTCAAAATAGGGTCTTAATATTCTATAGTGAATAGTTGAATACTATGATTTAGTTCCTTCAGAAATGAATGAAACACTTAAAATCATTAGTTTAGGAGTTCCACCAGCTACATTAGCCTCTTCCACTAGTTATGAACTCTAGGATCCATAACTATAGGTTCATCCATTTTTCATGGTTGTATGATAAGGTAATAATAATTTTCCTCTTCCAAATTTTATTCAAGAGATTGAGGGACATATATTACAACTTCTTGATAATAGACACCATATATGAATATACATCTATTTGATTGAATTTTCATATATAGTACATATTTTATGACTTCTTCTTCTCAAATTCAGACTACACAAGTCGAACCCATATTTCTTTAACCTGCTAAGCATTTGGACTCGATTATTTTTGTACTTATTCACGAATAGGAAATAGTTTTCTACTAACTACACTCCTAAATAAAACTATTTTTCCCAAAGTTCCATCATTTAAAATTTAACTATGACAACACATTTTGTGTATTTAAACATCTCTAATAATTCTTATTTGATAAATTACCAATGAAATTATCCTTCTGTAAGGGTAAATAGCCATTCTTGCCTCTTCCTTGAAATAGTGATGCATGTACCTTAACATGTACATTATGTAATTAAACTTAATATCAATAATCATTATAGAAATCCTATAACTTCTTGGAAAAATAATCTATTCTAGGTCAACAATTCCTAGATTTACTTCTAGTAGAAAAAATATAACTAACACTTTCTTGTCTTCAACATTATCATCTAAAACAATTCCTACTAGGTTAGATTTGAAGATAAATGAAATAATATCCAATAATTTTTGTTATTTATTTCCAATGAATGAAAAAAAATGAAAAAACAATCTATGGGGACACTAAAAAAATAAATATTCCAATTAAAGATATATAAAAATAACATTGATTTACTTTAGATATGATGACATTAATGTTGCCACTGAAATTGAATTGTACATTTCAATATAAAAATTTACATCTATATCGAAACCAAACACATTGTTTACTTTAGTAAAAAGAAATTTTGAACCTTCAAGAGATACAATTCTCCTTAAAATAATAATTTTCTCACAGATCCATTTTAAATATATAAATTTTCCTTGAATAATTTTTCAGAAGGTTATGTGTTATCGCTTCGTTCCTCTTTGCTCTCCTTCATATATTCTATTAATCGTCAAAATTTATATGAATATGATGGTTGATGGATTTAATGTTATAGGGGTTCCAATTAAATAATGAGTACTATAGATGTCAAAAGATAATAAGAGTGAATAAGAGATGGAGAGGGGTTTCTGACAGTTTTGGTGCCGCCCGTTTTAATTTCTGGAGCTAATTACTCTGTTTAATAATTATGTATTTTTTTTATTTTTAATATAAAAACTTTTCCAAAACATAAATAAATCTTATTTTGTTTCAAAAATATTAAATAAATAATATTATAGTAGATGTTTAAATTATCAATAAAGATATTAAAATAAATAATTAAAAATTCATTTAAAATTAATTATTCCTAATTCCCGGTAAATAAAATCAAAACATCCGGTGAAAAGTGGATTAGTAAAAATATTAAAAATTTCATATTATGTATATACAAATTTTAGTAATATATCATTTTTAAGAATATGATTCCTTAGAAAAATGACATTTTAAATAAATTTATTTTTTCATTAGTGAATTGTGAGAATTTTTTAATATTAAGTTCACTTTTATTATCACAAAAATTGGTATGTTACTAAAATTAATTCAAACTTCTATTAAGGTGTGTTTCATCCACAACAATTGTTCACAATCACTAAAAAAGATATAAATTCTATTTGTCCTGTTGAAAGTGACAACAGATTTTGCTTAATACGTGACCACAAAAATAAATATTTTCCTTAAAAAGAGGCATGTTTATGATTCTCTTTTTATATATAATCTACAGCCTCCAAAATCATTATCTAAATATGAAATTAAATTAAAATCATTTTTCGGTAAATTATAGATTAAAAAAATTTCCCCTTTTATATATCTAAAAATAATATTAATAATTGTATGACAAGATTATTTTGGGTATGATTTAAATCTAGCACATAAATATAAAAAACATTATGTATCTTATACTAGTAATAAGATATAATAAACAACCAATCATTCATATATATAAATTTTTTTCAACTAGTTTTCTAGCTTGTCAAAATAATATATTACAACAGTACACAATGGATTTGTATAAGTCTCACTGTTTTCTAGTCAAAATATTTTAAATAAATCAATAATGTATTTTTTTGTATTTATAGGATTTCTATAATCGTTTTGATATATTTTAAATACCATAGTGAAATATAATTCCCCCATCATACTCATTTCAAATTCTTTTTGAATAATGCTAGAAAATCATTACTATGATTTTTATTTATTATACCAAAAATATTATAATGTACATAAATTTATACTAATAAAATATTAGAACAATCCATTTTCATAAAAATATTAGGATTTGTTAACCATAACAAAAATATATTTTCCATAAAAACGATAATAATATTTCATACAAATCTCTAGGTTCTTTTTTAAGGCCATTAATAGCAATATTAAGTTTTAACATTGTGTTTGGTAGATGGGGGTTTTTAAAAATTGATGGATGTTAAATATAAATTCTGTCAATTAAATTTCCATTTTGAAAATAAAATTTTACATCCATATGATTTCATATAAAATTACTATGAAGTGAATAAGATACAATTTTTCTAGTATATTTTAATCTACTAATAGGTGAAATGGTTTCAACATAGACTATCACTTATTCCTTGCTATGCCATTTTTCTACTAATCCCAATTTATGTCTTGTAGGTATCCCTTGATCAATTTGTTTATTTTTAAGAACCCATTTGGTTCCAATTATTGGATAATTGGTTGGACTATAAACTAATTTACAAACATTATTTATACTAAACTGAGTATATTATACTTTCATAGCCATTATAAAAATTCCTTCTTTTAAACCATCATATATAGTATTAGATTATATGTTTGATACGAAGGTAGAAAATTCATCTATGTTTCCTCAATTTCATCTAATTCTTACTCATGTATCTTTGTTTTCCATAATAATATCTATAAGATGATATTTTATGGTTATATATTTCCTGGGTAAGAGATTTTTAGGCTCATATTATTCATTTTCTTATTGACTATACTGAATTTTATTTATTTTATTTTCAAAATTAGTCTTTAGGGATTAAGGATTCATGTTTTATTTAGATTCAACAATTTCATCTATCTTTAATTTCCTTTAATCAAAATGATAAATTTCATCAATATATACAAGAACTAAAATATCAGAAATCCATGATTTTTTATTATACACTCTATAGTATTAATAAGTAATATAATGTCAAAGAAATATTCCTTCTCAAGCCTTCAGTTTGAATTTTCAATGGGTTTTTTCTGTATTAAAGATAACACCTTTCATCGATATACATTAAAGTACCTCACTTTAGGTTTTATGTAAATCCAATTTTCATAGGGTGTATTTAAAAAAAGTGGTCTTATTAAAACTCTATTCGTGATATAGAAATCATTATTTATAACTTCTGGTCATAATAGGTTGGAAGACTGTATTAATTTAACATAGCCTTTTTAATCTACTGATTAGTTTTATTTCTTATTTCAAAAGTTTCATTCTATTGAGGTTTTATTTGTGTAGATAAGGTGTGTTTAATACCTAAGATTGATAATATAGAATTAAAATCAAGATTATAAAATTCTCCACTATTGTCACATGTCAAAGAAATTATTTTAAAATATATTTCCTTTTGAATAATTTTACAAAAGATTTAAAAACAATGAACACTTAAATATTATGTCATATAAAATAAACCCATGTAAATCATGGATATAATAAACTAATACATAAAAAAATACATTTTTCCATCCAAACATTCTACCCATGATGGTATAAAAAAGTCCATGTGGGTAAGTTTTAATGGTTTATATGTAGAAACACTGTTAATTGATTTGAAAGATGATTTGTTTTGTTTTCAAATTTTACATGGATAACAAAATCCATCATTATAAAATTTAATACCATATAAATTAGAAAGTATATTTTTCGTAAATAATTTATATAAATTAAATAATTTTTATTTTCCATGTCTTCTAGGCCAGATACAAGACTCACATGTCTTAGAAGTTAAATAAGTCTATTCTTTGTTTACACAAGGAATCAAGATCCAAGGTGTTAACATTTTCAGTTATAAATTCTCTATATTTAATTTATTTATCATTGAAAACAAATAATGAATTTTTAATGAAATAATCATAAAAACCATAATCATATTGTTAATAAATACTTATCATGTTTTGCTTTAGTCCATGAATATATAGAACTTTATTGATTGAAATTTTCTTTGGATCTCCAAATGACAAACTGCAACTATGTTCCCTTTACCATTATCTCTAAAGGTGACTTTTCCTCCATCTAATATTTCCATTATATGAAATTTGGAAGATTCTCAACTTATGTTTCTTGACTATCCAAAATCCATACACTATGGAACATTTTAATTAGTGTAACTTTTTTCCTAAAAAAGTACTTAAACAAGATTTTCTTGGTACCCATATTTTCTTGGGTTGAGTTTCAACAAGAAATGATTATCAAATCTATATTTGACTTTTTTTAATAAAATTTACATTGCATTCTTCAGACATATTTGTGGAAATAAATGAATTTTTAACTACATTTATTTGATGATCTCTTAAAAAAACTATTAAAATATTTTTATTTAATTCTACTATAGAAACATGTAATATTTTTAGAACATCTAATGAAATAATTTTTTTATATCTTTTATTTTTCTCCTATGCTTCAAATTCCATGTTTTTCTTTTTTAATAATTTTTTTTTAGAAATATCATTTTGATATTTTACTAACTTTTTAATTATGCTTGAAGGATTATTGAATGATTCTATTTTATCTTGTAATAATATTGTTTTATTTTCATTAATATAACATTTGATGTAGATTAATTATATTTTTCTTTTAATTATTAATGTTCTTTTAGCATTTCATCTTCATCACTTAAAAAAATATAATGAATATTATTTAATTACTCATGCTAATTTACTAGAGATTTGTATTTTTATTTAATAATACATAAATATGTTATTAATTTTATATTTGAGTATGTGTTAAATTTTTATTCAAATTAATAGTAGTATTGTACCACAATTTATTCATTATCCATAATGAAAAAAAATTCTTTTATATTTTTGGTTCATTTTCTGAGATATATTTGGGATAATAATTGGATTCTATAGACAAACTCCAAATAGCCTCCGTAGCTCTCATACCTTTTTTCTCATAGTAATATTTCTTGTATTTTTTCTTTTCTATCCTATTATTTATTCTTCTAAATATGGGAAATATGGTATGATATAAACCATCATTTTTCATTCATAGCATCAAACTACTTTTTATCTTTTTTCATCAATTTTGATATATTTTTTGAAGAATATATTTTTTCTATAAACATTGAAAAAATTTATGGCTAGATGAGTGAGTTCTATTTATTAGTTTAAACAATAAAAATTATTTTATAATTTTAAATTTTATTTCAATTTCTTTTCGTGATTTTGAGATGTGACTTTTAAGGGATGTATTTTCCCTTTTTTACTATCTTATGCTCTTCTATTTCACCTTCTATCTTTCCATTATACATAATCGGTGTTCTTGTCAATTATTTTATTATCAAATCATTGAAATGTGATCATTGTGATATATTAGTAAAAATTCCATTCCATTTTCATGGTAGTACTATGAGTACATTATTTCATTGAAGAACTTGTGTAATTGTGGATCCTAAGGGTGAAGAATCATTGACTATTTCTGACAACCACATATTCATCTGGGTGATGCTTTCACTACAAAAATTAGAGAGGTGTCTAAATTTTATATTACAGAAGAATACCATAATTTAATGAAATTATTAGTTCCTTCATGTGCCATAAAAATCATCTACCACATTTCATAATCTGTAATACCATGAGATACTTGATTAATTTTTTCTTTAACAAGTCCACAAGTAATTGAATTTATGACTTTTGAACTGATTTCATACTCAGCTTCTTCAAAAGTATCCCATGTATCTGTTTTTTTCAAGGATTTCATACATAGTGACAATCTTTATATATATTTTAAATGCATTATTTTTCAAAAATATGACAGTACAATATTTCTAACATCCATAGTTTTCAAAATTTAAATAAATATCACATATCATTAAAATACTTTCTTCAAGACCATCCATGGAAATATGTGTTTGTATGGTCCGTTATACATAGAGATTTAATTAGAATGTATTATTTATTAAAAAATCTCCCCTTTGATACATATATTTTGGGTGGAATAATACAATGATAGACAATAGGTATGAATTTTGTCTTTTTGATAATGTTGATTGAATTTACATTGTATCTTTTAGTTATATTTCTGCATATATAAAACATTCTCTACTATAAGTTGTTTGATCATCACATAAATAGTAATTTTGATCAATGAAATTTGTATTGTGGTTCAGGACAAAAATAACCCTTATTCCACTCCCCCAACACTCTGTCTTTGGGTTTGGTTAATAAACTAGAAAGGTCCTTTTATCAAAAGACCTTAAAAGATGAGTGTAGTCAGTTGACACCTTTATAATAAGGATTTATAGAGGATTTTGTTTGATTTACTAGAAGACATATTCTACACATCCTATAATTTGAAGATGATACTATACTAGGACTATGTTCGATCAGTTGAAGCTATACTAGATCAAAATAATTTGGTTTGATTGAATAAACATGTTATTTTTCACAATTGTAGCTGAAACTGACCAAAGAGAGACAATTTTGCTCAAATATAAATATATTCAAGAAATAATATATTCAAAGAGATATTAGTTTTTAATTATCTTTCAAAAAAGACACAATAAAAAAAATATAAGTTACATAGAATGAAATAGAAAAACGTATGTCTCCAATGTTTAGCTTCTTCGGTATAACAAAAATGATTGACCTTTTTGATTCATTGCTGGAGTTATATTTTCAAATTATGATTTCGATATATAGTGATACATAAAGTGAAATACTCATTCTATTTATATAGAGACACATTGAATGATTTTAAATGGCTGGATCCAAGAATATCACCTAAAAATCCCAATTATTATATTTTAAATCATTTAAAAGAGTCATAACTTCATATAGAAACAAGAATTAATTTATCTGATGAATAAAACAAATTAAAATAGTATTAAAATATCTCTAGAGTTTTATTTACATTTGTCAAGAATGTTTTTTAGTCACAAGAAATATATTTATATTTAAACTTTTCTGTTGAGTAGGCGAACATAGGGTTCTTTCAGAAAACAAATAATTTACAAATGTAGGATTGTGAATGTATGGCTGTTTATAAATGTAGGGATCATGGAAAAATGTTGTTCACAAATGTACAGTTGATAAAAAATATTTTATTTTTCCCAAACATTGGGTTCCTTCTAAACATTGGTGAGATGATCCATAATTTTCCAATAACAAATGGTACATGATCTGTACATTTGATTTCCAACGTAGGGTTTCAAAACAATACATTATGCTCACAAACATATAGTATATATTGTGTTTATAGAATATATTGAAAAACATTCAGAATAGTTATTCAAATATTTAAACCAATAAATAATATAAACATATCGTGCAATATATTGCAAAAAATTGTATAAAATTAATTTCATTAGAAATTCAAACAAGGGTAATTCTGAGTATCAAAAAAATAAGACTTATAGAGTATAGTTAAGAGAATACATTCCCAACGTAAAAATGAACTTATTTATAATTTATAGAGATATGTAAATTTTAAAAAACTAGGGAACCTATTTTACTCTTTCAAAAGTGGTCAATCCATGTATTGGGGGATTGTCCAATATTTTGAGATAAACTTCCCTCATGACTAGGTATCATTAGTTCATAGTCATTCATTTAAAAAGGGTGGATCATAGGATGGATTGAAATATTATTTACATATTTTTTCAATTAATATATTATCTATGTGAATAAATATAATTCATTTCCAAAATCACATAAAATTAATCTAGAGATATACATAATAAGACTTGGGTAAACCCGAATTCATTAAACCATGAAGGGGATTCATAAACCACAGATATAATAATGATTCCACTTTGTGTTTTTATTAAATATTATATATCTATTGGTGGGGGAAAACATATATGATATAATAAATCAATATATATTTTTGCAAAGTACCAAAAACCACATAATTATCACTATAATCTTCAACAGTATTATTTGCAATGGATTTTCTTCTTTCACATCATGAATATGATTTTTGGCATGAAATATAATCTTAATACCTCGAATTAGTGTATAATATTAAAATTATAAATAAATAAAACATTAAAATAAAAGTGGATCCATAGGAAGAAAAATATTTTCCCCCAATATGTTAACTAAACTCTTACTTTTTGCTTATTATATTATTGTTTGATGACCTCCTTTTCCACAAATAAAATATATTCTTGTTAATTTGAGACAATTCCTTCAGTATCCCTTCCCAATATTTTTAAATAAAATAAATTGAACCTTATTACCGCTATCCTCTTAAACACTATAAATTCCATTATAATTAAACATTCTCTTCATTGGTGTTTTTGTAAATTCAATAAATCTACTGATAGTAATCATATTTCAAGATTTATAGTTTGAAAAAATCTATGGTTTCCCACTCCAAATGTTTTTCACTCTTGGTCAATATTCACAACTTCCATGTCATCAATTGTTTAATTAGATCCTTCTAGATTAATCCATCACTAAAACAAAAAGTTGTTAACTTGAGTGGTAAATAATTAACATTTATAAGAAACTAAACATAAATTATCTTATGAAAAAATTAAACATCAAAATATCATTAACTTTATGGAAAAAACAATAGATTCCAACTCAATATAAATAAATCATTATTAAATCAATATTTCTGAAGTCTTTGTTCTCTCATTATTCTTAACCAAATTCCTTAACATATTAAATCCTTTGTAATTTCATATAAAGAGAATTTTATTAACCAAATAATATCTCACTTGTGGGTCTATCTATGTGTGTATTCTCAATAAAACTCATTAAAAACCTTGTAAAGTTCTATTTAATACTCAACCATTATTTTTAAATGTGATTACCCCTATGAGTATATATTCTCCAAACAAATCCACTTTATATTGTCTATAAATATATATAATTTCTCTGAAAAACATATACTCAAAACGTCACTAAATTTTTATGGTTTTTTCAAACACATAGACTGATCCTTTAGAATTTTCCAAAGTGTTTTAAATATAGTTATAAAATCATAATCTCCAAAAAAATAATCAAAGAATTAACTATAAGTTACTTCAATTTCTATTGAGGCACCACAAACTAGAACACCTTCATTTGGCACTACAAATAATTTCATTAAAAATGGGTTTGATATATAATGATATAATTCAACATAATCATATATTAATTTTAAATGAGTTCTATAAGTTATACATTGTATCTCAAAAATAAACTCACATTCCTAATAATGGTAGGTTGTATATTTTTGAGGATCATCTCCAAAATAAAATTACTTTGTGAAACATGTAAACATTTCTCTATAATTCATCCACTAGAATCCCTTCTAGACATCCCATAAATTATAATTGTATTTGTAAACTAATAAAATGAAAAAAATATGAAAATGGGTGAGATGAAATGATAATTAACTATATGAATAATGATATAAATATAGTTATTCAATGGGGATAATGTGAGATTATATTAATATTCTAGGTACATGTAAGTAACATAAGAAAATAAAACCCGATAAACCAAAATCACAAATCATGTGTCATGGAATAATTCTAGGAATTTCATATCAGTTGAATGAAATGACTATGGAAACATATGTTAATAAACATTATCTATGAGAACATAACATTAGGATACCTTTTAAATGTTGAATACACATTATAATAAGAACACATCACTTTCGTGTGTCACAAATATTCACTTATATTAGGGAGAAACTAAATTTCCCAAATGTATACTTTTCCGTTAAGATAAAAAGATTATCAAATTCATTAGAGGGTGATATATAAACCCACATATTATTTACCTATACATAACATCACCCCATTAAATAATTAATTTATCATATCATGAAGATCCCATTGAATGAAAAAAGGGTTTATTTTCTTTTCAAATTAATCACAAAAATAAATGATTAATATTTCCATAAATAACAATAACATGATAAACCCATAGAAAATAATAGGATATTCAATATTTTTAAGTTACATTCTATCTACATACCATTCAGTTAAGATGATATGGTATATAGTATTTAAACCATATAGATAAAAGTTATGAATTTCAGTTAATAACTTCTCCAATGAATCAATATATAGTATCTTGGTGAACATCCATCAATCGATGGAAAAAAATTTACAGTTTTTATAGAAGTACCACCTTTTAAGAAGAACCATGTTTATACATAGTTCATTATTAATCTAACAAAAAAATTAAAGGATTTACATGATTTTAATCGACCATAATAGAATAAGATAATTTTGTGATTAATGTCACTACACGTCCCTTGGAAAACGTTCCATGACAGACCCCAAGCCCCCCTCCTGAAGGCCAGGGGTTGGGGACTTGAACTGAATGAATCAACATTCAAGTGGGAGGAATTTTCCGAAGTACCTATACACACACACAGACCCATCCTCAGCCCAAACTAAGAAAATTAATCAAACATTCCACAAAACAACCATTGAGTACAAGTACAACTAAAAGTTAAATGGTCCAGAATACAAACCAAATAAAAGTCTTACTGGAAAACATGAATGTTCAAAAGAAACACTAGAAACCATCCATCGGAAACCCCACCTCATTGGTAAGTGCATAGTAGGTACCAGATGCTATAGAAGAAAACCCTGCCTTCTTTGTCTCATTGGGAACCACTGAGTCCTGGGCCACCAATCCTCCGTCAAGTGAGTGGTCTTCTACACCAGACACAACACGTATAAGAGATACCCATGCAGGGGTGAGTAACAATATACTGAGTAGGGACCCTAAAACCCTAAATAAATACCACAAATCTCTCCCCAAACAAACAAAAATGCATGATCACCACCAATTATCAAGAAGCAAGAAAACACACACCGGTTATATTCTAGAGTAAGAATGTAGAACCAATAGTCACATCATCGAACACCCTGGGTGCTGGAGAAATCTTCATCAATGAGTACAGTAGGCCTACCATGTCACACATAAGTCACTTCTCACTATCATTAGGACTTATTTTTTACTTATCCTTGATGATTATTGTGGGTATTCTGGCTTACATATAAGTTTCTCCCCACCATGGGCATGTTAGGTCACACAGAAGCCACTTACCACCTATGGCCACAATGAGGAAATCCTCCTATTGAGTATCGTTGGTCTGTCAAGACCCAAAAAATATTCTCCCCACCTTGGTGCTATTGCATCACATAGAAGTCTCTCCCCACTGAGCCATAGTATATAATCCACATAGGGTCACTCGTCAGCCCTCATTAGGTCTCATCCAACCGTAGGGTTTCCTCAAGTAGCACAACTGATTTCAGAAAACCACTCCCCAATCCAATTTTAAAATTTCATCTTCCCTCAAATACCACATATAGTACTCCAAAATATCTTTTCCTCTTTAAAGGGTTACAATGCAAAAAACAGCTCATCAATCAGACACTCAGCTTGTAAGATATTGATGTTTTTCCAAAAATTGGTTGGTTGGGTCTCCGTCCAACCTAGTCAGACTGACCCAACCCGACCCAGACTGAGGTCCACCTACCCAACCTAGGTCTGCTGAAGGCATACCGGTTTTTTTGCAGGGCTAGGACATGGCTGGAAACTACATCAGGCTCCCTACTCACCCTACGATTTGCCGCAGGGTTGTTTCTTCGCCTCGATCATGTGACGGTGGCATGTATACAATGTGGCTGACCAATCCGGCTAGCGTGAATTCCTGCATGTGGTTGAAGACCAAATACCAACAAGATATATGGGATGTGGCTATATGACACTCTACTGATACGGCCGAGGTCCGAGATCTTTTCCTCCAACCCATCAGGCTTCTCCTCCCAACGTGCCGATGGGCACTTCTGTGAACCACCACATCCACACTGGTGGTCCGTTCTTCACATCCCCTACGCCTTCAGCCTCTATAGGGTTTCCCCTTCCCTACGAAGGCTTTTAAATTTCCTTACCTCTATTTCAAAAAAAATTCAACCAAGAACGCATAAGGCGATGGGGGGTTGGGCCTTAGTCATATCGGCTCGTTCCCTCTGCGTTTAAGATTAATGCAGGGGAGGCTTGGTATCAATGTTCAATCAACAATAAAATTTATCTGGAATACAAATCCCAAGAAACATCATTCTCCCACAAGAATGCACGGTCTGTGGATCACCCTATTCATGGGTTGATCTTCATTCATCATTTAGAATGAATAACATGGTAAGTGTAAAATAAAAAAAAACACCAACCTTGATCGATGTTCGTCGTTAAAGCATTCTGCCCATGAAGATTCAAGATATGAAAGTCATTCTTTACTTCCTAGACCCCTTCAGTGATGTGAATCGAAATCATTAATGTTTCAGTATCGTTTCTCATTCTGTATTGTAGAGAAAAGTCACCAGTGGTTCATTATAGAATTTTCCACTGTTTAACCCTCAATTATCAAATGCAGTATTCCATAAAAACAAAAGACATCTTAGCTTTTCTGTTATTCTGCAACATCGCACTATTATGATGTTTAATTTATTAAACATCATAGATCATAAGCTTCTAAAAAATGATCCATTAAGGATCTTCCTTTAATGTTCCTCTTCTCTACACCGTAGTGTAGTCATCCTCTAATAAATAGTGAAAAAGAAAATAAAATAACTTTTTATTTTATTTTATTATTTTCTAAAAAGTTCACAAATTTACTTTTCCATCTGACCCACTTTGGTCGATGTTAAGTCCTTTCTAGGAGAATACCATTGTTGGTGCCCTCAGATTTTCAATCTGAGCATCGATATAAATGTATGAAAACCCTACTCGCATGTTTACTTAAGAGAACATAAAGAAATGATCGAAATTCCATTTTGGGCTCACCAGGCCTCAGAATCGTGTTCCATCAATGAGTTTTGTCTCGAAATAATTCCATAAAATTTTAAAAAAATGACATGGAAATTTTGAGACATTACATTCTCCCGACCATGGTGATTTACTTCCCTAAAATCCAAATCAAGGGATAATCAAACCAATGATAGTTCTAATCACAAATCTGACCCCCCCCCCTCTCCTAGGTACTCTCTTGGTGATTCCTTTTACTCCATCGAATGAACACCAGTGGAATAAAACTTCAATGAAGGACCCTCTATTTTGGAACATCTATCTCCACCAGGTAAAATGAAAATGTCTCTCCATTGTCAATGTTCATCTCACCTAGTCGATGATGTGTGATGGATCATGCATGTACTACCTCTTCTACGACCCATAGAAAACATTCTGCACCTAGTGTATCTTTAAGGAAATATCTAGGTAGTACACCACCTTACAAACTCTAATGAGAATCTAGAAATGTCCAATGAACCATTGATATAACTTGCATCCCTATCCAAATATTTGAAAACCCCGTTAGGGTGAGACCTGAATGAGCACATGGTCTCCCTCTTCAAACTCCAAGGGTCTCCGTCTCCTATCATTATATGATTTATGACTAATCAATGTAGTCCTAATACACTCCTAGATGATCTTCACATTCTTGGTGGTTGCTCGTACCATATCTAGACCCATGTCTGCTGACTCCCCTGGGCATGTAGTGTATAGAGGTGATCTATATGACCTCCAATAAAAGGTCTCAAACGGTGTCTTGCCAATGGTGGTGTGGTAGCTATTGTTGTCTGAAAACTCTACCAGTGGTGGTTTGTCCTCCCAAATGCAACCAAAATCAAGGACACAAGCATAAATCATGTCCTCTAAGGTCAGTATAGTTTGCTCGGTCTGACCATCTGTTTGGGGGTGAAAAGTTGTGCTCATGTGCAGCTATGTCCTTAACACCTCCTACAATAACTTACACTACCGGGATGTAATGTGTGTATTATGGTATGATACGATTGTTGAAGGAACCCATTAAAGCCTCACTATCTCCTGGACAAAGAGGTGTCTCGAGCCCTCTACTGATCCCTCCTCATGGATGGGTAGGAAGTGAGCTGACATGGTTAGTTGGTCAGAAATCACCCTGATAGAATCATGACTCCTGGACATGTGTGGTAATACCTTCATGAAGTCCATGGAGATAATATCCCACTTCCATTCTGGTACCTCAGGAGGTTGTGCTAATCTTACCGGGACCTGATGCTCATCCTTCACTTGCTAACAAATGAGGCATTTTGAAATGAACTCTACCACCACTTTCTTCATCCATGTCCCCCAGTACTGACGTCAGAGGTACTAGTAAATAATCACAACAGTAGGATATACCGCCAAAGGGGATGTATGGAACACCATCAACTCCTCCTCCCACAACATCACTTGTACCACAGTGTGCCCTCTTAAAACGATGATCTTCTTGTTGAAAAAGTGGGTGCCCTAGACCCAACTATTAAATGCTTTTGATTACCATATCGTTTATAAATTAAGCTATTCACGATGTCATCATACCATTATAGTGTCAAATTTTCTACGTCCACTATTGAAATGGTAATTTTCAAGGATTTATTATCACCTCAAAATGTTATATTAGTTCACAGGCTATAATGAGAACCTCTAGATACTATGACATTAATCGTAAATATATATTCTATGGTCCAGATACATCTCACTAATTGGAAATAGTATATGTCTGACTATCAGGTGCTGGGGGCTCATAATAATTGAGACTTATTCTCATGATGTTCATACTTGGTGATCTCTAGTAGCGAGATCATGAGGACTGACATGTTAATAGGAACCCCACATGTTTCGGGTGTCATTGGATGTTCCTATCTACGATCATGTGTAATGGTTTCCTGACTTGATATCCTTAGCAATGCTATCATTTGATTTAATACAATGATACAAGAGGAAAAATATGGAAATGAAGTCGTGGCAAGGTAGTTTGTGTCGGGTGTGTCGTTGGTACCATGACATTGGTTAAATTTTCAAGAAAGGATTTTTCGCTTCCAGGTTATGGAAGTAATATATCTCAGGCCATGTTGATATAGATGGAAGTACATTTATAAGACCATGCACTTGGAAGTCAATGGTAAATCCATCCAGTTTAATCAACAAGAAATAAAGGAAGAAAATGGATGATGACACGTGACTGCGTCCTGCTTTATGAGATATTACAGAAAAAGAGGTCATATTACACAGTACATGTTCGTAGGTTGGTTGTCACTTCTTTGACAATTCTTATCTCTTCATGGGCAATGATGGGTTGCTAGATCCCACTCTTGGTTTGTGAATATTATTCACTACTATCGAGATACGGGACTAGATGGTCACACACAATAGCATATTCAAGAATCTTCCCTATTCAGTTTAATAGGATTTTTGGACATAGTGGGCCCCACAATAGGTGTTTGAGATTTGTCTAAAGAAAAAATATCCCCAATGAAATAAATAAATTCATATTATTTGATTTTAGAATAATGAGTATTAAATTTATTTATTAAATATATTTACAAGTTTTAGTAAATACATGAAAAATATTAATAGATGAATAGTAAATTATTCTATGTTCAATTAATATTTACGGGAGTGACAAGTCGAGTTAATGACCCAATTATTATCAGGTAATATATTTCAATATATTACAAGTAAATGATAATAAAATATATGACTCAAATTATTAGTCAAAAATTTCGTTGATAGTTCGTTAAGTATTCGGGGACGGAGAGGCGATACCAGGTATTTTAATTGATCACTATAAATAGAAGAGGAGGGGCTTTTGAAAAATACTATTCATGGTGATTCTCTCTCTTCTCTGCTCTCCCATAATATATAGTGAGAAGCTCTGGATCCAAGTATCTCAGATGGATCTCTCTCTCAAGAATCTCTAGCGAAGCGATGCAGTGATTGTTGGAGCTTCAAAGGCGGCGTCGTAGTTCTATGCTAGCACCCGGATTACGACGAACAGTGTTGCCACAGATTTATTGAAGCGCACGTGGAATATCTAGCGGAATTCGACTTCGGATTCATCGAGTAGTGATTTTTAACGATGAGCAGATGTTGTGTGCATCTTCATAATTAAACCATGTATTTTTATGGTTTAATTTTTGTGCTTAAAACCCTTCTTGGGAGATCCTCGGCTTTCACCGGGCAGATCTTCCCCGATGTTGACAAGTATAAATTGATTGTTAGTAGAAAATTCTAAAAACACACCTTCTTAGGGCTTCCACTATGTGCCTGTTTCCAACACTTCTCCCCACCAATCAAAAAATCCATTAGGAGCATGTCCTGTGGATAACTGAGCACGGCAGGCCTTGATGTTCACATCCACAAGTTGTGACTCTGTGACTTGACGTATGAGTGGTGGAGTGACTATCATTGACTGAAGGTAAGCCTATCCATCATCATCCATGAGGGATATCTGCATCATGACTAGCTATTATTTCACCTCACTCACTAACGGTTAACCATACCTCTTGCAGAGCACATCTGCCACCACATTCCCCTTACAATAAGTATAGGCTATCTCAAAGTCATTGTCTAGGAGGAACTCCAACCCCCACGGTTGTACCATGTTTAGGTCCTTCTATGAGAATATATACATAATCCTCCTATGGTTGGAGTAAATGGTAAACTATTAACTCATCTGCTAGTGCTTCTACATCTTCAATCCAAAGACAATGGTTTTTAACTCAGGCTCGTGGGTGGCATAGTTCTGCTCATGCTGCCTCAACTGCCGTGAGCTATTCGAGATCACCACTTGATCATGCATCAGGTCACTACAATGTCCAGTTCATGATGCGTCATAGAATACTACATACCCAATTACATATTTTGGTAGTCTCAAAATCGGGGCACTCATCAGTCTCCATCTCAGCTCCTGGAAACTTTGCTAAAACATATCTATCCACATGAAAGGTTGTACCTATTATATAAAGGATGATAAAGTTGATGCTACTCTAGAAAATTTTTCCACTAACCTATGGTAGTATACGTCTAAACCCAAGATAATCATCACCTCAGTAATGCTCCTTAGAGGCTCCCAAGAATGAATTGCCTCTATCGTCATTGTATCCACTACCACTCCATCCTCCAAAATGTCATGTCCAAGAAAGAGGACATCCCGTATCTAGAATAGTAAAAGCGATTACCATAAAGATGGTTCTCTCAGTGTGTGTCAAAGATTATCCACATGTGTGTTTCATGGTCCCCCTCTGATGCCATGTACACCAAGAAATCATCAATGATGACCACCACAAAACAATCTAGGTATTAATGGAAGATCCTACTCTAGAGTCCCATGAATACTAATAGGTAATTGTTCATACCAAAGGGAATCACAATGAACTCGTATTGTCTATTCCATCATCTAAAGGCTATATTCGGTATGTCCTCATCCCATACCCAAAGCTGATGATAGCCACACCTAAGGTTAATCATTGAGAACCACTTCGCTCCCTTAAGCTGAATAAAGAGGTCATAAATCCTTGGAAGTGGCTTCTTGTTCTTCACAGTCACCTGGTTCAGGTGTCATAAGTCCACGCATATAATAAATCTCCCCTATTCCTTCTTGTAAAACAACACTGGGCCTTCCTATGGTGAATCATTGGGTCTCAAAAATCCCTTATCTTGCAAGTCCTCCAGGTGATCCATCAATTCACGATGCTCCGCGTGAGCCATCCGATATACGAGTGTGGATATCTGTGCCATCCCTCGGTACAGATCGATGTACAAGTATACCACCCTTCTAGGAGGTAGTCAAGGAACATCCTCAAGACAGACATCCTCATAATCATCCTCCTCTATAGGAAAGATCATACTCTTCTCTTCCACCATATCTAGGGTGATGCTATCCAACATGTGAGTGATTGGTTGCACCCTCCACGGAGATAGTCGATCCTATGCTGAAAATTATCCATTCTCACTAGTGAAGGAAAAACTGGTCCTATCCCCATGGACACACCACACATTGTGCCTAAAAAAGTCAATCTTAGAATTGAATTTAGTTAACCAGTCCATACCCAAAATGACGTCATAAGGCCTTGACGCAGTTCCTAAGAGATCCAAGCCAATAATCTCACCTCATAGTGTAATCTCACACTCTATGTACCAGTGCGTAATCATTGAATCCCCTCCCGTAATAGT
Organism: Viscum album; assembly: GCA_963277665.1. NCBI lineage: Eukaryota > Viridiplantae > Streptophyta > Magnoliopsida > Santalales > Viscaceae > Viscum > Viscum album. The sequence continues at coordinate 400,019,992 of OY728131.1, read as the reverse complement.
CTCTAATTGTAAGGATTCGTCCAACAGCTCCAACATAATCTCAAATTGATGAAAAAGGTCCATGGAAAGGAAAGTGTGATTTGGACCTATGTCTATAAGAACTTAAATTAAGGTGGAGAAGACATAGATTATACCTCTAATCATCTCTGGAGTTCCATGATCATAGTCCTCCATCGCCCGAGGTTTTCCTCGACCTTGTTCACCAGTTCATTGAGCCCATTGTGGGCCACTGGGGTTGGTGGTGCCACCTTGAACCATCAACCACCGCCTTCCACTTGGTCTGCTCCCCTGCCACGTATGCTACCCTACAGACCTCCTCGCATGAACCTCTTCCTTAGAGTTAGTAGTCCTTTGACCTTCTTTTGACCATTTATGTGGCGGGTTGGTCAATCATGATCCATGTGACCTTTCCCACTGCCCATGTAGCACATCCTAGTACTCTGCTGATTCCCTCTACTCTGGGAGACCCTTACTATCAACCCCAAGTCCTAGGGTCCTCCCATAATAGGCTTCTCCATATGGCCCCCCTTTTCTACTGTCTTCTACTCACCACTGAATACTCTTCTACCTGAGGTCTAATGATGCCTCCAGCTGTCGGTGTGCACTCCTCTAGAAATCTATCCACAAGGAGGGCTTGCTCTTGAACTCCAACCTGAGTGGGGATGCTGAGAGATACCATATATTCCCTAATATCATCTCTAAGTCCCTCATCAATGGTCTAGTTTTAGAAGAAAGGGCCATGAACCATGTCTTTGGAGTGGCGACAATGATCTGTAAACCGTTCATAGTACTCAGCCACATATAGGATCCCCTAATGCATGTGAAGAAACTCTTGTATGTGCACAAAGCGCAAAGTCCTGGGGAAACTCTCCTCCTAGATAAGATTCTAAATTTTTGTCCAAGTGAGGGTCCCCTCATCATGCATCTGGACGGTAAAGTTGCACCATCTTCCTACCGAGCCCTTCCAAAGGATCACAACCAAGATCTCCATCTAGTCAAGAAGTAATCTCACTAAGCGGAAGGCCAACGTCACTACCTCCAGCCAATCCGCAGCCACCTGAGGATCTGTCTCTCCCCTAATCCTGGTAGGTCTCTCTCTCTGGAAATCATGAAAGGTGTTAAGACTATGAGTGTCCTCTCCCGATAATGTTGGTAGTAACTACTAATCAACGGGTGTCAGAAACACTAGTGAACCACCCGATGGGGAAATCTCTAGCACTATTCCTTAAAATGATGCATCATCTCTTGGAAGGCTTTCTATATGATCACATATCAAAAGCCTAGCTAGCTGGATGAGTTAAGGCATCCTGAAATAGATCAAGATGTTACACTGTCAGAAGATTATACTTGGTGAGTGGACTCTCATTTAAGAAGATCATAAGGAGACACTTATGCAACTAGTGTTTTCATGTACAGATCCGAAAAGTATAATTTAGTGTCGTGGTGTATGGATACGTCGGTAGCTGGACCTAAAATGGAATCCTTGAATCTGAAAGTAAAACTCGAAACATTCAACACGGTTTTCACAAAACCAAATCAACGGACTCTCACAATTTGAGGAAGAACTGACCACCTTTGATAAAACATTCCATAACTTATCTACCGAGGCCCATGCTATGACATTCCAAAGCCCACATAGTGATGTCCAAGTGTTTGTGACTTGCGCTGAAGTTGTCATTCTGCAAATTGGATGAATTTTCCTGAGTACATGTACACATGCACACCCAACCACATCCCAAGGATAGAAAAGTAAACACACATTCCACTAAACAACCACTGAGTATAAGTGAAATTTGATGTCAAATAGTCCAAAATATTAACTCAAAAAAAGACTAAAAGGAAAAAGGAAGGTAAAAAAACACTAGAAGTCATCCGCTAGAAACCCCGCCTGATGGGTAAGTATATAGTAGCTGATGGAAGCTGTAAAAGCACACCATGCTTGCTTGGTCTCACTGGGCACCATGGGGACCCGGACCACCAAGTCCTCCATCATGTTGGTAGTCATCTACAATAGACATAACATGTGTGGGGGAATCCCATGTAGGAGTGAGTAACAATATACTCAGTAGGGACCCCAAAACACAATGGAAAGACCAAAAATCAATCCATAGACAAACCACAATGAATGATCACCAAGCATGATCATGAAGCAAGACATCTAACATAAGGTATATTCGAGAGTATGAATGTACAACCATTATTCAAATTGTCAAACACCGTGGGCTATTGACGAACTCCTCCTCCAAAAGTAATGTGGGCCTTCCTGGTCACATAGAAGCATCTTCCCACTATCCTTAAGATAGTTGTGGTACGCATCACTGATATGAAATGTGGGTATGCTAGGTCACACAAAATCCACTCCTCACCATTGTAATTATTATTCACATGGAATATGCTTCCCCCCAATGGCCATACTGAGGCACTGCTTCCCACTGGGCCCTATTATTTGATCAACATAGGGTCTCTCTTTAGTAGTATTTTTCTCTCAGCCAACCGTAGGGTTTCCTCTGGTAGAATGCTTGATCGTGAATAATATTTCCCCAAGCAATTATAATAATTACATCTTCCATAAAATCTCCCATAGATTATTCCAATATAATCATCCTATCATGAAGGTTCTAACACCGCAAACTTCTCATCAATCAGACACAATATTTTCACGCTATTGAAGTTTTCCAAAAATAGGGCTGGATGGGTCTGGTCAGACCAGGTCGGACTGACCCGACCCGGACCCCACCTATCCTGGGTCTGGTCTATTGGTCCCGGGGTCCAGCCTATGCCCTACCAGGCCTTCTTGGCTGGGATGCCGTGGGAAGTTGTTTCCCACTCTCTGCTCTGCCCGCAGTTCGCCGCTGGGCCCTTTCTCTACCACGGTCAAGTGACTACGGCCTGGTTATGACACGGTCAACCAATCCTGCTTTCTCGGATTCCAGTGTGTATTCAAAGACCTCGTTTATATGAGATTTGTGACATGTGGTTGTGGGTTGTTCCTCCAATGTGGCTAAGGGGTCAAGTCTCTGCCCTCAGCTTCCAGCTCCGCCCAACGCATCGTCGTGGCATGCTGCCTCCAGCCCGTAGATGTCGATGCCTGCACACTGTCAGGCTCTTACGCGGACCATTGGGTGCACACAGGTGGTCAGTACTTCTCACTTTTTGTGCCTCCATCCTCTGTGGGGTACCAACTTCCCTGTAGAGGCCTTGAAATTTCTATTCCACCATTTCGAATGCTAGACAACCAAGAAAGCACAATGCAGAGGGGGGTCCGGCCTTTGTTCGTGTTGCCCAGCTCCCTCCGCGTTAAAAGATAAAATAAGGGGAGTTTTGGGATCACAGTTTTATCAGTATTAAATTTTATCCCGAATAGATATCATAGAAAACATCACCCTCCTACAAGAATGGATGATCCGCAGATCAACATGTTCGTGGGTTGATCTGTGTTCATTGTTTAAAATAACGAATGAAGAAAATGTAAAAAAAAATAAACCCCTTACTCAATTGAAGTTCATTAAAGAAGTGTTACACCAATTAATATTCAAGAATTTTAAGGCGTTAAATATTTCCCAGCTCTATTTTTCGAGGTGCATCAAAGTCATTAATGTTCTGCTAGCGTTCTTCATTCATCGTTGGAGAGAAAACTCGTCGGTGGTTCGATAGAAAATTTTCCTCCATTTAACCCTCAATTCTCCAATGTGTTATTCCATAAGAAGGAAAAAAATCACAAAATTTCTATTATTTTGTGATGTTTCATCATTACACTACAAAAAAGATATCCATTAATGAGATTCCAAAAATATGCCTCGTCTCCGCACTACAGCGACAGTGTCTGACGCTCAACGGTTTGAAATAATATAAAACAACTTTTTACGTTATTTTTTTATATTCCCAAAATTCTAAAAACTAACTTTTTCATCTATCCCTCAATGTTATATGATAAGTCATTTCTAAGAGGATCTCGATGTTTTATGTTCAATGATTCCCTCATATTTTCAATATGAGGACCGTTTCAAAACATAAAATAACCCACCCACACGTTTACTTAAGAGAACTTCAAAAAAAGTTCAAAATTCCATTCTAGGCTCACCAAGCCTTAGAATCACCCATCCCTAGAGGGTGTGGTGTTCAAATAGTTCCATATAATTTAAAAAAATAATAAATAAATCCATTAAATTACAGTTAATTTCTGAATAATAAGATTTTACAAAATAAATAACCCCGCATCATGGAGATGGTAGAGAGTACGTACGCATGAGCGATGATATCATTCCCATAATTATGAAATGGTATAGAGATGGATTGTATATATTTTTTTCTAGAATCCATATCATGTTATTATAATAATATATATTTATTAGTTCCATCATTATACACAACTAATTATGGTGGTGGTGGAAAATGGATTATGTATAACTTGGAGATAGAAAGTCGCACATACGTAGATGTAGTTTTTTTTGTAGGATGGATAGTGTAAGATCCCGGTTCATCGTTTCAGGTATGTTTTTACTTTTCTGGTCATTTTTGAGAAAAAGAGGAAAATCTGGAAAATTCCTAACTACACGTCATGTACTTTGCTGCAGCGCCAGGCCGTGTGTTGGCCGTTTCCGGGCCACACACACGGTGTGTAGGGGCAATGTGGAGGCCACTTAAAGAAGAGTATGGAAAATCTAATTATACGATGTGTATTCAATAATTAAACATCGTGTACTTTCTTTCTTTTTAATTAAACAGACCTATGTCGTGCCTGACGGATAGAACACACTTCTTCTTTAGGTTCTTCATCCGAGAGCGACCCAGTACGACCGCAAATCTTCTCCGAGCCCTTGTGACTCTGCTGGTTCTCAGAATCGACCATCTTCAGTAGAATTGGAACCAAAGCGGTGAGTTCATCCTTCTCCTAGAGCCTTGTTTATCAATTCCTCCTCTTTCTCAAGTTATCGTGGGTTGATCGTTTTGGGCGTTTTTTACGATCTTTGACGTTATTAGGAGAATCAATCATCGTTGTTCACAAATATCGATCTCGTAGGATCGAGGTAGGTTGTTTGTGCCTTTATGTAAGAAGTCCTTGAAAAATTTGTGCAATTCCACCAAATCCCTTGAATGGGGTATTGTGTGTTTCCTATTTTTCCCTTATTGTTTGCCCGCTTTGCATGATTGCTTGGGTAGAGGTGAAAGATTTTGAATAGGGTAATTTTTAATGTGCACTGGATGTTTTTCCATGCATGTTTTTCGCGTTAGGTGTTTTTCTTGTTTCCATGCCTAGTTGTAGGATATTAAAACTCCTGTACAGTTATGCCGTTGTGCCTTATAATGATAGCGAAGTAGTTCTTAAGGTTTACTTGGGGAAATACGCACGCTATGCATGTTTGTTTTACACAGGGCTTTGAGAACCTAGTGTAGTGGACCATAGAGATAATGGATGTAAGGAATTCTCCAGAGTGTCTTTAATTTACGATGCGAGACCACAAGGTGAATTGACGTTGAGTGCTTCCTCAGAGAGTCTGTAGTTCCTCGATGCGGGACACAGGGGAATGAGACGTTGAGTACTTCCCTAGAGATCCATTAGTATGATACGAGTCTATAGGGGGAATTAATTGTGAGTGCTTCCGTAGAGAGTCTATTCTTTAGCTGAACCAGAGGGGTGAGACTGTGTGTGCCTATATAGGGTTGCTAGTGCTTGTAGGTTGAACCATAAGGGTTATGTTGTGAGAACTACCCCGAGGGTTACCTATTTTTCTACTTGTTTCTTGGCTGTTACTTGTGTTCTTTATATGCTAGACACTGTGGATTGTAGCTGTAAGATCCCATGTAAAAAAAGAATAAGACATTTTCATATTTATTAATATGTTTTAATTAAGTATGAATTTAACTGTAATGGGGTCGCTATGTTTGATGGAGAACCCTAATTAAATATAGTTTTGGTCACTCTTATATATTCTATTAAACCAAATAAAAATATTCTTTAGAATTGGGACATCAAAATTTACAGTGTGTAAATTTTTGGTATTTTTCTGATAATGTTAATTTTATAATGAATAGTGAAAAATGTTGTATTTTAATTCAAAACCTCATTTTAATCTAATTCATTTTTAGGATAGATTATCATTATAATTTGTTTTAATGTTCATTTAGAATATATTTTTACCATTTATTCCAATGGTGGCCATTGGAATTAATTTCACTTCAAAATTGTACATAAACAAGAGTCATTATTTTGAAAGATATTGTTTCTTAAAAACACGCTATTTATTTTGACAACGGGAATTAATTATAAAATTAATTAATGAAACTTATATGTTTTGAATTTTTCAAAATAGACATCATTTTTGAATTCAGAATATCAAATATAGCTTGGTGTGAATTTTTGGAATTTTTCTGAAGAACATCAATTTTTGATGAATAGTGAAACAACTATGTGGTAGTTAATCAAACTGTTTATTGTTTAAATGAAATTTTACGGCTTCTGGGTATTGAATTTCAAAAATCTGACATACAAGGTTGTAATTATTATGAAAAATGTGGTTAAAAGGGATTAAAATATTTTTTGGTGATAGTAACTTTTGAGTTTTGTTAACTGCGATTAGAGGTAATTAGTGTAATTTAAGATAAAAATTATATTATAAAAATATAAAATTATCTATAAACATGTCCTAACCATATTCTATAGGTCATGTCCGACATGTAAAATCCATGGGTCAATTTGTGGGACCCCATGGAGCCACTTGAGCGAGATAATGATATTAATACCTTTTATTTAAAGTAAAAATAAAAATATTACAAACATGCATTGTTTTACTAAATCAATTATGAAATGGGGTTATATAAGTTATATTTTTACTATAGATATTAATTATAAATCTAAAAAGATTTCCCACATCATGTTAATTTTTTTATAATTTTTAGACATCAAAAAAATTAAATTATTTATGACACAATGATGATGCAGTGTTTAGATCATTAATGAATGATTTAAATAAATAAGAAGATAATGTTCAAAATAATATCCAACACTCATCCAATTATTATTGGATGATTTTATTTAAAGCATGAACCACATTATCCTAGACTTTAATGATTTTTAGATCTTTAGAAACGAAATTGAATTTTATAATAAAATAATAGTTTCATGATTTCCAAAAGAGCCTCTCCTCTCCCTTATAAAAAGACCCCACTTCCTAACCATCTCTAACACTTCTCAAGCCCTTTGGATCATCCATACTCTACTCAAATAATCTCCTAATACACCTGTCTTTTTCCTAGAAGCCTTACTATAGGCAGAAAGCTCTTCAAGAAATCCTTTTGATTCAAACCAAGAGGAGTTACCAGATTTAAAGGTAAAGTCTTCTCTAATATTCTTTTGTTTCATTTTGCTTCTCCAACCCCATAAACAATTTTTATTCAATTATTTTGTAACAAAACCAGTATATTAAATATACTAGTATGTTTTTATAAGATGTATTCGAGCTAAACATACACACACCAACATCTAATGGCTAAAGAACATATTGTTTCCGTGAATGGCAAATTTCTGCCTCACGAAACGATGATTATTCAATATTATTTTAACACCTTTAAAGGAGGCCATTATGTTGTCACCAGGTTTATATATGATATTTATTATGTTTATTTTTTCCTTATGCTTTAGTATTTTTCATTTATGGCATATCTTTATGGTTTCCATTATGGGTAAACTCGTTAATTTCATTTTAGGAAGTGCGGGCTACCGCCCCCTCAAAGTGATATGATTCGTTAATGCCATAAGTGGGATGTATAAAGGATGGAGTTAATGTTATTATATATGATATTATACTGGAATTATAATATACATTTATATCATTATGATTCCATTCCATTAGATACTAAATAGAAATGAAAGTAGGGTTCATGCGTACGTACGGCTTACCGTCTCCAAGAACGGTGCATTTCATTTCTTACCTCTAAATGTTATGTAATGTTATAAATTCATGTATATACTGGATATATATGATATATATAATATCTACATCATGAAAATAATTCTTGTTATAATGGATATTTTACCACATGAACAACTTGTAATTATAAAGAGTTTATTTTTTTTGACTCAAGTACCAATGATCGTTAAAATAGCCGTTATTAACGTAAATAATTACATAGTGTCCCTAACATGGTAACAAGTGATATAAAAGGAATAAGGAACTTGAAAAAGGTTCTTAATCAATTATAAATTAAATCATTCTTATTATTTAGGAGATTAAAGAACGATCGAGTCAATTCGGACACGAGGTAAGGGACTTCATCTCAATCTCCATTAATTGAGGCATATTTTATTTTATACAAAACATTCTTTTATACGGTGTATTAGACTTTTATTTTTATTCAAAAGGAATATTTTTATACGAATCATTTTACTAAACAACAAAATCAATGTTTTTGTCTTACGTATGTAGCGACAACAACTTCTCTGCCGCTGTGACCATTATTTGAGTTTTGGCTTCCTCTATAAGCCATAACCATTTTTTTAAATGAAAAATAAATACAATGTTTTACTCTTCTTTTATTTTGGTATTGAAAATGGTTTTGAAAATTTTTTTATATCAATGTTTTGTATTGATATCTGGTGATTGAAATGTGGAAATTCTATGTTATCTTTATCCATGTTTTATGTGGTATGATTATGTTATGGTTCTTGGGAATTGTTTATGAATACGGGTGGTTCCGTGATAAACTAAGGGCGAGTGAGCCCAATATAGCTCTAAAATTCATTGGGTAACGTGAAGGGGTTAAATGCTAAGGTTACACCGAAGAGATTTAGGGAATATACTTTGATGGGTATTCCAAACTTAACCGTGAGGGTTACTCTCTACGAAAGAATGTTATGAATGCCTCAAGTTATATTTACGTCTTGTGATTTATATGATTTATTCATGATTTTATGAGGTATGTTAATGTGCTTATGTTTTAAGAGTATAGTATGATTTCATTGATTCTTATGTATACATGGACTAATTTTTTCATTCCGTATTTTTATATACCTTACTGAGCTTTTTATGCTCATCCCAAGTTTTTGAAATATTTTTCACAGGTCAAGGAAAAATTACATGATGTTTTGATAGTTTTGAGGAAGTGTCACGAAATAATCCATGTTTTTATTTTAAATATGTCTCATTTTATGGGAAAAATGAATACTGACTTTTATGTAACCGCCTAGTTTAAATGTGGAATGTAATGCATGATTTATGACCTAATTCTCTAAAACTCTAAACCTGAAAAGATCCTCAATGTGTATTCTTGAATTAACTAAATATTAAGTAATGTTTAAGGCTGGGGTCTTATAGTTGGCATCAAAGGTCAGTTTAGATAACTTTAGGAGTTATAATTCTATTAAATGATTATCCAAAAATATATTTTTAATTTTAAAACTAAAATGATATAGCATTTGAAGATTACCATATTGCTTTGCCTAAGATATTTCTGTGTTAAGAATGGTTTTTCGTAGAGGAAACAGAACAGCTTTTTTGGGAAGGCATACAGTGGGAAATGACCGTTCAAATCAGTATCCTGAGATGGTCAGAATCAGAAGTAAACAGTTTGTTGCAGTGATGGCTCAGTTGACTCAGGAATTGAAATGAAGATTGGTGAATGCTCCAGTTTTGGCACTACCTTCCAGGAATGGTGGGTTTATTATCTATAGTGATGCTTCATTGAAAATAATTGGTTATTTCCTAATGCAGAATGATCAGGTAATTTCCTATGCTTCACATTAGTGGAAAACTAATGAGGTAAATTACCTTTCACATGATTTGGAATTAGCTGTTGTGGTTTTTGATTTAAAAATTTAGAGGCATCATTTGTATGGAGTAAAGTGTGAAATCTATACTGATCACAAAAGCATAAAGTATATATTCACTCAAAAATAATTTAACATGATATAGAGGAGATGGCTATAATTAATCAAGGATTGTGATTGTTCAATTTTTTATCATCTGGGAAAAGAAAATAAAGTGGATGATTCTTTGAGTCGAAAAACTAATGATTCATTAACCATGCTAGGTTTGGAATGAGATTCTTTGGTTTTTTATTTGATGAACATTGGCATAGAAGTTTTTGGTGCAGGAAGTTCTTCTTTTTTGTCTCAGGTATTAGTGAATTATTCTCCATCAGATAGAATTAAGCAAGCACGAAAGCAAGATAGTGTGTTGCAGAAAAATGTAGAGCTGGTTCAGAAGGGTTTGTTTCTTGAATTCAACATTGTTAATGATTGTGTTTTGAGATTTGGGAAGAGATGGTGTGTGCGTTCAGATTCAAAGTTGAAGAGGGAGTTGTTATGTGAAGCTCAAAGTTCTCTGTTTTCTGTTCAGCCAGGTAGTACTAAGATGTATAGAGATCATTGGGAGTATTACTGGTGGGATGGAATGAAAAGAGATATTCCTGATTTTACTGTGAAGTGTTTGACTTGTCAATAGGTTAAACCAGAGCAACAGTTACCGAAAGGGATGTTTCATCCTTTACCAGTTCCAGAGTGGAAATGGGAGAATATATCCATGGACTTCGTTGTGGGGTTGTCGAAGGCACCTTGAGGTAATAATTCAATCTGGGTTATTGTTGATCACGTGACTAAATCTACTCATTTCCTTGCTATACGAGATACTTTTTCCCTAGATCAACTTTCCCGTTTGTATCATAAAGAGATAGTCAGGTTACCTGGAGTTCCCCTCTCCATTGTATCTAATCGTGATCCTAGGTTTACTTCAAACTTTTGGAAAGGCCTTCAATAGTCGTTGGGTCCTCAATTAAATTTCAGTACAGCTTTTCATCCTCAATCAGATGGCAGTCAGAACGAACGATTCAGACTTTGGAGGATATTCTACGTGCTTGTTCGATGGACTATCAGGGATGTTGGGACCAACATCTTTCTTTGGTTGAGATTTCTTATAATAACAGTTTTCATTCCATTATACAGATATCAATATTTGAGGCATTATATGGGAAGCGGTGTCAAACTCCTGCTTTTTGGGATGAAGTCGGTGAAAATAATTTGATGGGACCAGAATTGGTAGAATATTTGGTAGAAAAGGTTTAGCTGATATATAAACACATGAGAACAACTCAGAGGAGGCATAAAAGTTATGCGGACAACAGGAGGAAGGGTCTCTCTTTTGAGGTAGGTGATCATGTCTCCCTCAAAGATTCACCCCGGAAAAGTGTGATGCGATTTGATAAGAAATGAAAGTTGAGTCCAAGTTTCATTGGACCATATGAAATTCTGGAGAGAGTTTGATTAGTTTCATACCGAGTGGCTTTACCTCCGAGTTTATCTCAGATACACAATGTTTTTAATGTATGAATGTTAAGGAAGTACATTCCAGATCCATCTAATTTTTTGTGCCCAGAGGTAGTTCAGCTGGAATAGAATCTATCTTATAAGGAACAACAGATCCAGATTCTGGACCACAGGAAACAAGTATTGCAGAATAAGGTGATTCTTCAAGTAAAGGATTTGGGGAAAAACGACATGATTGAAGAGGCAACATGGGAATCTAAAAATGCTATGAGGGATAAATACACCCATTTATATAAGTGAATTAATTTCGAGGACGTAATTCCCAAAAGGGAGGAAGGATGTAACATCCCAGGTAAATATAGAATAAGACATTTTGATATTTATTAACATTTTTGAATTAAGTATTAATTTTACTTTAATCGGGTTGCTATGTTTGATGGAGAAACCTCTTTAAATATAGTTTTGGTCACTCATATACATTCTATTGGACCAAAAAAATATTCTTTAGAATCAGGACATCAAAATGTACTTTGTGTAAATTTTTGGTATTTTTCTGATAATGTTCATTTTTTTAATGAATAGTGAAAAATGTTGTATGTTAACTCAAAACCTCATTTTAATCTAATTTATTTATGAGGATATATTATCTTTTTAATTTTTTTAAGTTCAATTAGAAAATAATTTTACCATTTATTCCAATGGTGGTCATTGGAATTAATTTCACTTTGAAATTGGACCTAAACAAGTGTCAGTCTTTTGATAGATATTGTTTCTTAAAAACATGCTATTTGTTTTGACAACAGAAATTAATTATTATATTAAATAATGAAACTTATATGTTTTGAATTTTTAAAAATATACACCATTTTTGAATTAAGAATATCAAATATATCTTGGGGTGAATTTTTGGTATTTTTCTGAAGAACTTCAATTTTTAATGAATAGTGAAACCACTAAGTGGTAGTTTAACAAACTGATTTTTCGTTTAAATGAATGTTTAGCACTTCTGGGTATTGAATTTAAAAAATCCAACATACATTGTTTTCATTATTAATTAAAATGTGGTTCAAAGGGATTAAATTGTTTTTGGTGAATAGTAACTTTGGAGTTTTGTAAACTGTGATTAGAGGTAATTAGTGTAATTTCAGATAAAAATGATATTATAAAAATATAAAAATATCTTGAAACATGTCATAACCTTATTGGATAGGTCATGGCCGACCATGACAATCCATGGGTCAATTTTTGGGACCCCGGGGAGCCACTTGAGTGAGATAATTACATTAATACCTTTTATTTAAAGTAAAAAATAAAAATATCACAAACATGTATTATTTTACTAAAATAATTATTACATGGGGTTATATAAACTAAATTTTTGACTATAAATATTCATTATAAATCTAAAAAGATTTCCTACATCATGGTAATTTTTTTATAATTTTTTAAACAACAAAAACAATTAAATTATTTATGACACAATGATGATGTAGTGTTTAGGTCATTAATGAATGATACAAATAAATAAGAAGATAATGTTTAAAATAATATCCAAAACATGTCCAATTTTTATTGGATGATTTTATTTCGATAATGGACCACCTTATACTCGACTTTAATGATTTTTGAAGCATTAGAAACCGAATTTCATTTTATAATAAAATAATAGTTTCAAGATTTCCTAAAGAGCCCTTCCTCTCCCTTATAAAAAGACCACAATTCCTACCCAACTCTCACACATATAAAGCCCTTTGTCTCGTCCAAACTCTACTCACATAAGCTCCCAAAATCCCTCTATTCATCCTAGAAGCCTTACCTTAGGCATAAATCTTTTCAGGAAACTCTTTTGGTTCAAACCAAGAGGAGTTACCCGATTTAAAGGTAAAGTCTTCTCTAATGTTCTTTTGTTTTATTTTGCTTCTCCAACCCCCTAAACTGTTTTTATTCAGTTATTTTGTAACAACAACAGTATCTAAAATATACTATGTTGTTGTTATAATAATTATTTGAGCTACACTTATACACACCTACATCTAATGGCTGAAGAACATACTATTTCCGTGGATGACAAATTTCTGCCTCACGAAACGATGATTGTTCAATATTTTTTTAACACCTTTAAAGGTGAAAATTAAGATGAAACTATGTTTATATATGATATTTATTATGTTTATGTTTTTCTTATGCTTCTGTATTTTTCATTTATGGCATGCCTTTATGGTTTCCATAATGGGTAAATACGATAATTTCATTTTAGGAAGTGAAGACTACTGCCCCCTAAAAGTGATTTGAATCATTAATGCCATATGTGGTAAGTATAAAGGATGGATTTAATTATATTATATATGATATTATACTGGAAGTGTAATATAACTTTATATAATTTTGATTCCATTCCATTAAATATGAAATAGAAATGAAATTAGCGTTCATGCGTACGTACGGCTTATCATCTCCATGAACAGTGCATTTCATTTCTTACCTCTAAATGTTTTGTAATATTATAAATGCATGTTTATACAGGATATATATGATATATATAATATCTACATCATGAACATAATTCTGTTTATAATGGATATTTTACCACATGAACAACTTGTAATTATAAAGAGTTTATTTTTTGACTCAAGTACCAATGATCGTTAAAACGACCGTTATTAACATAAATAATTACATAGTGTTCATAACATGGAAAAAAGTGATATAAAAGTAATAATGAACATGAAAAAGGTTCTTTAGAAAGAACAAATTTACTCAAGTTTATTATTCAATAGATTAATGAATGGTCGAGTCAAGTCGGACAACAGGTAAGGGACTTCGTCTCAATATCCATTCATTGAGAAATATTTTGTTTTATACACAACAATCTTTTATACGGTGTATAGACCCCTTTTGACTTTTACTTTTATTCAAAAATAATATTTTTATACGAAGCGTTTTACTAAACTAAAAAATGAATGTTTTTGTCTTACGTATGCGACGACAACGACCTCTCCACCGCCGTGACCATTATTTGAGTTTTGGCTTCCCCTACAAGCCATAACCTTTTTTTAAATGAAAAATAAATATCGTGTTTTACTTTTATTTTATTTTCGTATTGAAAATGGTTTTGATAATGTTTTTATATCATTGATTTATATTGATATCTTGTTATTGAAATGTGTAAATGTTATGTTTCTGTTATGCATGTTTTATGTGGTACGATTATGTTATGGTTATTGGGCATTGTTTATGAAGATGGGTGGTTCCGTGATAATCTAAAGGCTGGTGAGTCCGATATATCTCTCCAATGAATTGGGTAATGCGAAGGGGTTAAACACTAATGTTTCTCCAATGATATTTAGGGAATATATTTTGATGGGTATTCCAAAAGTAACCATGAGAGTTACTCCCTACGTAAGAATGTTATGAATGCCTCAAGTTACCTGTATGTCTTATAATTTATATGATTAATTCATGATTTGATATGGTATGTTAAAGTGATTATGGTTTATGAGTAAAGTATTATTTCATTGATTCTTATGTATACACGGACTAATGTTTTCATTCCATATATTTTTATACCTTACTGATCTTTTTATGCTCATCCAATGTTTCTGAAATGTTTTTCACGGGTCAAGGGAAAATTACATGATGTGTTGATAGTGTCGAGGAAGTTTCACGAAAGAATCCATGTTTTATGTTAAATATATACCCTTTGATGGGAAAAATGAATAATATCTTTTATGTAACTGCCTTGTTTAAATGTGGAATGTAATGCACGATTTATGATCTAATTCTCTAAAAATCTAAACCTGAAAAGATCCCCAATTTGTATTCTTGAAATAACTCAAGATTAAGTAATGTTTAAGACTGGGGGCTCATAGTAGCTGATGTGTGCTTTCTTGTTTACTGCTTCCTGTATTTTTACTTGCCATGTATTCACTGACTGTTCGGCATAGATCTTTGGATGGTTGCCTACTGGGACCTTGTCTCACACCCTATTTAGGCCATGATTTTGGGCCCAATAATATTATATTGTTACAGGTATAGATAATGGAAATTTCCTTTCTACTTCAGGTTCTTGATTGATGTGGAGGTGGAGGGCATGGGACCAATCTGTGGCTTGCGATGCTAAGGAGTCGCTCATCTGTTTTTCTTTTGTACTTGGGATTAGTACTTTTTTCAGCATTGTCACTTTTTTTGGCTATTTTCGTAGAAATATATACATTCATGCATCATTGTTATATATTTTTGCTCCGGTTTTCTACTTTCAGTGTTCTACTATTTATTTCTATATGGACTATTAATACTTCCGTTGTTGTGTGTTGTTTACTTCTGCTGTGTACTTTTCCAATGAGGGCATAGTTTCCCCAATGTCACACCTAAGGCCCTCGCTGCTAGTCGGCAGCCTCTGGTGTTTGGGGAAATGCACTTGAGTCCATGTTACCAACTGGCTATGGGGCGCCTCTTGGTGGCTTCCCGAACCGGGATTTTACAAAGTGGTATCAAATGTGTTCTTTTCTCTTTTTTTATTGTTTGGAGACTTTATCCAGGGATAGGACGGATTCAGTACTTGGTATTAAGCTGTGCTTTGGAGTTGCTAACCCAAGTACAAGGAAAAGCCAAATCTACCTCATTTATTACAGTTTTCTGGTTGTGATATGTTATAGTTGATCTGATTTCACCTAGAGTGATTCACATGCTTTGTGTTGTTATTGGTGTTGAAATTGTGGTTCTGTTTCTGTCGCAACCCGATGAGATGATGGTATTCCATCTCATGAATCATATAAGCACTTGTTAGAAATCACATGCCATGCATTATTCTCATTCCATCTAGGGTGCATTATAAATTTCATGTTGTTGTGATAGACGTTGTGTAGATTTTTAATGCTGTTGTGATAGATGCATTGATATAATCCCTACAGTCTGATAGAGAGGTTGTTTGTATTGTACCTTGGTTAAATGAATTCCAAATTTTGGTTCTTGAGGTGTTATGGTCCATCATGAATCTAAAATTGGTGTATCATTGACTTGTTTTCATTATATATGATATATAGGAGATTCCATGATTTGATTCACGGGGAGTATGGGCCCTAAGAGATCGCAATTTGGCACCTTCAAGCTTGTTTTTCAGTGTTTTATGGGCTTCAGTGCAGTTTCAGAGCTACTGTTCGGAAAAAACCCAGAATATAGGGCGTGTAATTTATATATACACGCCGTGGAGTTTTTTAACCATGTCACTGACTATGTGAGCAGAAACAAGGGTTGTGAAAAATCTCTAGGAACACACCGTGAATGGTAGGTGCATGCCATGTAGTAGTGAGTCGTGTACCCGGTCGTGTCACTAACAACACGGTTCGAGGAATCTCATGTAATACATGTCGTGTTTTGTATGAACATGCCTTATTGCCTTTTTCTAGCTACCCGACCGTGCCACAAACAACACGGGACGATGTTATCTCCACTTGTACACGCCGTGTTTGTTCGGAACACACAGTGTTAGGGACAACTGTGTAACCGGCCGTGTCACCAACAACACGGGTCGGGAAAAGACTTCAAGTACATGTCGTGTTTATTTGAAACACGCCGTGTAGTCTCAACCATGTAATAAACCATGTAACTAACAACACTGGTTGTTGAAACCTTGTCTACTACACGCTGTATCCACAAGGAACACACCGTGTATTCTCAGTTAAGAAGTCCGTGGGGGTTAGCCGTTCAAGGAGACTCGGGCAGGGGAATAGCGTTAAGTACACCCTGTGTAGAGTTTATACACACCGTGTAGTCATGTTTTGTGAAACTTGAGTGTTTCTTTCTCATGTTTTCATTTTCTACTCCTTTGTTCTCTGTCCTTGATGTTCATAATCTAAAGTATGATTTTGATCTTTCAGAGCTATGCCTCCAAAACATCCTCCGGTTGTACGTCAGTTTCAGGATAGTGATCAGACGCCAGATATGGATGATCATGTACTTCCTATCGATCCTCCAGTCGTGCTAGCCTTATCACCGACTGTTGTACCAGTTGCGGGCGCTGATGCATAGTTTAGGGAAAGCTTTATGAGGTTGATGTAGACCATTCAGGGAGCAATGCCTCCTGCCACGTCTATGGCAGACTTGACACAGGATTTCTAGCTACAACATCCTCTTACTTTCTTGGGGGGAAGGAGGACCAAAGGCTACAGAGTCTTGGTTAGAATCCATGATGACTATCTTTGAGCATCTGGAAATGCCTCTAGAGTGGCAGGTCAAGCTCGCTACCTATATGCCATGAGACTCCGCCAATAGGTGGTGGGACATGGTCCCACAGGCTGGTCATCAGCAGGTTATGGCTTGGGAGGAGTTCCAGCACGTGTTTTATGACTACTTCTACTCAGAGACCCTGAGGGCCGATCGAGCCTATGAGTTCATGAGTCTAGAGTAGGGTAGTCTTTCTGTTATGATGTATTCCTCTAGTTTCACTGAGCTGAAACATTTCACACCCTCCTGGGTGGAGATATGATGTTCTTATAAAGGATGTTTGATGATGGTCTCAGGTGGAAGACCCACTCACAGGTGAATATCTTCTAGTTGACATCCATCACTTCCATCGTCAATCGGGCTCTGATTGCGGAACACAATCTGAGAGACTCCGAAGCTGCGAGCTAGGGCAGTTCTACTTCCCGGGCTAGTATTATTCTAGATGACAACATGAAGCATTTAAGGGAGTCTACATGCGGTGATCCGAGGAGGCGAGGTACATCTTCAGGTAGCTAGGTACTATGCTACCACTTTGGAAGGGCATGAAACACGAGGTCACAGTGCCAGAGAGACCTAGTAGAGTGCCGATATTGCGGCAAGATGGGTCACCTTTAGTGTTTCTTCTAGGTTTTCTCAACATTAGCTGGTGACATGGTTTCTTCCATGACTCATTGTTCAGGAGCAGCACCACCATTTTCTCACTTGTCGGGGAACTTGAGCTCTTTTAGGCGTTTCATCTGAGGTGGAGGTCGAGGCCGTGGCGATCAGTCACCAGTCATTTAGCGTCAGCAGGGAGAATCTTCTCAGAGTATTCAGGTAGGGTCACAGGGCTGCGGGGCAGGCTACACTTTTGTGGTGGAGCAGACCTATCAGGAGTAGGATCCCAAACCTTCTATAGTTCGAGGTACGATCTTAGTAGCCTCAGTTTTATCTTCATCCCCTTTTCGATACTGGTGTTACGGATAGCTTTTTCTCTATTGCTATTGTGGAGAGCCTTGGGATCTCTATCTATTCTTTTGGCAACATGTTGACATTAGACACACCTTTTGGGTTGAGGAAATCTAGTACATGTTAGTGCAGAGAGTGCCCTCTCTAGGTTGCAGGGTATCGTTTCTTATGGGATCTCTATGTCATAGAGATGACAAGAAATGATGTCATTCTCGGGATGCACTGGTTGGTTCCCTTACAGTAAATCATCGGTTTTTATCACCGAAGGGTGAGTTTTGTTTCACTAGAGGGTGAATCTTTTCTTCATAGAGGTGAATGGAACGTTCAAGAGAGTCGAGCAGGACTCGATCATCATGGGATAGGAGGTGCTACATCCCATAATGCTAGTTTTTATCTGGATGACCAGGGGACTTCACAGTTGGACTTTCCTCTAGTGGTGGATAGTTTTAGGGATGTCATTCTAGAGGACTTTTCATGTTTTCCTCCGGAGTGTGAGGTAGACTTTTCTATTGAGCTCATGCCAGGAGCGGCACTAGTGTCCATTCCTCCTTATAGGATGGCTACACCTGAGTTGCTGGAGCTCAAGAAGTAGTTGGAGGAGTTGCAGCCAAAGGGTTTCATCTGCACCAGTACTTCTCCTTGGGTTTTTCCTATCCTGTTACGAAAAGTCAGACGGTACCCTTAGGCTCTGTGTGGATTATCAGAAGCTGAACCAGTTGACGATCAAGAACCGATATCCCTTGCTAAGGATTGATGATATTTTCGATCAGCTTCGAGGAGACAAGTTGTTCTCGAAGATCGATTTGAGGTCTGGTTATCATCGGTTGCATGTTAGACCATTACATAAACCACTGACAGCCTTCAAGAGCAGGTATGGTCTCTATGAATATACGGTTATTCCGTTCGGTCTCATGAATGTGCTAGTAGTTTTCATGGAACTGATGAACCATGTGTTCCATCCTTACTTGGATTCCTTCATCGTGGTCTTCGTGGACGATATCTTGGCGTACTCTACCATTCGACACGACCATGTTACCCATTTTGAGATCATTATGAGTACACTGAGAGAGCATCAAATTTATGCTAAACTCTCAAAGTGCCACTTTTGGATGGATCAGATTAACTTCTTGGGTCACGTCATCTCAGAGTTAGGAGTATCCATGGACCCATAGAAAATGATAGTTGTAGTTTCTTAGGAGCAGCCAAAGAACATTTTTGAGGTATGGAGTTTCATAGTGCTTGATGGATACTACAGATGCATTATTCATGAATTTTCACACCCATCAGCACCATTTATAGGTCTGGGCAAGAAGGGGGCGAAGTTCTAATGGTCATATTCTGCTGAGCCAACCTTTCAGGAGCTGAAGGGAAGGTTGGCGTCAGTGCCGATACAAGTCTTTCTAGAGCTAGGAAAGAGATATACTGTTTATTATGATTATTTAGGTATCATTCTAAGTGATGTACTTACTCATGGAGATACAGTTGTTGCGTACGGGTCTCGGTAGTTGAGGCCACATTAGAGGAACTACATGACGTATGATCTGGAGTTGGCAACTATTGTTCATGCCTTGAAATGTTGAAGACATTACCTTATGGGGGAGAAATGTGTGGTTTTCACCGACCACAAGATTCTCAAGCACATATTCACTCTTCATGATCTGAATCTGAGACAGTTCAGGTGGGTCAAATATATTCGGTCTTTTGATTTCGATCTTTCTTATACGTCAGGAAAGGGAAACATAATGGCAGATGCGTTGAAAAGGAGAACTCATATTCAGGCAGTTTAGGAGGCCAATAGTGAGTGGTAGCTTTTGGATCTGTTCTCTGAGATGCATCTAGAGGTGCACGACAGATAGGGACAGACTTACCTATCTTCTGTAGCTGTTACCTCTACACTTCTTGATCGGGTATGGATGATGCAGCTATCAGACACAGAAGGCTTAGTCCTGCATGAGAGTGTGTCAGGATGGGACCCTCTTTCTGGATGGACAGTGGGAGAGGATGAGATCTTGTGTTTATAGGGACACGTATGGGTGCCAGCAGACATACATGAGGATTTGATGAGGGATTTTCATTCCTCAGTTTGAGAAGTTCATCATAGCATCACAATGATGTATCAGGATCTTCATCGCTGTTACTGGTTTCCAGGTATGAAGAGAGATGTTGTTGTTTTCATCCTAAGGTGTTCTACTTGTCAGTAGGTTAAAGTGTAGAATCAGCGACAAGAAGGCCTTTTACAGCAGTTACCCATTCCGGAGTGGAATTTGATTGATGTCCCGATAGACTTCATGACCAGATTGTCGAGGTCTCCTCACGGGAATGAAGTTATTTGGGTTCTATTCGATAGACTCATGAAGGTTTCTCACTTCTTACTGATCAAGGAGACCTTCAGTGTTGATGATCTGGGACGAATATACATCCGAGAGATTGTACGTCTTCATGGAGTTCCACGCTCCATTGTTTCAGACAGGGATGCATGCTTTAATTCTTGATTTTGGAAGGGGCTTCAAATGGATTTAAGTACACAGGTACTTTTGAGTACAACATTCCATCCCCAGATAGATGGCCAGTCTGAGCGTACGATCCATGTGCTTGAGGATATGCTCCGAGCTTGCATTTTAGACCTTGGCGGTTCTTTGGAGAAGCATATCCCTCTTGTGTAGTTCGGCAACAACAACAGTTTTTAGGTGACTATTCAGATGGCACCTTAAGAGGCTATGTATGGTAGGCCATGTTGATCACCTTTATTCTAGCTGGAGGCTGGAGAGGCATCTTTTCAAGGACCTCGTCTTGTTCATGAGAACTCAGAGAAGATATAATTGATTAGGAAGAGGATGGCTATTGCACAGTATTGATAGTACTCTTATGCTGATCAACAGAGATAACCTATGGAGTTCGAGGTCACCGATCAGGTTATCCTGCGAGTCGCACCGAGGTTTGGACACAAGAGGATTCAGAGATAGGGTAATTTTTCACCGTGGTAGGTTGGGCCTTTTGAGGTATTGGGGAAAGTTGGGCCAGTTGTCTTTCGGTTTCTATTACCTCAGAGGTACCAGGCCATGCACGATGTCTTCTACATCTCTCAACTATGACGTTACATTTTAGACTCGTCTCATGTCTTTCAGCTCGAGGTGGTTGAGCTCGAAGTGGATGCATCCTTTGAGGAGCATCCTATCCGGATTACCGATCGTAGTACGAAGGTTCTCTGTGGGCAGTCTATTCCTCTAGTATGGGTGCTATGGAAGCATGGGCGAGTACAGGACGAGACCTGGGACAGAGAGGCCGATGTACGCTCGTAATGGCAGGAGCTGTTCGGGGTTTCTTCTTCCATGCCTCACTGGGGAAATTTGAGGATGAATTTCCTTAAGGCAGGTAGTTTGTAATAACCCGGAACATCGTTTCATGTATGTTTTTCCTTTTCTAGTAATTTTGGATAAAAAGAGGAAAATATTTAAAATTCCTAAGTACATGTTGTGTACTTTATAAGTACACGCCATGTACTTTGCTGCAGCGCCAGGCCGTGTCCTGGCCGTGTCTGGGCCACACACATGGTGTGTAGGGGCAATGTGGAGGCCGCATAAAGCAGAGTATGAATAATCTAAGTACACACCGTTTACTCAATAAGTAGATGTTGTGTACTTTATTTTTTTTAATTAAACGGACCGGGGTCGCTCCTGACGGACCAAACCCGCTTCTTCTTCAGGTTCTTCGTCCGAGAGCGACCCGTACAGCAGAAAATATTCTTCGAGCCCCAATGCCTCCATCCATTCTTCGAATCGACCTCCGTCGATTGCGTTGCAACCGCATTAGTCAGTTCTTCCTTCTCCTAGAGCCTTGTTTTTAAATTACTCCTCTTTCTCATGTTATCGTGGGTTGATCATTTTGGACGTTTTCTCAGAACTTTGACGTCCTAAGGAAAATCAATCAACGTGGTTCACGAATATCGATCTCTTAGGATCGTGGTTGGTGGGTTTTTCCGTTCTGTAGGACGTCTTTGAATATTTTGTTCAATTCCACCAATTCCCTTGAACGGGGTATTGTCTGTATCCTATTTTTTCCCATGTTGTTTGCCTACTTTGCATGATTGCTTGAGTAGAGGTCAATGCTTGTGAATAGGGAAATTTTTACTATGCTGTGGATGTTTTTCCATGCATGTTTTTCCTGTTAGGTATTTTTCCAATTGTCATGCCTAGATGTATATAATGACCCATAATTTACATACATTGTTAATACTTCAAAATTGAAGCATAATTATTACAACATATAACAAAACCACTAAAGGACCGTATAGGTATAGTGACTTTAGAAACTGGAAAGCACAAACAACTGGTTCATAAAGCATCTACTTTGCCTCCCATTTATCATATCTAGAGTCCCGTTTTGGCATATTCTACTTAATAACCTTCTTCCTGACCTGGGGAAATAAAACATACAAAAGGGTGAGCTCAAATGCTCAGTAAGGGTAAACAAAAGAAATATCAATCACATCATATACATATGCACATAAATTTTGGAAATCTTAACCGGCAAAAGAGATCATAATTTCATAAAATGGGGTAAATCATAGTAGTGAAATGTAATCCCAATAATCATAACATAAAACATGAAACTTTGTGGCATACACACATAATCATAGAAAATAATTTCTTATTAGTCAAGACTCATTTCCAAGACTATCTTAGTGGAAAAAGTCCATTTCTAAACCGAGTCACCCTCGTTTCAGTCCTGTTTCACTGAACCGGTATAACCTACCATTTCAGCCATGTCGGTCTCATGAGATATAATATCTTTACCCAATGCATTGGAGGGAGATATAGGTCCCACCCATCTCATAATGATACCATTCTTATGTGTGCCACAAAATCATAAATCATACGTCATTGCATAACCCATGTAATAAAAATGGGAATCATAAACATCATGACATCATAAAACAATTCATATAAGATAAAGGAATTCATAAAAATATAATTCTATCACAACATAATCAAGTCAATGTAATAATAGGTATAAAAACAGAACCCATTATTATCATAGATGGAAAATAATTTTGATAAAACATTTGAACTCCATTCTTGAGGAAAATATCCTTTCTGCTTCAAAAACACTTTTCCTTTCTTAACATGTCGTACAATTCTAAACTAAAAGAAGTTGATTAAAAATAAACATGAAAACATGTAATGGAATATTCTTGGAAATAATGTTTTAAAAATCCATTCATGCCGTATAAGTTAAAAAAACATTCTTCGTACTTTTGTTGGAAAAGTCAAAAAGTACCTCGTATGAAAAACGGCAAAAGATTCCTTACATATCTTTTACTAAGAACTCACCGAAGGGTAAAATTGGATTTGAAAAATTTTAGGTGGATGGAAATAATATTACATATTGAGGAAACATGGATGTCGATCATAAAATAAACCCCAGTAAATATCAAAGTATAAACAATCTCAGATAAAAATGAGATTGTGATAGTTTCCCTTACCTTAGGTTCGTTTTGCTTAGTAAGTGTCTGAACCTCCTGTATAATGATTTAAATAATGTTATTGACTTATTCCAGAATCATAATTATTTTTTTGATATCATATATGGTCATTTTATTAGCTTCTTAGTAGTAATATTTCATTGCTACTTGTTATTCGGGTGTTTATAACTTTTTGTTCTTTTGTGTGTTTTGTCGAATAAATTCTTATTCTTATATTTAGGTTATAGATACCTAATTTCCAGAATGGCATTAGTGTAATATATTTCATATTCATTCATTCAATTCATTTATATAATCATTATGAAATGACGATCATGTAGAACGAGTCGCATCAATCGTGGAGACGGTATTCCGTACGTACGCACGAGTGATGATATTGTTCCTATGATCGTGGAATTGTATTGGAGTGTATGTATACTATTTCAGAATCCATATCACTTTATAATAGTCATATATAGTAATTATTTACACCATTATACCCATCCAAGTAAGGTGCAGGTGGAAAATATATTACACCACGGCGTGGAGACGGTATTCTGTACGTACGCACGCGCGGTGATTTCTTTTTCCGTAGGATGGATAGATGGTGAAATAGGGTTGTTTCATACTTATAATAACATATCAGTATATAAGTGATACTGATGTTATTACTTCATAATGAAACAACTAATGAAGAAGAAGTGGAAGAAGAAATAAAGATGAAAGAATCGGTAACGGACATTACCTCTTCTTTAAGGTGCTTCTTTGAGACCTCCTTTTAGGGAACTAAAATAGGTCTTTGAAGAAGACCAGAACCTCTAGGATGTTTCTAAGGAAGTGGAGAGAAGAAATTTTCAGGGGTTGGCCGAACTTGAAGGCTCAAAGTGGTGTGAGGAAGAGGGGGAGGAGGTGCCCTTTTATAAGGGAGGAGAGGGGCACCTTTGGAATAACTAAAAATATTATATTATTTTAAAGTCACGTTCGGTTTTAAATAGATCCAAATTGATTTATTTCTAGGATAAGGTGGGGATGGGTCGAAAGACTCTCATACAATAGAATTTAGACAAGTTTAAGTCATTATATTAACCTTATCTTTTAGATTTAACTTTAAGTTAGATAATTTAACTTTTACCGTGTCTTCTTGTTTTCTTATAATATAAGGTTAACAAACTTACTATAAGCATCCAAAAGAACCCCAAGTTGTTTATTATTAACATATATAACCTTATCTAAGTCATTTGGCCGAACCTTAGATTTTAAGAATAAAATAACAATTACTAATATAATATTTGTTTTAAAAAGTTTTTTATGTCAATTTTGACACTATTTAGTAATTGATTTTTGTGAAAATCATAACAGAATAATTAGTTCAAACCAAGTTAATTAAATCAATAATAACTTGTAATAATAACCTAGAAAATTAGTGTAATTCATAAAAAGTGTCAAATTACATTTATTTTTGTGTTTATAACATCAATTATGTCAATATTTCATTAATAAGATAATTACTGCATCATCTTTCTGTCATAAATAAATTAAATTATTTAATGTATAAAAATTACAAATAAAATACCATTATATAGGAAATCTTTTTATCTTTATAATTAATATTTATAGTCTAATTTATCTTATGTATAACCCCATATTAAAAATTATTTACTTATTAAACATTGATTTTAACTATTTTAACCCTTCTTTAAATAAATTAATAATAAATGTCCTAATCTAATCCAAGTGGGCCTAAATGGTCATATTTTATTCCTATGTTTGTTTTTGGTCTAATTACACTTTTCCAATAGAATTAGTACATGTGTTAGGGTAATAATAATATAATCTTTACCCTTAATTACCCTATTTACTTTTAACTGTGGTACAAAAAGTAAAAAGTTACTATTCACCAAAAATTTATTTTTATCTCATTGAACCACATTTTACTTACTGACATCAACCATGTCTCTCGGATTTTTGAAATTCCACTCACAGAAGCGGTAAAATTATGTTTTATGAAAAATTCAGTTTTTTAACTACAACTTAGTGGTTTCACTATTCATCAAAAATTGAAAGTTTTCAGAAAAATACCAAAATTTTACCCTAGGATAATTTTGATATTCCGAATCCCAAAATGAAGTCCATTTTGAAAAATAAAATTTATAAAATTTAAAAAAGTGGTTATTACTATTCATAACTGCTAGTTTTAATAATATTTTAATAGCATATCGTTGTTTAGTGAAACTCGGTATTGCGTACGACGCAAGCTATCGAGGAAGGTCGCGATTTTGTGTAAAGCAAGCCAAGAAAGTGTAGTGTAGAAAAAGATTCCTATGATGATTTATATAACATAAAAGTCTCGGGTGTTACATTCTACCCCCCTTAAAATGAATTTCTCCCTCGAAATTCGTCACTTTGTAACAAATAGATGAGGATACCTCTCCCTCATCGTATCCTCAAGCTCCCATGTAGCTTCTTCTAATTGGTGGTTCAACCATAAAACATTCACCAATCGAGTGATCTTGTTTTGTAGGACTTTTTCGCTACGATCCATAATCTCTATCAATTGTTCTTCATAAGAAAGATCTTGCTCCAGCGGTACAACTTCTGAGCTGAGTACATGTGAAGGATCAGGTATGTACTTTGTCAGGAGAGATACATGGAACACATCATGAACTTGAGAGAGATTCAGTGGAAGCGCCAATCGGAAAGCTACCTTCCCAACACGATCCAGTATTTCGAAAGGACCGATATATCTAGGGCTCATCTTCCCCTTCTTTCCAAATCTCATAACCCTCTTCTAGGGAGATATTCGTAAGAACACTTTATCACCCACTTCAAACTCTAGGTATTTTCTTTGGTTGTCGGCATAACATTTCTGTCGACTCTGAGCTGCTCTTATGTGTTGTTGAATAGATCTGACCTTTTCTGCCATTTCATCAATGAGATCAGGTCCTAATAGCTTTCTTTCCCCAACTTCATCCTAGCAAGTCGGAGTCCTGCATTTCTTTCCATAGAGAGCTTCATAAGGAGCCATCTGAATACTGGAGTGAAAGCTATTATTATAAGAAAATTCCACCAAAGGTAGGTGTTGATCCCAACCACCTTTGAAATCCATAGAGCAAACTCTCAACATATCTTCTAGAGTTTGAATTGTTCTCTCAGACCGACCATCTGTCTGAGGATGATAAGCAGTGCTAAAACTCAACTCTGTATCCAGAGTATGCTGAAGACTTCACCAGAACTTCGAGGTAAATCTCGGATCCCGATCAGATATAATAGAAAGTGGTACTCCATGCAATCTTAATACATCCTTTACATATATCCTGGCAAGCTAATCCAGAGAGAAATCCTCTCTAATAGCAATGAAGTGTGCAGACTTTGTAAGACGATCAACTATGACCCAGATAGCATTATTGCCTTTGGATGTTTTAGGAAGTCTTGTGACAAAGTCCATAGTGATGTTTTCCCATTTCCATTCGGGTATGGGTAATGGTTGTAACATCCCCTTAGACTTCTGTCTCTCAGCTTTAACTTGCTGACAAACTAAGCATCGAGAGACATATTCAGCAACAACTCTTTTCATGCCATCCCACCAGAAGTACTCTTTCAGGTCCCTATACATCTTCGTGCTTCCAGGATGAATAGAGAATGAAGAACTATGAGCCTCATCTAGCATCTCCTTCTTTAATTCGGGTATGGGAGGAACACAAACCCGATTCCTAAACTTTATTATCCCATCACAATCAAGGTTGAATTCGGGAACATTTCTCACCTTCTTTTGAAACTCGACATATTCTTTCTCTGCCTCTTTAATATTCACTTGTATAGATGGTTGAACATTCATTTGAGAAAGATAAGATTTTTCCCTTTCCATTATAATTCAATGATCCATCCTTTGTAAATCCATAAATATTGGATCTTTTTTGATCCTCATCATGGATGAACTGGCATGGTCTTTTCGACTTAATGCATCTGCCACCTTGTTTGCTTTCCCAGGGTGGTAATGGATTGAGCAGTCATAATCCTTAATCAGCTCCAACCATCTTATTTGCCGCATATTCAGCTCCTTTTGTGTGAAAATATACTTTAAACTTTTATGATCAGTATAAATGTCACACCTTTCTCCATAAGGATAATTCCTCCAAATCTTTAATTAAAAGATTACTACAGCTAACTCCAAATCATGAGTTGGGTAATTTTGCTCATTTATTTTCAACTATCGTGAGGCATAAGCTATCACCATAACATTTTTCATAAGAACACACCCCAATCACTTCTTGGATGCATCACTGTAGATCACAAACCTTTCTCCACTACAAGGCAGTGTGAGCACAGGTGCACTGGATAACCTTCTTTTCAACTCCTTGAAATTCTCTTCACATTCCTCCGTCCAGACAAACTTAACTCCTTTCTGAGTCAACTTGGTGAGTGGATTAGATAATCGTGAAAAAAAATTCACAAAACTTCGATAATATCCAGCCAAACCAAGAAAACTTCGTATCTCAGTTACTGTTTTTGGTCTCGACCATCTTTCGATAACCTCTGTTTTCGCTGGATCCACAGATATCCCCTCTTTTGAGATTATGTGACCCAAAAAATGAAACTTTTTGAAGCCAAAATTGACACTTGGTAAATTTGGAATAATGCTTCTTCTTTCTCAGGGTCTTCAATATAATTCTCAAGTGATCTTCATGTCCTTCCTTGCTCTTGGAATAGACAAGAATATCTTCTATAAAGAATACCACAAATTGATCAAGATAGTCTCTAAAGACACTATTCATTAGATCCATGAAGATAGCAGGGGAATTAGTAAGACCAAATGGCATCACTATAAATTCATAGGGTCCATACCTTGTACGGAAAGTCGTCTTTGGTATATCCTCCCTTTTGACCCTTAATTGATGATACCCTGAATGAAGATCAATCTTTGAAAAGTATTGAGCTCCTCGTAGTTGGTCAAATAAGTCATCAATGCGTGGGAGAGGATATTTGTTCTTGATAGTGATCTTGTTAAGTTCTCGATAATCAATGCAGAGTCTCATTGATCCATCTTTCTTATTAACAAATAGAACAGGTGCTCCCCAAGGTGACACACTAGGGCGTATGAACCCCTTATCAAGATTCTCTTCGAGTTGCTTCTTCAATTCCTGCAACTCAATTGGGGCCATTCTATAAGGTGTCTTTGAAATAGTCAAAGCACCCGGTACGAGTTCTATTGAAAACACAACTTCATGATTCGGTGGAAGACCCGGTAATTCATCCGGAAAGACATCATCAAACTCCCGTACAATGGGAATATTCTTAATCGTGAGTTTCTCACCAACCATTTGAGACAAATAACCTTCATTTAGTGGAATCAAGACCCATAAGATGGAAGGAATTTCCACTGGAAGGTTATGTTCATCCTTGCATCGATAGACGATCATAGATTGATCTGGAATATGAAATGTGACTTCCGTTCTTTGGAAATTGATATGAGATCCATGTAGAGAAAGCCAATCCATGCCAAGAATCACATCAAATTCCACTATAGGAAGGATCACAAGATTTTCAGGAAGCACTTTCCCACAAACTTCAATCGGATAAGAATTATAAACTTTTGATGCGACTGTTGTACCATTAGGTGTTGTCACAGCTAACTCAACATCTAATTTTTGAGGTAATACGGTGATACCCTTAGAAAATTCTTCAGAAATAATGGAGTGGGTGGATCTAGAATCAAATAAAACATTTTCTACTTTAGATTGGATGGTTAGTGTACCTTTCACCACATCGTTATCGTACTCCGCATCGATGATCGAAATTGCATGTGACATTCCTTTGTCTTTAGCCTTAAGAATTTGTTGACGTCGACCATCATCATCAACCCTTGGATTAGGGCATTTATTGGCATAATGTCCCATCTCCTTGCACTTGAAACATTGAAGTGTAGTAGGGTCATTCTGTGTATCCCTTCCTTTGTTTGCATCATTAGACATCTTCTTCCCATCATCGTGGCATTAAAATTCCCGATGACCTTCCTTTCCACATTTGAAACATTTACTTGTCCCTTTAAGAGAACTCCCTCCATGTTTCTTTCCACACTTTGAGCATAAGGGAAAGCTCATCTTCTTTTCAGTGTTCTCTTTAGATTTTCCTTTAAATTCCATTTTCCTCTTCTTATCAAACCCATATGACTGATGGGTTACTCCAATCTCCATCTCGACTTTGAGAGCACATCGAACGATTTCCTCGTAGCTATTGAAGTCCCTTATGGCTAAGGCCCTATGAAGACTTGGTTTTAAGCCACTAAAGAATCGATCGATCTTACTCTTAGGTTGGATAATAATACCAGAAGCGTACCTTGAAAGTCTTGTAAAATTTGAATCATAGGTACCAACAGATTCATCATCCTTTTGCTTCAGTTCAAGAAACTCTTTATCCATCTTTGTTCGGAGAATACGAGGGAAGTACTTATTGAAAAATAAGTTCTTGAACTCGTCCCATTCCATGGACTCAATTTCATCCCTTTGCCTCGTATTCTTAATATGATTCCACCATTGATCAGCATTACCTTCCAAACGATACACTACTAAGATGACATTATCATGCTCAGAACATTGAAGAACTGAAAATATCTTTTCAGTAGTACTGATCCATTGTTCAGCAACAAATGGATTAGTAGACCCACTGAATGAAGGTGGACGATGTCTCATGAATGATTCAACAGAATGATTCTCCTTCCTTTGCTCGTTTGGAAGTCCTGCATGATTCATAGCCTGAGAAAGTTGTATGAGCATGCCTACAAGATTTTGCATTCCAGCTCCCATAACGTTTGGTTGCTCAGGGGGACAATCATTTCATTGCCCGTCGCATTCCGCATTAACACGATTCCTTTGGGTTCCAGCCATTGACTAAAACCAAGAAGAATAGTGTGAGAAACAATAATAATAATAGGAAAACCACATAATCAAAAATAAAATTTCACACTTAAGGTCTTATCCTAGGTTATTCACGGCCATTTTTAAAACACTAAGATTGTGTTCTATGATTAGAATTATCCTTAGGGTTCTTACTAAGGCTTTCACGTCCTAGTTTCCAAAGGATTACTATAACCTCCCTCTGATACCAACTATAACAACCCATAATTTACATACATTGTTAATACTTCAAAATTGAAGCATACTTATTACAACATATAACAAAACCACGAAAGGACCGTATAGGTATAGTGTCTTTAGAAACTGGAAAGCATAAACAACTGGTTCATAAAGCATCTACTTTGCCTCCCATTTATCATATCTAGAGTCCCATTTTGGCATATTCTACTTAATAACCTTCTTCCGGACCTGGGGAAATAAAACATACAAAAGGGTGAGCTCAAATGCTCAGTAAGGGTAAACAAAAGAAATATCAATCACATCATATACATAAGCTCATAACTTTTGGAAATCTTAACCTGCCAAAGAGATCATAATTTCATAACATGGGGTAAATCAAAGTAGTGAAATGTAATCCCAATTATCATAACATATAACATGATACTTTGTAGCATACACACATAATCATAGAGAATCATTTCTTATTAGTCAAGACTCATTGCCATGACTATCTTAGTGGACAAAGTCCATTTCTGAACCGAGTCACCCTCGTTTCAGTTCTGTTTCACTGAACCGATATAACCTACCATTTCATCCATGTCTATCTCATGAGATATAAAATCTTTACCCAATGCATTACGGGGATATATAGGTCCCACCCATCTCATAATGATACCATTCTTATGTGTGCCACAAAATCATAAATCATTCATCATTGCATAAACCATGTAATAAAAATGGGAATCCTAAACAACATGACATCATAAAACAATTAAAATAAGATAATCGAATTCATAAAAATATAATTCTATCACAACATAATCAAGTCAATGTAATAATAGGGATAAAAACAGAACCCTTTATTATCTTAGATGGAAAATAATTTTGATAAAACATTTGAACTCCATTCTTGAGGAAAATATCCTTTCTTCTTCAAAAACACTTTTCCTTTCTTAACATGTCGTATAATTCTAAACTAAAAGAAGTTGATTAAAAATAAACATGAAAAATTGTAAAGGATTCTTCTTGGAAATAATTTTTTAAAAATCCATTAATGCCGTATAAGTTAAATAAACATTCTTCATACTTTTTTCGGAAAAGTCAAAAAGTACCTCGTACGAAAAACGACAAAAGATTCCTTTCATATCTTTTACTAAAAACTCACCGATGGGTAAAATTGGATTTGAAAAATTGTAGGTGGATGGAAATAATATTACATATTGAGGAAACATGGATGTGGATGTTAAAATACACCCCAGTAAATACCAAAGTATAAACAATCTCAGATAAAAATGAGATTGTGATATTTTCCATTACCTTAGGTAGGTTTTGCTTCGTAAGTGTCCGAACCTCCTGTATAATGATTTTAATAATGTTATTGACTTATTACAGAATCATAATTATTTTTATGATATCATATATGGTCATTTTTCTAGCTTCTTAGTAGTAATATTTCATTGCTACTTGTTATTCGGGTGTTTATAACTTTTTGTTCTTATGCGTGTTTTGTCGAATAAATTCTTATTCTTATATTTAGGTTATAGATACCACATTTCCAGAATGGCATTAGTGTAATATATATCATATTCATTCATTCAATTCATTTATAAAATCATTATGAAATGAAGATCATGTAGAACGAGTTGCATCACATCGTGGAGACGGTATTCCGTACGTACGCACAAGTGATGATATCGTTCCTATGATCGTGGAATTTTATTGGAGTGTATGTATACTATTTCAGAATCAGTATCAATTTATTATAGTCATATATAGTCATTATTTACACCATTATACCCATCCAAGTAAGTTGGTGGTGGAAAATAGATTACACCACGGCGTGGAGACGGTATTCCGTACGTACGCACGCGCGATGATTTCTTTTTCCGTAGGATGGATAGATGGTGAAATAGGGTTGTTTCATACTTATAATAAAATTTCAGTATATAAGTGATACTGATGTTATTAATTCATAATGAAACAACTAAAGAAGAAGAAGTGGAAGAAGAAATAAAGATGAAGGAATTGGTAACGGACATTACCTCTTCTTTGAACTACTTCTTTGAGACCTCCTTTTAGGGCACTAAAATTGGACTTTGAAGAAGACCAGAACCTCTAGGATGTTTCAAGGGAAGTGGAGAGATGAAATTGGCAGGGTTTGGCCGATCTTGAAGGCTCAAAGTGGTGTGAGGAAGAGGGGGAGGAGGTTCCCTTTTATAAGGGAGGAGAGGGGCACCTTTGGAATAACAAAAAATATTATTTTATTATAAAGTAATGTTCGGTTTTAAATAGTTCGAAATTGATTTATTTCGAGGCTAAGGTGGGGATGGGTATAAATCCTCTTATCCAATAGAATGTAGGCAAGTTTAGGTCATTATATTAACCTTATCTTTAGATTTTACTTTATGTTAGATAATTTAACTTTTACCGTGTCTTCTTGTTTTCTTATACTATAAGGTTAATAAACTTACTATAAGCAGCCAAATGAACCCCAAGTTGTTTCTTATTAATATATATAACCTTATATAAGTCATTTGGCCAAAACATAGATTTTGAGGAATAAAATAACAATTACTAATATAATATTTGTTTTAAAAATTATTTTATGTCAATTTTGACACTATTTAGTAATTGATTTTTGTGAAAATCATAACAGAATTATTGGTTCGAACCAAGTTAATTAAATCAATACTAACATGTAATATTATCCTATAAAATTAGTTTAATTCATAAAAAGTGTCAAATTACATTTATTTTGGTGTTTATAACACCAATTATGTCAATATTTCATTAATAAGATAATTACTCCATCATCTTTGTGTCACAAATAAATTAAATTATTTAATGTCTAAAAATTAAAAATTAAATACAATTATGTAGGAAATCTGTTTTTATTTCTAATTAATATTTATAGTCGAATTTATCTTATGTATATCCCCATAATAAAAATTATTTACTTATTAAACTTTGATTTTAACTATTTTAACCCTTTTTAAATAAGTTAATAATAAATGTCCTAATCTAATCCAAGTGGTCCTAAATGGTCATATTTTATTCCTAAGATTGTTTTTGGTCGAATTACACTTTTCCAATAGAATTAGGACATGTGTTAGGGTAATAATAATATCATCTTTACCGTTAATTACCCTATTTACTTTTAACCGTGGTAAAAAAAAGTAAAACGTATATATTCACCAAAAAATTATTTTCATCTCATTGAACCACATTTTACTTACTGACATCAACCGTTTCTCTTAGATTTTTAAATTCCACTCACAGAAGCGGTAAAATATGTTTTACGAAAAATTCAGTTTTTTAACTACCACTTAGTGGTTTCACTATTCATCAAAAATTGAATGTTTTCAGAAAAATACCAAAAATTCACCCTAGGCTAATTTCGATATTACGAATCCAAAAATGAAGTCCATTTTGAAAAATAAAATTTATAAAATTCCAAAAAATGGTTATTACTAGTCATAACGGCTAGTTTTAATAATATTTTAATAGCATATCGTTGTTTAGTGAAACTCGATATTGTGTACGACGCAAGCCATCGAGGAAGGTTATGATTTTGTGTAATGCATGCCAAGCAAGTGTTGTGTAGAAAAAGATTCCTTTGATGATTTATATAACATAAAAGTCTCAGAAGTTACATTGTAGGATATTGGAACTGTTGTATTCTTATGTTGTTTTGCCTTAGAATGATAGTCATGTATATCTGGTGGTTTATTTGGGGAAATACGTACGCTATGAATGTTTGTTTTAAACAGGGATGTGAGAACCTAGTGTAGTAGACCATAGGGAGAATGGGTATAAGGGCTTCTCCAGAGTGTTGTTAATTTACGATGCGAGACCTCATGGGGAATTGACGTCGACTGCTTCCTCAGAGAGTCTGTAGTTCCTTTACGCAGGCCACAGGGGGAACGAGACATTGAGTGCTTCCCCAGAGAGCCTTTAGTACGATACGCGACTATAGGGGGAATTGATGGCGAGTGCTTCCTCAGAGAGTCTATTCTTAAGCAGAACCAGAGGGGTTGAACTGTGTGTTCCTCTAGAGGGTTTATAGTGCGTGTAGGTTGAACAATAAGGGATAGGCTGTGAGAACTACCCTTGGGGGTTGCCTGTTGTTCTACTTGTTGTTTGGCTGTTACTTGTGTGCTTTATATGCTAGACACTGTGGATTTTAGCTGTTGTGTGCTTTCATGTTTACAGCTTCCTACATTTGTACATGCCATGTATTCACTGACTGTTAGGCACAGATCATTGGGTGGTTCCCTACTGGGACCTTGTCTCACACCCTGTTTGGGATATGCTTTTGGGCCCAAGCAGTTTATATTGTTGCATGTATAGATAAGGGAAAGTGCCCTTCTACTTCTGGTTCTTTATTGTTGTGGAGTGGGAGAGCATGGGACCAAGATTAGGATTTCGTTTATGATGAGTCACTCATATGTTTTTATTTTTTAATTGGGTTTAGTACTATTTTCAGCATTTTGACTTGTTTGGCTATTTTCCTAGACATATATACATATCATGAATCATTGTTATATATGTGTGCTCTAGTTTTCTTCTTTTAGTCTTCTGCTGTTTATTTCAGTATAGAATATTATTACTTCCACTGTTGTGTGTTGTTTACTTCCAATGTGTACTTTTCCAGTGATGGCATAGTTTCCACACTATCACACCGAAGGGCCTCAGTGCTCGTCGGCAGCCTCTGGCATTTGGGGAAATGTGCTTAAGGCCATGTGACCAACCGGTTACGGGGCACCTCTGGGTGGCTTCCGAAATCGGGATGTTACAGATAGACGGTTGAATATGGTTGTTACATAACCATAATAACATCTTATTAAATAATTGATACTATATGTATTACTTTATAATGAAAACATATCATGAAGTTGAGATAGAATAAAAAATAAATTTTATTGAATCGGTATAGGTGACTGTCGTTTTTTTGATGGCCTCATTAAATAAATCCTCACAAATAAGTAGAGTTGGTCTTTAAAGAATACCAGAACCACTAGATTGTGACTAGGGAAGTTATTAATGGAAATTTTTAGGGCATGAATGATCTTTATGTCTAAATGTGGTGTGAATAAGGGAGGGAGTGTTTTCCCTTTTATAATTGAGGTGAGGGGCACTTTTGGAATCTCTAAAAATGTTAAAATATAATAAAATAAAAACAAATCCAAATATATCCAAAATGTATTTGTTTATAATTATGATGAAATAAGGTTGTAAATTAATCAACTAGTAAATTTTATGTTGGTTTTTTCTGTCAATTTAATCCTTATCATTTTAATTAACACTTAGTTATTCTATTTAATTTTAAATAATGTAACAATTACTTCAAAATTAAAAAAGTGAAATATTCACTAATTTGATGTCAATTAGACCATAAATGAATGAATTAGAACATTTGAGACCAAATCATAATTATTATATATTTTTAAAATTATTTAATGTTTTTTAAATAAGTTAATATTATATTAATCTTATAGACAATCAATAGTGTAAATTTTATATCTATTAAACTCCTTGATTACAAAAAATAAAAATATAACAGGTTACCTAAAAAATTTTTTATTATATTTCTAATTGGTCAAGGTCCACTATAAAATTCATTGGATATAATGATTATCCCAAAGAATATTTATTTTAATATTATTATTATTATTTATTTGTTATATCCATTATTAAAATAATTACTACATTAGTTTTTTGTAGTTATGTAATATATTTATTTATTGTATAAAAATTAACAACAAAATACTATACTAAAGATAAATAATCTATATTTGGTAATAATTATTATAGTCCAATATATCTTTTGTCAAATTTGACATTAAAAATGTTACATGTATTAAAACATGAATGTGAAACTGTTAACATCACTTTAAATAAAATATCATATGTGTCATAATCCTTTCTATATGGATATAAACGGTCAAAAACATGACCCTTGGATGATTATGATAGAGATATATTAGGCCAATAATATTTTTCAAGTTTTGTTTTTTTCTATGTAAATTTTAATTATAATAATAATTATTTTATTGCTTTTTTATAATTTAAATAATTTCTAAATAATCAATTCATAAGCCTTCATGGTAATTATTTTTTTTCTATAAAATAAAAATATGTTAAAATGATAAAAAAAATTAGATGTAAAATGCAAATTTATATTCAAATTTATCTTCTATAAAACCTTATATTAAAAATTATGTAGTTAACAGAATTTGTGTAAGACATATTTAACTTTTCTAAAAATAAAAAAAATTAAATGTTCAAATATCATACAAGTGGATATAAAATGATACAAGTTCAACCCAAAAAGTATTTAGTCTGAAAAACACTCATCCAATCATTTTAGGACATGTGTATGGGTCATTTTATAATATTATTGTTACCCTTAATTTCCTTATTTACCTCTTTATCATATAAAAAAATCTTGATGTTACTATTAATAATGCCAAGAAAATAAAAGAAAGTTATTTACATAATATGGACATACTAATTCCAAATATGGAAGATATTTTTCTAATTCCCAATCACTAAATTTTGAGTAAATAATTTAAAATCAATATCATTGTTGTAATGAGAAAATGGGTTTTAAAAGATAAATTTTTTTAAATGATTTAAAAGATTTTATATCTGAATTGAATAAATAATTAATTTCATTGAATGAAATTAAATTAACTAATAAAAATATAATATTTTTATAATTTTAATCGATTCAATAATATAATTTAACTGCATTTTATGGATAAAATATGTTTTCATTTGAATATATCATATTATTACTATTCATAAAAAGATTAATGTTATCAGAAAATAATAAAAAATCATCAAAAGTAAATTTTAATATCTCACTTCCAAATAAGAAGTTTTATTTTTCATATTAAAATTATTAATTTCACAAAATTTATATTTAAAATGGGTTCTCCATTAAAATGGGGTAAATTTTATCTTTTGAAAAACTAAAAGTTTTTATACATATAATATGGTGTATTCATATCCTATTACTAAAATATCTATAGGATGAATATAAAAAATATTTTATAAAATAAAAAACATATATAATTTTATAATTTCATTTATTAATAATTATTTACATAACTTCTGAATACAAAAATAAAATTATTTCCGTGAAATTTAATTGATTTATATTTATCCTAAATATTTGGCAGCCAAATAATTCACCATACATTTTCATAATTTAGTTATACTTAATCATCTTATCCTAATAGCTATGTTATAATGGTCATGTTATAGTGATGGAGTCTCATGATTTGTTTAAACACACTATTGCATGCATTGAAATCTATTGAATGATAAAAACAATTTAATGAAAAAATTTCTTAAAAATATATTGGCATTTCATTATACCCCCCTGAAACTGAAATTTACTCTCCAAATATGTCGCATGGATACAAAAATATTAGGATATATATGACTCAAAACACACTCATGTTCACACATAGCTTTTTCAAATTGGCGGTTCAGCCATAAAACTTTAACCAAGTGAGTGGTCTTGTTTTGTAAATTTTTTTCACAACAATCCAAAATATTAATCGGTTTTTCTTAATAACAAATATCATACACCAGTGGTCATAGTTATATGTTTAGTAAATGTAAAATATCATGTACGTACTTTATTCGGTGGAAGTTCCAATCTATAAGATACCTTTCGAACACGATCACGAATTTCAAAAGGACCGATATACCAAGGGATCCGCTTTCCCTTCATTCAAATTCTCATTACTCTATTAAGTGGACATTATCATAAAAACACATTATAACCCACTTCAAAATCTAGGTCTTATCATCAGTGATCAGAAAAACTATTCTATTTTGACTCTGATATGCTCTTATGTGTTGTTTAATAGATCTGAAATTCTCTACCATTTCATAAGAAAAATTCCCAATAGCATTATGTCCCCTACTTCATCCGAAAAAATGGAGTTTTGTACTTATTTCCATAGAGGGAATCAGAGGGATCCATCTAGATACTAGATTGATTTCTATTATTGTATGAAAATTCTATAAATGGAAGGTGTTGTTCCCTTCTACTTATGAAGTCCATGGTGATATCTCTCAACATTCATTCAAGAGTTTGAATTTCTCTCTCATACTAACCTTCTATCAAAGGATGATAAGATCTTATGAAACATAACATTACATATAGAGATTTTTAAATACTTCACTAAAACATAAAGGTAAACCTCAAGTCCTCCTCAAATATAGTGGAATGTGGTACTCCATGCAATCTTACCACTTATTATATATATATATATATCATGGCAAGCCGATCAAGAGCATCATATTCTCTAATATCAATGAAGTGTTCCAAATTATTAAGGTGATAAACTATAACCCATATAACATTATGGGCTTTAGATGTTTTTGGAGGATTGTAGAAAATTTCAATGATGATGTTTTCTTATTTTCATTCTGGTATGGGTAATTGTTGTAACATCCCCTTATACTTTTGTCTCTCAGCCTTAACTTACTGAAAAACCGACCATTGAGAGACAAATGTAGAAACACCAATTTTCATGACATCCCACTAGAAATACTCTTTAATGTACTAATACATCTTGGTGCTTCCATAATGAATAAGTAATTGAGAACTATATCCCACATCCAATAAATCATTCTATTATTTTGGAATGGTAGGAATAAAAACATGGTTCGTAAAACTTATTAATCAATCACAGTCAAAGTTTAATTCCTGGAAATTTTTTAACCTTCTTTTGTATCTCTACATCTTCCTTCTACACCCCCATTAATCTAAACTTATATAAATGGTCAAAAATTTATTGGAGAAACATAATATTCATCCCCTTCCTTTAAAATTTCCAGATCCATCCATCACAAATCCATAAATATTGGATATTTTTTTATCCTCATCATATATAGGCTAGCATGGACCTTTTGACTAAAAGAATCTGCAACGTTGTTGACATTCCTTGGGTGGTAATGTATCGAGAAGATTTAATCTTTAATAGACTCCAAAATTATTTTTTGGAGAATATTCAGATCATTTTGTGTGAAATTATACTGAAAACATTTATGATCAGTATAAATAGCACACCTTTCACCATTAAGATAATTCATTTATATCGTTAATGCAACGATTACGGTAGTTAACTCCAATCCATGAGTTCTGTAATTTTTCCCATGGATTTTCAATTTTCATGAGGCATGAACATTTAGAATATCATTTTTTCTATGAACACACAACATCCCCTTATTGGATAAATTACTATTTATCACAATACTTTCTCCACTATAAGGTACTGTGATCACAGCTCCACTGGATAACCTTCTTTCTAGCACTTTGAAATTCTCTTCATATTACTCCTTCCACGTGATCTTAAATCCTTTATGAGTCAACATGGTGAGTGGATTATCATTTATAAAAGGTTGAAAATATCCATCCAAACCAAGAAAACATCGGCTATTAGTTACCATTGTTGATATAGGACAACGTTTAAAAAACATTTATGTTGGATCCATAGATATCCCCTATATTGAGATTATGTTACCCCAAATTGAATCATTAAGAAAGAAAAAATTCACACTTGGAAAACATTATATAAATATTCTCCTTTCTTAGGGTATTTAGAATAGTTATCAAGTGATATTCATGCTCTTCTTTTCTCTTAAAAAAACTAGAATTTCATCTATAACGAATATGAAAAATTTATCAAGATATTCCTTAAAGACTCTATTAATTGGATCCAAGAAGATGACATCAGAATTAGTAAGAACAAAAACTACTAATATAAATTCATAGTGTCGATTCCTTGAACAGATTTTTTTGGCCTATCCTACTTATTTTCCCTTAATTGATGATATCTTGTACAATGATCTCTGTTGAAAAAGTATTGTCCTCTACGTATTTGGTCGAATAAGTCAACATTGTGGGAAAGAAGATATTTTATCTTGATAGTGATATTTGTTAAGTTCTTGATAATAAATTTATAGTCTCCTTGATCCATCATTACTCTTAACAAATAGAATAGGTTCACCCCAAGGCGACACACAAATCTACTTTAAGTATTCTTTTGGAATTTTCAATTCAATTCTAGAAAGTCTATTGGGGATATTATATAAGGTGTATTTAAAATTGGAATGACACACAGTATGGGTTCTATTGTAAATTCAACTTCATGATTTGGTGGAGGACCTAAAAATATTTCTGTAATGTCATCAATAAACCCATTTACAACTGGTGTGTTCATAATAGTGAGTTTTCCCCCAACCATTTGATATAAATAGAATTCATTTATACGAACCAAGACCCATAATATTGAATTTATTTCCAATGGAAGGTCACATTCATCCTTGAATTGATAGATGATCATAGATTGATCTAGATTAAGAAAATGGATTTCCTTCATTGTAAATTGATATGATATCCCTATATATAATTCCAATGCATTCCGAGAATAACATAAAATTAAACTAAACAAAGGTTCACAATATTTTCAGGAAGAACATTCCCACAAACTCCAACTAGATAAGAATTATAAACTATTGATTTGACTATTTTTCCATTAAGAGTTGTCACAGCTAACTGATCATCTAATTATAGAGGTAAAATGGGGATTGACTTAGAAAATATTCCATAAATAGAGTTGGTTAATCCATAAACAAATAAAATATTTTGAACTCTAGATTGGATGATAAGTTAGACGTTCACCACTTCA
Organism: Viscum album; assembly: GCA_963277665.1. Taxonomy (NCBI): domain Eukaryota; kingdom Viridiplantae; phylum Streptophyta; class Magnoliopsida; order Santalales; family Viscaceae; genus Viscum; species Viscum album. The sequence goes on along the minus strand of OY728131.1, from coordinate 399,978,319 downwards.
ATATCATAAGCTATATCAATGATAGTGATCACATGTAACTTACCATTTTCATCGGTATGAAATGTTTTTGGATGTTGATCATCATCATTATCCCATAGATTAAGGAATTGGTTTTAATAATGCCCCATTTTCTATAACTTGTAGCATTGAAGTTTTTAAGGTTCATTCTGTGCAGCCTTTTCAATATTTTTATCATTAAACATAATTTCCTATAACTCTTGCATTCATCTGACTAATGAACTTCTCTCCCATGGTTAAATCATATTATATTCCCTTTAAATAAATTTAACCTATATTTATTTTCCTAGTTTGATAATAATGTAAATACATCTTATTTTCAGTGTTGTCATTAGATTTTCCCTTGAATTCCATTTTTCTCTTATTATCAAATGCATAGAACTGATGGGTTACTCTAATCTCTATATCAACATTGAGAGAACAATGAACAATATCCTAATATATATTGATGTAACTTATGGTTAATTATATTTAGATACTTTGTTTTTTGACACTAAATAAATGATTGATTTTCCTCTCAGGTTGGATAATAATTATAGAAGTGTACCTTCCATGTCTAATAAACTTTTTTTCCTAGAGAACAATGGATTAATCATCCTTTTACTTAATATTAAAGAAATAATTCTTGATATTTGTTCATATAATATGAGGAAAATACTAATTTGAAAATATGTTCTTGGAGTCAGACTATTCTATATAGTCTATTTCATCTCCATGCCTCATATTCTTGAAAAGATTCCATAGTTGATCAACTTCACTATCCAAACAATAGACTAACAAGATGAATTTATTATAATATTAAGATTGTAGAAATAAAAATATCATTTTAGTAACACTAATCCACTGTTCATCCATTAGTGGATCAAAATACCCACTAAAAGAAGGTGGTCACTGCCTCATGAAGGGATCAAAAGAATGTTGTTCCCTATTTTTCTCATTTTGAAATCTAGAATGATTCATAGCTTGAGAAAGATATGTGATAATAGAGTCATGATTTTCATTCCATATCCCATAAATTTTGGTTTCTCAGGAGTAATGTCATTGTACTTCACATTACATTCAAAATTAATATAGTTTTTTTGGGTTCTATCCAATTAATAAAACCAAGAAGAAAAGTGTGAGCAACAATAGTAAAAATGGGAAACCACATATTCATGAATGAAATTTCACTTTATAACACTTTAAGTTTTATCCCAGGTTATTCATGTTCATTTCAAAAAAACTAAGATTCTAACCTATACTTCAAAATAACATTGGGTTTATTACAAAGGTTTTCTCATCCGATTTTACAAAGGATAACTATATATTTGTATTAATACGAAATATAATGGACCATTTTTATATACATAGATATTACATCAAAATTAAAGGCTATTAATTAAAAAACTAACAAAAACCTGACCCAAATGTATAGGTTTAGTATCTTTAGAAACATGGAAACAAAAACAACTAGTTCATAAGACATCTATATTTTCACCAGATTATTCCTTCATAACTCTGTCGCTTTTGGAAATATCTTTCTTAATACTCTTCTTCACAACATGGGACAAGAAAAAATAAAGGTGATCTCAGATGCTCTATAACGGTAAATAAGGGAGATATCAATCATATCATAATCATAAGACATATGAACATAAAAATTCAAAATCTTATCCTACATATGAATGATCACGATATAATTTCAAGGGAAAAAAAATAAAAGTTCATAAAAAGTCAATGAACATATTCCCAAAAGACATTAAATAAGATGTGAACATTGTGGAATACACATAAGCATAGAAAAACATGTAATATTTTCCATTAGTCATTCCCAATACCGTCATATATGACAATGTCCATTACTGAATTGAGTGCACTGCTCGTTACATGCCTATATTACTGAACCGGGTTTACTTCTTGTCTCATCCCGGTATCACTAAACAACGATCATTTCCCATTCCATACATATATGTTTCATGAGATATAAATATTTACCCAAATAATTTTTGGGAGATATAGGTACCACCAATATCATAATGAAATCATTATTACATCATCCATAAAAAACATAAATGTTTCATCATATCATAACACCAGGAATAAAATGGGGTTATTGACCATCATTCGACCATAATATAATCCATGTAAAGAAAATGGATTTATTAAATCAAATTAAATTATAAACATAATCATCCATATGAATAATAGGTTTGGTATACTTGAAACATAACCCTATTAAAGAATTACATGTTATATAGAAAATAATTTTGATAGAACACAAGAAATTTATTCTTTTGAAAAATATACTTTCTTCTTTAAAAACAATTTCTTTTCTTAAAATGACACAAAATTTTAAAATATTTTATTTAAAAATAATCAAGAAATATTGTAAATTATGATTAATGGAGATAAGGTGTTTTGAAAATTTAAATATAATTTAATCTGATATAAGTTAAATGAAAACATTTCTCAAATACTTTTGTCGGATAATTAAAAATGTACCTCATATAGAAAATGAAAAAACAATAATTTCATATTGTTTAATTAAAATTAACTAATGAGTAAAATTTTCTTTAAATTATTATTTAATAATACAAATAATGATTGGGAATAAATATTTGGATGAAAAATATACACCTATAAATACTTACGTATAAATAGTCTCAGATAATAATGACATTGAGAAATTATGCTTTACCTTAGGCCTGATTTCTAGTGTTTGTATCCAAACAATCGGTATAATTATTAAAATAATTTCATTCACTTATAAAAAGATCACAATCATTTTTATGATATCATATATGATCATATTATCAGCCATTTGTTAATAAAATTTCATTACAACTCATTATTTGATTAATAACTACCTCATTTTCTTTTGTGTGTTTTATCAAAAAAGATCTCGTTATACTTATTTTGTTAAAGATATAACATTTAAAAAATGATATAAATATAATATATATTATATTTATTAATTCTAAACATTTATATAATCATGATTAAATTCAAATAATGTATAATTAATCACATCTCATCTTGTAGATGGTAGGTCGTACGTACACACGAGCAATGATATCCTTCCCATAATTGTGAAATGATATGGATGTGGATGGTATATATTTTTTTATAGAGTCCACATAATTTATAATAATAATATATAGTTATTAATTCCATCATTATACCCATCCAATTTAGGTGGTTATGAACAAGATATTAGACCACAACACGGAGACAGTATGCCGTACGTACGCATGCCTGGTGATTTCATTTTTCATAGGATGGATAGAAGGTGGTATATGATTGTTACATCATCATAATAACCTCCCAGTATATAATTTATACTGGATTTACTACTTTATAATGGAAAAAAATTATGATGGTTATTTAGAATATGAAATATGTTTTAAAGAATTGGTAGATGATATTACCTCTTCTTCGACTAGCTCCCTCTAGATATCATCTTAATGGACTAGTGTGGGTATTCGGAGAAGACCAAAACATATAAAAAGTGACTAGGGAAGTATATAATATAATTTCTAAGGGTAATTATAGTATTTTCTGATCAAAGTTATGTGACGGAGTGTGGGAGGATGTTCCCTTTTATAATTGAGGTGAGAGTCAATTTCAGAATCTCTAAAAAATTATTTTATAATAAAAAAACAATTTAAAACCACCAAAATATCCTAGTTTTGAATATAATATGAGACAAGATTGTAATATCATTCAACAGTTAATTTTTTTCCATGATGTTTTATAAATTTAAACCTTATCATTTTAAATAACACTTAGTTATTCTATTTAATTTTAACTACGGTAACAAATATTTTAATATTAAAATGTTAATATATTCAATTATTTGATGTAAGTTAAAAACTAAATAAATAATTTAGAGAATTTTCAAACATATCCTAATTAATAATTTTTATAATTTTTTTTATTTTTTTTAAATAATTTAATAATACACTATTTTGATAAAAAATCAATAGTGTCAATTTTGACACTATTCAATTCATTGATTATTAAAAGTATAAAGATAAGAATTTAAATAAGAACCAAATATTTTATTATATTCTTATGAATTAAAGGTAATCTAAAGAATTAGTTGGATATGTTAATAATTTAAAATTATATTTATTTTGATATTTTTAATAACATTTATTTGTTATATCCAATAATAAAATAATTACTACATTAGTTTTGTATATTAATTTATATAATTATTTTTCGAATAAAAATAAAAAATAAAATTCTATGAATAATATAAATCCAAAAAAATTCATAATAATACTTATAGGTGAATATACAATTTGTAAAATGCTACATAAAAAATGTTTTACATATTAAAACAGGAATGTGCCAACTTTTACCTCACTTTAAATAAAATATCATAAGTGTCATAATCTTTTCCATATGTATCAAAATAGACAATAAATCGACCCTTGTATGATTTTAGTCCATATATAATTGACCAATAGTATTTTGGAATGTTTTTCTGTCTTTCAATGGTTATAGAATTTTTAATAAAATTTATTTTATTAACTTTTCAACAATTAAATTATTTTTGAGTCATCTGTGTATAAGCCTTTAAGTTGATAATTTATAACATAAAAATTAAAAATAGATTACAATGAGAAATAGAAACTTTTTATATTCAAAATAAGTATTTTAAATTCTAATTTATCTCCTTGTTTATCCTTATATTAAAAATGAAATGTTTATTTAAATAATGGTAAGTCATATTTAACTTTTCATTAAATAAAAATAAAATTAATGTCCTAATCTCAATCAAGTGTCTTCCAAAGGATACCATGCTGTCCCATGTATTAATTATGTAGAATAAAACACATCCAGTTGTATTATGAAAAGTCTTAGGGTAATTTTACAATATTTTTTTCCCATAATTTATAAATTTTCCCTTTAACCTTATTTATAAAAATTACCAAAGTTACTGTTCACAATGACAAAAAATAAAATAAATAATTTTAAATAATTTTTACCTAATAATTCAAAATATGGAATCTATTTTTTAAAATTCAAAACATATAAGTGGCAGTAATTAAATGATAAAACATATTTTAAATGATAAAACATGGAAAAAGATTAAAATTGTTTTACATATGAATTAAATGTAAAATTAATATCAATGAGCCAAATTACATTATCTGATACTAATTTATTATATATATACCTTAAAATAATTCAATAAAATAATTTTACTGTAAAAAATATTTTCAAGAATTTATTTTTCAATTTAAATTTTGCTTGTTTTTACTTTTCATCAAAACATTAAAGATATCCTAAAAATATCCAAAATTCAACCAAAGTAAATTATTATATCCTAATTCCAAATATAATGTTTTTGTTTTCATATAAAAATAATTTATGTATCAAAATTTTAATTTAAAATGGGTTCTCCATTAAAAGGAAGTAAAATTACCCTTTGGAAAAGAAAATTTAGGGTTTTATACAATAAATAGGGTTTATTCATTTCCTACAGTTAAAATTTATGTTGGATGAATATCAAAAAATAATTTATTAAATATATAAAATAAATTATTCATTTTTTTATATACAAATTTTAATTCACATAATTTATGGATAAAAAAATAAAAATATTCCCTTTGTATTTAATTGGTTTATACTTTTCATAAATATTTTGTAGCAAAATAGTTCAGCATAAATTTTCAAAAGTTATTTATATTTATTCCCACTAACATAAGGGATAGATTATAATAGATATGTTATACTAATGGGGTCTCATAGAGCATTTAAACAGATGATTATGTTCTTTGAAATCCAATGATGAGTTAAAATTATTTAAAGAAAATATTTTATACAAAAATTTTGGGGTCATAGAATGAGCCCCATATATCAGTTAGAAAAGGGAGAAATTTATTAGCTGATCAACAATCACCCAAAATGAATCATGAATCGTTGAGATTTAGGGTAATATTTCCATCAAGTCCATCATCACGTCATCCCACATATATATCTGTATTGTATGTGGATGAAGAAAACCACACTGATGTTGATACCTGGAATTTACCCTCTAGTAGGCACAGAATTGTGAAACAAATCCATAAATGTCCATTTTTATACCATCCACATAACTTGTAATGGATTTTATAGTACCACTACTATAAATATTAACCTATGTCCCAGGATAGAACCATGGATATATGTCAGAAAAACATAGCTATAATAAATATTCATGGTCATTGGGCATGTAGCTCCTATTTTTATAGAAATTGAAATTTATCTATAGACATAAGCAGGGGTTGTGGCCTGAGGGATATAGCCATGGTCCTTTCCCATGGAAAAATACCATGTGTAAATAGTCACATATCCATTTGTTATCACCATATACATATAAATGTATCCATGGGTATGCATGTGTCAGTAGAACTATACCCACATGAATTCCCATAGTAAAAGGACTATTTAGATGGCCATAGACCATTTCTATTTCCTCCAGCTACCAGTAAAATTTACTCCTACCATGCATAACACTTATCATCTAGTTACAAAAATCTTGAACACATATCATTCGGCTATTGAAACATACTATATAACTAATATCCTGCCACTTTTATAAAAAATAACTAACCCTACATCTCTCATTCACTACAGCTTACAACATTACTCCGACTCTTCTAACGAAACTCTACCCTTTTTTCTTTTAGCATGTGACGTACCACTAGTTTTACTCTATAAACATTAAATAGACCAGTTGAACACATATTATTATGTATGGATCATCATATTCCATAGTTATATGAGTAGCATCCCGGTTCAATGATGGTACAGTGGAGAGACGACACCATCATTATAATTTGGAGTATAAGAGTGAATTGTAAATGATGGATAAATAGTAGAAGTAATATAATATATATGATCATGGTGGAGGTAAATAATCTAGATAAAATAATAACCTCATGGTAGTAATAAGAATAATATATATATGATTCCATGATGATACATTAATGAATCATTTAGACATGGAAGTAGGCATACACACAAAACTTGTTATAAAAATGTACAGAAAATTATAATTTCTCAAAATATATATCAAATGGAATCCTAAGAACTAGATTAGTACTCTACTCTTGTACATAATACTATTATATTGTATCATGTATCCAATCATGGGACTTCCCTTTATGTTAACATGAAACCATGAAGTCTGTTTGTGTACAAAATGAAAAACTGTCTAGAGCATTAGTAAAACTCATAAATCCACCAATACAGATATATAGAACTCGTCAAATCAGTGATTATAAAATGATATTATATGAATGTATAATAACTAATCTTCAAAATTATAAATATAATCCATACCGAGCTTGGGTTCCCCATGGGATACTCGAACGACCACACCAACTACAGTCTAAATCGAAAAGTCTCTTAAAAAATTTACAATTCATATATAAACCTAGGACCTGAATATTACAACCAAGGCATTCATTATTGATACCATAAAATTAAATCAATTTCCACAAAAGGTTGGATTAAATCTAATTAAATGTATAATTTGTGAGCCTATGTGTAAAGTAGATGTTCAATCCAAATAAAAGCATAAAATAATTCAATTCTCTCGAGGAGCATGTGAACTGTCTCTATCTTAATAGCCTCCCCCTCCCCTTTCCCAATTATATCCATTATTGAAAAAAACATTTATTGCATAAACTACATGTTTTCACAACAAAAACCATGAGAAAAAATATTTATAGACTAAAATTTTTGCCTCATAAAAACATAGGGAATGCTATTTCCCCGTTCCTAGAAATATTATCATGCAAAAATTGTGTTTACATTGTTAAACCATGATTTCAAATGTAATATATAATTTACCACCATAAAACCCTAAGAAAGAGGGGCTCTCTTCTATCCAAAACATATATGCCATAAATATTATATTTACAAAAAAAAATAGTTGTAGCCAATTCACCATTCGGTCTATTTTATTCACCAGGAACCTCTCTGGGTTCACTTCTAAATCCAATAATAACTAAAAACGTAAAAGACACATGGGTTCGAAACATCCGTATGTCAATTATCTCGTCCAAAAAGATCTGGTATCTTACCCATCGACACTCATAACCTATATAAACAAAAATATATCTCTAGAATACAAAAAATATCCCCCAAGGAAAAAATATAAAATAGAATACAATATATATCACCAAAATTAAACCTATATCCATGATAAAAAATATAAAATATCAATATCAATATCATCATAAAAAATTACCTAAGAAAATATAATGTATATACCAGGAATAAAATTTCATCATTAATGTTAATCAATATCAATATCTCTAATACCGTCATGGACTTCGTTATCTCCTCTAGAAACACCAACATTATTAACACCTCCTCTCATACTTCTAGTATCATCATTATCGTGAGAAATGGAATATGAATTTTTATATGCACCTAAATTAGTGATGAGAGTAAAATAATCCCCATGAACAAGAAGGTAATGCATAAGAACACTTTCAATTAATGAAAACATATAATGTTGATACTCTAATTTTTATATAATGAATTTTTACTTTAATGAACTTTTTTTGAATCACATATTAGATATAAATCACTATTAAAATAAATATCATGTAGAAAAAAAAATATTTGATATTCCACCTATTTGATATGGAATATCAAACTGTAATAAAAGGGTTATCAAAGAAGAAATTTTGAGAAAAACCTACATAATATTGTTAATCTATATAAAATTCAACATGGTATTTGAGATATAAAATTCATTACATATTTAGGTAATTGGGGCTTTAGTTTCTAGTGATAATGTTAATTCCAACCTAAATGACATTGAGAATCATATTACTAATAATCATGAAAAATATAAAAATATATTTTGAATATAAATGTAATTTAACAAAATCCATATATGAAAAATTAATGATTCATTTTCTTGCTAAAAATCCATAGACCATATTATCTACTTATTTTAATTGCCTTTATATATTTGTGATTTTTATCTAACACTGATATGATTTATATATAAATAAAATTAACAATAAATTGTTAAAGTTCGATAAATTTAATGGAAAACATGATTAATATAATTGATTCAATTCTTATCATAATTAATATATGTTAATGGTGAAAAAAATTAAACTAACCCACAACAAATAATCTAAATTTATAGATAATCAATTGTTTCTCATATACATCAAAATAAATCATGTTCAAACCCATGAAGAGAATATTTTCTATCAAAATGATTTTTAATCATCTATTATGATAAGAGACAAGTGAATATATATGAATTAACTTCATGTGATCCAAATTGGTTATCTACGAAAGGTATGTATTCCCCATTATAAAAAATAATGTATGTTTCACTGATGATGAAATTATGATATTTAAGCCACTTTTATTTTGGTTATTATTTTTTTAGATTATACACAATCAAGTGAGAAGTATGTAAACCCTTTCAATCTGTAGTATTTTCATTTAATATTAATGTGTGTGTGTTTATGTGTTGAAAAATGAAAAAACAATATAGGTAAGCCAATGAGAAATCCATGGTTTCCAAAAATATTATGATATTAATGTAGTAATATATTATAATATTAATAAAATTGTCACACCATGTGTATTTTTTCAATGGATATATTATTTATAAAACCATATTCTTATGATTCAAACGCAAAAGAAATTTCATATATGATTTAATTATTTCATTTGTCTTTGTTATGATTTAATGAATAATTTCATTGTGTGTAAATTTAACGCATATTCATTGCTGGATAGTCTTTACTAGATTATATTCCAATGTGGATTTTTTATTCCATTTTTTGTATTCAATTAATTAATATATAAATATTGTTGATGAGTTATAATAGAGATGAATGATTATAAAAAATAAGATAAATGATAAATAAAAGTATCTTTACTCATTAAAATTTATACTAAGATTTGTGAAATTACTTTAGATTTCTTATTTGTTCGGTTAGGATCTCCTTCAATAAACATATTAAAAAAATTTAATATTGTAAAATATTGAATAAGGATTTATATTTGAAAACTATAAATGTATAAGATGGAAATAAGTAAAATTAAATTAAAAAATATATGATTTATAAGTGTCTTGATGTAGATAAATTCACAGTTTAATTCCAAAAAAATAAAATTTTCATTTTCTATGTGGATTCTTGTCAATATAATTCACTCACTATATAGAGAAAACCCATATTATATCTAAGTAATATTATTTTAGAAGTATAATAACAACACTAAACAACAGTGATGTAACTATATTTCATATTGGGAGTTTATCAATGTGTTTGGCGACTGTTGAATATAAAGATAAAACAAAGACTAACTATACTTAGACTCTTAAATTTGTACGTAAAATTTAAATATAAAACATAGTTTCATTTAACACTAAAATAATAATAGTAAATACACACAAAAAATCAACAGTTCAAAGTATTTCATCACATATGATTCAACAAGTTGGCAATGAACGGAAAAAATAATATTATTTTTGTTACCATGGGGTAAAGAGGAAGATGTAACATTTAACACAAAGTTAGTGTGAATAATATCATTGACCTCAGGCCTTCACTCAATAGATTAAATGATAATCACTTCAGTTTAACTTTTTAGAGTGTAAAATGTATTCGAACACTGATAAATTACCAATGAATAATATGAGATTAAAACATCAATTTCATAATAATGGGAAAGATCCACGAAGTCCGTGAGTTCAACATTAGATTGGTTATGGTTATGGAACATATATATTTTGACAGATAATACTAACATCTAGTCATGATACATTTAGGTCATGATTTCTCAGAAAAAAAGTAGAGAAAATTTAATATTGGATTGACATGTATCTTTATAAACTATATTTATTTATAATCTCTATGATAACTTAAATTGTATAGACATATAATATTATGTTTAAAAATATATATTAATATATAAATACAAATAAAATGTATTTATAAATTTTAAATTATTTATTTTATTAAAAATAGTGTTTTTAATATTTTTAATATATTTAGTTTGATGTTTATTTATAACAAAAATAACACATAAACAGTATGAACTTTATCATCTGTAATTTTAAAAATATATTACCATATAAGATGAAATAGTTTAAAAAAATTATATATAAACTAATATTTTTCGAATGAAATTTAAAATAGAATCATCATAACATCAATAACTAAATGGAAATATAATTATAATTTGATCTATTTGAGTAAAATTTTAATATATAAGTAAATGGTAAATGAATTATGTTACTAATTATTATTAGGTATAATTATCACATTGGTATAGTAATTGAGTTGGTTATTTAGTATCTGCAACTATAAGAAGAACTATGTAATGAAATAACTTGTAATTTAATATTGAATGACTACTCATTGTCAGGAAACAACTGGCTAGAATTTTTAAATTATATTGACTCTTTTAGGAGGATTCTGATTCTTATTTTTTTGAATATAATAAATTAATACCCAATATTACAATTAAATTAAGAAAAATAATTATATACAATAAAATTAGAAGAATATATTATATGAATAAAAATAAAATCATTAAAAACCCATTTTAATATATATGAAATTATCAAATACTAAAATATAAAAGTCAATATTTAAATATTGATGGTAAAATAGTATAACCACACTTCACCAATAATTGGGTTCACATAAAAAATAGAATCATGAAATAATAAAACATTGCACTTAAACAATTCCCCACAACATAAGTACTGTAAAGACCCGTAAAATTCAAGGGAAATTTTTTCTTAATTTTCTTTAGAATTTTACAAGAGCGCGGTTTCAGACGGCACCTAATTCCGAGGCCCGGAGTGCCCGGAATTAATTTCCGAAGTTTGGCTCGGGTACGTTCAGTGAACGAACGAGCGGGATTTCCTAACTTTTGATCCGGTGCTCGGAATTGAAATCCGAGGGCACCGATGAACTCGCAGCGCCGATTTTCGCTTAAAGAGACCTTTTCGGGAGTTGTGTTTGTTGCGGGTTGAAAGTTAATTTTTGAGGTTTTTAGTTGAGTTAAATAAAATTTGTGTAGAACAAATTTTAGTATAACTTCTTAAAACCTATCAAAGGAGGTTGGAAGTGGGACCCACACCCACTTAACCTCCCTTGGGAGGATTAAGTGTGGTGGGGCCCACACGAACCCCAACCTTTTCAACTCCCCTCTCTCCCTCTTAATGGATTGACAAGTTAACATCTATTTAATTATACAATTCATGTATATTAAATAAGTGAGTTAATTTTGGAGTTATCCATTTTGAATTTCAAACCTTTGAAATTCTAGTGTGTTATGTGATAATAAAATAAGATGTTGTCTTATTTTATTTTTGGTTGAATGGTTTGTCTTCTTGAGAGGTGGAGAGCATCATTTTCTTCTTCTTCTTCATCTCTGACGAAGATCACGAAGAACGCTCAACCTCAACGAAGAACGCGAAGAACGTCGTTCTTCAACGAAGAATTTCTCCACCGAAGAACACGGTCCATCCGCGACGCCGTATCCGCGACGTGACGTTCTTCTTCCGCGTCATCTCTTCCGTGACGGTTTTCCGCGACGAACGCCATCGACAACGACTCTTCCTCCGACGTCAAAGGAATCGACACCGATATTCCACGACTCCGTCAACGTGCGACTATCAAGGTAAGGGTTCTTGAGTTCGTTGTTTCCTTTTTATTTGAATTTCCTCGAGACTTGACGTAGAACGCTCAAGTTCCGACGAAGAACGCCGCTCCGCTCTTCTTCGTCTTCGGTGTCAACGAGAGAGAACACCGCACCTTCCTCGGACAACCTTCGTCGGTGTACAAGGATTCGCCAACGACGTGCCTCTTCGGACGCGCCTCTTCGTCGTTGAATTTGACGAACGACGACCGCGTCGCCCGACCTCCGCGACGTCGTCTTCCGCGGAACGTAGAACAATCTTCGAACCTTATACCAAGGTAGGGGTTGTTGTTTAATTCTTTAATTATTCCGTTTCTTGCTCGTGGATCGCATGTCTACGTGAGGCTTTGAAATATTTTATTTAAGTGTTATAGTTAACGCGAGGGGGACCGGACCGCACGAACACGGCCGAACCCCCCCTCCATCGTTCTTGTTTAATTCTTGCGGTGGAAGAAAAGTGGCGTGGTGCCGTCGCACCACGCGAATTACCGTACGTTTATTTTTACGCGGCGCCGTCGCGCCACGCCGGGGTAGAAACTTCAAGAACGCGACGCCGTCGCGCCGCGTTGAAAGGAATCATGGCACGGAGAAAGGGGCGCGGTGTCGTCGCACCACGCCGGACGACGAACACCGCGGCCGGTTCTGGGCCGCGGCGGGATGAGAAGACTGCGGCCGGTTCCGGGCCGCGACGGGACGAGGAGACCGCGGCCGGTTTCGGGCCGCGGCGGAAGAAAAGACCGGCGGCCGGGCCGCCGGCGTCGGAAGCCGAAGGAGGGGACCGGAAATTCTGGTCCCGTTTGAGAAAACCGGCCGGCCAGCTGGCCGGCCGAATGTCTTAAAAACCGGGGGAATTAATCCCCCGGCCTTCACTTAAACCCCCCTCTTTATGAGGGGGGGAGCGGTTTCCACGGGGGGGGGGGGGGGGGGGGGGCAGGCGGCTTCCCCGGATCCCCTTCAAAGCGGGCCCCCAGGAGGGGGGCCGTTGTTTTACAAAAACGGCGCGGCAAAGCCGCGCCGCCATCCAGAAACGGGGGAAAAATCCCCCGCGCGCAGCCTCCTCGCGGCGACAGCCGCCGCGGCTCGCCGCGCCGCCGCCGCGCCGCCCAGGGGGGGGGGGGTCGGGCCGGGTCGGCCCGGACCCGGACCCCCCCCGTTTCGAACTAGATTTGGTTTTTGACCCATAATGTGAGCCTCGGACCTCCGAATGACGAACCGTCTGCGGCAACGCGATCCTTGGATCGAGACGGTCGTTTCGGTATATCGCACTCAAGGATTCAGATTACTTTGAGTTCGGCCGGGTTGGTTCGTTCATGAAACCAACCGGGCCTTCGGAGCGGAAACGCTCATATCTTGAGCTACGAACGTCCGATTGACGCACCGTCAGTCGCGTTGTGTTCCTTTTAGTGAGACGGATCTTTTGGCATACTCCGCCCGAGGTTTGGACGCAGGTGGAGTACGGTCGGGTTGGTTTTTCCATAAAAACCAACCGGGCCCCGGAGACGAAAATGCCAATAACTCTCAGACCGGGCGTCCGATCGACGCACCGTCTGTTGCGTTGAGTTCCTGTTTACAATACGGAACTTTTGGTGTCCTTCGCCCGAGTTTTGGATACAGTTAGTAGAGGCCGGGTTGGATCGCTCCCGAAATCCAACCGGGCCCCTGGAACGGGAAAGCTAATATCTTTTAGACAGGACGTCGGCTTGACGGACCGTCAGTGGCGTTGGTGGTTACGTTGAGTAACAGTCCCTTTGAGTTTACCCTATGGGAGTTCGGGGTACAGTTGAGATATGGCCGGGATTGGTTTCGCTCTCGAAACCAACCGGGCCCCTGGGACGGAAAGGCTAATAACTCACAGACCGGGCGTCCGATCGACGCGCCGTCTGTTGCGTTGAGACCCCTGTGACGAGACGGTCCTTTGAGACACTTCTTCGCGGGACCTTGTGATACTTGGAGTATCGACCAGTAGCTCGTGGAGCGGACCATCCCGGAGACGAGCGTGCAGAGTACGGAGACCGTGTAGCCGGCTGAGACCTGACGACTGCTTGACCGACTCGACTTGGAGTGAGTCGACTAGCCCAGTGGATGGAGCGTCCGGTATTTGGTGGCAGACCCACGGCGGACGGAGCGCCTGGTAGTTGGCAGCAGACCCGCGGTACTCGACAGGAGGAGTACCTCAGTAGGCTATCTGGGTAGCGCCCGGTATTTGGCAGCAGACCCTCAGCGGACGGAGCGCCTGGTAGTTGGCAGCAGACCCGCAGTACTCGACAGGAGGAGTACTTCAGCAGTCTTAGGTTAGTGAGCGGCGGCCTCGGAGTCGTGACAGGACCACTGTACACTCTAGAGACGGAGCTCTTCAGCAGTTACGGTTTCGATAATGAAAATCCTGGTTTGAGTTGAGACTTTGACCTTTGTGTTTCCTCATGATTGAGATGGGTTACTTGATAACTTAGGTATATGTATGGGCATATACCTGGGTAGTGGTTATCCGTTGATCTCATGATTCTTGTGTTTCCTCATGACTGAGATGGGTTACTTGATAACTTAGGTATATGTATGGGCATATACCTAAGCAGAGTTTATCTGTTGTGATCTTCTTGTGGTTATCCTTGTTGGTTTTAGTGAGACCTTGAGGGTCTCGGGGTCCCTACTGAGTATCGTTATACTCACCCCTGCACGGGCTATGCCCGCACCTCGTTGTGTTGGTTGCAGACGACGGCCAGTACTGGCAGAGGCCGAGTGTTCGAGGACTGGACGGTACCTGGAGGTGGACTATACGACGTGGCGGTACCCAGAGGCAGACCACTGGGCGGGACATACTTGGAGCAGACGGCGGGACCCGAGGAGCAGAGGAGCTATCTGTACCCACCCTTCAGGTGGGATTTCCAGTGGACAGCTCGGCGTAGCTGCTTTACTTTTCAGTTGCTGTTTTCCCTTTCGAGTTGTACTTTACAGTTGGGCTTGTATTTCCGGCCCCTTTTTACTTTCCGCACTTTTAGTTGTACTCTGTTTTTGCTTAGTGTTACTTTTCGCTTGCTTACTCTGTGGTGTTTGTTTACTTTACAAAGGCAATGCCTTCCCTTTTTACCGTGATTTACGCCTTGGTGCTAGTCGTCAGCCCCTGGCCTATGGAAGGCGGGCTTGGGGTAGTCAAGGCATGGACCCCGAGGGCGGGTCGTGACAAATTGGTATCAGAGGTGGTCGGTTCTACCGCAGACTCTGATCTTTCTTTCTGTGAAGCAATAGTGTTAAGGGTACCGAGTGTGGTTTTCAGTCCAGGGAGTCCAGTGTTGGTGCGGGCGGCCGACGTATCCATACACCAGGACCCTGACAACTGATTTCCGACTTTGTGCACGAAAACACTGATTGCGTGTGTGTTTTCAAAGGTTTTTCCCCTTAAAACAGATCAAACCAGGTCAGCTCACCAGGTATAATCGTTTGATCGTGTTACGTTGTTTCTTTCAGGATGTCCCCATGACGGCAGCCAGCTAGAGCCCGGAGGGATGAGCGTGCTGACAGTCGGTCGAGCGACGAGGCTTCAGTGCAGGGCCCTTTGTCAGCAGTGGCACCAGCGGTAGCTCTACCCGCCGAGCCCCCGATGCTTCCAGCAGCAGCCGCTGACGATGCACGTCGCCTCAGCGCACTGCATGAGTTTCAGCGCCAGCGACCGCCCAGGTTTCGCGGGGAGACGGATCCCCAGGCTGCAGAGGACTGGCTGGAGGCAGTGGTTCGAGTGTTTAGGCTAGTGAGGACACCAGCAGACCTCATGGTGATCCTCGCTGCGAGCCTACTACACGCAGCAGCAGGTAGGTGGTGGATCCACTTGTTTCAGTTTTGCGATGAGATGAACTTCGCATGGGAAGACTTCGAGACCTTCTTCAGGGTGGAGTTTGTGCCAGTATCTCTACACCCCGAGCGTGTACAGGAGATTCTGCCTTTACCGCGTGTTTTTCGATCAGAATCCGAGTCATCTGTGGGCAGTAGACAGATGATGCAGAGGTCCAGGAGGACCAGACCAGCAGTTGGGCGATCTCGGGTTTTAGGACCAGTGGTGCAGGGCACCCGGAGTGGGATCAGAGCTAGCCGTGCAAGGAGCAGGTTGTGTTACTCATGCCGCGGAAAGGGTCACCTGGCACGTGACTGTCCGACTCCTCGATCCGCAGGTTTGGAGGGAGCCACCGAGGTTGAGGCAGCGACAAATGCTGGAGCTCTGGGAGCAGGTGGACAGGGGAGGAACTAGTGGATACGTCTTTTGTACTTCTAGTTCCATGTTGATGTTGCTTTTGTGTAGCGTCTTGAATTATGAGCTGCAATAATAAAAGACGCATCCTTTGTGATGTTTTCATTCCTGTCCTCTTTTGTGATGTTACTAAGAGGTTCCAGATGACTGTTGACTTGACCCTCACTTGTGAGACATCTACTGGAGGAGACCAGTTACCACACACCGATGCCGACAGTGTGACTCAACCCTTGGAGGCGAGAGTAACGGTTGGATCTCTTAGTAGTAGCGTCGAGGTCTTACGACGTCATCCTTGGTATGGATTAGTATCATCCATGTTAGGATTGACTGTTTTAGGCAAAGAATGTGGTTCATCCAGGGGATGAGACCAGGTTTCTCTTATCGGCAAAGAAGAAATCTCGCAGCTCTTATGGGACCAGAGATGGTCCGGGCCACGTCAGAAGAGGTCCATGTCATCCAGGAGCGGATGAGGAAAACACAGAGCCGGCAGAAGTCATACGCGGACAGGAGGCGGAGGCCACTAGAGTTCGAGGATGGTGACCACGTCTTCTTGCGGGTCTCACCTCGACGTGGTATTCGGAGATTTGGCCGAGGCGACAAGTTATCTCCGCGCTTCATCGGACCCTTCCAGGTCCTCAGCAGGGTTGGTGAGGTGGCTTATCGCCTGGCTCTACCACCTCAGATACACCGGGTGCACGACGTCTTCCACGTGTCTCAACTGAGGAGATACGTGCATGACCCGACGCACATCTTTGACCATAGGGAGCTTGACTTTGACGATGGGGCGACTTTTACGGAGGTCCCGGTGGAGATAGAGGATCGACAGGAGTGGGTCCTACATGGGCGATCGATTCCTCTTGTGCGCAATAGATGGCGGCACGGGAATCTCGAGGAGAGCACATGGGAGCGGGAGGCTCAGATGCGTGCTCAGTACCCTCTTTTGTTTCCCTAGTTTTTGTTGTATCTTTACGGGGATGTAAAGCCCTGAGGTGGGAGTAATGTAAAGACCCGTAAAATTCAAGGGAAATTTTTTCTTAATTTTCTTTAGAATTTTACAAGAGCGCGGTTTCAGACGGCACCTGATTCCGAGGCCCGGAGTGCCCGGAATTAATTTCCGAAGTTTGGCTCGGGTACGTTCAGTGAACGAACGAGCGGGATTTCCTAACTTTTGATCCGGTGCTCGGAATTGAAATCCGAGGGCACTGATGAACTCGCAGCGCCGATTTTCGCTTAAAGAGACCTTTTCGGGAGTTGCGTTTGTTGCGGGTTGAAAGTTAATTTTTGAGGTTTTTAGTTGAGTTAAATAAAATTTGTGTAGAACAAATTTTATTATAACTTCTTAAAACCTATCAAAGGAGGTTGGAAGTGGGACCCACACCCACTTAACCTCCCTTGGGAGGATTAAGTGTGGTGGGGCCCACACGAACCCCCACCTTTTCAACTCCCCTCTCTCCCTCTTAATGGCTTGACAAGTTAACTTCTATTTAATTATACAATTCATGTATATTAAATAAGTGAGTTAATTTTGGAGTTATCCATTTTGAATTTCAAACCTTTGAAATTCTAGTGTGTTATGTGATAATAAAATAAGATGTTGTCTTATTTTATTTTTGGTTGAATGGTTTGTCTTCTTGAGAGGTGGAGAGAATCATTTTCTTCTTCTTCTTCATCTCTGACGAAGATCACGAAGAACGCTCAACCTCAACGAAGAACGCGAAGAACGTCGTTCTTCAACGAAGAACTTCTCCACCGAAGAACACGGTCCATCCGCGACGCCGTATCCACGACGTGACGTTCTTCTTCCGCGTCATCTCTTCCGCGACGGTTTTCCACGACGAACGCCATCGACAACGACTCTTCCTCCGACGTCAAAGGAATCGACACCGATATTCCACGACTCCGTCAACGTGCGACTATCAAGGTAAGGGTTCTTGAGTTCGTTGTTTCCTTTTTATTTGACTTTCCTCGAGACTTGACGTAGAACGCTCAAGTTCCGACGAAGAACGCCGCTCTGCTCTTCTTCGTCTTCGGTGTCAACGAGAGAGAACACCGCACCTTCCTCGGACAACCTTCGTCGGCGTACAAGGATTCGGCAACGACATGCCTCTTCGGACGCGCCTCTTCGTCGTTGAATTTGACGAACGACGACCGCGTCGCCTGACATCCGCGACGTCGTCTTCCGCGGAACGTAGAACAATCTTCGAACCTTATACCAAGGTAGGGGTTGTTGTTTAATTCTTTAATTATTCCGTTTCTTGCTCGTGGATCGCATGTCTACGTGAGGCTTTGAAATATTTTATTTAAGTGTTATAGTTAACGCGAGGGGGACCGGACCGCATGAACACGGCCGAACCCCCCCTCCATCGTTCTTGTTTAATTCTTGCGGTGGAAGCAAAGTGGCGTGGTGCCGTCGCACCACGCGAATTACCGTACGTTTATTTTTACGCGGCGCCGTCGCGCCACGCCGGGGTAGAAACTTCAAGAACGCGACGCCGTCGCGCCGCGTTGAAAGGAATCATGGCACGGAGAAAGGGGCGCGGTGCCGTCGCACCACGCCGGACGACGAACACCGCGGCCGGTTCCGGGCCGCGGCGGGATGAGAAGACTGCGGCCGGTTCCGGGCCGCGACGGGACGAGGAGACCGCGGCCGGTTTCGGGCCGCGGCGGAAGAAAAGACCGGCGGCCGGGCCGCCGGCGTCGGAAGCCGAAGGAGGGGACCGGAAATTCTGGTCCCGTTTGAGAAAACCGGCCGGCCAGCTGGCCGGCCGGATGTCTTAAAAACCGGGGGAATTAATCCCCCGGCCTTCACTTAAAACCCCCCTCTTTATGAGGGGGGGGGGGGGGGAGCGGTTTCCACGGGGGGGGGGGGGGGGGCAGGCGGCTCCCCCGGATCCCCTTCAAAGCGGGCCCCCAGAAACGGGGGGAAAATCCCCGGCGCGCAGCCTCCTCGCGGCGACAGCCGCCGCGGCTCGCCGCGCCGCCGCGCCGCCCAGGGGGGGGGGGGGTCGGGCCGGGTCGGCCCGGACCCGGACCCCCCCGTTTCGAACTAGATTTGGTTTTTGACCCATAACTTGAGCCTCGGACCTCCGAATGACGAACCGTCTACGGCAACGCGATCCTTGGATCGAGACGGTCGTTTCGGTATATCGCACTCAAGGTTTCGGATTACTTTGAGTTCGGCCGGGTTGGTTCGTTCACGAAACCAACCGGGCCTTCGGAGCGGAAACGCTCATATCTTGAGCTACGAACGTCCGATTGACGCACCGTCAGTCGCGTTGTGTTCCTTTTAGTGAGACGGATCTTTTGGCATACTCCGCCCGATGTTTGGACGCCGGTGGAGTACGGTCGGGTTGGTTTTGCCATAAAAACCAACCAGGCCCCGGAGACGAAAATGCCAATAACTCTCAGACCGGGCGTCCGATCGACGCACCGTCTGTTGCGTTGAGTTCCTGTTTACAATACGGAACTTTTGGTATCCTTCGCCCGAGTTTTGGATACAGTTAGTAGAGGCCGGGTTGGATCGCTCCCGAAATCCAACCGGGCCCCTGGAACGGGAAAGCTAATATCTTTCAGACAGGACGTCCGCTTGACGGACCGTCAGTGGCGTTGGTGGTTACGTTGAGTAACAGTACCTTTTAGTTTACCCTATGGGAGTTCGGGGTACAGTTGAGATATGGCTGGGATTGGTTTCGCTCTCGAAACCAACTGGGCCCCTGGGACGGAAAGGCTAATAACTCACAGACCGGGCGTCCGATCGACGCGCCGTCTGTTGCGTTGAGACCCATGTGACGAGACGGTCCTTTGAGACACTTCTTCGCGGGACCTTGTGATACTTGGAGTATCGACCAGTAGCTCGTGGAGCGGACCCTCCCAGAGACGAGCGTGCAGAGTACGGAGACCGTGTAGCCGGCTGAGACCTGACGACTGCTTGACCGACTCGACTTGGAGTGAGTCGACTAGCCCAGTGGATGGAGCGCCCGGTATTTGGCGGCAGACCCACGGCGGACGGAGCGCCTGGTAGTTGGCAGCAGACCCGCGGTACTCGACAGGAGGAGTACCTCAGTAGGCTATCTGGGTAGCGCCCGGTATTTGGCAGCAGACCCTCAGCGGACGGAGCGCCTGGTAGTTGGCAGCAGACCCGCAGTACTCGACAGGAGGAGTACTTCAGCAGTCTTAGGTTAGTGAGCGGCGGCCTCGGAGTCGTGACAGGACCACTGTACACTCTAGAGACGGAGCTCTTCAGCAGTTACGGTTTCGATAATGAAAATCCTGGTTTGAGCTGAGACTTTGACCTTTGTGTTTCCTCATGATTGAGATGGGTTACTTGATAACTTAGGTATATGTATGGGCATATACCTGGGTAGTGGTTATCCGTTGATCTCATGATTCTTGTGTTTCCTCATGACTGAGATGGGTTACTTGATAACTTAGGTATATGTATGGGCATATACCTAAGCAGAGTTTATCTGTTGTGATCTTCTTGTGGTTATCCTTGTTGGTTTTAGTGAGACCTTGAGGGTCTCGGGGTCCCTACTGAGTATCGTTATACTCACCCCTACACGGGCTATGCCCGCACCTCGTTGTGTTGGTTGCAGACGACGGCCAGTACTGGCAGAGGCCGAGTGTTCGAGGACTGGACGGTACCTGGAGGTGGACTATACGACGTGGCGGTACCCAGAGGCAGACCACTGGGCGGGACATACTTGGAGCATACGGCGGGACCCGAGGAGCAGAGGAGCTATCTGTACCCACCCTTCAGGTGGGATTTCCAATGGACAGCTCGGCGTAGCTTCTTTACTTTTCAGTTGCTGTTTTCCCTTTCGAGTTGTACTTTACAGTTGGGCTTGTATTTCCGGCCCCTTTTTACTTTCCGCACTTTTAGTTGTACTCTATTTTTGCTTAGTGTTACTTTCCTCTTGCTTACTCTGTGGTGTTTGTTTACTTTACAAAGGCAATGCCTTCCCTTTTTACCGGGATTTACGCCTTGGTGCTAGTCGTCAGCCCCTGGCCTATGGAAGGCGGGCTTGGGGTAGTCACGGCACGGACCCCGAGGGCGGGTCGTCACAAGTACACTAATAGAAAAAAATTTCTATATAAATGAAAACTAAAAATATGAAAAATGATTGGAAAAAATCCTTTGACTTATATTTTTTCATCATAATAAATGTAACCTCCAATGAGCTACATAAATAAAATAAGATAACATCAATTGTGCTGTTATTGGAATATTTAAAATATTCATGTCGAAATCATATCAATTATCAAACATTCAAATTAGTTAGTACACTATAATAATAACATCAGCAATTGAATAATATTGTGGAAGAAATTTGGGTCACCAATGATTGTATTATTTGAAAAAACATATTTATATCTGCATATAAAACACATATTAAGGATTTTGAAAAATTCTTATATTAAAATAGAACTCACTACGACTTTTTATTAGAAAGAAATTAGAGTCCCAAAGAAAACCAATAGAATGAATAACTAAAACCTTTAATTTATTAAATTCATATAAAATTAATCAAACTAAAAAAATAAATAAGGTTTTTCAAAATCAAAAATTGAAGATTTCAATAATAAAATTCTAATAAAAATATGTTAACTTATTATAGTGTATAATATTATTGGATAATTAGACATTTTATTTAGTTACTATAGAATAACTAGATATTTTTTTCAGTTACTGTAATATAAATAGATTTTATATTTTGTACATATGGGTAACTATAATTTAAATTAGTTACTGTAGAATAACTATAAATTTCCTTAAGTTAATTTAGGGTAATAATAAAAATTCAAGTGTTACTATTGGGTTACAAGAAATTTACTTAAGTCAGTATAAATTAAATGGAAATATCCTTTTGATAATATAGGGTTACAATAAATTTCCTAAATTTACTATATGATAACATGTACTTTCCATAACTTAATATAGGGAAAAATAAAACATGGTATCTTTCTATTAGTTATCTTATTATAGGGTACCTATAAATTTCATTAAGTTACTATTGGGTAACTATAAATATACATAACTTATGATATGGTAATTGGATGTTTTCATAAGTTACTATAGAGTAATAGAAATTTTTTTATTTTACTATAGAGAAACTATAATTTTTCTTATGTTAATTTAGGGTAATTGGAATGTTTTTTGTTAATAATGGTTAACATGAAATTTCTTCAACATCCACTATGGCAACTATAAATTTCCACAAGTTAATATAAGGTAGTCGTAAATTTAATTAATTTAATGTAGGGTGAGTAGAAAGTACCTTAACATTCTATAGGGCAATAAAACATTTCCATAAATTAATATAGGGAAACTTACTACAGGGTATCTTAATAATAGTTAACATGAAATTAACATGCTTAACTATAGGACTTACTATGACTTATCTTACTATAGCGTAAAAAGAAATTCCCATAATTTAATAAAAGGTAACTTGAAATTTTTTTACATTGTGATAATGTAACTGGAAATTATCATATGTTATTGTAGTGTAATATAAAATTTCATCAATTTACTATACAGAAACATAAAATTTCATAAAGTTATTATACTGTAATTATAGATATTCTAATCATGTCCTTTTCCCCGAATAATTATTCCTATGAACATTAAGAATATAATTCAAGAATATTTCAATAATATCATTCATCACTAATGCTGAAAACATTCTCACACAAAAATAGAGTTTCAATGTAATCCAAATTCTGAAAAAAATTAAAAATGAAATATAAACTGAATATACATGGAATACGAACCAACAAAACCATAAAATGAATAAAACACCATTCTGTTTAGATTGTGAGACATGCAGTGTTCAAAGTAGAATGATGATATTAGGTATAATGGAAGAGTCATCATATTTTGAATCTGATTCCACAATTTTATTTAAAAAAACAAAGGATAAGAACTCAATGGGTTTTATGACTACAAAATACTGATAAAAAACGTTTTAAAAATGTAAATAATATATCAAAATAATAATAATTTGGATAATATATATGAATATAAATTGTGATTATTCTTTTTTTCAACTAAATTCAAACACATAGTCATTATTTTGAAACATTTATTGGGAATTATTTGCGATTATTCAACATATATTAAAAATAAGATTATAAACAAAATACAATCCTTGATAGTTGAATATAATTAGCTATGCAAGGAATTGTATTGGGAAAATAACATATAAACCCTCTTGGATATTTTACATCATAGATCAATCATATTATTTTATCAAGAACACACAAACTAGAATATATAAATTAGATAAACAGATTAGTTTTGAATGAAAAAATATGACTTCTTGTATATCTCTTAGTGATTTATAATGTCATACCAGATAGAATATATAAATTACATAAAATGTTCATTTTGTAACACATAATATTTATAAAAAATAAATATATTCACTTTATCAATATGATTTTTAGTATCATAATCATATAAATAATCATATTATATTTGACTATATATGACTAAAACTATTTAAGTGCTTCCCATATTATAAGGAGTTAAATAAGAGAAGAGTTTGTTCTCTTACTAAAAAAAATTCTTGAGTAAGTTGTAGAAAATTATTTCATTAAATAATATAATCTTATAAAAAATCCTTTATCTTATGTGATAGGTGTTATAAATAATTTCAGTTATTTCTATCAATATTCTTTGTAAAGATGGAAATCTTAAAATAATTCTCATTATTTTTAGTATATTTGTAATCTATAGGTCATATCTATACGACCACAAGCTGAGAAATATTATAAATTAAAATGGAATAATAAATATAAATTATATCTAATAATATAAAGTCAAAAATATATAGAAGTGGAATAATATTGATAATAACCAAGGAATATAGAATAAATTCCTATTATAAAAACAAAATATCAGAGAATAAATTATTCCAATTAATACAAAAAAGAACAATAGAAATGAATTAATTTTTTGGCCTTAATTTCAATGAATCGAATATATAAATAATATGAAGCTACACATAAAAAAAATTAAACCACTTATATATATTAAAATATCATTACATTGTTCTATAATTGAATATCATTTATTAGAAACTTCCATGGTAAATAGATAATCAATTAAAAATAGTTTAAACCTGAAATAATTTATCTTTTTAATGTAGACACTATTAAAAAATTCAAAAAATTAAATTAACATTTCAAACAATACTAATAATTTTAAATGAATTATAAATTTATAAAAAACAAAGAACAAAATTAAAACCCTATAACGGTCATGAAAAAGAAGTTATTTTCCTTTGAAAAAATAATTCCAAATAATTATTATTGAATTAAATAACTCCCCCTTTCACTTGAAAACACCTTCTATTGATTTTAAATTACATGTCACACTATCATTTATCCTGGTAAATAAAAATAATCTAAATAATAATAAATCATGAGGTATCCAAAAGTAAAATTTCATCTCATGAAAAACTAATACTATGATATCGATTATTTTAAAACATATCAATTAAAATGACATATAAAACGATCAACAATTAGTGAATAATATCATATAATGAAAAATAATTAATTTTTGCACCAGTGTCATAGAATTTTATGACCATACACAATTAATTGTATGTATTGAAATTTTTTTAAGAATAGAACAGAATAATATTGACTGTTATATTGACTACACTTATCAAAAACTGCAAAGGTTCTTACCAAATATGATTATCTGTTAAAAAAATAAGAACTTTTTGTTCTATTTCTAAAACCTTGCATAAATAAGCTATATAAAAGGATTTCATCAATGTGAAATACATATAAAAAATTTCTTACAATAACTTATATGTACATTAATATTGTTTTAGTAATTATTCTCAAATAAAACATGGAATGAAAAAAATCCAACAGTAGATATTATAAGATTTATTATAAAAATAATTTCTCAAGAATATTACTGATATTGATATTTGGGTATGATCATATTGAAAAAATAAATTCAAAAATATTTTCAATCCCCACTATAAAAATTCATAGTTTTAAAAATGGAAAAATATTAAATATGAGCAATTCATACCACTGAAAAAATATAAGCACATATTTACATTTTGAAAGTCAAAATTTCTAGCAATAATACAATGGGATCCAAATAAATCATTATTATAAGGAGGAAAGGATAAAATGGTATGTCCATGATTGAAATATGTTTGACTATCTAATTTAACATAAATTATAATATAATAAAAATAAGTGTATTATATATATTATGGGAAAGAAAAATTCCTAAATATAAATTCAATTGTAGTTGATGATTAGATGAAAAAAACAAAAAAAAAATATCTTACCTATAATTATGAACATCCACATTCTTTGAAAAATATTTTTAATCGGAATCCTAACCAGATTTGAAAAAATTATTCAATAAAATGGAAGTAGTTTGGGATTTATCATGATAATCGTAGAAGGAATGATTTTTCTAGGGTTGGCTGAACTGGGATTGTGCGAAATTACAGGAAGAAGATCATGAGGGTAAAGTTAGTATCAATTGATAAATGTTATATTATCAAATCCTTGTTTGAGCCACATTAGATTCTCACCAGAGTAGGAGAAACATCGGTATGTGTGGAGGTTTGGTCAGAGCAGCATCAGTGGGAGGTTGGGAGGCTGCATCGGAGTAGCATTGAAAGAGGAGGATCAGGGGATGTTGGGGGCCAAAATAGAGGAGGGTCATTGGGAGTAGGAAGATCACGAGGGTATGGATAGTTTAAGTGAGAATCAAGGGTGTGGTGAGGGCCACCATCATGGGATATAACATTTTTATGGATATATGTTGGTAATAATTGTGGTCTTTATAGCATGTGGCTATATATCATTAGATATTACCCAAATTTCTAGTAGTGTATATCTTCATCAACCCTTTATGTAGTTCCAATTTTTAACAATAATAATATCCATTTAGATCAACTGTCATAGAAGATAGAACTATAAATCACACACACATATTTTATCATGTCATCATGGTCTACAAACAATCCTATAACTACAAAATAGTTGTCCAATCACTCTGCCATCACCATGAACTTGGGATATGACTCTTGTATACTCATTAATCAGCCTAATAATAAATATTTGATGAACTAATGACCACATGTCCGAACTCCACAGTCCCCAGATTCATCCACATATCATTTCTTCATCAAACTTATTAGATAACATTCCTCTAGAAATGGGAGCTCACAAAGCTCCTACATCTCTCACATTCCACACCTAAGTTCATTCACAATGAAATTACCTTTTTCATAGAGAATAGTTCAATTAAAAGTTTAATATCATGGAATTCTCTATCCAATTCTTGTAAATTAAACATGGATCTTACTGAGAGATGATATATTAGATGATATTTGGGGTCATGTGAACAAAAGACATCCCACTAAAGAGATAATGTCATCAAAACATTAGGCTTCATATTCTAAATCTAATTCCTAAATAGAGTATCTCTCTGCGTAGGTTCATATATGACATTACCCATTAGAAACTATATGATCCCTCTACATCATAACATCTCCTAACCCAACAACTGAGTTGTCACAATACATGGTTTATATGATCCCTAGATATACAACAATCAAAACAATATCTATCTCCAATCTTCGCTTAAGATGAAGGTGTGTCTCCTTACATCAATTGATACATTAAAATTCCACCCCATTATTGTTAATCCTTGTAATAATTTATACTACATCAGAGAAGTCCTCATTAATTCTTCGATAGTATCATTCCTACTTGAGAAAATGTGTGGTTTCAAAATCACTATGATGACGAGCTCAAGACATCGCTACTTAAACCTTTTTTGGGTCCACTAAAATTATTAACATATAGATCATATGATGAATAAAATATACGTATCAGATCTAGAAGTCCCACTTTGAATCATTTTCTTAAATCCAATGCAATCAACGTGAACTCAACATGGTCTCAATGTATTTGGAATGAATATCTAAAATTTGTGAATATATAATGTTATCATCAAACAATATCATGATAAAAGAGTAAAAATATTGATGGATGATTAGTTCCATTTGATCCATGAACTTTAATGGGGAATTATTCAATAAAAAAATCATGGAAAGGTACTCATACAAACCATATATAATCTAGAGCCCCCACTTAGGAATATTCACTCTCAAAAATAGAACTGATGATAGCTAGAATAGAGATGATTCTTATAGAACCATCAAACCCCCTATAGATAAATAATTAGATCCGGAATCCTTAGAAAAATACTCTTCCTTGTTAACATCAAATGATTCATCTTTTTATAGTACACAAAGAACTATATACTTTTTTACACCATCATGTAAATCACCATGGGAGAACCACATAGAGATGTGTTGGTCTAATAAATCCATTGACCACTAGATCCTCAAAATGAATATTACACTCCCTCAAATTATTTTGTTCCATACGATAAGGAATACTCAAAATAATATGTTCTCTTGTAATGAGTTCTATATCGACTTCTACTTCCCATTTAAGAGGAATACTTCGAATTAAAATGGAAATACATCCCAATAGTCTTCTACAAGAGGAGGAATGTTAGTAGACCATATAAACGGTTTCATTTCAAGATATAAGCATCCAAATTGAGTCATGATGTCTTCAATCTAGCTCAAAACGTATCCCACTATTCTCGATTTGACATCCTAACCACCATTCATCCCAAACTTCTCTTCCTTAAAAAAGAATACCACCTCTGAGACATAGAACCTAATGGAAACTAGACTTGCATGACTCATTACAGTCAATGTCATCTTAGGGGTCTGAACATACTATTAAAGAACCTAGTAGTAAACGTATTTCAATGTTAATACCTATCCTATACCCTAATGGAAACATAAAATCAATATTTTAATGAATAAATAATGGATGATCCCCACCATTCAATAATTTCATCACTTGATCTAAGGTGTTGGAAAAAAACATGATATTTTTTGACCAATATATAGTTAAATCACTGAGGAACTCCTTTAGGGGATAACTAAGAAATACTTTAATCAACATGCAAAAATCCACCCTATTGATCATCCTCAGTCTTTATCTTTTTACTAATATTAATTACACTCACTATAATAAAAGGCATTCCACCCACCATAGCACAAAATGATGGGAGAAAATAGCTACTCAGTCACCCTTTATCCCTTTATCAAAATTCATGTCCTTTTGTACAACATTAAGGTTCATTGTTAAGTCACATATTCAAACCATACGATGGATATATGGCTGATTGATGAAGTCAAAAATCCCATTTTTTGTTCCTAATTTCCATCAATGAGGGGAAAAATGCAGTTCATCATAATTTTAAGAGTATATAGACACCATCATGAATCCCTACTGATGCTCCCTAAATTCATGGGTATGATTCAACTGTATCTTTCCAAGAAACAATTCTCTGAATAACATGTTCATGAATAACTCTCAAGGAATACTGTAACCTAATTCTACATGTCCCATCACCCCACCACTTTCTTGAAAGATCATATCTATTAAATACCTTTATGTTTTCCCTATGGTCATCAGTAGCCTCTACCAATTTGATGATTCTCTTAACAATGTCAATCCAGTCCTCAAAATCATGGGGGCCTTATTTACAGAGAAAGGTGGTGGATTATAGGGTTGGAAATATTGCGTATAATAAAATATAGTCCTTAGTGTACCCCCACTATTAATGCGAACTATTTGAAAAATGCTTTACTAGATTGGATCCACTACCTGAATCACAGGAGTTGGTGTTAGAGAATTCATACTCGCACATTTTGATACATTTTATGGGGGAAATGGATAAACATATTTTACTATTTTAGTTGGTCATATCATACCTCTTAGAGTTATAATTTTATAAAATATCAATTGTATGATTATAATGCATATAATGACTAGTTTACAAGATAAATTCAACCAGTTATAAGGCACATATAAGTGAATCTTATCACAAGAACATTTTTATGACATACCCACACACAGGACATAACTATCCATGGGTTCGGTTGATATCTTGAAATGGAGGGACTTTTTTGATTTTGAAATAGTTGGGTTATGGTGGTTTTGAATATATTTGATATTTTGACTAGTTGGAACTTTGTTGAGGTTCACACTTAGACTTTAAATCTGTTAGAAAATAAAAAATATGGATTTTAGTATATATATATATTTATATATTATTACTATCTGGTCGATATCATCTAATTAAGTATAGAATATACATAACAACAAAAAAGAAAAACTGTATATCATAGAGTGAGAACAATTAAAAGAAATTAATTAATGACCTATTTTGAATCACCCAATATATATAAATAACGCTCCATTATTTTATAATATATTACACTTTTAATAAATTTAACATTTTCAATTTCTTTTATAATTCATAACAACGAGTATTAACAAAACCACTATACACTATTAATATTTTTTTTTGAACTAGAACATTATAAAAATGAATTAAAAATAGAAGTAGAACGAAAAATAATTCATAAATAAGGATAAAGTTTTAGATAAATGAAATATATTGATAAATAAGTAATAAATATTTATAATACTATTTACATGTTTCAAAAATAAATTTTCTATAAAAAAATTTACTCTACATTAAAATGAAAAATAAATAAATATTTACAATTATAGAAAATTTATTTTATACAATAACATTCAATTTTTAAAATATCATATCAACATTTACATAGGTTTATTTTTTTACAAATAATATAGATTTTTATGTGAATTGTGAGAAATACCTATTTATGTAAAACTGTCTTTTATTTATAATAAATTCTTTAATTTAAATGATCCGTTGTAAAATAATTTTTTTTGTCACATAATAATTATATTTTTATATTTAATACAATTCATTAAATTTGAATAATCATTAAAACTTTTTTAGTATACGTTGATTATTAGGCTTTAAAAACAATTTTCGAAAACTAGATTAAAGTGAAATTTTCTTATTCATTTTAAATATTAAAATAACCCAAAATGAGAAATGATTTAAATTAAATTTATATGTTATATATCGTTACATATTTATTTAAATTCATAAAAATATTTTTACTAATTATAGATTCAATATAAGAATATCTTTTCCACAAAAAAAATATATAAATTAGAAACCTGTTTTTTCATCTCATCTATGGGTTAAATGTTAAATAAGAATTTTCAGCTTCTATAAATGTAATTTTTAAAAGTATATAAAATATTTTTAATAATTCTAATTTATAGAATAAAATATAGTAAATTTAATTTTTTATCATGATGAATGTTGAAATCCAAACAAGTTAATTGTTATTGTTAAGATTAAAACAGTTTAACAATTGGTTAAACTACCAAAGATATGAGGTAAAATGACTTTAAAACATGTAAGATTTATATTTTATTACCATATTTAGACCTTATCAACCATAAGTATCTATAATTAAAAATTATTAATAATTTATTTCTTGTGAAAAATGTTGGTATCATTTTTTATTTTCAAAAATTTCTTCTATATCGCCCCTACATAGAAGGATACGCTCTATCATCTCCTATTAACACTTTAAAATCAATTTACTTAGGATTATTCCTTCCAATATACCACCATTAATTCCAACCAAAAATAATAGAATAATTATTTTGATTAGGAAACCATCAGATAATGGATTTGGTTATAAACATAATGTGACACTCTGAAGAAGAGGTAACATTATTAACCTTTCGTTTTGTTTTATTTCTTCTTTCACATCCTAAAAAATTTCATTAAAATATGAAGATATAATAACTTAATTATCTTCAATTTATTGAGATGTTATTATATATATAGAATAATATTTATACTTATCTACTTCCACAATATTAGAAATGAAATTGTCGATCGTGTGTACAGAAGATTATAGCCTCGTGAGCCGGTGTAATATTTTTACATACCCCCCATAAAAATTGGAATAATGATGGATTATAGTTAATTATATGATATTTATGAAGTAAATTTAATTTAAAAATATAATATCACTTATACCTTTTCACCTTCAATTCAATTGGAATACGGTAATGTCACTCGTGTGTATGGCGGACTACATCCTCAAGAAAAGATGTGATTCATTTTTTCCACTATCCTTTACATGGATGTTAATAAGTATATATTTAATATATATATACTTATGTGAAATATAACATACCAAAATTATTATAGTGACATCATATATTTTAAACCTTACTTTCTTTTCACCCATTGAATAAATGGAAACATCATTAATGTGTACATATGTTCTACCATCTCCATGAGAAGTGTAATTAATATTATATATCTAACATTAATGAATAACTCTAAAATAAATATGAAATTAAAATATATGATGATTATTTAATTGATAAAATCATTTATATTATGGAACAATGTTAAAATTAAAAGGAAGTAAATTCCAAATCAAAACATATGTGGAAAATGAAGTAGTTCTTACCTAAAACAATAATTTTAACCAATAATTGTTAAGAAATAGGTGATAAAAGGTTATAAGTAAATTATATATGATCTAATATATATTAATATTTTTTTGTTTATATATTTATAATAAATATTTATTTATTATATAAGGCCTTCAAACTTTTATAAAGGAAATCATAAATGTGGTAATTGTTTCTCATCTCACTTTTACTTCTACAAAACCTACACTATATTCACCACTTATTTATTTTTTGAGATATATATAATTTTCCAATTATATTTTATATCATGAATATATTTATTTTAATTCATTTTAATATTATTTTAAATTTTTTTCTTCCACGGGGCTTATTATTCAATTGTTACCCAATTGGTAAGGGTTTATTTCAAAATCTCTTCATTATTCAAGATTTTTTATTTATAAATATTTATAAGGGGAATTATTTGATATTTATTTTTTAAGGCCAATATTTTGATTTCATCATAATGTTATTCATGAATTTTACAAGTAATAATACCATTTTACCCTTTTTTTCAAATTTTTTTAGGGAAATATATTTAGGGAAATAATAACTTGTTTCTCTTTTTGTTAAAAACCCATTCTTCTTCCATATACATGTTTTATATAAAAATTACTTTGAATAATGTTTTTTATTTTATTAAATAATTTAATATAGTAAATTTTACTCATGTTTTATTTTTTAAATTTTTTTAATGAATCTTATTATCATTTTTTGAATGAGGTACTTTTTTATATTTTAACAAAGTGTAAAAATAATGGTTTCTTTTAACTTGTTAAACACGAATGAAATTTTCCACCACCATGGAAATTATTTTCATTGAAACAACATTTATAATTTTCCAAGGTTATTTTAAATTAAAACTATTTTCAATTTTTTATTAGTTTAGTTTTTAAAAATTTGAATTTCAATGTTGAAATATAATTTTATCAATAATGTTTTATTGATATCTTTCATGAATTTCTATTCGTCATGAAAAATAACCCTTATTCTACTTATAATCCATTAGGGTTATATTATAATGATAAAATCCTTATTATTTCTCCTAATTCATTATGATAAATTATATAGGGGATGATCTATTTTTATACCATTTTTATATTACTCTCGATTGTTTATGATTTTTTATTGATCGAGGAACGAATTTGGATTTAGTAAACTAGATATTCAATATGAATGTTTATGTTGATTATTGTTCTCCCATTCTATTTTTGGAAGG
Organism: Viscum album; assembly: GCA_963277665.1. Lineage (NCBI taxonomy): Eukaryota > Viridiplantae > Streptophyta > Magnoliopsida > Santalales > Viscaceae > Viscum > Viscum album. The sequence continues at coordinate 399,944,702 of OY728131.1, read as the reverse complement.
AATTTCAATTATTATGTAATGGTTGGGACCCATAATTACATAGCCTCTCAATAAATCAGTTGGAAAATGCCTTACCAATTTATGTAAGACGTATTGGAACAAGAATTTGATGATAAGAAGTCATGGAACATAGCCTTGACAGTATGATTATGATGTCCAACATTATATATTCCCTGATAATTGAATTGGTTATTTATTTCCAAGTGAGTATTTTATTATTTATACTATTATAGTTATGTTTACAAGTTCATGTGATTATTTATATTGGTTTATTTGACCATCATTCATTCTTAATAGATTTTGGTCATGTTATTTTTTAGATGTCATTTGTTTCAGTTATTTACCATAAAATATTGTTTATTATTATTTAGTAATGGTATATGTCTCTATACACATACTCTTACTAATCATCTAATATCGTCAATTAATTATGGTCTATTTTCACTCAGATTCCATGAAGTGTATTATTTTTATATAGAGGGATATTCTAAGGGGAATAATGTCATTCTAAAAGAGAATACATTTTTGTATTTGATGTTTTCAACATTATATGAAATTTAAATAGTAATAAGACTAAATACTATTTAGTTCTTTAGGATGTGATTTCTTATATCTAGTTTTAATGAAATAAATTAATCACCAAATCTGGTATACTAGGGTATGCATATTTGTAGTTGGTATCAGAATTAGTTTAGTAGAACCCATGAGAAATAGATTTAGGAAAAAAAATTAGAAAATATATATCTATGAATAACTATGAGGATATGTATAAGATTATTATAATATCGTAATGTTTTGGTAATATAGATATTGTATTATTTAACTATTAAATCATCTCTATCTAGATACTATAAGTGGATTTGGTTCTAGCACAAGCGTACCTATGGGTATCAAATCTAAAAAGGTACATCCATATTGACTCAATCATTACATGGTACATGACAATGAACCTTAACACACACCCAGTGTGATACTCTTGGAGGATATGTTTGGGTTAATTCGAAATATATTTATAAACCATTGTGAAGGATTTCAAAATATTTTTATGATTTGAATATTTTTCCAAAAAAAAATGATTATGATTATGAGATTATCTTTTCAAAAATATTTAAATTTACTTAAGGTGTTTCACTATTATTGGGATCAAACATTATTTTTCATTATATTATTGTATTATATATTTTAGATATTTTTTAAAATGGTTCTTAAAGGAAGTAATGGAATCTATAGAAATAAAAATACATAGTTTAGGGACTTCCATCATAGGTAATAAATTAAAGCTATACCTTTGAGCTGTAGTTGAAACTAATCAGATTAATACCATATTAGGGTTTCTAACCTAGGTTATGAGAAACAACCTTTCGCATATAGTGAATCCAACAGATCCACAATATAGTTAAAAAATGTTGGACCTGGTTATGAATCAGAAACCTCCATTTCTCATTGAGACTAAAATCCATTTATAGCCATGTATTGGATTGGTTCATTGGAAAATATATTTATCACTTCATAAAGTAATGAATGTTGAAAGGTTTCCATAGATGTGTTTAATCACTAAATATCTATGGATTAATAGTGGTTGTTGATTTAAAACACTAAGGATGAGAAAGAAAGAGAAAACATGGAGTGGAATGATTTTAAGGTACTCTTCCTATAAAAATAGTTTCTTCATGAGAAACTAGCATATATAAAAAGACCATTCTTCATCCATATACAAAAAAATAGTATATTGGTGTTAATAATAAATAAAACTTTACACTTTTATTAGGACACATTGTGGACCATTTGTGTAATTCAAATAGAAATATGGACTGTTCAATTGATGGGAATATGCTAATACATTAAATGTAACTATAATTACAAAAATTCTCATTATATGAGGATATATTATCATGTTCCATCAATATAGGGAAATAATTATCTATATATTATGTATTTGAAGAATTAAATATAAGTTGATGATAGCAGACAATAAATTTATAAGGGGAAAGGGAGTGAAGGATTTTCAAATATGTTATAATTATGTAACGAAACACCCAATTACATACAGAAAGGTAATGGGATTTTTCTTTATACTGGGATAGAAAGTATATAATGAACATTAATGAAAGGATATGAATGAGACCATTATTTTTTAGTATTTCAATTATAAGTATATGGGGTACTACCCAAATGAATTACCAAAGCATTAAGGAAATTTACCACAGAACTAAATTAGAGATCAATTTCATACTATTGTTATTACTAAAAATGAAATGGTATGATTAAAGATCCTATGCATGTATTCAAGAATTATATTATTGATTTATTTTATAATTATATTTAGGTTATAATAAAAATTATATATATACGTATTTCACTCTAGTAATTTTTTTAATAGTTTGATAGAATATATTAAATAGTACTAACAAACAAGAAAAGTGATTTTATGACAAGTTGATCATTTTGGAAAACACATTTTTGAGGAATAATAACCCATAATATATTCTCTATTTGGAGATAATAATGATTAATATATGTTTATAGGATAATATTATTGACCTATAAATTCGTTAGTGATTTTATGGTTTATGTGATCTTTGAATTAATTTACAACATTTTTCGAAATATGGAATATATGATATTTTTTGATATTTTATTAAAGGAGTAAAGAAATAATTTTTTTCTTTTTTGGAATCATGCATGTTTTCATTAAGGTTATATGGTGATCACGGTATTCATATATATTTTTTGTGATATTAAGAGATATATTATGTTTTTTGGGAAATCTAATTTTATGTTTATTTTGGGAATTAAGTGACCTTCTTTCTAATTTTTTTAATTTGAATTAGGATCTATATATTTTGGAAAGGTCTTGAGGTGAAGTAGTTATGTAATGGATTAATGTTTAAATTTAGGTGTTATTGGATAATATTTTTCAATCATTTGTTTTTGGATAATGGTTATAGATATTGGGAATATTTGGATAACAAATTATGGAATCAGATTGTCTTTCAGAAAATGATTGTAGTGCATCGTTCATGAAACATTATTCTTGAAAATCATCATTTATTGATAAAAACAATATTTCGGTGGAAATAGGGTTTGGATGAAATTACTCTTAATTGGTAATTATATTTTATTCTTTTTTTAGTCAACATGGTAAAATATTTCATTAACACTTGAAAAGGGATATTGAAACAAAAAATATATCATATTACCTTCTTTTTTTATAAACCTATAGTCTTTTTACATATTATTTATTATTTATTTTGTTTTATTGAATTTCTCATTATCATTATCTTTCTAATGACAACTGATCTATGTTACTCTCAATATTTATTACGCATTTCTTACATGTCTATATATTAAATTGCCACTTGTTTTACCCTCTTTGGAACATAGAATGTGTTATTCTAGATGAAAATTGTTTTTTAAAATCTCTCTTACCATGAGGAATTTTTATTATCCATTTTTATGATTTGGGTTTTCCATAAATGGATTTCTAAAGGTCATGTCCTTTATTTTTGAGCCCAAGATTAAATTATGGGGAATTGATTTTAAGGGGGGTGTATAATTTAATACCCCATGATTTTTTAATATATTCATATTTTAATAATTTTAATTCTATTGATAGACTATGTAAAATAAAATAACTAGTTTTAACAAAACTATAATATAGAATCAATATTATTTTTTAAATAAGATCATTATAACCAAGCCATTAAACATGGAAGTATGAATCGGAATATCGAAATTTTCAAAACTAAGTATAACTGTTTTAGAGAAAACATATATATAAGTTCTTAATTTTTAATAAAGTCATTATGTTCTTCCTTAATGGTCCATTTTGGAGCCTTATAGACATATTTTAACTTTATCACCTCTAATACTTTATAATGTTCTATTTTGAAGCCTTATGGTTTATGAAAATCATGGGTATCACTTTTTCTTTTCCGAAATTCCATGTTTATCATCTCCCCTACTTATAAGAGGTCACACCCTATGCTCTACTGTTAAAACATTGAAAGCCATTTGTTTTATAATTTTCCTACCAAAATTCATTTCTTTTATCCATCCTCACTTCATAGAGTCTTTAGTTTGAATATGAAACCCTCCTAAGAAAGCAATAGCTATAAACCTAAAGAGGATCTATGAAGAAAAAGTAAAAGTATTAACTATGTATTTGAATTTATGTATTCATAAAAAACATTAAATATCATTAAAACATGATTACATAAAAATAACATTATATAAAACATAATAATATAACTTTATCTTAATGAAACAACCTATATCTATCTTATCCTCCATCAACTAGGAAATGAAATCTACAAACGTGGGTACGACATACTACTGCCTCACAAACTAATGTAATTAAATTTCCATCACAGCCTATCAAGGTTGTATATATTTTTGTATTAAATAAATATATATATATATATATTATACTAATGAAATTAATATTTTATTGTGACTATAATATCCCATATACCTTCTTAATTTATATTCTGTGGGAATACCATAACATCTCTCTATTGTAAAACGGACTACTTCCTCACCAAGAGACGTGATTCATTTTTCAATTATGATTTACATGGAATGTAAAAAGTTTAAATTTATTTAATATATTTTATTCATTTGAAATAATAATTACCTTTTAATTTTGACACATTATTTATCTTTGTTTCATTCCATCCTTTTAGGGAAATTGAAACAACGTTCATGCATACATATGACCTACCATCTCTATGAACGATATAATTAATTTTAAATCAATAAATTTTAAGAATTAATATAAATAAATATATGAAGAGTATATATGATATTTATATCATGGATAATATTATTGAGATGATGAAATCATGATTAATTTAATATTAATTAAAATACCAATTCAAATGAATGTGAAAAACGAAACCGTTATTACCAAAAACAGAAATTTTAAAAAATAATTGTTAAAATGTTGGTGATAAATGGTTATAATTATATCATATATGAGTATGGTTCCATATAATTAATGTATATTTAATATATAAAATTTTTGAACATGTATGAAGGAAATCAGATAAGTTATAAGGTTTTATAATCTCACTTTTACATTAGTAAGTCATATGCCATAATCACCATTACATTCTTTGTATGGTGTATATATTGATTATTTTGAATATTATATAATTATAATATTTATAAAAATTTTATATAGAGTTCATTTTATGTTATTTATTTCAAGAGGATTAATATTTAAAATTTACCAGTGTGTTAATAGTTTTTTCACAATTTCATCATTATTTGAGATTGTTTATGCTTAAGTTTTTATTGGTGGAATTATTTGATATTTATCTCCTAAACCAAATATATTTTATTTTAAAATATATATTAATTAATTTTTCAACAAATAATACCATTTTAATCTCTTTTTTATTAAAAATTATTGATAAAATGTATTTTAGAAAACCCGAAATTATTTTTATCATTGGTCGAAAACCCCTTTTCTGCCATATTCATGTTTTATAAAAATGTTTTATATAATTTTTTATTAGTATTATATAAAATTTTAATGTTATTTAAACCATGTTTGTCTTTTGAAAAAAAATTAAAATTATTTTTTATGCGATTTGTCCAAATGAGATGTTGTATTTTGATGATGTAGATATGCATTTTGCAGTACTAAGGACCATCATCTATGATCGAGATCCTCAATTTAACTCCGGGGTTTGAATTAATTTTTCACATGTCTTTGGCTACTAGTAATTCCTTATAAATATATTTCACCCTCAAATATATTTAAATTCCTAGAAGACAATCCATATGTTATAGGATATATTTTGATCTTTCATTATACATATTAGTGGAACCTTGTAAAACATTCTCTATTTGGTTTAGTTCACTCATAACTATGGATACGACTCCTCCATTGGTTGAGGTGTATTATGGGATTTAATTCCATTCTATTTTGTACTTGATAGAGGTTGGAAATTAATATTTTCTTTGTCTTGATGTATGGAAGAGCATAACCGATAATATCAAGATGATTTTTGAGTATATTAGGGTGGTTCAAGACCATCAGAAGGCATATTTTGTTCATAGATAGAGGCCCATGAAGATGTAGGTTAGATACTCTGTGTCCATGAGTGTCTCCCCTCAATGGATGAGGTATAGGGTAGGAAGTAGGTGATATATTTATCCCCATATTTTGGACTCTTCTAGGTGTTGGGGGATGTTTCTCAGTTTGAATATCAGTTTTCACTCACACTATATCAAGAAAGTACTTAAAAAACATTCCATATTTCTATGATTACATGATATCATCTTAATGAATCCCACGTCAGTGACTGGGTTGATAAATATTTAGGATGACGTGATGTTTGTCAAGTGACTAATATAAATACAATGTCATTGAGAATATATACGGAAAGGTTGAGGTACCCCTTGGTATATGTGTTATAGAGGCATGGGGGTGTGGAGGGGAGTGTTTGAGAGCATGATACAAGTATGTGTTCCTTGTACCCTATGTTCTTTTGATTTTCTGACTTGTTTTCCTTCTCCCTGATGATGTTCTATTTAAACCACAATGATTTATGAGATGTTCCTTTTTCCTTAATGATGGTGTGTATTATGGATTTGTGTACCCAATGAATAGAAACACCATTTCTAATAAATACATGTAATATTTTTGACATGTTTTAAAACCATTCTGGTGAGTCAGTGCTCCTAAAGAGGAAGATATATTTATATCAAGGGTTTCATTCCTTGAATTGTGTGCTTTATTTAGTGCTGTATAGCATTTTATGTAATTGTTCGCTTGGGTTGTTTGGAGGATGAAATGGTGTTGCGAATGGTTATGTGGGTAATATGTAGATTTTTATTGTTGTGAGGCATTTTTTAGTTATCCCTAGGGTATGATGGAAATATATATGGTGTGGGGTGTTTGGTAGATGCTTTGGATTAGCATTTACATTTTATTGAGCCCTTTAAGTGGTATCATACGGGATGGTTATCCAAACTATTCCCTTAATTTTCTGTTTAGTTTTGATTATCTAATAAAATAATAATTTTATTTCTATATAATAATACATTCCATTCTTTATAATCCTTTTAATTTTCTTGTTTGGGTGTTGGAGGTGTTTGCACGAGGCTCGATGATGGTTTTATGGTCTTGTGGAGTTTCAATTATGCCACAGTATGTGTTTCACAATGTCAAAGGGACTTAATGATGTGATAATGTGTTCACCACTTAGAGTCTATAAAACCATTCATTGAAGTTTGAATGATTGTTTTATTATTAAGAGACTCAAGACATGAATTTATTTAAAGTCAGAGTGCCCTGAAAATTGGCATATATTTCTCAGGTGTTTAATTTGAGGATATCATGGCTTGAACTAGATTCATCACATGAATTGGAAGGCCTCATGAAAATTCTTGAATTTAATATGTTTTTATCCCTATTAATGATATTAGTCCTAGATTGTCTATAAATTTCAAGAATGGAATAATTTATATAATTTCTCTCTTATTTCCCTATAACATTGGGTAAACACTATGTGTTTTTTGGATCCTTTATCCCCTTTCCTCCAACATTGATCCTTGTCTTCTGAATTTTTAAATTTTGAAATACAAAATGAATGAATACCCTATTATCCCTAAATTTATTCATTTTCCCTTTAGTAATATATATTGGTGGTGGGGTTATAGTTTTTGAGTGTTTGGGATGTGTGTTTGATAATCCCTTATTATGGTTTGAGTTGATTTGATAGTTCTTTGTTTTCTTGTGGTCTTTTGATACTATCTCATTCCCTTTATTATGTGCAAAAAATCCAAAATATATTTTGATGGAGTACTCACATATTTATTTTCATTTGTGGGGATTTAATTTTTTTTCTTCAATTGGGTAGAGAGTAAGGGTCACTTTAATGAGGATAATAAATTGGATTAATCTGATATGGATGGGAACAGGGATAAATAACAATTTTTATTATTATTTTGTTATTTTAGATGATATTAGACCATATTTTTTCTAATTTTTTAAATCATAGCTATTGTGATCAATTATTATATTTTAGTTGATATGGTTATGAGACCCTTATTGCTTTCTTTCTTGATATCACCATGAATAAAATGTATAATCACTTTTATCTAGATAATAAAATATTTTACCATGGAAATATATAATTGTAGTGTGAATACCCATGTAATTTAATGAACTGAATTATATAAATCCCTTTTTGAATATAAATTTTCTAACATGGGTTATGGAGGGGTGTATGATTATATGTTGTGTGTTTACAATGAGAGGTGGGATGATATGAGTTTATGGAAATGAATGTCTTGCATGTCAAATGTATGGGGAAGTGATGTGACAAATTTTTGGCTAGGGATGAAATTTGGGTGGTTGTTCAGTGGTAGTGAGGTGATATGGTTGTGTCGTATAGTGAATGTGATGTATATAGGATAAGATTTGCAGTTATTGTGGTGATATGGCTTGGCTGTTTTGGTTTCATAGTGATGGTTGATGTGTCGTGGGTGATTTTTGTTAGTATTTAGTTTTGTAAGTATACTGGTAATCCATAGAACTGGTTATAATTATAAAAATAAAATTGCATGGGTTTGTAAATTAATATTTGAATAGGATGGATTTATGTGATGTAATTCGATTAAATAAACTGAATGATAAATGAATGTTTTTTAATATGAAATAATGTAAATAAGAGTTAGTAGGAACTCATTAAAATATTCAAATTTTTGAAACCTAATATTATTATCATAATTTTGTGGTTTTTTGGGGTGTTTATATTGTGCGATAAATTTAGTTGTGGTAGTATTTGTTCCAGGTGTCATTAGGTGTATGGGTGGGGGCTTAGATTATTTCAGTGAAGTTGATAAGAACTTATAGGATGTGTATTCTATCCTATATATATATATATATATAAATTCCAAACATGAGTAGAGTAACCTTACCAATAATCAAATTTCTAGGGTCTGGGTATCTTCCCCAACATCCAGGTTGTGGGTGATATAGTTGATAGGATACCCTCTCTTCCACACTATTCATTTAGTATTAGTGATGAAAATATTTTGTGTTGAATATTAGCCAGTGATTATATGGGTTAGTTATGGATATTATAAAGTGGTGAAATAAGTTATATTTTGAGATTAGCTAGAGTTGATGGGGATCTGATATGTGGTGGGGGTCATATGTGGGAGTAAGAATGCATAAACTTGATTTCATTCAGGTTCATGATACCCTACTGCACATGTAATGTGATTAGGTTGTGATGTGATGCATTGAATATGATTTTTATGATGATTGATGATATCCCCAAATGTAAAAACATGTCTGGTTGGGGTAGGTTGGGATTTTTTCTAACACACATAAGATAGGAAAACTTATTTTATTTGATATGTATGGAAGGGACTAAAGAACATGACATTGACATTTTACCCTAAGAGTATGAAATCAATGGAGATTCACAGGTGTGGCACCGTTGATTTATCTTATTTTTATAATATGTAATTTTATTGGGTGTGTGATTTGGTTATATTTCCATGCTGAACAGAGGATATGTTATTTGATATGTTTATGTTCATGTTTTTAATGATTTTTTTTCATTGGAACATTAGTATCCATTTTTCACATGTTTACTTTAGAGATTCTATATGATCATACTTGATATACATGTTATCCTCACTCAATGTATGTACATAGTTTGTTATCTTTCTAAAATAATTTTCAAGACCTCTATGGTTATTACTAGCTTGAGTTATGGAGTTTTTTTTCGAGTCATTGTCCTATTCATTTTATTTTTGTTTTTACTTGGATAATTTTTGTTTTTATTTTTGAAATTTTTAATTCATTTTTGGATGGTGTGGTTTTATCAATATATTTTTTGATTAATTTTATTTATGGTTTATTTATCTTATAAGACAATATTATATTATATAGATGGTAACGCCTACCATTTTTGATAGTTTTTTATCCTCAGTTCTATTCTCTAACCTGGGTTCTACTAGAGGCATTACTCAGGGGGGGTCATTGTCTCTCTTCTATTACTACCGGCCAAAGAGGTGTACCATTGGAGGGAGGGTTCATGATAATAAATCACTAATATTTTTGTAATAACTTATCCAAAATTATTTATAATTTATATCTATAGGGTTATAAAATAAAATATTTTTTCTATTATTTCACAATATAGTCTTTCATCATCATAGAAACTCGTGTTTCTTGCCCTGCATTCCTACTTTCCAATGGTTTTATGCCTTTGGCACCATAGGTTGTGATGTTAAATCCATAATAAAATTGGATGCTGGGATTTATTCAACCATCCATGGAATCAACCCGAAATATTATCCCAATGTCTGCATCTCCGATAAAAATTTGATTCCTATTAATGAAACTCATTCTCAATACAATCTTTAAGAATACACTAGTTAATTACACTACTTCTATCTCTACATGGTAGAAAACATTAGTTTGAGTATATGGTAACACCATTCATCCCTATAAATAAATATACATTGGGTTTGTTAAACACCTATAAAGTCATATACTTTTGAATTCAGAGGAATATAATGTGTGAGGCATCTTATGCGCAGATCACTAGGCATCTCGTTTTGAACGTGGGGTTATTATTTCCCAGGTTGTAATTCTTTTAAGATATTTTACCTAATTAATCCCTTGATTATTTCATCGTGGATAGATTATGGATTGGCGAATAAGTTTAACATATTGTGTATATTATTTTACAATATGTTTAATGACTTTCAAGGATAATATGGGCGTAGGTTTAATGTCTTACAGGGATAGGATTGGTGCAATTTTAATTTCTTGTGGGGAAAGGATTAGTGTTGCTTTAATGTTGTGTTGGTACATGATATGCATAGGTTAAAAAACTTACTAGGATGACATAGAAGCATGATTAATGTATTATGGGGCCAATTTCATGTAGTGTTTCCCTAAGAGGGAATATTTCACACTTGGAAAATGTTGTGTTTCCCCCCAAGGGGAATAATTTCACACTTGGATGATGATTAGATTGAACCTCTGGGTGGTGTCTCTGAAACCCTATTTAAATGATAAGGATCAAAACCATTATAGTTTGAGGACACTATTAATGGTTATGAATCTAGAATGGTCCATGTAATTTAACATCATGTGGTAATGATGCTCGATTCATGGAAGGAGTGACTATGAGGGATGATGTGGGATTACACATAGTAGATACCCGGGAACCAAAATGGATAGTGATGATGTGATTGGGAATTATGTGTGGGAGATGACTGAAGAAAGGGGATCACTCTGTAGGCGATGTTATGGCGATTGCACATGGAATCTACTAGATACTAGTTGATCAATAAGTATAATATTCTCTTGGTATGACATGTGTTATCATCCCAATACGATGGGGTACTATCTCTTGCATATCTCGTTGATAATCTCATTTTTCTCACATGATGCATCCAACTCTTATCACACAGGGAATCCCTTTCCATTTCATAAAATATGATTATACATTAATATCTTTTAAATGGATATGGTATACAGGGAATATGCATTCAACAACATATCATTTCTTCATCATGTCTGGTCAAGAGGGCATCCAATGTTCCTCTCATATGGATACCTTACAGTTTAATGACATGTGAAAGGAAGTTGTGTGTGGGGCTTGTTCATTGAGCATCATAATCATTCATCCTCATGGTGGGACATGAGAGAATCTCGACCCTCTAATTGGGATGGATTAATATGATTGGGGATGACACCTGATGAGGAGGCTCATGGGGGGATTCTTGCGAATAGTAGGGATATATGTGGAGATTGAAATCCTGGGATTCCCATTCCTCTCCCTCATGTTGTGTCATTGGGGAATCTCAACTTGCTAATGGGTAAAGAATTATGATTGGAAATTACACTCATATTGAGGCACATATTGGTTTTTTGGTGGATATATCATGATCATTACATGAATTATATTATGCTTGAAACATAAGAAATATAATTCTTTTTATATGTGGCATCTGATTATAGTTTAAATTCATTTAGTTAGGACTAAGGGGTTTGTCTCATTATCTTGGAATGATGAATCTTATATTGGAAGGCTATGGCATCTCATGTGTAATATAGTGGGAACCCTATATTTTTTATATAGGTTGTAAGACAGTTTAACATCATGTAGTGGGGAATAGATGGAGGGAGATTCCTATTAATTTATTTTTTGGAACTTATGCACGAGAGTACATTTTGGGTTTCACCTAGCATGTCAACCAGGTGATGTGGATTTCCCGATTTTCTTGAGATTTATTTCGACTTAAGAAACATGGGTAATTGAAGATAATAATATCTTATGGAATGTGAAAGGGACCAAGAGTAATAGGTCATCACAAGGTATATTAGTGAGTATAGAGCATTATATTGACTCATGGAACTCCATGGTTGGATGTTGGGGGCGCATAAGGTGCAACACAAAATTTCATTGACCTATTCTTGAAGGTTCATGGTGTGACTCACTATTTATATTAGTGTTTATTGATATCACTCATAAAGTTAACCTTTATCCATGCTTCTTTGGTTTGCTAATAAAATCTAGTGCTAGGTAAACAAAAAAATTTAGTAATAATTGTAACATTTTAATTTAGATTTAACATATTTCACTTACTCAATATATTGCCATATCATCGAGTATTAATAAATAATTTTTGATAAAATATATTGTAAAATAGATATTCATAAAGACCATATTTTTTAAAATCACACTTAAATAATCATTAATCACATTTGAGATTTGATGTTTTGAACATTGAAGATAAATTATTGTATCTTGATGAATGGTTTCTTTAGAATATTTTAATTCTAGAATCTTATATTTTTGACATAGATGAATCTCAAATATTCACTATATATGGAAATATTATATTGGGAAGAACAATTTCATATAGATGGTAATATATTATTTTTAATAAAATATATATTGAGATCATGAAAAATATTTTCATTCTCAATTATATAACTGATGTCATATAATGAATCAATGTCATTTGTTGAAGCCTTACAAGGAAGATCAAATACATTCAAATAATTGTGTAGCCTTATGTATAGTCGAAAATTCATTCAATCATCTCACTAAACAATATTCTCTATGGTAAATGATATATACTCAGTAATAAAGTATTTAAATCATGATGTTAAGCCTAACACTCAACACTAAAATCCATGCACTCAGACATGAAATTTATTGGTTTAGATCTCAATGCCTTTCACTCAGTACAACGTTAAATTCTCATGATGGAATGAATTATCTAACATTTAGAGTATCTTCATAACTTCTTCAAACTACATCCAATTATTCTTAAACATGTATAAACTTTTAAAACCACACATAATAGCCTCAAACACATCATGCAATCTCTCATCAGGGTAAACTATTGGTTCCCATGGGGTTTGTTTAAAGAAGGATAATTTTCTCATGAAACCCCAAGAGCAACATAGGGATCTATTCTTCTTCAAAGGCCATGTAAAACCACAAAATCCATCTCCACATAATGTTTAGGCTCTCAAAAACACTTGGCAGGTAGTTTTAGAAAAGGATGGATATCTTTAATGGTCCATATCGTCCTTCATTCATGGAGCTCATGAGTATTAAAAACAAAACGCATTTCCAAGAAGATGAGAGGTTATCTCCCATTAACAATCATACAAAAGGGGGTATTTATAGGTCCAATAAGCGTTAGGGTGTTGTTTTTGAGAAGTTTAGAAGCTTTGATAGATCTATAGGTGCTTTATTAATGGATAGGTTCCCATGAACCAAAATTAAATTGTGAAAAGTTTATTATCTAATACTTACACAGCCTGAGACATTCGTGAAATGGGTTTCCTTGAATCTAAAATTATGAAACTCAAAGGCTACCATCACCACTTCATGTGACTGGGACCTTCGTGGGCCATGGCCATTCACAAACAGGGAAACATCATGAATCCATACCCTTAAATGAGTTTTTGTTAATTTTGGACCAGATCCACATGAAAGTAGTCATGCCATCCTCAAGCTCTTTGTTGACACATGTATTTTGGAATAAAAAATATTAATGTGGTGATATTTTATTTAATGGATATTGGAGTGAATTAAACAATGTGAGGAAATAAGGTAAGGGTTTCATGTCTCATTTTCACCCATTAAGACATATTTTCTATTATACACTATTATTTCTTTGGAACGGTGTATCTAATACCCCAATAATATTTTGTTTCAAGAAACTATAATTTTTCATGGTATTTATTTTTTCATTAGAAATGACATATTTTTATGGATTTTTATTCTTATGTTCCTAATATCATTTTGTGGTTTTCTGGATTAAATTTTATTTCTTGAGAAATAATTATAATTATACACTTTGATATCATTAATAGGGTGTGATTACTAGATATTGAATATCTTATAACTTATTAATTTAATTAATTGGTCTTGATAAACAAAATATTTTTTTATTGAAATGGATTTATATTCAAAATATACCAAGTTTGTAGGTTGTTTTATTAATTTACCTTATTTCCTTGATTTATAATGAATATTCTTGATTATCTTCCTTCCATGATGTGTTTCATACATTCTAATATTTTCTTTTAGGGTACTTTATCCTCCCATGTAGTGGGAAATACAATTTCAATTCAAATATGATACCATGGTAAATTTAATTATAAAAAATTATACCATTGTTTCCTATAATTTCCATTATCTTTAATGATGATATCCAATCATTGACAATATTTTCCACCCCATCGATTTTCTTCTATATATTTTGAAACCTATATATTTATTATCTATTGGGACATTCGTATTTAATTTATCTTATTTTAAAATGGATGTTTTATTACTCATTTTATGATATGGTTTTTCAACAAAGGAATATAAAATATTTAATAAAACCCATCCTTTCATAATTAAACATTCCATATTCCACCAAATATTTCCTTTTTCTAATCCTTATATGTTTTCAAGGATATATTTTTAAAGTTTTATTTTAAAATTAAATTATTTTAAATGTAATTACTTCTCTATTTCAAATGTGGATTTTTAATTATATTTTCATCTATGACAATATTAAAAACATTTTCTAAGAAACTCTTTTATTGTTTTTATACCATTTTCTTCTTTATGTAAAAATGATTTTTTATTTGGAAATTTTCTTTCATGAATTACCATATAAATTATATAATACTATAGTGAGTGATTAAACTAAAGGAAATACATTACAAGACTTCAAATTCCAAATCAATGATATTTTATATTTTTTATTACAATGTTAACACCGTATATTTCCTTCCATTTATTAACGAGCTTTTACATAGATTACATTCATTAATTGACAGGGTAAAAATTTAAAATATCCACATATCTTTATCTATACAGTGTAAATATCATATGAACTACTATCTTTATTGAATTTTATTTACATATAATGTCACTATGTATCTTGTTATACCTATTTATTTTACATGGGTATATCTTTTTAAAATTATTAATGAAATTATGAATGTTTCCCTTACAATATTCCCTTCTAAATAGAATATACCCCATTTTTTCAATGGGTTATTTATGATATAATTCATAATTGATTGCGGGTTCAATCATATGTAAGGATGGTGATGGGTGGGGTCCTATATCACCCATCAATTAATTGGTTAAGTATTTATATCCCATAGATAAGGATTTTGTACATGTAAATTTTATATGTTCACAACATTAATCATGAACATTTTGTTTGTTCACAATTTGAAGAATAAGAAATTTTATATTAAATACATTAAGAATGGAAATTTTAATTTTTCAAAATGTCATAATTACCAAATGATAATGTTTTTTCACAAGTCAAATTTACTGTGATGTTATAATCTTTTATATGATGTTTATTGACAAATACATCCATACTTTTAACTGGGATTTATGTTATTCCAATCATTATTACATGACTCATGATTGTTATCTTTACGTTGTTTATATATTATACTATACTATATTCATGCTAATTTATTATACCATTAAGCTCATCAAATATTCATTTCTGATCTTTGAAATTTATCTATTATATTTACTGATATTAGGTATATGAGTTCACCCCTTTCTTTTGTTTCCATTTCCTATAGTTATAATGAAAACCAATATGGATGATGTGTATATAAGAGTATCTTATATGGAAAATTTATGGTATGTGTTGAAGTATTTTTATGGATAAAAAATTTCCATATATAGTGGGAACTATTAATTAGTAAAACATTTAATGGGTATAGTTAGTATATAACTTTTTCAAAATCTATAAAACATTAATCCTAAAAGGTATTGCAAATATATGTGATATAATATTTTCTGTAAGACGTATAGTTATGAAATGATTGTGTTAATGAGGGTTCATATATACCAATGAACCAATAACTAATTCATCTGATAGATATTTCTAATCATGTTGTCTCAATAGTATGAAACCAATAGTGACCACAAGACCATCATGCATCAAGAATGATCCCATCCCACCAACAGATATATCGTAGTGCAAGCTTTGGTTCTTAACTATATTTGGTAAGGTTAGGATTATCAATCTAGCCATAAAATTTCAAATGTATCATTCTATATAATCTTCTCTCTACTCTTTGTAAGGACTATCATCAGTGCCTAAATGGGGGGGGGGGAAATATTGGATAAAACTACAATAATAAAAAGTCAATAGCAAAAAAATATAAATTCCAAAAAAATTCTTAGTTCACCCCTAATAAAACAATAACATTATCTTCTTAGGGTCTACCGATACTCCTACTTAGATACAACTTTTCACAAGAACTTCACCCATTTTGTCATAATATAACACATTGATAAATTTAAAAAAAAATTATGAACCTAATGTTTAAATAAAACTAATTAGATATTTCACTTTATCTTCATATGACATGGAGTAAAAAATATTATCATAATTAATTATGAAAAGAAAGTGTCAATAATGGGTGGAAATCTAGATTCTACAAATCCCAAAATTTCATTAGTTAATTCATCAGACTAGAGGGAATGACCAATAAGTAATATATTCTATAACTAATCTTATATTTGGTGACTAGTTTTTATAAATTTCTCACCCTTATCTAGAGATAAACAAATCTAAAATCTATTTTATATAACAACTAAGAACCATTTAGACGATCAAAAAATAATTCAATATAGAGAAGTAAACACCAGTTCTCAACTATCACCTAGTTCATCTTATGAAAGTACACACACAACCACAAAGAATAATCCACCTAATTAGAAAATAGAAATGGAGAAAAAAATTATATGCAATCAACCATATTAATCCCTAAGACTCAAAGTACTCAAGTTGACCCATAAACTCCCATAACTTTATAGGATCCATCTTGTAAGGTGGAATGTGAATATATTCTGCTCCTAAAATGATCTTGATAAGAAATTAAACCTATATCTTGGGCGCAAAACCTCATAAATTTTTGGGTAATACATATTTTAACATATAAAACAGGTGTTGGAAAACTCCTTTCAATGATCTTCAATCAAACAATAAAAATATTGAAACCTGAAATGAGATCCTACCCAACTGTTGATGGTCAATTACCGTATGACCTTCCAATAAGTCATATTATCAATCACGAATGTAAGTATCATACTTGAGAAATTTTATGGATAATCATTTAATGATATAATGGATATGGGAATGAGTTTATAAAGAAAAACCCTTCCAAATAATTATGTTGAAACAAGTGATCTCAAATATGAATAGACCCCCAAAATTCTAAAACCACCAGTAAAATGGATACACTCCATACACTAGTGATTTCACTGTTATTGCACCCTGAAAGGTGTATCTATCAACCTCACTATATATAACTAATCTATAGTTATAACCAATCCATCCATTAACTAAGGAAATATGAATGAATGTGAGGCTCATGTGTCAAAACATACAGATGGTAACATAGAAGCTACCAAAATTAACCATTAGATAGTAAAATGTCTAACGTATTGGTCACCAGGATAAGCATAAATGGAATAAACCTAGCATGTACATATTCCATGAGTCTCTACCTGACTCTTAGGTTCTCTATTTCCATAATTACATTTATTTTCTTTCACCCAGGCACTATTTACTTCACTTAATATTGAACTATCAATCAAACTCTAGATACCCACATATCCTTTCATATATGATCCAAATACACACCTTTCTAGACCCTATATCATTGTTAAACAATTGAGTACTCTCAGTATAACTTCAATATATGTACTATTTTACCATATGAACTTCACTACACTTGTAGTTTATCTCATTGAGGACAAATATGGATTTTCATTCTATAATGATGTCACTAAAAGGAATTTCCTTCGAATGAAGTAATAAATGATTCCCCAATTTGGATAACGTATCCATTTTTTCCCAAGTTCAAACTATTAATATGGAACTTCCCACATCAAAAATGCCCACTACTAATCACCCTAGGGGAAACCACCAACCCCAATATTTAAACTAATATTGACTTCATCTTAGTAATGAGTCGTTGATTTAGATCATGTAAAAAATATGGAAATAAATATAGATTCACCGAAAATCAGACCATATGCCTTAGTAAATATATAAAACATCTCACCCTTTCCATATCATCACCTACTAGAATCAAGGAAGATGATGTAAATGCTTGAAGTGATATGCATAATCCATCAATGGAATACAACCCTACATGAGGTGTATAAAATTCATAGCCCTCTTCACCCCCGGGTTATAATGAAAAATATAAATAAAAAATTGAAAAAACACTATTAAGTTGAATATTTTATTTATAATAAATGATATAATTTCCTCACATTGTGTTAAATATGTTTATTTATAAAATATTTGGGATTAGATCATTCATTTGAATATTTGATGAAAATTCCAGTTTTACCCTTTATAGTTCACTGTAGTATTTCAAAGATAAATATTTTTATATTTATTATTTGAATTTGACATTTTGTAACAGTGTTCCTAACTTAATTATCTACAACTTTTATTCAGGACACGAGATCAAAATAATGCAGTTTAATGGAGTAATTGGGCCATCAAGTCAAAGCTGGGCTGGACTCGCCAGAATGGATAAGCTTCTGTATTGCGGCCATAACTCCTACATATAGGCTTGTATTGAGCCCATATGTGGAGAGTAGATAGAGGACTCATATACTAACATTTGATCTGTAACACCCCAAGCTTCCTCGGTACTCTTCTCCTTGAATAATATAGTAGCGTGTGTTGTACGCAACTTCGAGTACTAACACACACCACAACCAATCAAAGTAGCCGTTATGAATAGTAATACCTAATTTTTGAAATTTTATAAACCTTATTTTTCCAAATGGACTTCGTTTTTGTATTCGTAATATCAAAATTATCCTAAGTTGAATTTTTTGTAACTTTCTGAGAACTTCCAATTTTTTATGATTAGTGAAAAATACTTAAAACAACTTTTTTAATCAAAATAATTTATTATGATAAATTATACTATTTAGTGGTTTTAAAGTATAATTAGAATATATTTTTACCATTTTATCCAATGGTGGTCATTAGAATTAATTTAACATTGAAATTGGGCATGAACAATTGTCAATCTTTTGATATAAATTGTTTCTTAAAAACACGCTATTTGTTGTGACAGCGGGAATTAATTATAAAATTAATTAATGAAACTTATATGTTTGGAATTTTGTAAAATAGACATCATTTTTGAAATCGGAATATCAAATATAGCTTAGGGTGAATTTTTTGGATTTTTCTAAAAAACATCAATTTTTGATGAATAGTGAAACCACTAAGTGGTACTTATAAAAACGGATTTTTCATTTAAATGAAATATTACCACTTTTGTGATTTGAATTTAAAAAGTCCGATATACATGGTTGTCATTAAGAAGTAAAATGTGGTTCAATGAGATTAAAACAATGTTTTTGATGAATAGTAACTTTTAAGTTCTTAATCGCGATTAGAGGTAATTAGTGTTGTTTATGGTAAAAATAATGTTTTAATAATATGAGATGAGCTTGACACATGCCCTACCCTAATTGGATGTTCCATGGCCGACCAAGACAATCCAAGGGTCAACTTGGGGACCCCATGGAGCCACTTTAGTTGGAAAATGACATAAATACCTTTTATTTAATGTTAAAGTAAAAAATGACACAAACAGGAAATGTTTTACTAAAACAATTTTTACATGGGGTTATAAAAGTCATATTTTTTACTATAAATAGTCATTGTAAAGATAAAAATATTTCCTACATCATAGTATTTTTTTTATAATTTTTAGACATTAAATAAATTAAATTATTTATGACATCATGATGATGCAGCGATGACCTCATTATTTAACGATTTAAATAAAATGAAAGGATAATGTAAATATAAGGCTTACACTTGTCAAACACCTATTGGATGAGAATATTTCGAACCCTTATCACCTTAGCCTCGAATTATATAAGTGAGGGACCTCTAAAATCCGAAACTCATTTTATAATAAAGTGACTTTTCTTTACTTTCCAAGAGTGCCCCTCCTCTCCACTTATAAAAGGCCCCCACCTCTACCACCTCATTCACACTTTCAAGCCATTTGTATCGGCCAAACTCTGCCCAAATACTCTCCCAACTTCCCCCTCTTACTCCTAGAAGCCTCACTTTGGGCAGAACTCTTCCCAAGGAAGCCTTGGACTCAAATAAAAAAGAGTTACCCCATTTTAATGTAATGTCTTCTCTAATGTTGTTTTGTTTTATTTTTCTTCTCCAACCCCATAAACACTTTTTATTCATTTCTTTTGTAACAACACCAGTATCCTCAATATACTAGGATGTTTTTATAAGAAGGATTCGAGCTACAATTACACACACCTACATCTAATGGTTAATGAACATACTGTTTCTGTGGATGGCGAATGTTTGCCTCACGAAACGATGATTGTTCAACACTCATATAACACATCTAATGGTGGCCATTATGATGACACTATTTTTATATATGAAATATATTATGTTTCATTTTTCCTTATGATTTTGTATTTTTCATTTATGGCATACCTTTATGGTTTCCATTATGGGTAAACGCGATATTTTCATTTTAGGAAGTGCGGACTACCGCCCCCTCAAAGTGATTTGAATCGTTAATACCATATGTGGGATGTATAAAGGATGGAGTAAATGGTATTATATTCTATATTATAATGGAATTATATTATACATTTATATCATTATGATTTCATTCCATTAAATATGAAATAGAAATGAAAGTGTGTTCATGCGTACGTACGGCTTACCGTCTCAATGAATGATGCATTTCATTTCTTACCTCTAAATGTTATGTAATATTATAAATGAATGTATATAATAGATATATATTTTATATATGATATCTACATCATGAATATAATTCTGGATATAATGGATATTTCACCACATGAACAACTTGTAATTATAAGAAGTTTATTGTTGACTCAAGTACCAAAGATTGACAAAACGACCGTTATTAACTTAAATAATTACATAATGTTCATAAAATTTTAATAAGTTATATAAAAAGGATAATGAAATTGAAAATGGTTCTTAATAAGGTAGATATTAACTCTAGTTTATTATTCAGGAGGTTAAAGAACGGTTGAGTCAAGTCGGACACAAGGTAGGGGAACTTCTTAACCCAACTTCCATTCTTTGGGTTAATCTCCTACTTTCAAATTATGTCATGATATTATTATGTCCTATTTTGTATTTTTACTTTCTTTATGTGTACCTATAGTGAATACACATAATAGATCTATTTTATTTTAAAAATGATCTTTTTAAGGACTTCGTATCAATCTACTTTCATTGAGGCATATTTGGTTTTATACACAACTTTATTTAATACGGTGTATAAACCCCTTTGACTTTTACGTTTATTCAAAAGGAATATTTTTTTATACGAAGCGTTTTACTAAACGACAAAAAGGGAATGTTTTTATTTCTATACATATGCACTGACAACGACTTCTCCGACACCGTGCCCATTATTTGAGTTTCGGCTTCCTCTACAAGCCATCACGTTTTTTAATGTAAAATAAATACAAAGTTTTAACTTTCTTTTATTTTGTTATTGAAAATGGTTTTGAAAGCATTTTCATTATATCAATGTGTTTTATTGATATCTTGTGATTGAAATGTGGAAATTTTATGTTTCCTTTATCCATGTTTTATGTGATACGATTATGTTATGGTTTATGATATGTTTAAACCTATTCATATGAGGAATGCATTGGACTTAATAAGTGACGGGTGGAGCCTGCTATAGCTCCTCGATGCATCGGTAGGTCTCATGAGACAAACTAGTGTCTTGGCATGAGGCCTTGACAAAATCTTATTTGTGGTCTTGGCACGAGGCCTTGACTACGGGGTTATGATAGTCTGGCATTATGCATTCCATCATTATGAAAGTGGTTATTGATATTTCATGTGATTATTCAACCAGTAGAATATCCATGTGAAGAAGTAAATGGCATTATCTCATTTTAATTTTGCCATATTATGTTGATGTTCAAGTTTAAAAGGCTTTTGTTTTAGTTATACATTGCCTTAAATGTTTATGTTTATTTATGAAAGCTTCCGCAATATTTTTATCCTTACTGAGCATCTGAGCTCACCCCTTCAATGTTTTACTATTTTCTAGGATGTGAAGAAGTATTTTATGAATGACCTGCAGGGATAGTCAGAAGAGGATATGAGTGTGGACTATGGATACTTTGTTATTGTAGTTTTTCACCTTATGTTGTAATGTAACATTTATCAATGTATCTAGTGTTTCCAAGGCTACTAAACTAATCGGTCTTTCAAGACTTGATCTTTTGTGATCATGCCAATGTTACGAAGTAATGCACTGACTCTGGGCAGCTGGGGTCGGGGCGTTACAGTTGGTATCAGAGGCAGTTTAGTACTAACCTTGGAAGCTAGATTTAGATAAACTCTGAATAGAGAACATAGACCAAAGATAGACTTTGAGTATTAGTATTGAAGAACTTCCTAGAATTTTGGTATTATAGATATTTTGATAGTTTTCCGGGCAATACAAACCTGTCTGGATACGAGCAGGTAGAGGTGGCTCTGGCACAGATGTACCTAGGGGTAAAACCCGAAAACACCGCTTTGAGCTAGACTTGATCGGGAACTGGTGCATGACAATGGGCCTTGCAGCACTCTTGGTTACGACACTCTCGGGGGATATGCTTAGGATAATTCTCATTTTCTTTACAAACCACTATGAAGGGTTATGAGTATATACTTTCTCAAAGAAAACATTTTTATAATTATGGATTATGTCCATAAATAGTTCAATTTATGTTAAGTATTTTACAAGTATGGAATTATGTATTTTTATTCATAAACTAATCTAGTTTATGCCATTGTTTAGAAATGGCGCCTTGTGGAAAGAATGGAAACTGTATCAATGCACGCACTACGTGTAGGGATTTCCCTCCTGATCAAGATAATTATTGTGGATCTGGAGATACAACTAGTGCTGATCAACTAATTACCATACTGGGACAACTCACTCAGGTTATGAATAATAACCTTACTCGTATGGATCACCCTGATCCACAACGTGGAGGATCAATGTTAGACCACTTCATGAGGGAAAAACCGCCAACATTTAATTGGGGTACAAATCCATTATTAGCTGAGCAATGGATAAACTCCTTAGAGAAAATATTACATGCCTTGGGGAGTAGCGATAGGGAGAAGGTTGTCATGGCAGTTTACCACCTCACTGGAGATGCCGATCAGTGGTGGTTGCTGATTCAAAACACAAAGGAAGATGATGGTGTATCGAATATGGAATGGAGGGAGTTCAAAGATCTTTTCTTAGAAAAATACTTTCCTCGTGACCATCGAGCAGATATGGAAAGGCAATTTCTGAGTCTGAGGCAAAAAGAGGACGAGAATGTCGCAAAGTATGAGGCTAACATTACAAGGTTAGCGAGGCATGCTGCAGATTATATACGTAACCCAAGAAGTAAGATTGATCGTTTCATTGATGGGTTAAAACCATTTCCCCATCGAGCTTTAGTATCACAATATTTCTCAACATACGAAGATATTGTCTCGTGTGCTATCAAGATGGAAAAGGAATTCTCTAAGTCTTATGACTTTAAAGAAAAGAAAGAGAAGAATAGATCTTCTGATCAATCGGGAAATGGAAATAAGGGGAAGAAGAGAAGAGTTGAATATCATCCCTGCAGTAAATGTTGGAAGAAACACCCTGGTACTTGCTTGAAGGGAATGGGAGTCTGTTACAAGTGTGGCGAAAAGGCCACCAAGCTCATGATTGTAAGGGAAAGAAAGTTGTTGTGAATGTGGAATGCTATAATTGTAGAGAGATGGGACATTATGCAAATGAATATCCTAAGCATCAGGGGAACTTACCTCAGAAGAGGACAAGGGATCAAGGCCAAGCTTATACTATCACTACTGCTGAAGTTGAAGCTCCAAAAGACGTGGTGGCAGGTAATTTAATGGTTTCCTCAAGTTTAGAAAATACATTATTTGATTCTGGATCATCGCAT
The DNA here is from genome assembly GCA_963277665.1 of Viscum album. NCBI lineage: Eukaryota > Viridiplantae > Streptophyta > Magnoliopsida > Santalales > Viscaceae > Viscum > Viscum album. Next base: position 399,920,130 of record OY728131.1, on the reverse strand, counting down.
TGTTTCATATCTTCCTAGTTTTCTAAGAAAATTAGATATTTCCAGTTTGATTTAACAAGAGAATTATCAGTCAAAACTCCTAAGGGAAGTATTATTGCAACAAAGTTTTGTGAATCAGTCCCCATTAGAGCACATAACTATTCTTTAACCGCTGATCTCATTGTCATACCTATGATTGAGTTTGATCTAATCCTCGGTATGTATTGGCTTTCGGATTATGATGCAAAGATTTATTGTAAGAAGAAGGAGGTTACGATTTTTGATGATGATGATAAGGATCACCTTATTTTTAGAGCAGAATCGTCACCACCTAATTCTTATTTAGATCCACCCCAATGGCTCAACTAAGTTCAATTATAGGGGAGGAAAAGAATGAAATGACTAATAGAGAGTAAATTAATGTTCAAATAGAGGATGTACCTATTGTGAAAGAATTTTTAGATGTGTTTCCGGAAGATCTACCTGGACATCCTCCAGAACGAGAAGTTGAGTTTTCCATTGATTTAATTCCGGGATCGAGGCCCATATCGAAGACCCCTTATAGGATGGCCACTGTGGAATTAGTTGAACTAAAGAAACAACTTGAGGAATTGAGTAATAAGGGATTTATTCGCCCTAGTGTTTCTCCATGGGGAGCCCCTGTCCTTCTTGTTAAGAAGAAAGATGGATCTATGAGGTTGTGCATTGACTACAGGGAGATCAATGCTATAACAATAAAGAACAAGTATCCCCTACCTCGCATTGATGATTTATTTGACCAATTTCATGGAGCTCAATACTTTTCAAAGATTTACCTTCGATCGGGATACCATCAGTTGTGTGTGAAGAAGGAAGATATTCCGAAGACAGCATTTCGAACAAGGTACGAGCATTACGAGTTTACAGTAATGCCTTTTGGATTGACTAATTCACCCTCGGTATTCATGGATCTAATGAATAGAGTTTTCATGGAATATATAGATGATTTTGTGGTGGTATTTATCGATGACATCTTGGTGTACTCAAAAAGCTACAAAGATCATGAAAATCATTTGCGTATTATTTTGAAGACTCTTAGAAGGCATGAATTATATGGGAAGTTTAGCAAGTGTGAATTCTGGCTTCATGAGATTTCTTTTCTTGACCACATTGTCTCTAAGGATGGAATTTCTGTTGATCCTTCTAAGAACAAGGCAATCCAAGAATGGCCAACACCGATGAGTATAACTGAGGTACGCAGCTTTATTGGTTTGGCAGGTTACTATCGACGTTTTGTCCAGAATGTTACCCGATTGGCTAACCCATTGACGAAGCTCACACGTAAAGGGGTTAAATTTTTCTGGACAAAAGAGTGTGAAGAATGTTTTGAAGAACTGAAGAGAAGATTAGTCAATGCTCCTATATTGACCCTACCATCAGGGAATGATGGGTTCGTTATTTATAGTGATGCATCAATGAAAGGACTTGGTTGTGTCCTTATGCAGAACGATAAGGTTATTGCCTATGCATCACGACAGCTGAAAATTCATGAGCAAAACTATCCTACTCATGATCTCGAGTTAGATGCTGTAATCTTTGCCTTGAAGATATAGAGCCATTATCTCTATGGTGAAAAATGTGAGATATATACCGATCACAAGAGTTTGAAATATATTTTCTCACAAAAAGAACTAAACATGAGGCAAAGGTGATGGCTTGAACTACTCAAGGATTATGATTGCACGATACATTATCACCCAGGGAAGGAAAATAAGGTTGTATATGCTTTGAGTAGAAATGATCATGGAGTTTTGAACATGATGAGAGTGGAAAGGGATCCTATTTTCATGGATCTAGTAAAGATGGATATGGGAATCACCATAGTCGGTGAAACATCAAAAAAATTTCAAATGGTTGCCAACCCATCTTTACTAGAAAGGATAAAGTGTTATCAGGCCGATGATGAAGTGTAGAAAAATAAGATTAAAGCTGTGAATGATGGGCGGTTGAGTGACATTGTTTATGAAGATGGAATTTTGAAATTTGGAAGGAGACTTTGTGTTCCCGATATACCTGACTTAAAGAAGGAATTGTTGGACGATGCTCATAGTTCCAATTTCTCTATACACCCTGGGAGCACTAAAATTTATAGAGATTGAAAGGGAAATTTTTGGTGGGACAACATGAAAAGGGAGATTGAAAATTTTGTGTCAAGATGTATGGTTTTCCAACAAGTGAAAGCTGGAAGGCAACAGCCTGGTGGAGTATTGAAACCCTTTCCCATACCTGAGTGGAAATGGGATAATATTACGATGGATTTTTTCATGGGACTACCAAAGACTCCAAGAATAAATGACGCAATATGGGTCATTGTTGATCATCTCACGAAGTCAACACATTTTCTTACTATAAAGGAAGATCTACCACTTGAACGTCTAGCAAGACTGTATATTAATGAAGTTGTGAGACTTCATGGAGTACCCCTGTTGATTGTCTCAAATCGTGATCCACATTTTACATAAAGATTTTGGAAAAGTCTTCCGAAGGCCTTGGATACTTAAATTCGTTTGAGCACTGCTTACCACCCTCAAACAGATGGACAATCAGAAAGAACTATTCAAACCTTAGAAGACATGTTGAGATCATGCTCACTTGACTTTCAAGGAATGTGGGATCAATATTTACCTCTGGTATAATTTTCTTATAACAATAGCTTCCATTCAAGTATTCAGATGGAACCATATGAAGCGTTATACAGAAAGATATGTCGCACACCAACCTGTTGGGATGACGTTGGTGAAAAAAAACTTGTAGGCCCAGAACTGGTGGAGGAAACGATGGAAAAGGAGAAATTAATCCAAAACCACATCAAAGCAGCTCAAAGTAGGCAGAATAACTATGCCAACAACCGAAGGAAGGATTTGGAATTTCTGGTAGGAGATCATGTTTTCTTGAAGGTATCTCCATGGAAGGGAGTTATATGTTTCGGTAAGAAGGGTAAATTGAGTCCCAGGTACATCGGACCCTTCGAAATTCTAGAACGAATTGGGGTTGTAGCTTACAGTTTGGCAATGCCGCCAAGTCTCTCCAAAGTTCATGATGTATTCCACGTATCACTGTTGAGAAAATACATTCCTGACCCAACGCATGTACTCACCTATGAGGAATTAGAACTGGAACCCGATCTTTCTTATTGCGAAGAGCCTGTCAGGATTCTTGATACAAGAGAACAAGTGCTGAGAAACCGGACGACTCGTCTGTTAAAAGTTCTATGGAGAAACCATAAGATGGAGGAGGCAACGTGGGAACCAGAGGAACTTATGACGAAGAATCACCCAAGTCTTTTTATAAAGTGATATTATATGAAATTTCGAGGATGAAATTATTTGAAGTAGGGGATAATGTAACACCCCAAGCTTCCTTGGTACTCTTCTCTTTGAATAATATAGTAGCGTGTGTTGTACGCAACTTCGAGTACTAACACACACCACAACCAATCAAAGTAGCCGTTATGAATAGTAATACCTAATTTTTTAAATTTTATAAACTTTATTTTTCCAAATGGACTTCGTTTTTGTATTCGTAATATCAAAATTATCCTAAGTTGAATTTTTTGTCACTTTTTGAGAACTTCCAATTTTTTATGAATAGTGAAAAATACTTAAAACAAATTTTTTAATCAAAATAATTTCTTTTAATAAATTATACTATTTACTCTTTTTAAAGTATAATTAGAATATATTTTTACCATTTTATCCAATGGTGGTCATTAAAATTAATTTAACATTGAAATTGGGCATGAACAATTGTCAATCTTTTGATATAAATTGTTTCTTAAAAATACGCTATTTGTTGTGACAGCAGGAATTAATTATAAAATTAATTAATGAAACGTATATGTTTGGAATTTTTTAAAATAGAAATCATTTTTGAAATCTGAATATCAAATATAGCTTAGGGTGAATTTTTGGGATTTTTCTGAAAAACTTCAATTTTTGATGAATAGTTAAACCACTAAGTGGTACTTATAAAAACGGATTTTTCATTTAAATGAAATATTACTACTTATGTGATTTTAATTTCAAAAATATGACCTACATGGTTGTCATTAAGAAGTAAAATTTGGTTCAATGAGATTAAAATAATTTTTTTGGTGAATAGTCTCTTTTAAGTTCTTAATCGCGATTAGAGGTAATTAATGTAGTTTAAGGTAAAAATAATGTTTTAATAATATGAGATGAGCTTGACACATTTCCTACCCTCATTGGATGTGCCATGGCCGACCAAGACAATCCATGGGTCAGCTTGGGGACCCCATGGAGCCACTTTAGTTGGAAAATGACATAAATACCTTTTATTTAATGTTAAAGTAAAAAAATGACACAAACATGAAATGTTTTACTAAAACAATTTTTACATGGGATTATACAAGTCATATTTTTTACTATAAATAGTCATTGGTAAGCTGAAAAGATTTCCTACATCATTGTATTTGTTTTATAATTTTTAGAAATTATATAAATTAAATTATTTATGACATCATGATGATGCAGCGATGACCTCATTGTTTACCGATTTAAATAAAATGAAAGGATAATGTAAAATATAAGGCTTACACTTTTCAAAAACCTATTGGATGAGGAGATTTAGAACCCTTATCACCTTAGCCTCGAATTATATAAGTGTGGGACCTCTAAAATCCGAAACTCATTTTATAATAAAGTGACTTTTCTTTACTTTCCAAGAGTACCCCTCCTCTCCACTTATAAAAGGCCCCCACCTCTACCACCTCATTCACACTTTCAAGCCATTTGGCTTGGAAAAACTCTTTCCAAATACTCTCCCAAATTCCCCCTATTACTGTTATAAGCCTCACTGTGGGCAGAACTCTTCCCAAGGAAGCCATTGGCTCAAATAAAAAAGAGTTACCCGATTTTAAGGTATTGTCTTCTCTAATGTTGTTTTGTTTTATTTTTCTTCTCCAACCCCATAAACACTTTTTATTCATTTCTTTAGTAACAACACCAGTATCCTCAATATAATATGATTTTGTTATAAGAAGTATTCGATCTACACTTATACACACCTACATCTAATGGTTAAAGAACATATTGTTTCTGTGGATGGAGAATTTTGGCTCACGAAATGATGATTGTTCAACCCTCATATAACACCTCTAATGGTGGCCATTATGGTGACACTATTTTTATATATGATATATATTATGTTTTTGTTTTCCTTATGATTTTGTATTTTTCTTTTATGGAATAACTTTATGGTTTCCATTATGGGTAAACGCGATATTTTCATTTTAGGAAGTGCGGACTACCGCCCCCTCAAAGTGATTTGAATCGTAAATACCATATGTGGGATGTATAAAGGATGGAGTAAATGTTATTATATTCTATATTATACTTGAATTATTTTATACATTTATATCATTATGATTTCATTCCATTAAATATGAAATATAAATGAAAGTGCGTTTATGCGTACGTACGGATTACCATCTCAATGAACGATGCATTTCATTTCTTACCTCTAAATGTTAAGTAATATTATGAATGAATGTATATACTGGATATATATGATATATATGATATCTAAATCATGAATATAATTATGAATATAATGGATATATAACCACATGAACAACTTGTAATTATAAGAAGATTATTGTTGACTCAAGTACCAAAGATCGACAAAACGACTGTTATTAACTTAAATAATTACATAATGTTCATAACATTGTAATAAGTGATATAAAAAGGATAATGAAATTGAAATTTGTTCTTAATAAGGTATATATTAACTCTAGTTTATTATTCAGGAGGTTAAAGAACTATTGAGTCAAGTCGGACACAAGGTAATGGAACTTCTTAACCCAACTTCCATTCTTTGGGTAAATCTCCTACTTTTAAATTATGTCTTGATATTATTAGGACCTCCAATGTTGGAGGATGGGTGGTTCTTCGGCGACGGCGGTTTGTGCTCCAGAGGGTGGTTCTTCGGCGACGGCGGTGTGTGCTCCAGAGGGTGGTTCTTCAGCGTCGGCGACTGTTCCGGCGGGGTGTTCTTCTGCTGCAAATAGCGTTCATGTGGACGGAGCATCTGTGCCAGCTTCTGGATTGTTACCAGGAGGCGGTGAGGCCATGGATGGTGCTGGGGCTGCTTTGAAGGTTTCTTTCAAAGATGCTCTATGCGGAACGGTCTCCAAGGGCTCTGCGGGCGGTCTCTTTCCTGGAGCGTCTGTTCCAGAGATACCACCGGTGGAGGTGTTGAGCCGACCCTCTCGGCTGGTGGAGGGGGTCCCGGTGGTGAGCTTTTCGGCCCAGGAGCTTCGAGAGGCGTCTTCCTTTCATGACCTTTCTCTGGTGGCTCGTTTTGGGCATAATAAACCCTCTTTGAGTTTTTTCCGAAGCTTTGTGGGTTCATGGGGGCTGTCCTGCCCGGCGGCGGTGTCAGAGTTCTCTAGGGTTGCGTTCTGCATTCATCTAGCCTACAGGGAAGACTTTTTTAAAGCTTGGATGAGGAGGTCCAGGGTGTGTGGTTCGTGGCGCTTCTCATTGACGAGGTGGTCCTGGGATTGCCATTACGGGCGGGAGTCTCCTGTGGATGCTGTGTGGTTATCGCTTTCAGGCCTACCTCTACCCTTACATAACCCGGGGATGCTGAAGGTTGTGGGGAATGCTCTCGGTACTTTTCTGTGTGCGGATGCCGATACGCGGTGTCTTCAGGCGGCCTCTAATCCTTGTATCTGTGTTGAGATGGACCTGTCTGTAGATCGGCCTTCTTGGGTTTTGGTGGAGTCGGAGGATGGTTTTTCCTGGAGGAAGAGACTCTTCTATCTCCAGGGGTCGCGATTTTGTGTCGGCTGCGGTTTGCATGGCCACAGGGTGGCATCCTGCCGGAGGCGACGGGATGCGGCGGAGGCTCCCCGGCGGGGCAGGGTGGCTGAGTCGGGTTAGGACCCGCCTGTCTCGGGTCTCAAGGAGTTGGGTGCGGATAACGTTAACCCTCGGTTCATTTCAAATTCAAATTTGCCTTCTGTTCCTCGTGCGACAGAAACAGCGGAAAAAGAAAAAGATTCTGACATGATCGGCTCGCGGTCGGCATCTACGGAGGAGGCTTTGGATCTCATTTCCTGGTCTCCTGGGCCGGTTCAGAAACTGTCTCCCTCGTGCAGCAGGGGGTCTCTCTCTCAGCAGGATCTGAAGGTGCTCTTGGCCTTCTCGTTAGGAAGCCCGTCAAAAAGGCTGTCTCTCCCACCCTCTTCGTTCTGTATCTCTGCGCAGCTGTCACCGGAGTTCATCTAATCGTCCCTGGTAAGTAAGCTGACTTTATCCTCGAATGGAGATAGGGAGGCATCTGGAATGTCGAGGGGTGTGGAGAAAGAATTGTTGGTCGCTCGTCTGTCGCCTCAGCGACGTTTGTTGGATCCTTTGGCCCTTGGGAACTTGGAGGCAGGCGGATCGGACGTCCTCCCTTTGGGAAGGAAGCTTCAGTTGGAGGAGGAGGTGAGTCCTCTAAAGAAGGTGACTCTCTCACACAAGCGAAGTTTTGGTGAGGATGGTGGCTCTGGTCCCACGACGCGCTCCAAGGCCAAAGGGAAAGAACTGGTTGCGTTTCCCTTCTTACATCCCTCACCATTGAAGAGGGCTCAGAAGGGCTCGCGGTAATGTTATCACTCATTATTTGGAATGCACGGGGTTTTGGAGCCCGTGCTAAGCGTGCCTTTTTGGCATCGGAAGGCAGGAAATCCGGGGTATCATTGTTTGTGATTTTAGAACCGAAGCAGAGCCCATGTAAGTTGGAAGGGTTGGCCCAGAGCATGGGGTTTTCAAATTCCTTTCTTGATGGAGCTGTCAACTCGCACATCTGGATTGGTTGGAGAAGCAACATCTCGGTAAAGATCAGGAGAATTATGCCTCAGTGTATTAATGCAAGGATTGTGGTGGGTAATTCTTCCCTCCTTTTCACGTTTGTCTATGCGAGTACGGTGGTGAACAAAAGAAGGGAGTTATGGAGACATCTGGAGGCGCTACATGCTGTGTCTATGCCGTGGTTTGTGGGAGGGGATTTTAATACCATTTCTGAATTCTCTGAAAAAAGGGGTGGATCGGGATGGAACCGGGAGAGCACGCTTGAGTTCCAGGAGTTCTTGACTCGCACGGGGTTGTTAGATCTGGGCTTCAGGGGATCCAAATATACATGGTGCAATAATCGACGTGGTTCTAACCGCATCTGGAGTAGGCTGGACAGGTGTCTCACTAATGTTCATGGACTGGACCTGTTCTCAAGAAGTTCAGTAACGCACCTTCCACGTTTACTCTCTGATCATGCCCCTCTCTTGATCGAGGTACGGCGTGAAACCGTGCTGGGTAGGTCCTTTCATTACTCTAGCGAATGGCATCACGACCCGGAGTTCATGCAAATGCTGAAAGATTCCTGGATGAAGGAGGAGAAGGAACGGTCATGGGGAGGGCTTGTGAACCGTCTCAAACGCTTTAAACAGGACGTTAAAGACTGGCTAACCAGACAACCAGACCCTGCCATTGGGGTGGCGGGTTTACAGGTTGAGGTGGGGAGATTGGAGGAGTCTCTACAGGAGGTCTGGGACGAGAATGTTTTTGTTATTTTATGTGACAAAAAGATCATGCTTGCTGAAAAACTTGTAGAAATGGAGAATGTTTACAAGTAGAGGTCTCAGGTACGTTGGCTAAGGGAGGGAGATCGTAACACAGCCTTCTTTCAGGCCTGCATCAAGGAGAAATGAAGCATGAAGATTAATCTAAAGCTTGAGGACGGGTCCTACACGTCTGATGTGAACATTGTTGGACAGTTGGCGTTGGAGCATTTCGAGAGCTTACTGGCTGGGATGGATACGTCGAGCTTCGAGAGGGCCGCGGCGGATCACCATGATTTCCTGCACTGCATACCCATGCTGGTTAATGAAATGGATAATGTTACTCTTTCCGCTATCCCTAATGAAGAAGAGATCAGGGAAGCTCTGAGAAGCATGCCACAAGAGAGTGCTCCCGGACCAGATGGCTTTCCGGCATCCTTCTTCAGTGCAGCATGGGAAATAGTGGGGCCGCGGGTTGTGCATGCGATTCAGGATTTTTTTGGTGGTGGGTCACTGATAAAGGGTGTCTCTGCATCTCGGGTAGTGTTGGTTCCTAAGATCAAGGAACCTAGCCTCTTGAACCATTTCCGGCCTATTTGTCTCTGCAATGTGTCTTATAAATTGCTGGCCACGGTCATCAACAAGAGGCTGGCTAGAATAATAACCAGGATGGTTTCGATGGAGCAGCACAGTTTTATTCAGGGCCGAAGCATTCAGGGGGCGGTTGGCATAGAAAGTGAATTGGTACATGATATTAACAAACGCACCGTGGGATCGAACATTATTTACCAAGTTGACATGAACAAAGCATATGATAGAGTTGAATGGAGTTTTATCATTCGGGTCATGAGGGCGTTTGGCTTTCAAGAATGGTTTTGCGACCTCTGCTTTAGGTGCTACTCATCTCCTTGGCTTTCGGTATCTTTGATGGGAAAGTGTTTCGGTTTCTTTAAATCTGTCCGAGGTGTTAGGCAGGGGGAACCGTTGTCCCCCACAATTTTTGTTCTGGCACAGGATGCATTGTCCAGAAATTTGGTTAGTGGCTTCTCGGAGGGCAGGTTGAAACCATTCCATGGGAGAAGGAATGCTATCTACATCTCACATCGGATGTTTGCAGATGACATCCTGATTTTTTTGAATGGGGGCAGTAGATCCTTGAAGAACCTTGGCGACATATTGGTCAGATATGGGAGGTTTAGTGGGCAGTCTGTTAACCCTTTGAAGAGTCATGTTTTTATCTCGGACAGGTGTTCCGGGAGGAGGTGTAAGGTAATCCAGGAGATTTTGGGGTGCAAACAGAAAAGTCTCCCTATATTGTACCTTGGGGTGCCGCTATCATGTGGGCGAATCAAGAAGGATCATTTCAATGAGATCCTTGACCGGCTGTGGGGTAGGATCTTCAGTTGGAAAAAAAAGATGATGTCGTTTGGAGGCCGGGTGGTTCTCATTAACAGCGTTCTCTTGTCCGTTCCCATGCATGTTTTTTCTGTTATTAAACCACCGAAAGGCACGGTGGAGAGGATAAAAAGTATCTTTTCCGCGTTTCTTTGGGATGCAAAAGCAGAACGAAGATTCCACTGGGCATCTTGGAAGCGGCTGGCCCAACCGGTGGAGGAAGGTGGAGTCGGCCTTCGGGATGTTGAGGTTACCATTATGGGATTGAAAGCGCGGTTAGCCTGGGAAGTCGTTGTAGGGGAGACTCTCCGGGCAATGTTTTTCCGAGCGCGATATGGCTGGCCGAGGGAGGTGCGCATGCAGGGCGTGACTGTTTTAGCGAAGAGCATGTTTGCTCACATTGAGAGACTAGCTGGCTATGTCTGGTGGATTGTTGGTCGGGGGGAGATTAGTTTTTGGGAGGACAACTGGGTCGGGGAGAAGCTGGGGTATCCGGGTTGCCCTTCACCAGGGATTTCTTTCAGCGAGGCAAGTGGCAGGTATGAGTTCATACAGGCAACCCTTAATCCCAGCCAACTTGAACTGTTTGGAAGCATTGTGATGAGCGAGGAGCCGGACCGATGTTGTTTCATGGAAACTAGCAATGGTAGGTACACTGTCGGAGGCTACAGGGAAATCCTTCAGAGAGAAAGCACTACGGGGGAGAGGCGGCCAGCTGTTTGGTGCAAGGAGTCGCCGGTGAGAATGAATTTTCTGGTGTGGAGGGTCTTAAATAGAGCGATACCAACGGAGGATAACATAAAGAGAAGAGGGGTATGCATGGTTTCCCGGTGCTACTGTTGTGAGCATCCAAACTCAGAAACGACGACCCATCTTTTCTTTCAAGGGCAATGGGCCTCTGACCTCTGGTCTCTCTTCAACCACTCCCCTTTTCCGATTGGTGGGTCACACTGTATTGAGGACTACTTGTCCGTCTGGCTTCTAGGTAGTGAGAACGGAACAATGGAACGGGTTGTCAGAATCATCATCTTAGTTGCGATCTGCTGGGTGCTTTGGGAGGAGAGGAACTAGGTTCGACTGGGGAGAAAAAGGTCATTGGTGTCTATGCAGGTCCAGCTGAAGTCAATTATTGTTGAGCTAGATTCTCTGGTCAAGGAAGGTCTATCTTCAGTGGCAGTGTGCAACCTGCTCAATAGGCCATGCATCCAACGTAGAGGAAAGGAGAGATGGGTGAGGTGGATACCACCGACTCAGGGTCTGAAGCTAAACATTGATGGATCCTGTTCGGGGGGGGGGGTTATGAGGGGTGGTGGGCTGCTCAGAGATTTTTGGGGCTCAGTGCTACTAGCGTTCAGTGCCTTTTATGGTCCGGGGAATTCTTTGGGTGCGGAGGTTCGGGCACTTCTATCTGGCTTGTTGGTATGCAGGCGGAGAGGGATGCAAGTGTCAGAGGTGGAGTCTGATTCTGAGTCTCTAGTGAGGATGATTCAGGGAGGACACTGCATTCCGTGGGACTTGAGTTATCTCATTCGTAGGTGCAAGACAGAAACTAATCAAGGCCAGATTATTCACCACAGTTGGAGGGAGTCAAATTTTGCGGCTGATGCCCTCGCCCGCTTGGGAAGACAGGAGGAGCCACTTGTGATCTTTGATAGTTTGAACTCCCTTCCCCTTGAGTGCGTTACTGTGGTGCAAGGTGACTCCCTTGTACTCCACCACTTTCGACCTCCTTGAAGGGAGGTTCTTTATTTCTCTGTGTTTCGGCAATAGTAATAAAAAAAGTACTTTTCGGTGTCATGATATTATTAGGTCCTATTTTGTATTTTTACTTTCTTTATGTGTAACTATAGTGAATACACATAATAGATCTATTTTATTTTAATAATGATCTTTTTAAGGACTTTGTCTCAATCTCCTTTCATTGAGGCATATTTGGTTTTATACACAACTTTCTTTTATATGGTGTATAAACCCCTTTGACTTTTACGTTTATTAAAAAGGAATCTTTTTTTACGAAGGGTTTTACTAAACGAAAAAAAGGGAATGTTTTTCTTTCCGTACATATGCAGCGACAATGACTTCTCTGCCGTCGTGACCATTATTTGAGTTTCGGATTCCTCTACAAGCCATCACATTTTTTTAATGAAAAATAAATACAATGTTTTAACATTCATTTATTTTGGTATTGAAAGTGGTTTTGAATGAATTTTCATTATATCAATGTGTTGTATTGATATCTTGTGATTGAAATGTGGAAATGTTATGTTTCCTTTATCCATGTTTTATGTGATATGATTATGTTATGGTTTATGATATGTTTAAACCTATTCATATGAGGAATGCATTGGACTTAATAAGTGACGGGTGGAGCCCGCTATATCTCCTTGATGCATCGGTAAGTCTCATGAGACAAACTATTGTCTTGGCATGAGGCCTTGACAAAATCTTATTTGTGGTCTTCGCACGAGGCCTTGACTACGTGGTTATGATAGTCTGGCATTATGCATTCCATCATTATGAAAGTGGTTATTGATATTGCATGTGATTATTCGACCAGTAGAATATCTATGTGAAGAAGTAAATGGAATTATCTCATTTTACTTTTTCCATATTATGTGGATGTTCAAGTTTAAAAGGCTTTTGTTTTAGTTATACATTGCCTTAAATGTTTATGTTTATTTATGAATGCTTCCGCAATATTGTTATCCTTACTGAGTATCTGAGCTCACCCCTTTCAATGTTTTAATATTTTCCAGGATGTGAAGAAGTATTTTATGAATGACCTACAGGGATAGTCAGGAGAGGATATGAGTGTAGACTATGGAGACTTTATTATTGTAGTTTTTCACCTTATGTTTTAATGTAACATTTATGAATGTCTCTAGTGTTTCCAAGGCTACTAAACAAATTGGCCTTTCGAGATGTGATCTTTTGTGATCATTCCAATTTTACGAAGTAATGCACCGACTCTGGGTAGCTGGGGTCGGGGCGTTACATGATCCTTCCGGAAGGCCGGCCAATTCACGCGTTTTGGTGGTCAAATGGGAGGTGCAATTTGCATTAAAATATTTTGCCAAATTTCCACATTCACACTTGAAACCGCTTGTAACCTCTCCTCCCCTCACCTCTATAAATTGGAGTTTTTCTCATTTGGAGGGGATTGGACGTGCATTGGGAGATTGGAGGAAGAGGAGAATTTGTTTCACCCAAATTATCCAACCATTGTAAGAGGGGTAACTCGTGAAGCAAGGATCCCCTCATCGAAGCCTCCTTCTCTTCTTCATTTTATAAAGTTTTCATTTGTGTAATAAACTTCATTGTTCTTCTTTTATTTCATCTCTTTTCATCTATTTTGTTTAAATTTATTCTTCTTCTAATCTTCCTCTTTGGTCTAGAATTCTTGAGTAGAAGCGTTATTTGGTTATACCCATTATAATCCTTTGCACATGCAAACCGCTTCTATGATGATTATGCCACCCATGGAAGAGTAGTCTTTTACTAATAAATATATCTTCTACCCTCTTCATTTAATTATTTTTAATCATTGAGCTACTGTAATTCACTTAATATGATCCATGAATTGTGTTTTTAAATTGTAAGAAACTAAGCAAGCAATTGAACAATTAACATAAAAACACGCGACGTCAGGATTTTGTGTAAATTGTGAGAGCGCGATCTTAATCGGTAATACAAGACCACACAGGATAAATTTGTAGAGTTCAAATATAATCCCTAAACACAATTCATCCTCATTTCTAGAATGGATATGAGCCTTAATTTACCACTGACTATAATCTAATCTTAAAACATCAATCAAAGCAGGGTGCTGCGATTGCATGTTCCGAAGTTAGCCTAGGGTTAAATTCACATCATCTTCGTGGTAAAGTTAATTCTCGTAGGGTTCGGGATTTAAGAAATTAAGGGATCATAATTAATTTAATTTTAATATAAATGATAATGATTAATAATAACGTGAAGAGGTAGAGTTAGATCTATTACGCCTTTTAAATTGATTTCTAAAAAAACATCTTCTTGTTGTGTCATTTTAATCAAAATTCATTTCAAAACTAAAAAAAATTGTACAATCTTCTTCCAGAAAACATATTCTTGATTCATAAACTACAACAAACACCAATCCTTTAAATTAGTGTTTTTATTTTATTCTCTTTTATTTTTTTTAGAATACCTCTAATAAGTTGTTAAATTTCACTTCCTCCTTTGAGAGACGACCTTGGTCAGCCACTCTGCTGCACCTAAGTACCCCAAATTACACTAATCATTTGAGGGCGCCCACGACAGCGCTCTATCAAATTGGCGCTGTTGCCGGGGAGGCAAGTAATTATTTCAATCAATTAGAGGTTTTTATTTTATTTTACATTTTATTCTATTCCTCTCTTCTTTCTTCCTTCTGTACCCAATCTGATTTTTCTTCCTCTTTTTTTTTTCTTCTACTTCTTTTTAGAACATCAACTCAAACTTCTCATGTTTATTTTACTATGGTCCACCTTCTTTCTTTTCATTTTTATTTGATCTATGACATGAACTAATCCTGAAGATCTCTTAGATCTTGACCCTGAGATTGAACGTAGCCTTAGGGCTCGAATCAGAAATTCTCAGTCTACGAGAAGTTTCAATATTCAACTAGTTGGTGAATTTCTCTCTTCTGGAAACATTGAAATTGGAAGAAATTCAAATTCAAACATAAAAGAGGAACCAATGGCTAGAAACAATGGAAATGAACATAATAGAACCATTCGAGAATTGGTTGCACCTGATGTTAACTATCAACCAAATTGTATTGCATACCCAAATCTCGAATCGGACATTGAACTAAAATTTGGGTTAATTCACTTACATCCCAAGTTTCATGGCCTCTCTGGTGAGGATCCCAATAAACATTTGAAAGAATTTAATATGGTTTGCTCAACCCTTAAACCAAGAAATGTTTCTGAAGATCAAATCAAATTAAGAGAATTCCCATTCTCACTTGATGGAGCTGCAAAAGATTGGATGTATTATTTGCAACCTGAAGATGTAACATGTTGGAATGATTTGAATCATCTTTTCTTGAAAAGATTTTTCCAGCATCAAAGACCACATCCATTCGAAAGGAGATATCGGGGATCAAGCAAGCACAAGGGGAGTCAATTTATGAGTACTGGGAGCGATTCAAGAAGTTGTGTGAAACCTTCCCACATCACCAAATCAGTGAGGAACTACTCATCCAGTACTTCTATAAAGGAATCACACCCATGGAGAGGAGCATGGTGGATACTGCAGCTAGAGGAGCATTGGTGGAAAAGACTCCAGTAGCTGCACGAGCATTGATCGACAAAATGGCCCAAAACTCTCAACAATTCGGTGATAGATCTACACCACATGTTCGAGGAGTACATCAAGTAAGTCCTTCTTCTCTTGAAAGTCATTTGATTGATACTAAGTTAGAAGAATTGACAACTATGGTGAGGCAGATTACATTGGCTCAAAAGACATCCCAACCCCCTCCTTCAAGGCCATGTGGCATTTGCACTGAGACAAGCCACCCAACTGATTGTTTCCCACAACTACAAGAGACAGAAGATTGTGCAGCAATGTTCCTTGGGAGACCATTTCAGCAGCAACAACAACAACCATATCCCCAAAAGAAGTTTGATACAGTATATAACCAAGGGTGGAAAGATCAGTCAGACATGAGGTATGGCTCTAGACAACAACAAAGGCCCCCTTTTCAACCCAACTTCCAGCAGTCTCCACCTTACCAATAGGGTTTCCAACAACCCCAAAGGAGATTCGAAGCTCAAACATCAACGAGTCAGCAACAAGGGAATATCCAACACAAGGTAGACTCTAACACTGATGATCTTTTGAAACAAATTGTTCTTAATCAACAGAATGAGCTGAAGAGTCAAGGTTCGGAGCTGAGAGAGTTGAAGACTCAAATGAGTCAGATTGCCACCGCCCTCTATGAAATTGTGAGTAAGAATTCTGGAAATCTACCTTCCCTACCCACTCCAAATCCAAAGGGGAATGTTAGTGCCATCACGTTGAGAAGTGGTAAGAAAATGAATGATACATCTGGACCTACCATTCCACCAAGATTCACCTCTACTCTAGAGAAGCCTCATTCCATACAAACTGATGAGCAATCCAAGGAGAAAGATAAAGGTAAGAAAAAGATTGAAAATGTTCCTCCTAAACCCCTTCCTTTTCCAAACAGGGTTGTTCAAACCAAGAAGATGGATGAAGAAGCAATGCAAAAGGATGTTTTGGACACATTCAAGCATGTGGAGATCAACATTCCTCTACTTGAAGCCATTAAGCAAATTCCAAGGTATGCAAAATTCTTAAAATAACTTTGTACCAATCGAAGAGGGCTCAAGGGAAATGAGAGGATCAACCTTGGAAGGAATGTCTCGGCACTCATTACACCAACTCTAGCAATTCCAACAAAGTGCAAGGATCCCGGGACATTCACCATCCCATGTACCATAGGGGAGTTGCACTTCTCTGATGCTCTTTGTGATTTAAGAGTTTCAATGAATGTGATGCCTCACTCTGTATTCTCTTCCTTACAGGTTGGTGAGTTGAAGCCAACAAGAGTAGTGGTGCAATTGGAAAATAGAGCTACGGCATATCCAGCGGGAGTTCTTAAGGATGTACTTGTTCGGGTAAGAGACATGATCTTTCCAGCAGACTTCTATGTGCTTAACATGGAGGATGATCAGGTAAGTTCTCATGCCTCCATTATATTAGTTAGACCCTTCCTCAAAACTGAAAAAACAATCATAAATGTCAATGAGGGTACACTTTCCATGGAGTTTGGAGATGAAGTTGTGATATTTAATGTTATGGATTCTATGAAGTACCCCTCAGAGGACCATTCTGCTTTTGTTATCTCCCATTTTGAACCACCAAGTAAAAACATCATGGAACTAGATTGTCCTATGCTTAGGGACATTATGAGTATTGGTTCTAGTTTGATGTCTAAGAGTACTTCTAGACCCTTTTTTAAGGAACAAGACTCTCTAAGATTTGATTTTGAAATGGAATCATATTCTTATTTTGATCATGTGAAATCTGATTATGACATGGCTATTGAGTATGCTGATGGATTTGGTGCTTTATTCTCTGATTGTGATGATTTTTATTCTGATACTGATGTTCATTGTGCAGATATGTTTGTTGCATCAATTTCTCCATCCATACTACACCCTCCTTCAATAGAACTCAAACCATTGCCACAAAATCTGAAATACTCATACTTGTTGAATGGTGAGAGATTACCTGTTATCATTGCTAACAATCTCCCTTTTGAACATGAAGAAAATATTTTGAATACTTTGAGGGAGAAAATCAGGGCGATTGGGTGGACCTTGGTTGACATATCAGGTATTAGCCCCTCCATTTGAATGCATAGGATTCTCATGGAGGATGGTGCTAAACCGGTGAGACAGCCACAAAGGAGACTCAATCCCACCCTCCTAGAATTTGTTAAAAAAGAAGTTGTGAAATTGCTCAAGGAAGGTATAATCTTTCCCATTTCAGATTCTCAGTGGGTAAGTCCAATTCAGGTTGTGCCTAAGAAAACTAGTTTTACTGTTGTTAAAAATGATAAAGATGATTTAGTTCCAATGAGGGTGCAAAATAGTTGGCGTGTGTGTATTGATTATAGAAAAACTAAATCAGACCACTCGCAAGGACCATTTCCCCTCCAATTTATTGACCAAATACTCGAGAGACTAGCTAGGAAAACACACTATTGTTTCTTGGATGGATTTTTTTGGATATTATCAGGTTCCTATAGCTCCAGAGGATCAGGAGAAGACTACATTCACCAGTCCCTTTGGCACATTTTCCTACCGGAGGATGCCATTTGGACATTGCAACGCCCCAGGTACCTTCTAGAGATGTATGGTGAGTATTTTTTTCTTATTTTATTGAGACCTGCATGGAGGTATTTATGGATGATTTTACAGTGTATGGGTCATCATTTGATGAATGTCTAAGTAGTTTGGGAAAGGTGTTGAATCTTTGTATTGAGAAGAATCTGGTCCTGATCTTTGAAAAGTGTCATTTTATGGTAGAGCATGGCATTGTCTTAGGGCATGTGGTGTCAAAAAATGGGATAGAGGTTGACAGATCTAAGGTAGACATTATTTCATCCTTACCCTATCCTTCATGTGTTCGTGATGTTAGATCTTTCCTAGGGCATGCCAGATTTTATCGGCGCTTCATCAAAGATTTTAGTAAGATCGCTCTTCCTATATCACGATTACTTCAAAAAGATTCTGATTTTGTGTTTGATGATTCTTGTAGGACTTCCTTTGATGAGCTAAATAAGTGTCTGACCACTCCACCTATCATACAGCCCCCACGGTGGGACCTTCCATTTGAGCTTATGTGTGACGCCTCCAACTTCGCGGTTGGAGCTGTCTTATCTCAGAGGGTGGAAGGACGTTCACATGTGATTGCCTATGCATCAAGGACATTGGATTCAGCCCAATCAAACTACACAACCACGGAAAAGGAGTTTCTTGCTGTCATATTTTCTTTAGATAAATTCCGTTCATATTTATTGGGCTCTAAAGTAGTTGTTTTTTCTGACCATGCAGCTTTGAGGTACCTCCTGAAGAAGCCAGATGCAAAACCAAAACTTATCCGTTGGATTCTCCTTCTTCAAGAGTTTGACATCGAGATAAAGGACAAAAAGGGGTTAGAAAACATGGTGGAGGACCACATGAGTAGGCTTACTCACACACTAGAGGATGACACCTTGGATCAGGTACCACTTCGGGACACTTTCCCTGATGAGCATCTCTATACCATCTCAGGTACGCATCCTCGGTATGCTGATTTAGTTAACTACCTTGTTGCTTCTGAAATCCCTGCAAATTTAAAGAAACATCAAGTCCAAAAATTAAAGAGTGAGTCAAGATTTTATGTTTGGGATGATCCATACTTATGGTGCATGTGTAGTGACCAAGTCATTAGGAGGTGTGTTCCCGATCATGAGTTTGAGTCCGTTTTGCATTTCTGTCATACACTTTCTTGTGGTGGACACTTTGGACCCCAACAGACAGCTAGGAAGGTTTTGGACTCTGGATTATATTGGCCTAGATTATTCCATGATGCCCATGTATTTTTTTAAGTCATGCTCTCATTGCCAACACACTGGGAACATTTCTAAGAGACATGAGATTCCCCAACAACCCATACTATTCTGTGAGATTTTTGATGTATGGGGCATTAATTTTATGGGTCCTTTTCCTAGTTCATTTGGATTTTTGTATATTTTGGTTGCTGTTGATTATGTGAGTAAATGGGTGGAGGCCAAGGCCACCAGGACTGACGATTCTCATGTTGTAGTGGATTTTGTCAAGGCTCAAATTTTCTGCTGGTTTGGAGTACCAAATTCCATCATCAGTGACCAAGGGACACAATTTTTCAATAGGAATTTTTCTTCCCTCCTTCAAAAGTATGGGGTGACACAAAAAACATCAACACCATACCACCCCCAAACAAATGGCCAGGCTGAGGTTTCAAATCGTGAGTTGAAACAAATCTTGGAGAAAATCGTGCACCCAAATAGGAAGGACTGGAGAAAGCACTTGGATGAGGCATTGTGGGCTTATAGAACCGCATACAAGACCCCCTTGGTATGTCCCCATTTCAGATTGTTTTTGGGAAATCATTTCATCTCCCAGTGGAAGTCGAGCATCTGGCTTATTGGGCTATAAAGAAATGCAACATGGATTTGGCCCAAGCTGGAATCCAAAGGAAGCTGCAAATTCAAGAGCTTGAGGAGATTATATTATCATCATATGAGAACTCAAGGCTCTAAAAGGAAAGATCAAAAGAATCTCATGACAAAATGATCCAACAAAGGGAGTTTCATGTTGGAGAGAAAGTCCTTCTCTACAGTACACGACTGAAGTTGATGCATGGTAAGTTGCATTCTAGATGGTTAGGTCCTTATGTTGTGACTAATGTTTTTCCTTATGGTGCAGTGGAGATCACACAAGAGGACACTGGAAGGAGCTTTACAGTCAATGGGAAACATTTGAAGAGATACATTGAGGGACTTCCTACTGATGTAGTGGATTTTATCACACTACATGACCCCATCATCACTTGAGCACATTAGGCTGTTCCTAACCATTTCACTTTTATATTATTTGTCCTATTTAAAAATTCTACATTTCATGTGCATATATCATCTCATAGGTTAAAATTGAGGACAATTCAATATTTTATGTGTGGGGGAGGGAACCTTTTAGTTTAGTAATTTCAATTGCTTTCCTGTTCAAAAAAAAACCAAAAAAAATTGTGTGTTTTTCAAATTTTGTGTGTTTATTTTACAATTTTCTGTGTGTTTTTGAAACTTTTGGGCTGAAATGATTCTCATCACCATTTTTAAATCCATATCAATAAGTGAAACAATTTACCCCCTGAAACTAAGCTTAAATGAATGCTGAAATGACTTTGTTTCAAGTTCAAATATTTAGTAATTTCATGAAAAGTACGATGAATTTTGAATCTCATGACAATATCACTATCTTTATATTTGAAATCTCTTTTCGGTGAGGCTTCTAAACCATTATTTTCATATACATTCACCTCACTTCTTGAGAGAACCAAACCATACTTGATTTAACCAGAATATGATCAATTCCTGTCAAAACACGAGGGTTTGAGGTACTTATGTTTAAATGATTGAGGCATTTGTTTGGTATTAAAGACCCTATTTCAGAGAATCCTTTTTTATAATGGACTACCTTGAATATTTAATCCTTGTATCCCTTAGAAGCCATGAAAAACCTGTTATGTTAGCCACATTACAAGCCAATTTTCCCTATCCAACCAACTCTTGAAGTGAAATTGCATAATCTAGTTGATCTTAAGAGTGGGGGAGGTTGTCTTGTGTTTTGCCACCACATTCTGTGATACTTTGGGAGGAAAATTAAATTCTGAAGAGATGTGTTTGCTGCTAAAGAATGTCATTATATTGAAAGTTGTGCCTTTTCTGGAGCTTTCATGACATGTGAAGTTGTGCATTTTCTGGAGCTTCTAATTGAGGTGGAAAGTTGTGCCCATCTGGAGCTTTCAAGAAAATCATGTTTGAGAAGATTGACATTTTTTATGCTGAAATGATGAATGGTGTAAACCTTTCATGATTTTTCATGATGATGGAGCTGAATTTATACTATGGGGATTGAAGAGAAGAACATATTTAAGTGAAAATTAGATTAATGCAATTTTTCTTCAAAAGAGTCAAGCCCTCCTCATTCAGCCATAGATTTTTTCAAATCTTAATCCTACCAACCGAAAGCCACAGAACAACCCTGAAAATTCATCCTAATAAACATATGTCCTTAACTCACATCGGGTAGTGATGTAGGAATCTATCAGGCCTATGGTGACCCTTGTATGAGTTTGGATGAGAAAGATATTGCAAAAAATTGATATTTGAGTGATGAGAGAAAATTCAAGTGAGGTAAGTGTTTAGTGCATGGGCGGATAAATGAAGTGGAAATATATTGAATGATATAAATGGAGAACTTGAAATAAGGTTTTTTATGAGGCATGATATCTTTTGATTCTTGGTGTGAAATTGATTTATCTTAAGGATATGTGTTTTAAAATTGGTTTTGATTTGATATTGATGTTTACTTGATATGAGGTTTTGCCCAGGTGTGCAAAAGTGTAAGTGTGGTGGAGTTGATAAAACACTATTTTATTGAATATTTTATTGATAATAAATGATATAATTTCCTCACATTGTGTTAAATATGTTTATTTATAAAATATTTGGGATTAGATCATTCATTTGAATATCTGATGAAAATAACAGTTTTACCCTTTATAGTTCACTGTAGTATTTCGAAGATAAATATTTTAATATTTATTATTTTAATTTTAAATTTTTTAACTGTATTCCTAACCTACGTATCTACAACTTTTATTCAGGACACTAGATCAAAAGAATGCATTTAAATGGAGTAATTGGGCCCTAAAGGCAAAGCTGGGCTGGACTCTCCAGAATGGATAAGCTTCTGTATTGTGGCCATAAATCCTACATATGGGCTTGTATTGAGCCCAAATTTGTAGAGGAGATAGAGGACCCATATACACACATTTTATCCTTATGGAAGGCCGGACAATTCACGCGTTTTGTGGTCAAATTGGTGGTGCAATTTCAATTAAAATATTTGGCCAAATTTCCACATTCACACATGAAAACACTTGTAACCTCTCCTCCACTCCCGTCTATAAATTAGAGTTTTTCTCATTTGGAGGGGTTGGGAAGTGAATTGGGAGATTGGAGGCAGAGGAGAATTTGTTTCACCCAAATTCTCCAACCATTGTAAGAGGGGTAACTCTTGAAGCAAGGATCCCCTCATCGAAGCCTCCTTCTCTTCTTCATTTTGTAATGTTTTCATTTGTGTAATAAACTTCTTTGTTATTATTTTATTTCTTCTCTTTTCTTCTGTTTTGTTTAAATTTATTCTTCTCTTAATCTTCCTCTCTGGTCTGGAATTCTTGAGTAGAAGCGTTATTGGGTTATACCCATTATAAACCTTTGCACATGCAAAACGCTTCTACGATGATTACGCCACCAATGGAAAAGTAGTCTTTTAGTAATCAATCTATCTTCTACCCTCTTCATTTAGTTATTTTGAATCATTGAGATACTGTAATTAACTTAATATGATCCATGAATTTTGTTTTTAGATTTTAATAAACTAAGAAAGCAATTGAACAATTAACACAAAAACACGCGAGGTAGGGATTTTGTGTAAATTGTGAGAGCGCGATCTTAATCGGTAATACAAGACCACACATGATAAATTTATGGAGATCAAATATAATCTCTAAACAAAATTCATCCTCATTTCCAGAATGGATATGTGAATTAATTTACCACTGACCATAAGCTAATCTTAGAACATCAATCAAAGAAGGGTGCTGCGATTGCATGTTCCGAAGATAGCCTAGGGTTAAATTCACATCATCTTCGTGGTAATGTTAATTCTCGTAGGGTTCAGGATTTAAGAAATTAAGGGATCATAATTAAGTGAATTTTAATATACATGATAATGATTAATAATAAAGTGAAGAGGTAGAGTTTGATCGATTACGCCTTTTAAATAGATTTCTAAAAAAACATCTTCTTATTGTGTCATTTTAATCGAAATTCATTTCAAAACTAAAAAAAAATTATACAATCTTCTTCCATCAAACTTCTTCTAGATTCATAAACTAAAACAAACACCAATCCTTTAAAGTAGTGTTTTTATTTTATTCTCTTTTATTTTATTTTTATAATACCACTAATAAGTTGTTAAATTCACTTCCTCCTTTGAGAGACGACCTTGGTCAGCCACTCTGCTGCACCTAAGTACCCCAAAGTACACTAATCATTTGAGGGCGCCCACGACAGTGCTCTATCAAAAACCATATTGAAATTCCTTCCAATACGAACCCCATATGCTTTTCGTCATGGACTAGTTTATCCCATATACACTACACCATTCCTTTAAGCATATAAGATTCAAAACTCATCACAAACCCCTACATTGTTGGAGGACCAAGACTAACAACTGTTGGGGAATGCTCATCACCATCCTCATGGAACTCTAAAGATGGTCAGTGTTGTGGAATATCTCAAAAAATATATAGAAATAGAAGTGAAACCAAATTATTATTTGAATTATCGATACAATTTTTACATAAATAAGTAATGAAAAAAAATTACTATTATTTATGTCGCAAATCACATTGTTATAACAAACCCTATAAATCTTACTAGTCCTAACTACCCACACATAGTGTCAATATCATTAACATATCATATATATTAGATCATATTTTATTTGATCCACTATAATCACAAATATAATAACTAAATATAAATTAAATGAAATGTCAATTACAAGTTACCAAGGAAATAACATTATACATTTTGATAGGAATTTGTTAAGTGAACCAATTTAATAACATAGATAAGTGATCATATATTAATATTATACCCATTTAAAAAATAATTTTTGTAATATTACACCATTATTTTATTGTACTTGATTGATAATGTTACACAACTCCATTATATGGAAAAACCCATATATATTGATATTGATTTTTTAGATAATTTACCCAGTATTGTAACATTGTAACCAATCACAAGTAATCATGCGAATAATATGTGGATCATGTCTTCCTAATGTGGTACATGAAAACACACCATGTTACTATTCTAATCATAGGGATGATATTTATTAAATCATAACTCAAAATGAATTGTCCCATATGTGGTGAAGTAATTGTATAAGAAAAAAAGGAATAGGAATAACACCCTTTATCCTAATAATGTAGATATCCCTCATATGTGGGTTTTCTACTGCCATGAACAATTTCCATACCAAGTCTGAAAAATATTCTATCTCATATCCTCATTTCTTAAACAATAAGAAAAATTAAACAGACTATAATACTAATTATTAATTCCCCTAAGAAGGTTCGTAATACTATAGATGGTGTTGGGTGTTACAATACTTGAGGCGTGCCTCCACATATTCTAGAGTTTGTTGACAAGTAGGGAGGGTTTATGGTGTTAGTATAGGGAGAGTATACCCTTATATTAGAGTGAACAATACAAAAGAAATAATAAAAATGTTGTATCTCTAGGTAAATAAGGATAAGGTACAACATGAAATGTTCCTAAATATATACAACATATTCTATACAAAAAATCTAGGATATAAAATGTTAGTTGAGTCATGCAGAGAAAAACAGATCCCACAATGTGGTAAATATACAAATGAATCTAATAATAAAAAATAAAGGTAATTTAAAAGGATGAAAAACAATGAAAAAATGTTATAGATTCCACAATCAGTCTCATATACCATTCTCTACACCATCTAAAAATCCTCCATTGATCATAAAAAACTTTCCCTTTTTATGATCTTTAATTGTGATATCTGTTTGGGTACCAACAATAGTCCAAGATGTTTTTGAGTTAGACATTATAGGCCACCAATGATGACTTATATAATGACATATAGTATGATTCAATTCTTATGGCAATGTTGTTGCAATACAGGTAAGGATAAAATAAATATTTTTTATATTTATTAGAATTTTTGAATTATGTAATTATATTAGTTATAAATAATAAAACAAATAGTAGTATTAAATTAATTTCATATTTTGGTTTCTTGAAAAGTAATATTTTAAAATTAAAAAAATAATTTGAAAAAAAATAATTTTTTTTCATTGATCTTGTAAAAATTATCTTTTGATGAATTTTTAAGAATTTTCTAAAAAGATTTATTTTTCAATGAATACTAAGAAATAATCATTTTAATTAAAAAATATTGTGTCTTTTAAATTATTTTAAAATTATAATTATAATTTTGATTTTTTATAGAAGATAATTTGTTTAATATACGCTAAAATAATCAATTTATAGTAATTCAAATGAATTTTATACATGAATTTAGTATAAAACTTTTTATATATTTAAAACAGATAATTTTTTGATAAAATATTTTTCATCACATTTTACAATTTTGATTTTAAATTAAATTATACTTATTATATATTTTTAATATCAAAAAATGGATTCCATATTTTTCATCATGAGATCTAAATTTGGTAAATATACCCACATATTTTTTGTAAAAATTAATAGTAACTTTAATAATTTTTTTAATAGAGTAATGGGAAGATCTGGTCATTAAAGATTAAAGATAAAATGACAAGGACTATAAAATAAGCTCAATACAAGAATAAATTATATTAGATAATTATATTTCTTCCATTATTATCCAAATTTTTGTTATATGATTATTTTTTCTATTTTGGGTTTAATTATGACCTTTACAGTATTTTATGAAAGGAAAAATTGAGAAATGTCACACGCATGTATCTAATAACTACAATATTTTTAATAGTTGGATAAACATAGTATTTTTCAGTTATAAATATTCAATTTAAGGATAAATAATTAATATTTATCTTGTTACGGTATTTTCTATTTTTAGAGAATATATAATTTCATTAAATTCTTACATAATGATGATACTGTAATTATTCAATTAATTGGTAAATCAAACAAATGAAACTAAAAATATTAAAAGTAATATAATTTGAGATAATTATTGTGATAAATTAATTTTATAGATTACTACTACATGTTATTGATATATTAAAACATAATTTTTATTTTTATTTGTTTAATTTTAGTTATTATAGTCAATATAATGAATAGTTCTATAAATAGGCATTAATTATATTTAATAGTAAATAATCCTCTATGAAAATGTATACATTTCATAAATCATATAAGGATACAATTTAATATTATATGGTCTAAAATATCAATCATGTTCCATTTATGTGCCTTTTTATAATTTATACCTACTATATGTGCCCTAAAAAAGTAAAAACCCATATTATCATGGTATGTTTGAAAAGGGTTAATGAGGGGATATAACCAAAATATTAGGGTAAAAACATAGTAATAATTAAAAAAAATTGGATGAGATTATTTAGACCCATATTCAAAAATTATTCAAAATAAATCATTTTTGAGGCATTTTTAATAGATAATTAATTTATATTATTTCAACATATTATGATATTTCATGATTGCCCCTATCTCTTATATAGGGAACCACTTATGTTTAGTTATTAACCCTTAAAACACCATTTAACTAAACTGAGATATTCCCCAAAACCTTCCTAAAATCCCTTCCCATTTTATAGGGTCTTTATTTTGGTTATAATACCGATCCTATTGGTCTTAAGGTGTCAAGAGAAGGATACTTTCCAAAGAAGAGGTATACTTTTATCTACGTGTTTTAGTTTTGTTTCATCTTAAAACCAATTCAAATATTATTCATCCCAGAAATAAACCTATTTCATCCATATACTTATAATTTATTATATTAATATTATTACATATATTTTTATCCAACATCCATCAATTATGAAAGGAATCAATCATTCCTCTGTACAGAAGACTACCTCCACACAAACTGATGTAATTCTTCTTTCATCATTGACCATCATAGATTTATATAATGACAAAGATAAGGTATACATATGATATTAATTACATATATTTCATTATTAATTGATAAAGTATCTTTACTTCCTGAACTTTCCTTCCATTAAAAAATGATATTGTCCATCGTGCGTACGTGTGGACTACCACCTCCACGAAGCGATATGATTAATTTTTTATAACCACATCAAATGACATCAAATGTATGATATATATAAGTATATTTAATGAAATAATATGATATATATTATTTATTTATCATTCTTGAATGATATAATAATATTTCCCTTCATTCTATAATGATTATTGGATGATTGGAATGCTACTCATGCGTACATTTGGATTATCGTCTCCTTAATTGTATCAATTTTAATATTTAAATACCATATTTCCTAATTAGTTTTTAGGAATGATAATTATATAATTATAATAATTATAGAGATAGTAGAATAATTACCTCTATTACCGTAGTCATACATTCAATGTCATTTTTTACTTATGAACCAAATATCGTCAAATCATCTAACATAAACATAAATTATAATGTAATTTTATATTTCATGGTAAGAGATAAAATAAAATGAATAATAAAATCGAAAATGGTTCATCAGAAATTAAATAATTAACATAAACATATTACTCAATAAGACAAGTAATATATGTGATGAGTCATACTCAAGGTAAGGGTATTTCTTTTTAAAATATTGTTTTATTGATTCCCTTTTATCTCTTTTTCTTCCATATCCCTATTTTAAAAAAATAGTTTTTCTTAAAGCATTTATATGTGTATAAAAAATTATAAAAAATATATTATTTATCTTTTAACATTCATTCAATAGTTTTAAAAAGGAATATTTTTATCGAATTTTTTGGTTCTCATTACCAAAAAAAGGAAATCTATATTTTAATGTATACAGTAACAAGGAATTTTCACTCTACCATAATAATTAACTGATATTTGTCTTCCTTTTTAATCATTCATCAGTTATACAAAAATAATATTACCCTATTTTTTGGTATTTTGGTATCAAAAATGGATTTCTAAATGAAAATGATATTTTGATATCTGAAAGTATTTTTTCATATTAGTTTAATAGAGTTTTCTAAATTTTTATGATTAAAAGGTAAATAATTAAAAACATTTATTCATGATAAGATAGTTTCAAATTTTTATTTTATGATGTGTTGAGGCATATTATAGTTCATCGTATGATGGATTTCACCCCATTATATCTAAATATATTAAGGGTTATTCCACTTTATAGATCATCATATGATGGGTTATACCCCATTATAACATTAAACCTGACTTGTGATCCATATAATAGCTCTCCAATGAATTGGGTAATGATTTTTTTTCTAATTAATTATATTGGAAGTCATCCATATGGTTATTCTAATACTTTAGGGTTATATCATGGTTTTATGATAACTATGTCCCAAGATACCTACAAGAATTTCATATTTTTTCTTATGAGTTTTCATGGAAATAAATTGTTTCAAAATGAAAGGTAAATTTCATTTGTTTAAAATAAATTGTTATACAAATTTATAATAAAATAGAATATTTTTATGAAAACATTTTAAATGGATTTTCATGTTTCTCACTATAACAATAGTTTTTTTTAAGTCCCTTAATAATATTTTTGTTCTTATTAAATGTTTTAAAAAAATTCATAGGTATAAAGGCTAGGTAAAGGAAATTAAGAATCCATGCTAAAATCCATGAATATTTTTCCCAATAAAATTAATTTTTAATGTTTTATATTTCGGAAAAAATATATATTTAGACGAAGTATCCACCTTGTAAAAAATGGGGTTTTATGTAATAAATTATGACAAAATTATATAAAACTCTATTCATAAATGATATTTGTTAAAATAAAGTGAATTCTAGTCTATGATCACTATAATATGTAAATATTAAGGTTAGATCATTATAAATGAGAAATATAAACAAGGAAAATTAAAATAATGACATCACTGTCAATCATCGGGTTCTAGGGTGACATTGAAGATCAAACATACCTATATTAATCAGTGTCAGATATCTCTAACCACAATATTACCCTGGGAATATAATATCAAAAATTTACATTAGGTAATCATAGGCATAAAATATTAATTAACAATCATCAGATTATAGGGGATTAATCCCTCGAATAAATTCTTCACCACATGATATAATGGAGGTAATACCTAGAATCCAATAATTAGTAACAATATAAAATTCTTTAATATCTATCTAAGGTATCCCATTATCACCAAACATAATAAAACCATAGAGATTTTTTCCATATTATCCTATCATCAACACTATATCTAAGGGAGGTAATCCCTAGAATCACTAAATCGTCAATGATATTAGATCTTATATTGGAAATTCCTACTATCACATAACCATTAGAAAAACTAGAACCAATAGAGATAATACCTAGAATAGCATCAATACAGAGCATCACTTGGTCCATTTTAACATGTTAATTCATTCAAAATTCATATATCATGGCCATTAGAATTATTTAACTATTTTACTACATGATTGACACTTAGGGTTTTTCACTCATTCTGAGGTTATATCATAGCTATAAAAAATGTGATGGGAAATAATTAATTCAATCACCCCTTTTGTTTCCTCGCTAAATAGATTATTTTCTAGGTTTATTCTTACTAAATGTCAACCTAAGACTTATAATAGATTTTAATTATATTAAATTATAAGATCAATTCATTTATTTATAGTTTTTGGTGAATCTCATGGGATAACATTGCAACTGCACATCACACAAGAATTTAAATCAATATCTACCAAAGGGATATTTTAAATAATACCTAAATTATGATTTTAAAATATTAATTATAAAGTATTTTCAATATTTTAGGGATTAAATTTCCAAAATCGGAAATGAAAATGAAAACCATGAAATATTGCTTAAATTGGCATAAACAGTGTGGTACCTACAGATAAAAAATTCAATGATAAAGGGTTAATATAGAACACTGGCCATACCTCTATCTCCTTATAAAGAAAATTAGTGATTATTTGCATCATGAACTATAGGATAAATCACTAAATTAAATGATAAGAATGAGGAAGCTACATTTAATGGTGGTTTTTGTTGAGCATGGGGAGAGATATGTTTTAGTATTAAAATTTATCAATGGTCATTAAATTAATTTCTCATATGCTATACTGATGGTATGACCACATGGTTTTCCAAAACATGTTACAACCATTTGGTTGCAACTATTTCAGGAAGGTAACCTTTCACTTTCAAAACACATGGTTTCTTATACCATTCACCAACCATAAAGATCACACTATTTTATGTACCGTACCTCGCATTGTTAGCATGATAGGTTTGTAAAACAATGCATAAAATATTGGAACGGTGTTAGTATTTTACCCTCAATATCACATATCTTCCTAAGACACATCACACAGTTAGGGTAACTATTTTCTTGTATTTTTTACATTCCCATGGATTTGGTGAAGAGTTAGCTCTAACCATACACTAATTGTGCTCTCTATCTTGATATTCTAAAATTCAGAACTTTTTTACTCTAACTCTCAAACCACCCCCATAGCCACTCTTAATTCTAATAAATAATTCCATTATACAATAAAGAAGGAAAGATACCAGATTATGGTAATATTTAAAATAAAAACACCTCAATAATTTAGTGAGGTTTACATAATGGAATTATATATTGATCATGAGGAAACCTCATGTTAGGTCTTAGTGAACATATATTTAGGTTGGGTTGTCAGAAATATCCCAGGTAAAATCAGATAATTTGGTTTTTGTTTTTATAACTCTCAACATACCAAGATAATAATCTATAATTTATAATAATATATCCAAAGGTTGATTAAATATTCATTTATTTACTTATTAAACCTTAATTATTACCATGAGGGATAATTATATGATATTAAGATATAGTTCATCAAAATTAATGATTATATCTTCTAATATATCTCATATATTCATTTTATGATATTAGTGAAAAATATTCAATATATGATCTAAGATTTATCCATAAGGTATGTTTTTCTTGTGTTTTAATTTAAGACCTTGAATTTGGTCAATTAAATGTTTTCCAAAGTCCTTACGAAGGCTCTATGGTGTTCTGGAGGTTTGGGATGTGAAAAGGGGGTAAATGAGTTTTCTGGGCAAGCCACATGGTCTACGCATGGTTAGACCTACCCATACAGACATCCTAGGTAAACCGTATGGTAGTAGGATTATTAAAAAATAGCCACATCATGATTTTATTATGGTTTGGAAAACTGTGTGGGTAAACTATGCGGCCCAGAAACATTTAATAAAATATAAAAAATGCAATTATGGGGAATTAAGTACCAAATTTGGATTTAACTCCTCCCACCTATTGAAACACTAGGAACGAACCATATTTCCCAAGAGATACTAATGTTTATTGTTCATTAATTCTACACTGTTTGGAGTGTTGTCTGTAGCTAAATGAAGATCTGGGCAAGGCTAAATTCCTCCTTTTTTTTTCTTTTTAATGTTTCTGGTTGGTATCTCTCTCTTCTATTCATCTGAAGCTCTAAAACCATTATTTTCTAGTGAGATATAGTTTGAGGATTCAAACGTGTGTTGAATAGGGATCTAAGGCCTTGATTAAGGGTTTGTTCACCAATAAATACAAGGAAGGTGGTCTAAAAGTGATATCCTTTGGTTTTTATGTTGATTTATGCATGTAGGGTTTCATTGTTGTCTCCCTTCTTGATGTATTCTTGATTACATTAATGATATGTTGTGTATTGGGTGTATAGATAATTAATTGAACCACTATTGATCCCCATGGGATGAAAGGTGGATGGCGTGACCAAATTACGGCCACCCATGGGGTTTGTTAGCCCTCTCGATTAGGCTAACAAAAATGTAAGATGAGAAATTGACTCATAATAATATAGAGGCACAACGATGAGGTTAATAGGTGTATATAAATGAGTTATAATGGATTGTTATTAGTTGTGTATGGTGTAGTTAAAGGATAAGAAATTTTTAGGTTGGAATTTAAATGGGTTAAATGGGAATAAAGGGAATATGATAGGGAATCATGTTTACACATGATTATATTTAGTTAGATAGGCATGGGAAATGGGAATCATGGCTAAAAAATTAAGTATTATATTTGATGAACATGATAATGGATTGTGGCATAATGTTAGTTTACCATTTATTGATATTGTGGTGATGTTGGAAAGGATATTGGCTAGGATTCTTTTGATGTGGTTAATTGTGGTGAATGATAAATAAGCATGTTCACAAGGATTGGTATAGTGGGGTATAGACTTGAGGTTCTATGCCAATGGATCGAGTTGGGCTGAGGTTCTATCTCCACCTATAAATGCACAGGTTAAGGATGTGTCCGAATTTCTATTCCACAAACATTTTCATTCCACCCGGACTGGGACCACAAGGTGAGGATAATGAGATTGTTATATGATGATGTATAGTGATATATGGCTTGATTTTATTACCATATGCTTGAGAATAATGAACATGCATAATCCATTGAACACCTTAAAAATGTAGATTAAATCATTAAATGCCTAATTCGTGAGCCTAAACTTAATAATAGTATAACTAAAAGGAACATTGTCTAGAATAACCTATTGAACTATTTAACATTACATTCCATTAATTTTTCACTTGAATGAACTATCTCCAATTGCTGGATATTTTATAGACAACATTGGTGGTTGACTAATAAGCCATACCCACACCCTCTTCGGGCCACCATTGGATACCCAATCATATTTCATGCTTTCATGTTAGGACAATGGAAAGGGCCCTATGATTGGGAGTTTAGTTGGACCTGGGACATGTATGGGTGTGGTTGTAGACAAGGAGTCCAGACCATTTTTGGGATCCTATTTTTGTCTTTTTGTTTTTTGGTTTTATTTACTTGTCCCTATAGCATGAAATGAATTTTTTACAGTTGAATATGGTTATAACTAGTTTGGGAATTTGTAATTTACATATGTTATTGATTGTTTCCTTTTTTTGTCTATTTGAAATCTTATCTGCTATGGATTACTCTGGTAAAGAGGGTACAATCTCCCCATATATCCTATAAGACCCTCACTACTTGTCAGAAACATCTCATTTACTAGGAGGAGTGATTATGGACATGTGTTGACCCATCTTGGGGAACTAGATTAGTGGCTTCATGGTCGGGAACATTACAATGTGGTATCAAAGGAGTTATTTTCTCTCTCTTACTATTTGGGGAATGAAAGAAAAGTGGTTATGAAAATTTTGGGCCATGGTAATGAGATCCTTCATGGGAGTATCTATCCCATGTACAAGGGAAAACCCAAGTTACCCTAAGAGGGGATGGTTGTTCATGTTGTGTGTTGTTATATTTGATGACATTTCACCATTGGGTGATGCAATTATTGTGTGATTTTATGGTTTTATGATATTTCTGCCATAGATAGGTAGGGTATCGAGGTTTTAAATTCATGAACCATTCCTTTCCCCTATATAGGTATGTGATATGCATGATGGTAGGTGCACACACCAGATATGTGTGCGTTATATAATGGTTAGGATGCATTTTTTCATAAAAAGTAATGAAATTGTGCCAAACCTGATATTATAAATGGGTAAAAAGGAAATTAAAAAGTGTATGTAGTAATTAAAAAGTGGTTCTTAAAAAATAAATATGTGTATTAACATGTTTTAAGAGTAAATTGAAATATATAAACTATTTTTGACTTGGGTAAAAGATAAGACTTGTAACCATGTGAATTAGATACCGTGTATTCCATGACCTTATGAGAGATGGGATGGTGTAGTGATTCGCCTATGAATGTGATCTCTTGGGTAGTTTATGTGAAATAGTTTGGTTATGTCAATTGATGAGACTACCTATATGACTTTTCCCTTCATAAAAGTGTTATAGTTGCATTTTATAGCTCATGTTTGGCGTTGTAATGAAAAGCCACCTCAAAGACGTGTGCTAGATGGGCGACATGAGGAAGTTTCTGAGAACACTCCTCAATTAGTGGTGCAGATGAATGTGGTTATCTAGGATGATACAGAAGATATGTTATGTGAGAATGTTGTTCAGTTTATACAGATTATGGAACAAGACCTCGGGCCAGTTGCATCGAGTATGTTTGAGCTGACCAGTGAGTTCCAGCTGTAGCACCCTCCAACCTTTACTGGCTAGGGTGGTCCAGAAGTAGTCGAGTTTGGAATAGATTCAATAAAAACTATTCTAGATCATCTAAATAATCCTATCAATAATCAAGTATTGTTGGCAGCCTATTTGCTGAGGGGTAAGGCAAAATGTTTGTGGGACCTCATGGTCCAAACTGAGTAGGATGAAGGAATGATGTGGAAGGAATTTCAAGAGTTGTTCATTGAAAAATTCTACCAAAAAACTTGCGGAAGAAGAAGTCTAGAGATTTTATGAAGTTAACTTAGAGGACAATGTCTATAATGGACTATTCCAATCATTTCACTGATCTGAGATGCTTCGTTCTAACGTTGACATGACATGAGGTAGCCATAGATAAATACATCCAGGATAGACTGAGACATGATATTAGATTTCAGTTTAATATATTTCATCTGAAAATGTTTTATGAATTTGTGGATCAAGCCCTTATCTCATAAGGTAACCTGAAGTGTGCTTTAGGTTGTGAACATTGTGGCACCAACTAGGAGAGAAAGTGGTGCGACTTTCAAGAGTATGAAGAATCATTTCAGAAATTTTCAACAATGTGGATGTGTGAGGAGCATTCAGAAGAGGGGGTAAGCTTCCTAGGGCGGAGAACATGTCTTCTGTTATCAGTGTGGTAGGATGGGGCACAAGTGTTACCAGTGTCCCCACCCAACAATCTAGTTCCAAGCATGTGGCAGGCTAGGCCACATGTAGAGGTTATGTAGAAACCCTCAATAATTAGAAAATGATGGAGGTCTAAGGCAGATGTTGTGTGTAGGTAGGGGGCTGGTTACCTCTTATTAGGCAGGAAGCTAGAGCTCCACAGGTCATATAGGTAGAGGTGGTGGACATGGAACATTGGGCAGAGATCAACCTTAACAATAGGGCAGTGTAGTGCAGGGAACTCCAGCTAGAGCCTAGGGTAAATAGGAAGGTCATCTTCATGCAGTTAAAGCTACACCTGATGTTGTTGAGGTAGTATTTTCTATCCATCAAGTTATGATTCTTGTAGTTTCAATGCTTTCTAGTGCATTATTTTCTATGACCTTTATGCATTCTTTATTTCCTCTCAGTTTGTAATTGTTTTGGGATTAACTGTGGAGATTTCATGTGGGGTAATGTCACTTAACCCTCTACTCTGGGTACATGTTGAGGACATCACGATGTGTAAGGGTTGTGCTCTAAAAGTTTGTGGATATCGTTTTCTATGGGCTTTTTTTGTTTTTGAAATGTTAGGTTTTGACCAAATCTTGGGTATGGATTGGTTGGTGTTATGTCAAACCCATATAGACTATTACTGATGCCAGGTAATGTTCACATATCTCACTTGAAGAACTTAGGTCTTTATTTGTGAGTGGGATGATTGAGCAGTCCATGCATGGCTGCTATGCAAAAATATGGGAGACTTCATATCCCAAGTGGCATACCATATGTTGGATGATAAGGAGAACGTATATCCAGTCATTCCTTTTGTTGTGGACTAGTTTCATGATTTGATTCTTGAGTACTTATCGGGGTTACCACCTGAGAGAGATGTTGAGTTCACAATTGTGTTGTTATCAAAGGCAATTTCCATTCCACCCTTTCGAATGGTTCCATCAGATCTCCCTGAACTGAAGGTTATGTTAGAGTAATTGAAACATAATGGTTTTATACGTCCTAGTATATCACCTTGGGGATCTCTAATGTTGTTTTCTACAAAGGATGATGGATCACTGAGGCTATGTGTCAATTATATTAAGCTGAACTAGATGATCGTTAAGAACCGATACACTCTTCCTAGAATTAATGAATTATTTGATCAGCTCAGAGGTGCCTCAGTGTCTTCCGTGATTTTTTAGAGATAGATATACTATCAGTTAAGGGTGAGACCTTCTAACATATGATGACCATCTTTTCAAAGTAGGAATATGTTGTATAATTTTTTTTGGGATGTCATTTGGTTTGACCAATGCATTGATGGTGTTCATGGACCAGATATTCCACAAATATCTAGATCTATTGGTAGTTATCTTTTTTATGACATCTTGGTATACTCTAGAACTCATGAAAATCAGGACAAACATATTGGAATTTTCATGAGTATACTAAGAAATCATAGGACTTATGACAAGATATCAAAATTTTAGTTTTGGAATGATGAGGTTCCCTTTCTATGGAACATCATTTCTGAGTCAGGTGTGTTGGTGGATCTAGAAGAGGTTCAGAATGTGGTATCTTGGGAGTAGCCCAAGAATTTCTATGATGTTCAGAGTTTTCTGGGTTTGGAATGTTATTAGCGATGGTTTATTATATTTTTATCTCATTTGGTAGAACCACTCACAGGATTAACCAAAAAGGTAATTAAGTTTGATTGGTCAGAGGATTTTGATAATGATTTTCTAGATTTAATGAAGAGTTTGACCACCACACATATTTTAATCCTACAAAAAATAGTAGGAGGTACACCTGGTTCTATGATGCGTCTGGTGTTGGACCTGGGGATGTGTTGATGCAGGATGATTGGGTTTTATAATATGGGTCGAGATAATTGAGGCTACATGAAATAAAGTAT
Source organism: Viscum album (assembly GCA_963277665.1). Lineage (NCBI taxonomy): Eukaryota > Viridiplantae > Streptophyta > Magnoliopsida > Santalales > Viscaceae > Viscum > Viscum album. The sequence continues at coordinate 399,883,314 of OY728131.1, read as the reverse complement.
CCTACTCATGAACTAGAGATAGCATTATGGGTTCATGAATTAATTGTTTGGAGGAATTACTTGTTGTGAGAACCCTTTACAGTGTTTACCGGCCATAAAATTCTCAAATAAATAATCTCTCGTTGAGATTTCAATCTTTGACAGTAATGTTTGGTTATGTACCTGTAGTGTTTTGATTTTGATTTATTTTACACATCATGGAAATGGAATATTAGTGATGATGCTCTAATCCAAAAGACATTGAAATAGGTGTTTCAAGAATCTAGTTCTGAATTGAATATGATATCCTTGTTTGCTGAGATGTATTTGGAGGCACAGGATGGGCCCAGGGAGTTGACCCTTGTGACTATTTCAGTTGGATCTACAATTTTCAGCAGAGTTAAAGATAGTCATTTGGTTAATCTTGGGTTTTTGGATGTTAAGGAATGTTTTAAAGGCAGGGATTTACCCTTCTGGTTGGACATTCAATGTCGATGGAGTTTGTTATGTTCATGGACATGTTTTGGTGCCAATAGATGTATGGGAGGAGTTCATGCATGAGTTCCACACATCAAAGTGGGAAGTGAATCCAGAATTTAATATAATGTACAGTGATCATAGTAGGTAGTTTTGGTGGCCTGGAATGAAGAGAAAAGTTATGAAGTTTGTGGCGCGATTCCTTACTTATCAGTAGGTGAAGACTGAACAACATTGTATAGGAGGGTTGTTTCAGTCATTTCTTATTCCATAGAGGAAGTGGAATGATGTCATGATGTACATTGTAGTGGGTATTCCGAGGAATCATTTGAATAATGATGCAATTTGGGGGGTGGTAGATCGGTTGAAAAGTGGCCCATTTATTTCTAATCCAGGAGACCTTTATAGTGGACTAGTTGGGGTATATTTAGGGTTGAGAAATAGTGTGGTTGTATGGTGTGTCAAGAACTATAGTTTCTAATCGTGATCCATGTTTCACCTCACACTTCTAGAGGGGAAAATAGATGGTTCTTGGTACACTGGTGTTTTTGAGTATGGATTACCACCCAAAGACTAACAGGAAGCCAGAGAGTACAATTTAGGTATTAGAGGACATGTTGAGAGCATGTGTTTTGGAATTTGGTGGTTCATGAGAAAATCATTTATCTCTTGTTGAGATTTCATTGAATAACAGATTTAGGCTAGAATTTAGATGGCACCTTTTGATCCACATTATTAGAGACTGTCTATATTTCAGTTTTGTATGTTAGAGGCCGGAGACTCTGAACTGTTAGGACCGAGTCTTATGTGGGAGACATCGGAGAAGGCTTTTTTTGATTCAAAGGAATATATAAACAGTTCATAGTAGTAAGAATTCATATGAATATCGATGTCATAGACCTCTTTAGTTCATAGTGGGTGATAGTTTGTTTCTTCGGGTGTCACCAAAGTTGGGTCCACAGCGAATTCAAAAGTAGGGAAAGTTTGCACCTAGATATGTGAGGCCATTTGAGATTCTTGACAGGGTCGGAACCGTGTTATACTGATTGGATCTTCCAAAATGGTATATTGGGATACATGATGTTCTTCCTAATTCACAATTCCAATAGTATCATCCTGATCTATCTCATGTGTTAAATTTCAAGGATGTCGAGCATGAGGCTAATGTGTCATTTGAGGAGAACCTTGTTTGTATTATAGAACATAGTGAGAAGGGAGTTCTAGGAATTAGGGTGCATTTGGTTCATGTTCTATGGAGACATGGAAACGTTTAGGAAGAAACATGGGATCATGAATCTGAAATATGATCCCTATGGCCCAATCTATTTTCACTGGGAACTCAATGATGCTCAGGAAGAGCAGATCAGGGATGAGCCATTATAAGGTGGGGAGGTTGTAAGATCTTGAATTTCTATTTATGGTTTGTTTTTCTTGATTTTAATTTTAATAACTTTATTTTTGTCAATTATCTGTTTTAAAACATCATTAAGAAGTCATAGGAGTGTTCTTGGGGTTTGGGATGTGAAAAAAGGGAAAAAATGTGTTTTTTGGGCAACCCTCACAGTTTGTGCATGAATTGACCTAACCATGTAGACAACCTAGGTATCCCAGGAAGAATAAGGATTTTCAAACATTAGCCTTTTTTGGTTTTGCGCACGGTTTGGAAAACTGTTCGAGTAAACCGTGTGGCTAAGAAACATTTAAAAAATTACAGAAATTACATTATGGTGAATTATTTACCAACTAAGGTTTTAACTCCTCCTCCCTTATTGCAACCTTAGGAACGAAACTATGCTCCAAAGAGCTCCAATTAGTGATTCTCCTTCAATCCTGGTTCGTTTGGAGTGTCGTCAATTGTGAAATAATGATCTGGGCAAGGCTAAATCCATCCTAGCTACTATTTCTTGTTTAGGGTTGGTTTCTATCCATTTTCTATATATGATTCTCTAAACCTTTTTTCAATGAGATATAGGTTGAGGCATCATAGGTGTGTTGAATCGGGATATAAGGCCATGATTAAGGGTGCGTTCACAAACTAATTCAATGTAGGATTCCTATAAGTTCTATGCCTTGGATTTTGTGTAGATTTGTGCATGTATGGTTTCATTCTTGTATCCCTTGTTTATTAGTTCTTGATTCCATTAATGATATTTGGTGTATTGGGTGTCTAAAAAATAAATTGAAACCATCTTGATACCCTTGGAATACAAGGGGGATGGATTGACCAAATTAGGGCCACCCATGGGGTGTGACGACCGTGCCGATTGGGATAACAGAAATGTAAGGTGAGAAATTGACTCATAATAATATAGTTACTTAATGAGGAGGTTAATTGGTTTTTTTAATGAGTTATAATTGATTTTGGTTAGTTGTGTCTAGTGCGGTGAAAGGCTAAGGGATTGTTTTGTTGGAATGTAAATTGATTAAATTTGAATAATGGGAATATGATAAGGAATTATATTTACAGATGAATATGCTTAGTGAGATAGGCATGCAAAATGAAAAATGGGGATAAAGGGTTTATCATTATAAATGATGAATGAGTTAATGGATTAATTAATAATGTTAATTTCAAATATTATTTATAATTTTCTTATGTTTTAATGGATATTGGATATGTTTTTTTTGATTTAGTAAAATGTGGAGAATGATAAATAAGTATGTGGACATGGCTCGATAGAGTGGGGTATATACTTGAGGTTTTAAGTCCAGAGGTCGAGTTGGACCAAGGTTCTAGATATACCGCTAAAGGCATGTGTTAGGGAAGAGGATACAGTTTTATTACCCTAATGATTGCATTCCACCAGGACTGGGGCATTGATCTGAGGATTATGATATTGTTATAATGTGATGCCTAGTGAGATATGAATTGATTTTATTCTCATATGATTGAAGATGTTGTAGAAAACAAATCAATTGAACACATGAATAAAAGTAGATTAAATCATGAAATTCTTATGGAGTGAACCGGGACTCAATGGTAGTGTAATTAAAAAGAACACGGTCTATAATGTCCTATTGAACTATTTATTTTCTCTTGACAGTAATTATAACTTTCTTGCACTATCTACTTTTGCAGGATATTTTGTAGACACCATTGGTGGTGCCCTATTCTGTTATACTCACACCCAGTTAGGGCCGCCATTGGATACCCAAGAAGATTTTATTCCTTCATGTTAGGAATAGGGTAAGGGCCCTATGCTAGGGAGTTGAGTTAGACGTGGGACATGTATGGGTGATGTTGCATACATGGAGTCCGGACCATTTTGAGGATCCAAATATTTTTATTTCTTTTGGGTTTTGTTCACTTGGCACTATAGCATATCATGACATTTTTTATATTGTATAGGGTTGTACCCAATTTTGGAATCGGTCATTTAGGCATGTTATTAATTGTTTCTGTTTGTTTTCTGCTATTTAAACTATTTTATGATGTGAATTACTCTGGTAAAGATGGTATAGTATCCCCAAATATCATAATATACCCTCGATGCTAGTCAAAAACCCTTGGAATATAGGGAGGCGTGTTTGAGGTCAGGTGGGGACCCAGCTCGGGGAACAGTTTTGTGACTTCCAGGTTGGGGATGTTACATTCCACTAGTATTAAAATTAATTACTATAATCACATAGATCTCCTTTGGGGGATCAACATTTTTAAAATATTATATACTTATATTCTTATTTTATTTCATTTTATTTAGTAGAGTGTTTTTTATGGATTTATTGAAATATAATCTAATATGGGATAAAAATTTATTTAGAAAAATTATAAAAATTGTTTTACATTTATTCAATCCCCCTCTTTGTGTTTCATTCAAAATTTCATTTGGAACTATATAAATATTAATTGAAAATAAATATAACGGTTATAGTGATTATATGTTATATGTACTATAGTTTTTAACCTCATGAAAATATCATAATTGGATGAATCATTGTATGATGATACAAAATTATAATTCATTAGGTAGAAATAATTCTTTGAAATAGAATTAAACTAATGAGATGGGTTATTTTTTAGTGAGTTATTTGATGGAGTATGTAAGAAAGTATTCTGCTAATGTAACTATTATATAACCTTTATGTATAATGTCATTAGGTATATGATTTTCTGTAATGTGAAAATTTTTATGGTAATTTTTTAAAATTTATATATAAATTATAAATATTCATTAACCATTACAAATAAAATATTAAACATACATAACAATATAGTTATTAACCAATAAATAATAATTGAATTTTTTGAAATATGATTTTATTCTTTTATTATAATGAAATATATTTTACTCTATAAACATGTTTTTGAATTTATTAAGAGTTTTTTTTAATAATCCAATTTATCATATTTGGATATTTGTTTCTATAAAATTGTTTTTAGTTTTGTAATTAAGACATAGAAATTAGGTAAGGGTAAAATATTTTAATTTTGGCTTAAAAATGGAATAATAATTCTAAAAAATATTGAAATATTTTATAATTAAACATTTACTAAAAAACATCATATGTATGTATGGTAAAACCTCACCCGAAGATTTTAGTTTTGTAGCATCAATATAAAATGGAGTCTAAAAATGATAATTTTTGACCCATCCCAAAACGGTACACTTTCATTTCAAAAGATTAGGTGATAAAAACTCTATAGTTAAGAAAATTGGGATTGGTGTATTTTATAGATGGGTGAAACCCATTGATGGGTAAAACCCAATTAATGTTTCTAATAGTATTATTAGATATTGAATAATCACAGTAAAAGAAAATCAGTTGTTCTTTGGGAACTATCATTAGTTTGATGAGTGATTTATTTTTGTTTGGGATATAGGGTTGTTTAAAAATTGGATGATTCATATACAAGGAATAATTAGTGTTACTTGAAATAACAGGCCTAAAATTCATATGGTATGAATGGGTGTATATGTTATTCTTCCGGGGTCAATTGTCATAAATAATATCATGTCGAATAATAAGATGTAAGTGTGAAAAAAATATATTTTTAGGTGTGGGACCACAATGAGGTAATTTTGATTTAAATTTGGAGTATAACTCCCCTCAAAACAATAATTATAGAATTAATTTCTACCAACCATGAAAACAACATAAAACATTATTTTTCAAATATTTGCAAATATAAAATCCATAATTAAAGAGGATAAGTTTGTATTGGTATGGGGACAGGTGACCTCCAAAAATGCTTTTCTATGAAATTTATAAGTGAGGAAAATCATATCAAAATAACATGTATTAGAATATGGGAATATCAATTAATTTTATAAATGATAATGTTTTTTTAATTTCGGAGGGTTGATATGGGGGAAGAAGCATGTCTCTAGTTCCACTAGTGGTGAAAATATGGTATGAATCAAGGATTAATATTTATATCATAAGGTCTTTATTATAAATATTTTACTTAATTTTATTACTAAATATCATAGTATTGTACTAAAATAGAGGTAGATCACTAAATAGAAATCTCAGGAACTAAATATAACGATTTATTTATATTTATTCAAGAATATTACACTAATGATACCTATAAATACCCCCTTTAACAAACCTTGTAAAACCACCCCTAAAATTAAAAATTAAAACAAATATGTGTCAAACCTTGTAAAACCACCCCTAAAATTAAAAATTAAAACAAATATGTGTTACACTACTCTCTCTTAATACTCGTCCATATGTTGGTGGTATTATGATCAAACAAACCATCCTTGTAAATTTGATGTCTATATGGGTATAAGTGAATAACTAATTATGTGTGTGTGATAGTAAATTATTCTAAAGTTAATCCCTTTTTTCAATTCAAATATCATAAAAATATAATAAATTATTATTATAAATACATATATATTTAATAATTATTCTTTAAATATTAAATAATATTTAAAAAAATTAATTTGTTCTAATTTATAGTTCATTTTTACCATGTATAGTATATGGTTGGTTTAACCAACTAAATAAACAATTCTATTATATAATTATCAGCAACATATTGTTAGTTAATGGAATATAATTATATGTTAAATATATAATATATGACGAATTTAATTTATGTGTATTTTTTTATAATGGTAAAATTAAAATGGAAATAATTTTTAAAATAACTCCTTATAGTCGGTAACATTGACTTAAATTAATGAGCTACACTATAATTGTTTTTAAAGCTACAATTATGGATACTATCTGATTAATATTTATCCTAAGAATATATGTAACCATTATGAACACATAAAGTATTCAATTTTGAAGACATTATTGTACTCGAATGATGATCTTCATCAATGAACACATTTATACTCTAAATATAAATACATGAACATAAATTAATATAAATATGTTAAATAATATGAATAGTGTTCTGAAATAAGAAATTATGAAATAAAATTTTGAAATATATAAAGTTATAATTCATTTTCAAAACTCATTACTTGATGTTAGTAATTTTCTATTAGTTTTCTTATCTTTATCATTATGTTACTTTAATTTATATATTCTATTTAATAATTTATTTTCTATTTTTCATATAGTAATCTATAATAATCGGCTGAAAAATAATGTGACAATTTTTTGGGAGATTCAAACATTCAAATTTATATTTTTTATTCTAAATAATCATCTCTAGGATGAACCAAAAAAATTGAAGATTTAAAATATTTTGAAATATTTATAAAAAAAATTATTTTTTGGAATCATTTGGAGATGTTTAGGAGTCCAAGGATATTCTATTGAAGTTATATAAAGTGTTTCAATCTTCAAACAATTTTTATATTATGAATAATACATAACATCAAGTGAAACACCCAATCTAAATATTTTATTTCACTTCATTCTTTTATAAGAATGTTTTTTAAAACCCATGGATCTAATAATAATCCTTCTTGATAGTTTAGATATTCACAATGTTTCATGGATTATCATCATTGGAGGGTTACCTTTTCCTCTAATTGATCTCTATAAAACGTGGCTATAATATTTTTCATATATGTTCTTTAAACAAAAAATAGTTACCTTATTTATTTAGATTTTATTAAATCGAAATGAATGGTTTTATCTTGTTGAAAATTAGTTAAATTGGTTTATACATACATCATTTGGACTTGGTTTTTCCTACCTAAAACCCAATAGTAGTATAATATAAACATAAAATATATTTATTTTAATGTTTATATAATTTATAAATATCAAAATATGAGTTTTTTTCATATTCATAAACTATTTTATGTAAATTTGTCTCTATTCATTTATATATTCATAAAAATTTTGATTCTATTTAAAAAATATATAAGAATTTATGATTATTATAAAACATTTCCTTGGACTATGAAAGTAGGCCTTATAAAATGTTTCCAAAAAATAGATCATTTTAATAATGTGATATTTCACATTATATTTTTAGCTGAAAATGATCACAATTGATATTCGAATAATATTTCCATAATTAACACCATAATATAACCGAGAAAAAAATCACGGTTTCATAAGTAAAACATTTCATGGGTTTTTAATGAATTGATTCACCGAAGAAAAACATAGTTGTTATTTTGAAAATTTTTTCAACTTGAGAAGAACCATGTTGTTGTTTATAGTAAAACACAATTTTTTTTTCTATTTTATAAAGAAAAATTAATTTTCTAAAATTAGCAAAAACATTTAACAACTTATGAAAAAAACTGCTGGATATGGTTCATGATTAATATAACAACCATTATTAATGTATTTTATATAATTTAAAAGGGTATAATTATATGTCTATAAACTTTTGTATGATGAATAAATGTTATTTGTTTTTCCCATTATTCATGTAATTTAATGGGAGTTTCTGGTTTGAATTGAATATGGTCAGATTTAATAGTGGTTTAATTAGTGGATTTTAAATGGATTTATTTAATTAGAGGTTTTTATTTTAAATGATGGAATATAAATTAACTATATAATGTTATATTATTACAGTTAATTTGGGTTCAACAAGGATTTAACTGGAGTTAATTTTATTAGATCATGGGATATGATAATAATCCAATAATGTAATATTATTATAGAAGAAATGAAATTAATAATAGGGGATTGAATATATTGTTATAGTTGAAATATACATAGGTTGTGATTGATGTGGAAATAATAATTTTTAAATAAATTATAGAGGATGTGTTACAATGTTATTTCATATCCAAAAATTGAGGAAATATATCTTATAAATAGATGATTTTCATGTCATAATTTTCCCATTAATCTCTATCTATATCTATATTACTTGAGGTGGAATATTTACCTGATTTTATCATTGGTAAGTGTGTTGGATATAATATAATTGGATAGAAAAGCTATATTATTATGTTTATTTTGATTATTACTAGGAAAATATAATTTATAGATAATCTATCATTAATCCATAATCCATTTTTTTTAATATTTATCCATAAAATATGAGAGTTTTGTATTTAAAAAATATTGTATTAGGTTGTGTCAAATGGAATGGGATGAATTCCACTCTATATAAATTACACTATGAAACATTATATATTATATCTTACAGGTGGTGACTTATACATGGTCATCTTAAATGGTACATGGATCATTCCACTAACTATTGGTCAAGTAATCATAACTCAATAGGCACACAAGGATCACACCAACAAAGTATGGGGTTGTTAGAAAGTTTTAAGGGCCATGTAAAACAATATTAAACTAAATTTTTTTTTCTTAATGATTGAAAATTTTATGTGGGATTTATATGATATTGTTATGTGGTTTTCTTGGTTAATATTATTTAATATAGAACTTTTGTATTTTTATAGGGATGGAATCTAAAGTTGATAAAATTTATTCCTTCCCTAATGAGTCATGATTCTATGCATTGTGATTAATGTGTTATTTAATACCAAATTTAAAGTAGTATTTTATAAAATAATTAAGTAAAATTTATTTGATAATATTTCGGTTCATTTATATTTGTGATAAATTGGGATTTTTAATGAAAACATGAATTATGGTTTTTCAAATCCCAGTGTTTGATTTTTTTAAAATAGGTTTTTAGCTTAAATTATTTTTCAATTCAAGATTCGTTTATTATGGTAATTTTTACAATGGAAATTAGTTTGGAAGGAAAATATATTTTTCGGAAATTCTTTTAAAGGAGTGACCATCATAATATCTAGGCTTGGAAATAACATTGTTGCATCATTAGAAATTACCATGGATTTGATGTAAATACATTCATAGAAAAAACAGTGTAGTTAATGATTCATTGTATATTCTTATCATAGTTGATATATTTTATATTAATATTCAGGTTTTATATTTATCGTTATACCTTAAATTATGGAATAATGGTCTGTTTGAAAAAATATATTGGTATTTTGTATATTTTTATATGTATATTCTCCTGTTTACATTCTTTGGATCACTAATATTCGTTGAAAGTATTTATAAATTACTAAAATGAAAAAAGTTTACCTAGATTTTATGAGGAATTACTTGCATGGTTTGAAATAAATAATAAATGGAAATTCAAGGGGTGATTCATGTAAATCATTTAGAGAAAAGTTTAACTCATCCATACCTACACATCATGGTGTGAATGAATGTATTATTTTATATGATTCAAGAAAATTAAATACTACCTTTTTCATCGATTATGAAGCCAAATATTTCTGCTAATGGTGGATATGAAATTGTAATATAATTTAATATATGGGTTTCTTATGTTAATATATATGTTTTAATCATCTATTTTAGTTATTCTGTCTTGTTTTATTTATTTTTTCCTCTGTATTTTTTGGTATATTATTCTTAAAATTTTTAATTAATAATTATGTTTTCAACATTAATTTTAATTTTTCTATTCATATGGTTTTTTATTTGAGTGAAAATAATTCCCATGTGAGTACATCGTATCCCTTGACACTATTTTCTAACAAAAAGTGATTAGAAAACCATCTTCAGGCTACGTTGTCATCTTTTTTGTGTCCTGGGATTCAGATGCCTAAGTTAAATATTTAAAAAATGTTTTCAATTAAATGGTTAAAATTTATGATATGAGAGGTATATAAGGTGTGGATATTATAATTTTTGGAACATATTAGAAACACATAAAATGTAATAATTAACCACTTCATGTAGAAACATGATATTCTATAGATTCTGAGAATAAATAGTGACATGAGAATATCTTCTAGTATATTGTTACATCTATTTGTATATAACCACCATGTGTTGGGGTAGGAATACTATTATTTTATCATTGTATGAATGTGAATGAATTAAATTCATGTGCATCGTATTTTTAAAATTATTTCATCAGATATTAGTAGTTTTCAAAATATTTTCATATCGATTCTAAAAATGTTACCATTTTGTAAAAAATATTGAATTATTTTTAATTATTTTAAGTGCACTTTAATGGACGGAATCATATTTATGTAAATTGATCAGTTAATATATAAATATAACTACTTTTTTATATTAGTACATATATATTTAGGTGTTAATATTGGATTTTTTTATTTGTTCATAGGTAAATAATAGACTTTTTAACACTCTATAAATTCCCCCACAGAGATAGAATTTTATTGTGAATAAGATGAGTAAATATTTCTACACTCTTTTATGAGAGAATACAGGTAATATGGAAATTTTTGTTGAATTTTTGAATTCATCGGTCTTACAAAGTAAGGATCTTATTAGGGAAAGAAATTTGGTGTTCTTAAATGAATTTAGTTAAGCATATAAATCATAGAAATTGAATTTTTTTTTAAAAATTTTTAGAGATGAGATAGTATAGTATGTCAAAGGTTGGTAAGATATGATAAAATAAATATTACAATTAATCCATACTTCATATTATTCCATAATGGAATTTTATATATTCAAATTTTTGAGAAAAACATATATGTTATGACGGATAGTTTGGGAGGAATAATTACTGGAGGGTATCACAAGGATTGGGTTTTATAAGTTATTTAGTAACAAAATAATTCCCAAAAACCATGATGTTTGAATAAAGATCAAATGTTTTTATAATTGAAAAAAATAAATATAACAATATTGAAATATGAAATTGTTCATGGAAAAAGTCCTCTCTGAATTATTGTTGATTATTAATTATAATTTTATAGATAAAAATTTGGATATGTGTATTTATCATACGTTTTGGTTATAAATCATCTTGTTACATCTACCATCCAAATTATTATTAATATATAATTTAATGATGGTACAAGAAAATATGATGGCTTTCAAACAAAAAAACTATTTTTATCATTGACCTAATGGATGACATAATGTCCATAAATTGATAAACAGGGATAAAACATACATTTCGAAAGAGATTGATTAGAATAATATTTTTAATTTTGATTCATCCAAGGGTGGAGACAATTTTTTTTACAATTTTTCTTTTGTGATACATTCAAAGTAGGATTAACCTAATGATCTTATAAAGTCTCATAATTGTCATAATTTATGTTATTTGATGGGGTTTTGAATAGAATCTGGTAGTGTCGACTAAAAAAATATGTGACTATCAAGTATATCTTAAAAGTGACCAATGAAATATAGAAAAGGTCGTTATGTGATGACATATGTTATCAAAAAATAAGATTACATAGGACAGAATTAAGGAATGTTGTATATGGAAGAACATGTTATAGAAGGATTAGAAGAGGGGTTTGTGATAGAATGTGGTACCCATATTATCTATTCTAATATTACCTAAAATATAATTGATATGGGTGAATCTCATTCATTCAAATGTGCATGAGTATTATATTAGTTAATTTATTGTATTAATTAAATCCTCACTCTATAAATATTGAGATACTTCACGGACTGAAAATAGAAAAGGATTTAAATTCCTCTATTATTCAATTATGATTAGTGTTTTTGAAATATCATGGGTATCTTTAATCATATAGATAATCATATATGATTTACTTATTGAAATGTAATAGAATATTTGTTTTATAGATCTATTTTGACAGTTATGGTTATAGTGTCTCTTAAACAATACCTAATGGGAGTGTTCACCAATTTCAGGTAGAGTAGTACATTGAAGTGATTCATGATAGTAAAATTATAACGGATCAAATATATTTTAATTTTCAACTAGCTTGGATAATTATTAGGTTATTTGAATCAAATCATAAACCATATTTTCATGAGGTGATTTATTTCTTAGGCTTTCTCTCAAAAAATTGTCTTCACTATTACCAAATAAAGACATTGAGTTCTTGATTAACGTTTTACCGAGAATAACAATAATATCATTATCATTATATCTTATAGAGCCTATAGATTTTTTAGAATTAAAGACTCAATCAGATGTTTTATATTGTAAAATAATTATTCGTTATAAGTATATCACCTTAGTAAAAACTAGTTCTTTTAACTCAGATGGTTGGGAGTGTCTTTTGTTTATGAATTATTTACCAAAAGATAAATTTTTTAAAAGTGAAAAAAATATCTTTCACCAAAAAATGGTGATTGTTTGGACCAATTAAAAATATTTATGACATTTTTAATGATTAATATAATGTTGAGGCGTCACTAATTGAGAGTGAAAAGTATGGACATTCCAATGAAAACATTTATGATTAGGTTTATGTAATAAATTTATCATTTAATTCTATGTTGTGTTATATTCTCTAATATTTCTATTTATTTAATGATTAGTATATTCTAAAAATATTTTAACTTTTCTATAGTGGTATTTTAGATGATATGTTCTTATAATTATGTCAAAGGAGGGATATGCAAAATGATTAAGGATTTTCCTAGAAATTTTACAAAAATACATGTTCAATATAGAATGTTTCTAAAATCTATAATATGGATTAAATAAATAATTTTTTTTGATAATTTAATTTCAGATATGGAATTTTTTCCCAAAAAGGGTGGAAGTAATAGTTTCTTATTATTATCGAAGGAATTTCTTAAAGATAGGGATTATTCTCATAATTCCATGATATTAAAAATTAATCAATCAATATTTATCAAAACAAGCATCAATGAAGTTATCATTGAATCATAATTGAATGATGTAATAATTGATTAGAAAGTTCCAAATATATTTTTATAAACTAAAAAATGATTAATTCATCTCTATTATTAATCATTCATGATATCAATAAGAGGTATTAAAAATATTCTGTTGCTGCAAGACTGGGGTTGAAAATAATTATCCAACAAAAGGAATGGATCTAGAATTAGTTTACCATGCATTAAAGAGTTAGATAACTTTACTATTATGTAATAGGATTATGGTCTATTCAAATTATAATAGTAGAAAATTAATGCTTTTCTTTGTTAGATTTGAAAATGAGTCAAAAATGGCTTTAGTATATTAATACATTCTGATTTAATTTGGTTTATATTAAAAAATAATAAATTTTATTATAAAGGTTTTCAGTAGAAATAATCCAACAGTAAGGAAATTAGTTGATTAGTGTCACCTATTAAAATTTATTGAAAATATTTATCAAGAGGATAAGTAAAATAGGCACTATATTGTGTTATCAAAGAATAACAAAAATGTTTCAATCTTTGATCTTGTAAAGGGTATAAAAACAAGACATATTGAATGTAAAAGGATATTTGAACCACTACATAGTGGAGACAACATTAATAGGTGGTATCTAGAAGTATATTTGATGCTATATTTCCATCATAAAATTGTGGTTCCCCTCTTTTAAGAGAAGAGGGTACTAAATAATCTCATAACATTAAATGGTTTTTTATCCTTGGACGACAAAGATTATTTATGAAATTATGTGGAAATCTTGGTTGGAATGTATAATCAATGAGATAGAAGGGTATGTATCTCAATGATTTATTTATAAATTGGTCAAAATTAATTACTATAAACCCATTTAACATTTACAATATTAATATATATTTATTTTGACATTGTAATGTATCAAAATAGATTTTTAATTGGTTATATAGTATCACTAAAGAATAACAACATTGAATGAGTGATTGTGTGCTAAATTCTGTAATAATATCACTTCATGGTAATTTCAAAGTTTTTTTTAGCGGATGAATTGGGTAACTAATATGTGAAGGAAATAATATGGTTCGTGGGGTTCCCTTATCCAATGTGTTATATAAGGACCCTTGGTTCATTTCATAGTTTTAGGGAGGATTGCAGAAGGAGACGAGTGCATTGTTGGAAATGGTTGGGTCATATCATTCTCAAATATGGGGATAATAATAAAGGAAGATAAAAAATTTAGAAGATGTTTTTTGAACTTATGTTCTATATTTTGTCAAATTCTTGGAGGATATTATACCAAAATGGTAATTTTGATGCAAAAATTCTTATCATGTATTGACATATATATATCATTTTAAAGTGTAATATGTATGGTAATGAAAATGACCCCTATGTTAGCATGTGGTAGTAAAGATGTCTCTTTTTGGACCAGCTCCAATGAAAGAGATGATGGGTCATGTTCTTATAATATGGACGAAATAAATGATTAATTATTCTCAATAGAAGTATTATATAGACTATCAATGAGTACCACTAGATCTTTTGGTTAGTGATCAAGTCTTTTTGTGAATTATTCCATGGTTGGGACCCCAATGAATCTCTAATAAAGGAATATTGGCCCCTAAGTGTATGGGAAATTATGAAATCATTGAATATTTAAGAATTTATAATATCATATAGAGTTTCTAATGCAGTATTCTAAATTCTAAATATGATTCATGTTCCATTGTTGAGAAAGTATCAACAAGAACTATCTCATAGCCTTGAATTGGAAGCTATTCATTTCTAAATTAAAATGACCATTGTTTAAATAGAAAAATTAATTATTATCAACCAGAACTAAATATCATGGTTTGTGTGTGTGAAGAATTTTTTTCATGATTCAAGAAAATTAAAGGCTTCCTTGTTCATCAATAATATATCCTAGGTATTATAATCATAGTGGTACTTGAATATGTTCAACTATACATCATTAGAGGGTTTTGATCATATAAAAATAAGTTTTGTTTATCTTATATGGTTATCAATTATTAGTTTTTTGATTTTGATTCCAATACATCATTGGATCTTGTTTATTTTGAAGGATATTTTAATGATTTGTTTTGGTTTCTAAAAAAAGAGTCATTTACATATACAAATATTTTGTTTTATTTGTTAGATAATAATCACCCAAATATTAAAATATATCCATTGGCATTAGTTTACAGGCTTTGGTGATCGTTTAACATGTTTGAGGTCATGTAGTGATCAGTTTTGGGTCTCAATATTTGAATATTCAGGTTGGGCCATGACATTTAATGTTTATTTACATTGTTTATTAATTTTTTAAGTATTTATAAATTATTAAATAATGTTTAATATAAAAAAATTATATTATTTTATGAATTAATGATAATAAAATAGGTAACTCTAAATTTATTTTTAAAATTTCAATAATTGTGTGGGTGTATTTTATCGTAGTTTAAATTAATTAAAAATGTGATAATAAATTTTTGTAAAATTATTACACAAAATATGAACATTTTATATCAAATATAATATGTTTTTTATTTTTATTAATGTCATATATTGGAAATATGAATGAACTCATATATAAAGCCTTATAAAATGGTAATATGAAATAGTTCATATACAAATAGATATATATTATTTTTGTTTATTTATGAAAGTTTGTATAAACATAGAAAATTATAAATTATAATAACTTCGTAATTATAAAACATTCAAAAAAAATTATCTAATTGTTAAATATTTTAATTTTTTATTTATTTATCTTATTAATTTCTCTTGAAATTAATTAAAATAAATTGTGTCCATCATTAATCAATGTATTATTTAGTATAACATTAATATAATTATTAGAAATATCATCCCATTATTTTAATAAGTTTCATTCTAGGTACGCAATTAGATTTTGTTATATTCAACCATGATTATGACTTTTTTCTTGGTTAGGAACTCAATTTTGAATATTGGTAATGATTTATATATATTTTTTAGTATTATATTGGAACGAAGGTCTCTATAGTATTTTAATATTTGTACTGTGAGATTTTACGTTAGAAATTTCACTTTACTAGGGGCATAGAATCTATCTATAAATGGTGGGTTTGACTGTCTATTTCACCATACAATATATTTTACTAATTTTTATTATATAAGAAACTAAATAATTACACGAAGTTGTATGAAGTAATATATGATTGGTATATATTCATATATGTGTGAATATGATTTGTTTTTTTTTTGTAATTTATATAAATAATTAGTTATAAATGTGTTAAACATTAATATGTATTTAAAATATTAATTTTGGTTTAGGTTATTTGATAAAAAACTAAATTATTTGTCATTAGTATTTAAAGGTAATAAATGAGATGACATAGTGAGATGTTAAAATCCCAACAAAAAGTAAATTTATCTTCATTGGTGGATCACATTATAGAAAATTCTTCTTCATGAATGCATATGTTATATAGGAGTAGTTAATTAACATTTTATTATTGGATCTGTGAATTTCACTATTTTTCTAAAACAATATCATGATTTTCCTAAAAAAATGAATCTTTAAATAAATTATCCATTTTTATAAAAAAAATATGTTGTATCAAATTCATTCAAAAGAAAAAACATATCAATACCTCAATTATCCAACCATATATGTTCTTTCGAAAATTAGTGCTATAGATTAACTTATTTAAGGAATGTATACTATGGTTAACCCTAGTAAGATTATGTTCTTATTTATAACATGAGTTTTGGGTCATTATTTTGTGGGAAAACCTAAAGGTTATGATACAAAAGGAATATTAATAAGATAATACATGTAATATATTTGGAGATATAGTTGTCAAAACAATATTTCAGGATTCATATATTATATGATTTATATAACACTATACATAAATAGCTAAGTTATGGGGGAAATTTCCAAGAACACACAAGGATTCATTGAAGAATATATGTTATTCCAGTTTTGGATATTTTATAAATTTAAAATGTATTTTTAATTTTAGTGGGAGATCATTTAATTAATATTCTTAGTTAGTGATTATAAATCATAATACTCCTCTATTAAAATAATTTTTCTTTAGATAAAAATGGAATCATCATCAAATTTGATATTCTGTTAAATTATTATAATGGGGTATTTTAATTATAAAATCCTCTTAAAATTGTTTATAATATTAAATATAGTTCATTATCATGATTAAATTTTTTATATATTATGGAAACCTTCCTTGATCACCCAGTTGGTGATTTTATTCAATAAAAATATTTGGATGCCTTTGAGAATCACAAAAAACATTATACTAATGTCTTCATTTTCATACTTCTGTCCATGGAATCCATCTCTCTAAAGAAACATGAATACATATATTAATTCAAGATGATAAATAATAATAAAATCATTTATCAAAAATAAAAATTGCAAAACAGTTATGATGTTTCAAAGGCATTATTTCAAAGAAAAATTACCAAACTAAATTAACCCCTTTCTCATATACTCAATATGATTATGTATATTAATTATTTTAAGTGGTGAGACTCTCTATTATTATGAGAATTGGATTTTTGAATTACATTATAATATCATTCTAAGAGGTTTTGGTAATTATTTTTAAATTACAATATGACTTTGTTTCATACAATTTTACACAATCTTCTCAATATGATGAATATAGTACTGAAATATGTTGAAGTAAAGGATAAAATGTTTTGATAAATGTAAAAAAAGGAATAAATTTAGGATAAATAAAAATAATAGATGGTCTAATAGTAATTTTGGGATAGAAAAACCTAAATCATGTATAAGGAAGGATGGATAGTATTTCCATTATGGTAAGAATTTGCACTGATAACCAAATTACATTATATAGCTAACGGTGTGTCAAAAAATTCTTGTAGAGTACACATCGGTTATTATTGTTATATAAATATGTTTTTAAATTTTAAAGGTATATAATATATCACCTATATTTTATAATTGATACAAATATATGTAATTTAAAAATTAATTAATAGTTCATTGTCAGAGCATGATATTTTCATCCAAGTGATAAAATGAAGGATTTCTACATCATGGAGACAAATTCAATGGATTAATTCAAAACTAAAATGGATTAAAATAACATATGTTTGTTTTTATCATATATAATATAATAGGTTTAATTTAATAATTATTTTTTAACAAATAATATTAGATGATGATTTAATTCCATAAGTTTTATTATTTTTATTATTTTATAGCATGTCAAGAATGAATGTAAAAATAAATAATATATAAGAAAATTTTTTATTCATGTAGTTTTCTAAAATTGGAGGGAATGATTTCACACAACCCAATAGTAGCACATCATAAAAAATAAATTTTTTTTTCTAAATATTTATATATAAAATAGGGTACAATATATGATATTGATATATATTTTACTTTTAATATATTCATAAAAATGAAAAAAGTGTTATTTATTTACATAAATTATTTTTTGTTATATAATAATCGTTCAATGAAATTGCGATTTCTCTGATTATTGTGGGAGTATGTTTAAACTTAGATCAATTTTAATATTGAAAAATAAATTATTAAACTTATTAAATTAAAATTAAAAATAACATAATAACCTAAAATAATTTTAGTTATATTTTTATTGAATTACCTTAATGTAATGAATTATATAGAAATTTATTAACAAATAGTCTAAAAGAAACATTTTTTCGTAAATTTTTCAAATATTTTGATGGCGAGCTTTTAATTGTTTCTAAGTATTCAATAATACAAAATTTTTTTAACATCTGAAAATTGGTTTCAGTGATCTAATGATGTTTAGATATTATGTTAAAATAGTTAAATATTAGGATTATGAAACCTAATATCACTATTACTCAAATTATATTTCTTCACAGTTGTTAATAATTAAAATTAATTTCGTGGGTGAATTTATTCGATGACCATATATAGATGTGGTGTTAATTACATTGTGATGTAATGAGTATCACAGAAACCATATTAATTAAGCAACAATAAGGAACTCTGGTTAACTATAACATGGGTTGTAACACAACATTTATGTCATTTTGAGTTTCTTAAAGTATGTCTATAGAGAATGTTTTATATGTAATACCCATTACCTTGGGTTTTTAAGATACCAAAATTTAGAACCTTTATACATTGACAACCCTATTATACTAACTCAATAGTTGTGAAAATTAGGGGGTGTGGATTGTTTTATATCATATCATCGATTTATTTTTAACCAATATTGTATTTTTATTCCCAATCCGATAATATGAAAAAGGGAGTCTCCTTTGATAGAGACAAATGAACTATTAGTATATACCTAGATAAGTGAAACTGGATGTGTTTAACTATTTTGACAAGGGTTATGAAATATATAAAACATTCTCGGTGAACCAAATATAATATGTTCATATATATTTGGTATTCTTTGTATATATAATCAAGAAGATATTAGTGTTCTATATATGATGGATATAATTCATTATCAATGATTATTTTTATCTAATATATCATGGCTTTTTTCTACTGGTCTATATTTTTTAAAATTATTTATTTTATAATTCAAAAATGTTTCTGATTTTATCAATTTCTATAGGTTCACACTTTTTAATTTTGTGACTGGGGATTAAGTGTACATATAAATTTTTTATATTAAACATTGTGATCTCCACAAAAAAGTGTTTTATAGGATATCCAAAAAAAATGTTTTGGGTGTATTTATAATTTTTTATATATATGTTGTATCATATGTTGAGAATAAATTATATGTTATTCAAAAATACTTAATAATAGTTCCAAAACATTTCACAGTTGAGGAGGTCAAAAAGTGAAGGTTTATTAAGTCAATTTTGGTTTTTTTAAATTAGTATACTATAAGAAATATATATTATGTATAAAAACCATGATAGGTCTATGTTTCCCATGCTATGGTATGGGATGGAAAAAACCACATCATGATAAATGTCAACACATCATGGTTTTATTCATGATGGATCCTGTGTTTTATAATAATTCATGATGATTTTTTGTTTCTATTTATAGAAGCTGTCATGATTAGATGAAACATAATTTGGTGGTTTTTATAATAGTTTTAAACATCATTATTGATTATTTAAATTTTAAAAAATTAATGGGGGACAAAAAAGTTATAAAGATTTGATTTTGTTTAAATGTTTTTAATTAAGGTTAATGAGTTTGGAGGAGTTATAAGTATAAAAAGTTTCATTTTATTTAATATAAATTTGATCAATAATTGTGAAATTCTTTCATTATGAATATTATTAGATATAAAATTATTCTCCAAATTGATAACTCTACTTTATCATTATCCATCAATAACAAGTTTCAAGTATACTGAAGATCGAAGAGAAATCCTTCCTAAGAATATAATTATTTAAAACAACTTAATGATTTCCTTTAAAGTGGAGTAATTCTACTACTGAATGATCAACTCCAATTTTTTATACAAGATACTATATAATTTATATTTACACGGTATTGTGAACATTATTTATTGACATTTTATTCAATTTACATGAATTGTTGGATCGCATATAAAATTGGATTTCGTGCTTTATTTTCACTATGTTTGTACAATGGTTATCCCAATTAATATCCAATAAGAATTATTTAAGAGTACTACAAGAAAAGATTCATGAAATTTATTGAAATTTAATATTCAATATATAGATAATGTCTAGGAAAACTAGACTTTTGGGTTTGGGGATATATTAAAAAAATAGTTTTTATACATATTTTTATAAATATTTTGTACAAACATTGTTTATAATATATGGTTCACTATATATTGTATTAATATGAGAAACTTTTAACAGAAATGTAAAACGTTGGTAGTGATTATTTTCTAGGAAAAAATAAATAATTGTTTTAGTGATTCCTGATGGGGAAATTACATAACTCAGGGAGGTCAATGTGTGTTTAGTAAAGAAATTTATTTCACAATCCTCCATAAATGTACCATGGTAATGATTGAGTATTATGAGTTCCTATAAAAACAAATCCTACCAAGGAAAAGAAAAAAATGTCATTTACTGAGATATATATGTTATTTAATAAAACATAAAATTTATATTTGAATAATAATATGCATGGTCCATTTCATAATAGAGAAAACATGTGTCATGAATTAAATTTTTTATTAATAAATAAAACGCATAAAAAGTTTGCGACATTGGAATTAATAACTAAGATGAAAATAATATATATATTTTTATTCTCATTAGTTTTATATTCATATGAAACACTATTACATTGTTTATGTGACATGTAGCTTAAAAATCAATTTATCATCATAAAATTGAATCCATTTGAAATTTGTTATTTTTTTAAAAAAATATTATAAATAACAACATCATAAAAGATATGTATATCAAATATCCATATTTATAAAATTATAAAAATACATTATTTGTCAATTATAAAGTTAATTAATTAAAATAATATGAAATAATGTATATTTAGGTATTAATTCATAGATATTTTTTATATTATAAAAGAAAATGTAACTGATGAATTGTTCAATAATTATGTTGATCATAAAAATATTATCATTGAATGTTTTGATGGAAAAATTTGTGTGATCTCATTTTAAAAAAATAAAGTGACATCATGCATAAAAAATTAACTTATGTATGGATGTTTCTATTAGTTTTTGGGTTGTGTATTTAAATGTTATTTATAATTCCCATTTATAAAAGACAAAAATAAAAACAGAATCATCTTGTGATTAAATAAAATGATTAAATGGTGGGAGATTTTCATATTTTATCTAAATCAAATGTTTTAAACATATTGATATCTAAATGATCATAGATGGATAGAAAGAAAAATGTCCTATCAATATCCTTTTAGGGTCCCTTCAATCGATTTATAAGGGGGAGGCATGTGTGTTGTCTCTTAGATCGTATCTCCCTTCTACCCTCTTCTCCCTTCCCCCCTAACCATTATACATTCCCTTCCTTCTCCCCTTTTCCCTTCCTTTTTCCTTTTTCACTTCTCCTTCACTCTTCTCTGATCACATTGGAATCCTTTTACCCTAGTGGATCCCTCTTCCGCTCTCATTGTTATATGCCCTCCTGGTTGGTTCTGATTCTGACCACACTCTAACCTGGTTCTCCAGTTATTTTCATGACGTTTTAGGATGTGTGGGTTGAATCTCGTGGGTTTCTCAGGTCCATGTATTACGTCCAACCTCATCTTTCTCAGTTATTTTTCTATTCGTTATTTTTCTTTCCTTCATGTAGTTTCAGGATTTATTTTCTGCTGGTAGTGGCTTCAAGTGTTTGGGTTGGAGGTCCTAGTGAGGATGCTTCTCTATTGAGTCCATGTACAATTCATCAATTTTCATTCATCATATGCCTTCATCTCCCTCTAGGTCTAACGACTGGGATGGTTTCAAGGTGGATTTGGGATGAGGGCTCCCTTGGTGATGGTGTTATATGAGTTGATTCCAAGCCTTGATCTAAGCTGTGGTAGTCTAATTTGATCATCTATGTGGATGGTTCTAGATTGGTGTTCAAAAATGATTTATCATCAATGACTACAACATTGACATTGAAATAGGTTTTTTTTCTATATTTTTTTCATCATTGAGATGTTTTGATGCATTTCTATTGATGGTTTAATTTCTAGTTGGGTTTTGTTGGTGTTTATGCATTTTATGTGCTACGACAACTTCTGTCGAGTGGTGTCTGGATAGAGATAATGATGGTGTTGATAGACATCTATGGTATCAGGGGTGAATTTGATGTTTTAAAATTTGGTTGAATAGTTATCTGGAATCATTTTCTTCATTCACCGTCTTCGGTGGTGATATATGGCATTGAGGATTATGTTGGTTCAACTGGATGGTGATGGAGGATTGCAGGCAATAGCACTCCATCTATCATGGGTGGCTCATGGCTCAAGGACTCCTCTAGTAGGGTGTCCCTATTTTAATTTCAAATTTGGTATGAATCATGTGTTTCAGCATCCCATATTAAATATATGGTTACTTCTTAACCTCAAAGATTCTCTTTTGAAAATAAAAAACAGAATTTTTACTCAATAGAAGGAAATTGAAAAATATTTCTGAACTAATTAATAGTATATCAGATAATTTCAACATAGTGTCAAATGATTTTAAGTTGTTGAAATATTATTTGTTCAAATTCCCTACAAAATAATTGGAAAATTGTATTTTTAATAAAAAAAATTACGTTATTGTTATGGTTATATTGTAATGTATAATTTCACATATTAATATACATAATATTATGAATAAAATTATTATTATTAACATGAATTTTATCTATAACAATTATTGGTGAGAAATGGGTACAAATAGTTCTAATGGAATCTTGTTATACATAATATTTATAAATAAATTCCATTGAACAATTTATTATTTTTAATTTTAATTTATAAATTTATTCCTATATTATAGCATTTCAAATTTATAATAATGAAAAATATATTGGAGAAGTTTTATGAAATAATATCCTTAAAATTGGGTTTTTACTTTTTGGTTGGTGATTGGGGGCCATAATTTTTTGGAATAACTTCTCTTTTTATATATTGTCCAAAAAATAACTTTTTATAATTATAAAAAATTAATAATTTAATAAATTAGAATATGCTGGTTGACTAATCATTATTTGGTCATCATTATATATTTTATAATAAATATCAATCCAATAAAATGATGCATTGAAATTTTGATTGAGAAATATATAATAAGAAATTGTGTGCATATTTTTTACAATCTATAGTGTGTATTTTACTTATTGGTATCTGATACCAAATAATATGTTTTCTTCTTATTTAAATAACTATAAAGTGTTATATATCATTAATATTTTATATTTTTAATGTATACAGAAAATATTTTGTAACATCTTTGACCGAATAAATTTGGAAATAGTTGTTGGACCGGTTACTACATGGCCTCAAGTGCACTAATCTTTGTACACATCAGGATTCCAACTAGTAGTGAAGGTCCAATGGTGTTATGGTGTGGAGATTATACCCTTGAGATCAGTGTAGAACGATAGTATAACTAGTTGAAAATAAAAACACAATAGTAGAAGCTGTATGAGTAAATAATAACAAATAGAAGAATAGTAACATGATAACTGAATTAAAAATGGCCAATGCCAATATACAATAATGCTTGTAATATTGATGATACTACAAGTACATATTGTGAAAATTAAAAGTATAAATACATTGTATTAACAGAATAACAACCAAGTTGCTAGCTCCAAAAGAATCTTGATCACTTGCTCGATCATCTTCAACAATTCCATCGTAATAAAGAAAATCAAAACATTCGAAGCTGAATTATTCCCTTTATCAATAACTACATCTAAAAATACTTCTCGAGTAACGATGTTTCCCAATAAGGGTGTGAGATACAACATCATAAGGCTGGAACCTGTGGTGTCTAGCCCAATCCATTTCATGGAATACATATTAAGAAGTGTTCCATAGTGAATAGATGAAAGACATAAATACATAAATAAATAAAATAAATGAATTACACTAGGTTCCACTTTGAGACCCATCCAATAACCTACATTATCATAACATGGTGAATTTTAACAAAAATATCCAACAACGGTAAATTGGTTGAGATAATATTTATGAAGATGGACTATCCACAGTCTTGTGGTTGGGCTTGGGAGACACGTCCCTACATTTCATTATAACCAAGGACCCTTTATAATTAATAATCAATTCATTAATATTTTCATTAATTCAATTTCAAAACCAATATTAAAATTTATCAAGATACTGTGTCCATGTCCTTGACAATCAGTTAGGAATTTCGAAGTATCTCTTGAGAGACTCTATATATAACAAGATCCAAGGATTCTATATGCAGTGACCCTAGTATGAATGCCCATTTGTCACCCAAATCATGCTGTAAAAATTCAAGTAGTATCCAACCTCTAAGTCCATACCCATTATGACACATAGGGGCTCGAGTCTATCTCTGGGCCTAACACAACCAATCATGCCATCATACCCATCCAATGTATTTCCCCTAGAGAACATGGTTAGGGTTCAACCTAGGTCCGCACAAGATATATATAGGGAAGAAAACCACCAAATAAATATAGGAGAAGGGAGAAGAGACATACTAGGGAAGACCATACCCGAAATCTGGAGGAGAACGGTCCTTGAAGTGAACATAGGTGGGCACTGGATCTCTCCTAGTCATTCGGGTTGTGAGAGAAAGGTAACTATGGGTGCACCACATAGGGGATATAAGAGGGATACCACTCTTCTGGTGTTTATCAAAATATATCACTAATAATAATAATAATCATCGTCAACATTATCAGAACAACAAAAATAATATTATTATTTACACATTTCATTACTTTTTTTCAATAAAATTTAATTTAATTTATCTTTATTTTATTTTTAATTTTATTAATTTTGTTTCTCTTAAAAAACCATTTTTCATTGTTGGGGTTACATGATTAGCCCAACTGTGAACCAACAGGGTGATGAAAAACCCATAGGTACTGTCTATATGGAATTACCCATGTGGTCTAGGCATGTGTTTTGGGTAAAGCATGTGTAGCTTTTGCACTTCACATATGCTTACTAGCATAATCGGTTGGTTTTTTTACTGGGGGACACATAGTTTCAGACAAACTGGGCACCAAATGTAGACCTTTAAAACATTATACATCGGGGTTCGGCACTCCTAAAACTCAACAAGACACCCACGGTATACCCAGGCATTTACCAAAGACAAAAATAAACACAAAAGTGGTTCTAACTCTCTTAATTACATTTAAAAATTATTTTTTAAAGACAACAAATCTAGAAAATACAAATCATAAAATTCCTTTAGAATTTTCCTTAGATAAAAACATGTGTAATTTCAAATTCCCCACCTTAGAACAATTCATCGTTGATTATCCTTCGTAAAAAGAAGGGAACATCACTAAACATAATGATGTTGTGATGTATTATTCAAAGAGTCATGTTATAATTCCAATTCTCAATGCACCTCTGAGCATCACCTTAGCTTACGTCTCATAATCCATAGAATCTAAAACCATCAACCACACTCTATATGAAGTGTTAAGATAGATCTTACCCGAGCCTGTCAATCTGGAGACATGGTATCTATGTCATCTATTTATCTTTTCTATTATGTCGTTTTTTCACAATAATCCATATAAATAATGTCTAATTATGATCTACAGTATCCCCACCATCAAAAATAGTCTTACAACATGTCATTGTATTATTCCCCAACACTTTCAACATGAGGCATGATCTGATCGATGGGTCGACTCTGAACCAACCACATTTAAACTAATCATACCAAATATTGAATGAAAATAATGGTTCAAATAAATCGTGAATGTATTTTACCTGAATGTGTTGTGAAGTAGTTCCTAACTAACTTCATACGACAAGATATTGTTATCATGTTCCACCCTCCCTGATCGACTACCCTCAAGGAACCAAAATTAGATGGATGGTTTATTTCAAAAGCTATAAATGATGAATCTATATAAAGGAACCTCAAGTATTCTTCATGCATGCTCACTGAGGCCTTTAACCTATTTTCAGAGATTCCACTGGACAAAAAGGATTATTTAAACTATTGTTCCCTAACATGAATGTGGAACAACCCTTGATTTTACACAGTTGGATTTTCATGGTTAAAATAACCCTTCTATGCCCGAAAAAAGTTTGAGGTAACCTAAGATCCAAAAAATGGAATCCAAGGTATCTTTCAAAGGAAAAGTTAATTTAGTGTTTATGACAGGTACAACAATACAAGGTCAAACATCCTATATCAATAACATTTTCTAAATCCAAAGTGGTATCCTCCAAGAATTCTTATTAAGAGGAAAAGAGATAGTGTGCATGAGTCTATACGTAGAATCTCCACATTGAAACCCAAAAATCAATAAGGAGTGACCATACCTCATTAAAAAATCACATTATGTACCTCAATCTAATATAAACAATCCAAAAATCCAAACAACATTTAAAATTTTAGCATTGCATATGACCAAAGTAGTCCCAATGTATCCAAACGATACCATGATTGGGGAAATGGTTATCTTTAGGCCAAGAGTAAACATAGATGGTTTGACTATCTCCACAAACAATCAAAGACACATTCTCCATAAGAGGGGGCAGTGCTCCATTCTTTTTCATCCCAACCCTTCCAAAAAAAAGAAATGAAAGACTATCAAACATTTTCAGGTTTACTTCGTTAGAAGAGCTCAAAAATATATGCCGATACATTTACAAACCCACGATGATACGTTAACCACATGGGCCATCCCATGATCACCCAAACACAACCATTGTGGCCTATTCCAGAACAACAATGGATTTAAAAGTTGGGTGGATATAAAAGTATATCACTATCATTCTCTCAAGAAATAATTATTTTAATGAAGGATCACTATCTAATGTTAATTTCATGAAATCCTACCCATCTTAAAATGGTCTTCTAGTTCATGCTCCTTATACATGGAAGAACAAATTTAATCCAAATTGAAATGTATCTCCCAACCTAAGGAGTTTCCTTAACATTGTATTATAAATAAAAGGTATCTCATTCCATGGAGCACGCTCCATCGACCACTGATTGTGAGTCCTATAGGTGGATAACACACTTTCATCAAGAATTAAACTAAATAGACTATGATAACCTTCCACTCATTGGTAGTAGATTAGGTCTACATTTACACATCACCATAACTTCCATCCTGAGTTGTGTCCAAGAATTAGGTGTAAAAGGAAAAACAACTAGCCATCATTTCAAACACATATTCTTCTTAGAAGACATGCTAGTCATTAAGATGATATGGGAACATTATCACTGCCCATGTTACACTACTCAGGATCTGATTACCATTCTAAATGTAACAACTCCATATTAAATAATAAAAAATATAATCAATGGTTTAATGAACCATTTAACAAGATAATGGATAACGCATATATCGATTCATACTACTCCAAAGTTCTCGTAGCAGAACGAAACATCCTGAACAAAGTCCCTAGGTGAAAATAGTCGTATGTAGGCTTCTATCTGATGGACTTCCCAATATATTTAAATCATAATAATAATATCCAATATGACTGTAAATCTAACTGATATCATATTGAGTCATAAAAAAAGAAAATAGAAAAAATGTAGCCTCTCGCAACATATCAAGTGGTTGATCATGCCCTTTGAATATCTAGCCCCCTAAAACTGAGAATTTTGAAATGCGCATACATGGTGAAAGGATCAAAAAATAGATGGTCACCTTTCAAACAAGGATGCCTTTTTAGAACCTATTATTAATACAAGGAACTATGGCACCCATACGGTACCACCTGATAGGGAATGTTAACAATAAACCAACAAAATATTTAAAGAGTCGGAGTGAACTACCTATGATCTCCATCCACTAGAAAAATAAAAACATAAACCCTTTCAAGGGATAACACATGATGAATTCACATATATTGAGATGAAACAATCCTTAAACTCATTATTTAGGAATAGATGCATATCATTAATTCTTATCCACTCATTTTAAGGTGGGGAAGGAAGTATTCAAATTACTCTTACATGAGTGTTAAGTTAAAACACCACTTACGGTTCCATGAAAAGGAATTAGACCAAAACTCAATTAATTATTTAAAAATATATATATTCCACATAATGGAAAAGTATTATGTTAAATAAATAAAAGCATCAAATACCTTGTTTTAAAATGTTACAAGGAAAAGTAGTCAACATACGTTAAACATCATTTTAAACATCATATTTTATTGAAAAACTTTTTTAAACCGGTTAATCATGACACATAACCTCATTTAAAACAAAATTAATATTATTTATAAGTTCTCACACTAAATAGAACAAATAATATTAAAAGGTATTCAATTTATTAAATGTTATATTTTCAAGAAGAAGCCACCAAAAAGAGAAATATTCAATTAAGTACATTCGTATAGCATAATGTACCCATACAGGGCTTATAACATTGATTTTTAGGGATGATTTGGCCTACTAGTGTCCCTATAATATTTTTTGGGTTCATGTAAAACATACCAAACAAATTAAGAACATGGTTTTTTTAAAACACCACTAGTGGGTTCAATTTATAAGAAACATGCCCCAACAGACCTACTTTAGTTCAGTTGTGCATTTTTAAATTTAGCCACATGGGTCCTTAAGCCCATGTAAAAGAAGTTAAATCCTTAATAAGGTTCCACATTTATTTATGGATAAAATTTAAGACATTTAAATACATAAATGTTTCTATATAAAATCCTTATAATAGACTGTTTGGTTTTATGCATTACCCCTTCAATTTATAAACAACCCATACACCTTACATGTTCAAGGAATATCTCATCTAACTGCAACAATTTTATCCAAATTAAAATAAAGAATTTTCTATTGGAAATTTAAGAAAAGTCATTTAAAATATAAATGAAGCATATACTATGATTCGATTATTTGGGTCACCCTACTCTGATTCCTAAACCACCCACACACTTTACCTATTATGAATTTTTTCCAATTTAATGACATCAAATTGATTTAAGATAAAATATATTTTAATAGATTAATATTTAATCAAAATCCTATGAATACATTAGGTATGATTACTATGGTTTGATTATATGATTCACACTATTCTAATTCGTGAAGCACCCATAGACATTACCCACATGTAAATTGGATCCCCTTTGACTATAACCACATTATTTCAAACCAAGAGAAACAAGAACATAATCATGGGAATTTAAAATATAATGACTAATAAGTTACTTAAATAGGATAGTAAGCATGACTATCTAACCAATTAACTAATAAGGTTAAAACTATGTATGTTATTACAATTTCTAACATGGAATATTTTAGACATGAAAAAAAAATGAAAGACACATAAATAATTTCAAATAACCTATCAAATAAATCTACATGTCATGGATTATGTATTTAATATGAATTACCATATTCATATCGTGAGGAATGAATCATATTTCATTATTGTACAAGGCTATGGATAGTTCTATAAATTTCATAAATATGCATGTAGAAGAAAATACTCTAATAATACAAGGAGACATAATAAAAAATTGTAACATCAATGGCATGAAAAAAAATCATGCCCTGGCCACTTGGAATTTTCCCCATGGGTGGGGTGATCAGTACTAGACATGAATGTTTACCAGGTGGATACACATTCTTAGTCACATGTCTACGAGCCCAAAACATTTATGGAAGGATAAGAAGCATAGATACCACAGTATAATTGTAACACCCCCAGCTTCCATGGTACGTTTCCCTTTGAATAATGAAATAGCTTGCACAGTACGCAAATTCGAGATACTAACACAGTACGACTAATCAAACTAGCCATTATGAATAGTAATACCAAAATATTGAGATTTTATAAATTTTATCATTCAAAATAGTCTTCATTTTTGGATTTGGAATATCAAAATTATCATAGGGTGAATTTTTGGTATTTTTATGAAAAATTTCAATGTTTGATGAATAGTGAAAAGGACTACGTTATTGGTTAAAACCAACTATTTATTTAAATAATTATTTATTTTATTTGATTTATTTTAAGTCAAAATAGATACATAATACTGATTTTAGTTCAATGTAATTCATTGTAGTCATTTTTATAATAAAATTAGTTATATAATATTTTATTGAACTTTTTACCCTCTTTTACCCACGTCCTAGGAGCTTTTTCAAAATTTCATAAAACATAATTTTATCACTTATGTTAGTTAAATTTAAAAAATCTGAGATACATGGTTGATATTAGTATTTAAAATATGGTTCAATGAGATGAAAATAATTTTTGGCGAATAGTAACTTTGGACTTTTATTTACCACGGTTAAAAGTAAATAGGGTAATTAAAGGTAAAAATGATATTTATATTACCCTAAAACCTGTCCTAATTCTATTAGATAAGTGTAATTCGACCAAAAACTACCTTAGGAATAAAATATGATCCTTTAGGTCCACATGAATTAGATTAGGACATTTATTATTATTTTATTTAAAGAAGAGTTAAAAATGTTAAATTCTATGTTTAATAAATAAATAATTCTTAATATAGGGTTATACATAAAATAAATTAGACTATAAATATTTATTAGAAATATAAAAACATTTCCTATATAATTATATTTTATTTATAAATTTTAGACCGTAAATAATTAAATTTATTTATGACAAAATGATGATGAAGTAATTATCTTATTAATGAAATATTGAAATAATTGATATGATAAATATCCGAATAAATGTAATTTGAGACTTTTAATAAATTACACTATCTTTATAGATTAATATGACTTGTCAGAGTTGATTAAATAAGTTTTTTTCGATGTAATAAAGATGTTATAAATTTAACAAAAATATATCAAATTGTGTAAAAATTTACATAAAAGAGTATTTAAAACAAATATTATATTATTAATTGATATTCTATAAATAAAAATCTAAGGATAGGAAAAGGACATAAATAATATTATATATGTCATTAATGAACCAATTTAGTTTCTCTAGGATGTTTATAGTATGTTTATTAACCATATAGTATAAAAATACAAAGAGACATGGTAAATGTCAAACTATTTATCTAAGAGTTAAAACTAAATGATAATGTTAATATAGTGATCTAAACCTGTATAAATCCAATTTCATAAGTGGATTTCAACCCATACCCACCTTATCTTCTAAATATATAACTTTGGAGCCATTATAAACCGAATATGAATTTATTATATTATAATATTTTATGTTTTTCCTAAGGTGCCCCTCACCCATCTTATAAAAGGGAACTCATTATCCTCTCAAATTCACACCACCAAAGCCATTTTTCTCAGCCAAATCCTACCCAGATATCCCCAAAACAATCCATCCTTCATCCTATATTCCTTTCATTAGTTAGAAATCTATCCTAAAGATACCTTTTGATCAAATCAAAAGATAGAACCCTAAGAAGAGGTAAAAATATTTCATCACCCCTTTCAAGTTCTTTTCTTCTTCCACATCCTATTTCTATGTTGTTTCCATTATAAAATAATAACTCTAGTATATTATATATACTTTGATGAAATTATAAAAATGTTACAACAATATTAATTATTCTATCCATCATATAAATGAAAAAGTCACCATACGAGTGTACGCACGGCTTACCGTCTCCACGTCGTGGTGTAGTTTGTCATTCAAAACTTCACTGTTTGGATGGGTATAATAATGATGTTTAATTGATGTAAATAATAAATATAAAGAGTTAATGATTCATTATATATAATATTCCATCCAATTATATACGATCTCACCATCATTATAATGATATTGTCGCTCGTGCGTACATATAGATTACAGTATCCATGAACACGATGAGATTCATTCCCCATCATAACCATTCAAAACAAATTATCATTTTATGATTAAAAAGGTTTAAAGACTTTATATAATTCCATATATGAATAAGATACATCTTATCCATAATAATCATGGCTTTTTAATCAAAACATATAAATGAAAATGAATCAGTTAATACCTACAACGGCGATAAAACTGAAATATTATTAACAAAGAAATATTAAAAGATAATATATGATATCATATTTGTGTATATTTTTCTTTTATAATTTAATAAAAATGATTTAACTATTACACAGGTTGTTAACGTACCCTTTTCCAAGGAAAAGTACAAGGTAAGGGTTTATTTCACAATCTCTTTTTTATCCGAGGTTGTTTTTACGTAAGTATCTACTGGGACCTCTTTATCATCCATATCCATGTTTTCATAAATATTTATTTCAGAACATTTTATACTATTTACTAGAAAATGTTTTCAATTAAATTATACCCTTATTTGACCTTATATTTTCCGAAATGAATCTTTTCGTCATTTTCCAAACATGGTACTTTATGACCTTTTCAACAAAATTAAGGTAAGAATGTTTTTTTAACTTATACAACATGAGAAGCTATTTTTCGCCATTATAACATAGTCAAAGCATCCCTTACAATATTATAAGATTATTTCCAAAATAAATGTTTTCTTTATAATTATGTGACTCTTAAATTATTTCAAAATAGAAAGATATATTTCTCTCAAATATTTTTTATTTCAACTATGTCAACGTCCTTTGATAAATTTTACACTTGTTTGAAGTTGATTAATTATGATACAAATATTCCATATTGTATTTTATGTTTTTTGATATGTTTGACTATGGATGAGTTATTTTTATTCCATTCATGGTTTATGGTTAATGTATTGCATTTATTATGCTAGTTTTAATACTAATGTTTATATTATATTTCAACCTTTTCTTAAGATGAATGTATTATACTAGTATGTTCTGGGTCGGGTACATGTACAAGTAAGCCCTCCAGGTTTGGGTCCAGTTACAGAAGACCCTCTGGGTTGGAGTCCGATTACAGAGGATCATCAGGTTGGAGTCCAGATACAGAGGCTCTCTGGGTTGGGGTCCAGTTACAGTTAACCCCTAGGTCCCAGCACAAGGCATTGACACAAAATTAATGCCTATTACTATACATTCCATCATTATGAAACTGGATATTAATGTTTCATGTGATTACTAGACTAGTAGAATCTCCATTTGAAAAATTAAATGGAATTATTTGATTTATATTTACAATATTATGCTGATTTTTATGTTTAAAAGTCAAGTGTTTTAGTCTATACATTTCATTAAAAATGTTTATGCTTATTTATGAAAGGTTTTGTTATACTTTTATCCTTACTAATCATCTGATCTCACCACTTTCTATGTTTTATTTTTCCTAGGATGCAAAAAAGTATATTATGACTGACCTGTAGGGATTGTATAAGGGATATGAGTGTGGTATATGGAGAAAATGTTGTTGTATTTTTTCATTTTACAATGTAATGTAAAACTTATGAATGTATCTCGTATTTCCAAGTCCACTAAACTAATCTATATTTCAGGACATGATTCCTTGTAATCATGAAAATTTATTAAAATAATGCATTGACTCTGGGTAACTGGGGTCGGGGTGTTACAGTTGGTATCAGAGGATGTTTAGTACAGACCATGGAAACTAGATTTAGATAAACTCTGATTAGAGAACATTACCCTAAGATAGACTTTTAAGATTAGTATAGAAGAACTTCCTAGAATTTTAGTATTGTAGAGATTTTGTGAGTTTTACATGAAATACATTCCTATCTGGATACGAGCAGGTAGAGCCAGCTCCGGCATAGAAGTACCTAGGTGAAAAACACTAAAACGTCGCTTTTGGATAGACTCGAATGGGAACTGGTGCACGACAATAGGCTGTGTTTCACGCTTGGTTACGACACTCCTGGGGGATATTCTTAGGATAATTATCATTTTCTTTTAAACCATTATACAGTTTTTATGAGTATATACTTCCTCAATAAAAACACTTTATATGATTATGGATTATATCCACAGACTGTTCAACTTATGTTAACTATTTTACAGGTCTGGAATTATCTCTTTCAATTCATACACTAATCTAGTGTATTCCATTTTTCAGAAATGGCGCCCAGTAGAAGGAATGAGAACCCTAACAATACGCATGATCCAATGTGTAAGAAGGATCATATATTTCATGATCTTAAGCCAACATTTAGAAGTGAAATAGTCTCCCACATACTCTCATCATATGAAGAAATAGTATCATGTGTTAATAAGATTATCAAAGAACTTTTAGAGTCGTATAGAATTGAAGGGATTCCATAAAATAAAGGATGGATGATAGAAGGATTAATAAAGTGAATAAGGAAAAGAAGGATTTTACATTATGTGATAATTGTGGGAAGAAACACCCTGGTACTTGCCTAAAAGGAATTGGAGTCTGTTACATGTGTTGTGAAAAAGGCCACCAAGCTCGTGATTGCAAGGGAAAGAAAGTTGATGTCAATGTTGAAAGCTAAAATTTTAGAGAAATGGGGAATTATGAAAATGAATGTCTTAAGAGAAAAGTAAACATACCTCATAAAAGTCCAAGGGAGCTAGGACAAACTTATGATGTTATGATAGTTGATGTGGAAAAATTAATGCATTTGTCATTTTTTACTCAAAAATAATATTTTGTTTATAAGAATAATGAGATATATAAAAATATTGTAGTAAATTACATATTTTTTTCCTTATGGTTTTAATATGATAATGGTAATCATATTTTTAGTATGTGACAATAATAGAAAACTTAAATTTTTTTGGGGAATCTAATGTTACAATTGTTTTTGAAATTTAAAGACCTTTTAGAGAGAGTTTGAACTAAGGTATTTTGGATTAAAATAAAGGTTGGAATGGATAATGTTGATTATTTTATAGTATTGTTTAAGGTTAAAACATTTATCAAAATTATTTTTGGAATATTATAATACTATAGTATTAGGAAATAGACAACCTGTAAGTCGGGCGATAACACGTCACGTCGGACAAAGCTGCAGGAATCGAACCCACAACCAATGTGCGACAAGGATTTATTTCCTAACACTAGAATACAAGAAGTACATGGTTATTAAAAATATGTTTTATTCGTTTAAATAGTATAAGTTAATATTTTTAACCTTATATGATTAGGATAAATAAAATATTTTTGAGATCTGTTATATTTTGGAGTGAAATATGAGATTTTTGTTGAAATTAGTTGAAGGATGAAACTCTACATTTCAAGTATATATATATATATATCTTATTATATGAAGAAATTAATTCTTAAACTTCATGGAAGGGATATTAAAATAAATATTTATCTTAATAACTTATGTTTTTTTGAACTGATGATATTTTAAATCATCATGCATTGATGGCTTTGAGAACCTCAATTTTTCACTTCTTTGTGATTGATGACCTCAATCACAACCTATAAATATTTACATATTTCCTCTAATTATGTTACTATAATTTCCACTAATGTTCTCCTATTAGAAACCCTAATTTTGTGGTGACTTCCTCACTTCCATTTCCCTCTTATTAAAACTAAATTTCAAAAACATTGTTTCAGATGCGGGCTTTCCACAAAGGTATTTTCTATTTTCAAAATTTTATTTTTGAAGAAAAATTTCAAATTGCAAGGATGAAATTTATTGAAGGAGGGTATAATTTAACACCCCAAGATTCCATGGTATGTTTCCCTTTGAATAATGCAACAACTTCCATCGTACGCAATTTCGAGATTCTAACACATCGCGACCAATCAAACTAGCCGTTATGAATAGTAATAACAACTTTTTGAAATTTTATTAATTTTTTCCTTAAAATTGTAATTCATTTTTGGATTTGGAATATTGAAATTATCTTAGGGTGAATTTTTGATATTTTTATGAAAACATTCAATTTTTTCGATGAATAGTGAAAACAATGCTTTATTGGTTAAAGCTGACTTTTTATTAAAATAATTATTTATTTTATTTAAATTTATTTTAGGACAAAATAGATACATAATACCGATATTACTTAAATGTAAATCATTGGTGTCATTTTTATAACAAAATTAGATATAAAATATATTATTGAACATTTTACCCTCTTTTACCCACCACCTTTGAACCTTTTCAAAATTGCGTAAAACATAATTTTTCCACTTCTGGGAGTTAAATTTCAAATATCCAAGAGACATGGTTGATATGAGTAACTGGAATTTGGTTTAATGAGATGAAAATAATTTTTTGTGGATAACAACTTTTAACTTTTATTTACCCCGGTTAAAAGTAAATAGGGTACTTAAAGGAAAATGTTAAATTATTATTACCCTAAATCATGTTCGAATTCTATTGGATAATTGTATTTTGACCAAAAACAACCTTAGGAATAAAATATGATCCTTTAGGTCCACTTGGATTAGATTTGTACACTTATTATTATTTTATTTAAAGAAGAGTTAAAATTTTTAAATTATACGTTTAATAACTAAATCATTTTTAATAAAAGGATATAAATAAGATAAATTGAAATATAAATATTTATTAGAAAGATAAAACAATTACAAATATAATTTTATTTTATTTATAATTTTTAGACATTAAATAATTATATTTATTTATGACACAATGGTGATGCGGTAATTATCTTAATAATGACATATTGAAATAATTGATATTATAAATATCCGAATAAATGTAATTTTTGACTTTTCATTAATTAAAATAAATGTATAGGTTAATATGATATGTTAGGGTTTAATAAATTAATTTTTTTGAAGTAATAATTCTGATATAAATTTAACAAAAAGAAAATACCAAATAATGTCAAAATTGACATAAAAGAGTGTTTAAAACAAATATTATACTATCAATTTATATTCTATTCCTAGAAATCTAAGGATTGGCCAAAATACAGAAATAATATTATATATTTCACTAATGAACCACTTGAAATTCTCTTGGAAGTTTATAGTACGTTTATTAACCATATAATATATAAATACAAAGAGACATGGTAAATGTCAAACTATTTAACTGAGAGATAATTCTAAATGATAAGGTTAATATGGTGACCTAAATATATCTAAAACATATTTTATTAGTGTATTTCGACCCATTTCCAGCTTATCCTATAAATAAATTATTTTTCAGCCATTATTAACCAAATATTAATATATTATTAAATAATATTTTGTGTTTTTCTTATGGTACCCTCACCCCTCTTATAAAAGCGAACTCACCCTCCTCTCCAATTCACAAATCCAAATCCCTTTGGCTCATCTAACCCCTGACCAAATATTCTCCCAACTATCATACCTTCATCTGAGAGGCCTTCCATTAGTCAGAAAGTCATCCAAAGGAGCCCCTTTTCTCAAATCCAAAGGAAGAACCCGAAGAAGAGGTAAATATTTGGTCACCTCATTCAAGTTCTTTTCTTCTTCCACTTCCTCTTTCTTCGTTGATTACATTATAAATTAATTAATCCAGTATATTCTATATATTTTTGTGTTTTTATAAAAATGGTACAACCATATTCATTATTTTATCCATCCTATAAATGAAAAATTCACCTTACGTGCGTACACACGACTTACCGTCTCCACGTCATGGTGTAGTTTGTCATTCAACACTTCACTATTTGGATGGGTATAATAATGATTTATAATTGATTTAATAATATACATAACAAGTTAATTATTATGTATATATGATATACCATCCAATTATATATGATCAAACCATCTATGTAATGATATTGTCGCTCGTGCGTACGTACGAATTACAGTCTCTAAGAACGCGTTGAGATTCATTCTACATCGTAACCAATCAAGAATAATTTTTATTTGATCATTGAAAATTTTTAAAGACATGATTTCATTATGGATATTAATAATATACATACTATCCATAACAAACATGTCTTTTGTATCAAAACATATAAATGAAAACAAATCAGTTAACACCCAAAACGGCGATAATACAAAATGATTATTAACAAAAAAATATATTAAAAGATCATATTTGATATCATATTTCAGCATATAATTCTTGTATAATTTAATAAAAATGATTTAACTATTATACATGAGGTTAAAATATGCTTGACCAAGGAAAAGTACAAGGTAAGGGTTAATTTCACAATTTCATTACTATCCGAGGTTGTTTTTACGTAAGTATCTACAGGGACCTCTTTATCATCGACATCCATGATTTCTTAAAAATGTATTTCAAAACATTTTTTAATATTTAATACACAATGGGTTAAAGTCCTTTATACCATTATTTGATCTTATATGTTCTGAAAGGAATCTTTCTGCAGTTATCCAAATAAGGTACTTTATGACCTCTTCGACAAAATTTGCATACAAATGTTTTTTAAATTATATGACGGGTGAAGTTATTTACCACCATTATAACATCATTGAAGATTAATTTACAACCTTATAAGAATATTTTAAAAATACAATTTTTCGTTATAATTATGTGACTCTTAAATGATTTCAAAATAGTAATATATTTTTCTCTCAAATAGTTTTGATTTCATTTCTGTCAACATTATTTGATAAATTTTATACTTGTTTGATGTTGATTAATTATGATAAAAATATTCCATATTGTATTTTCTGTTTTGTGATTTGTTTGACTATGGATGATTTATTTTTCTCCCATTCATGGTTTATGGTTAATGTAATGACATTTCATAAGCTATTTTTAATACGAATTTAATGTTATATTTCAAACTTTTCTTAAGATGGATTTCTTAGACTAGTATGTTCTGGGTTGAGGACCAGTAAAATTAAGCCCTATGGGTTGGAGTCTGGTTACAGCAGACCCTATGGTTTGGAGTCTAGTTACATAGGCTCTCCGGGTTGGAGTCCGTTTACAATGGCTCTTCGGGTTGGGGTCTGGTTACAGTTATCCCCTAGCTGCCGGCACGAGGCCTTGACACAAAATTAATGTCTAATACTATACATTCCATCATTATGAAAGTTCCTATTGATGTTTCATGTGATTATTCTACTAGTAGAATATCAATGTTAATAAGTAAATGGAATTATTTGATTTATATTTTCCATATTATGCTGAAATTATGGTTAAAAATCTTATGTTTTAGTCTTATACATTTCCATAAAATGTTTAAGATTATTTATGAATGCTTCTGCTATATTTTTATCAATACTAAGAATTAGAGCTCACCCCTTTCTATCTATTATTTTTCAAGGATACAAAGAAGTATATTACGACTGACCTGAAGGTATAGTCTAAGGGATATGAGTGTTGCCTATGGAGACAATGTTGTTCTAGTTTTTCATTTTAGAATATAAAGTAAAACTTATGGATGTATCTGGTATTTCCAAGGCTACTAAACTAATCGTTCTTTCGATACTTGATTCCTTTTAATCATGAAAATGTATTACAAAATGCACCGACTCTGCGTAACTGGGGTCGGGGCGTTATGGTAACACCCATGCCTGACTAACTATGGAAGTAGTAGCTGGGTCAGTCACTACATTTTCACAAGAATGTCTACCCATAAGCCAGAGGCTGCCGACTAGTAGTGGGGGTCCAATAGCAGTGTGGTGGGGAGACTATACCCTCATTATTAGAGTGGGACAACTATATAAATTAGTGTAAATCAAAACACAAAAATGGAAGCATCATGAATAAATTTGAAAAAAAAGAATAAAAAGAATTTATTAACTAAATAAAAAAGTTTCCAACACCAATTTTCAACAATGATTTATGATAAATGATAATACATGTATAAAAAGTAAAAATTACTTATAAAAAACTATTTTGAAAAATAATAATTGCCCAATGACTAGCTACAAAAGCATATCGAGCACCGACTAAAAGATATTCATCAACTCCAACCCATTAATTAATATATAAACCTCAAAGTATGGTTTCTAACATTTATAAATACCATTATACTTCTAGTCTACTTGATTACCAATGTTTCAAAAGAAAGGTGTGATATACAATCATAGTAGTCTAACTCCCAGAATGCCTACCCCACTCCAATTTGGGTAAAATTTATTAAGCAGTGTTCTATAGTGAATAGATCCAAGACATAAATAAACAAATAAAATAAATGCATTGGACTAGGTGACACTTGGATACTCATCCAATTAAATTCTTTGACCAAAGATGGTGAATATGAACTAGAATATTCGATAGTGTAAAATGGGGTGTGATAATATCTAAGATGTCAGAATGTCCCAAATCATTGGGTTGGTTTTGGTGGACACATCCCTACATTTCATTCTAAACAAGAACCATTTCTCATTTTGAAAACATATATTAATCTTTTCTTTAATTCAATTTGAACCCCACTTTCAATGTATATCAAGACACCCTGATCTCATCCATTAGAATCTGGTATGAATTTCCATTTACTGCTCGAGTGGATACACATATAACCAAAGCCAATGATTTTGTCGATGGTTACATGAAGTCCCATGTGTCACTCCATGTAAGGTGTAAGAATTCATGTAAAATTAATCCTTCAAGTCATTTACTAGTATCTCAAATTGAGGCTTGAGTATTTCTCGATGTCTAGTATAACCAATCATTACATTGATCATGCCTATGGTTTATCCCCTATAAAACATGTATCACTGATTTGGAGTTAAAAAGAAATAATGTTTAGAGATTCTTTCCTACGAATATATGATGTCACCCATGGAATTTTTAATAACAATAAAAAAATATAACAAAAAGTAATTGGAGTTCATCTAAGGTATCTTAGTTCAGAACCCCTTGTTTTGACCTAGTCTCTAAATCAATTCATTACACAAGCACTTCATGTATAATAACCTAAGAAACTACAGCATATTTTCAAGGATAATTGAATTATTTGTAAGCATGGACACAAAAATAAAAGGTAGTGAACATATGATTTTCCAATTGAAGGAAGATCCCCACATCATGTGATTTTATTATAAAACCCTGAAATTGTTTACCAACAATTCATTTATCATAATTATACATCATTTAAAGAGTCATACTTAGTTAACATAAATGAAGAGTTTATTTTTTAAAAAATATTTCAGAAATGAATAATAACCAATGAAGTCGTGAAAAGGGAGAAATAAATTCATTCACAAATTTAATAAAAAATTTGAAAAGGATCCTACCTCAATAATAATAATTACAATCTGAACACCACAAAATTTTATGTTTTCATCGATGACCAGTCGATGCTACTCTTTGACAATTCTGATAATACGAACCTTTGCATATACATAAGGACACCAAGCCCCTATGTAAATATTGACCTAGCCATGAATATTTATAATTTGATCCTTAAATATATGTTTATATATGCATATACCCATTTACACATACCAACATATTCATTTTTCATATATATTCAAAATCGCAACGAGCTTTAATATATATATTCATGCCACCATAGCTAAATGTGTATATATAAATTAGAGGGAACATATATATATATATACATACATATATATATATATATATTCATACCTATTCATCCATATGCCAGTCTCCTTAAAATTTTGCGACTCGAACATGACTCAAAGATGACCAAGACACACTAAAAAACTATTAGAAACCCTACAAAATTATAGAATCCCTAACTAAAAGTTTAACTAAAAATGAATCAGAAAACTTTCACCTAAAATAAAAATGAATGCCAC
Source organism: Viscum album (assembly GCA_963277665.1). NCBI lineage: Eukaryota > Viridiplantae > Streptophyta > Magnoliopsida > Santalales > Viscaceae > Viscum > Viscum album. Next base: position 399,840,689 of record OY728131.1, on the reverse strand, counting down.
TTCCTTTGACAAAAACTACAATAATGATACACAATAGGGTCAACATACCATAACCATCGCGAATCAATAAGGTAATAGACGAAAAATGGGTTAGGGTTTGACCTAGGAGTGTGAAACACACAGAAGATGAATAAAACCAAAAAAATAGATAGATGAGAATGGTGAAGAGACTTATTAGAGAGGATTTCACATCAAATTGGGAAGAGAATATCCATAGGAGAGAACATAGGTGGCATGTCAGAGCTCTCATAGTTAAACGTGTCTTGCAATAGGGGTAGGGGGAGGTGCCTTGCATAGGAGGGGTAAGGTGGGACCACTATTTGATGGTCCATCAAAACCTAACCCCTATAATAATTAAAATAATAATCCTAACAATAATAACAATAACACTATTAATATAATTCTTTGTTTTTTTATTTTCCATTTATAATCATTCAATTTTTAATTATTTATATTTTAAAGTAGTTATTTTAATTTATTTCAAAAAAAACCACCGCCCATGGTTTGGGTCGCATGGTTAGCCATATTATGTGCCAACCATGTAATAAACAGTGAATATGTACTAACAATATCACAATACTTGTGTAGGTCAGGTGCACAATTTGGGTAAAATATTCCCAACATGTGTGCTTCACAAATTCTCACTACCTAGTTTTCTGTTGGAGGTTACATGGTTCCCAAAAAACTAGGACGCTTGTGACGACACTCCAAATATGATATTCTTGTAGTTCTCTCCTCCTTAAAATCATTGAGACTCCCAAGGGACCACTAAGGCCTTCACTAGAATCTAAAAGAACACAAAATTGTGTTTCATTTCTTGGAATTACATTGTAAACCACATTTTTAAAAAATTCCATCATGTAAATGAAATAGATGAAATTCCCTATAAATTTACCATGGATCAATGTATGGGTCATTACAGTTTTTATAGATTAATATTCAAATTATATAATGATAATTATTTTAAATATAATTTTATATTTTTTATCATTATTTGAATCTCATTAAAAAAATTTAAAAATATTTTTTCAATATAGGTTGTCAATGGATAAAATAACACATGGATAATGTTAAAATATACCTTTCTAATATACATTGTGATATTCTCTAATGGAATAGTAATGTTGATTAAAAAAATTAAAAATAAAATCAGACAAGATAATTTGGAAATATCATATTTTCTAATATATATATATAACAAAAGGATAAAATTAGGTTTTATAAATTTATGTATTTTCATACCAAATTCTTACATGATTGCATTAGATTATGGAAAAGGGAGATTTATGATATCAAGATAATGAATGAATTTCTTTTTCAGTGGGTCATTAAATGAAATCAATTCTATTTTTATCTCTTAATTTTCCAAACCTATGAGTTTTATTATTATGGATATCACAATCATGTTATACATTTTGGAGTCATTTATAGTATTAATGATTGTTGGGGGATAAAATTATGTTACCCTCTTATAGTTAGAATAATTTGGAAATAATTTTTCTCTATTGTGGTCGAATTTCAAAACCAAATCCCACTAGTACCCACCACATGACGACAAAACGTTCAGTTGTAACCCACTAAGAACATATCTATCTATCCAATGATTTGGGTCTATAACCATGATAAAGCACATACAAAAACTAGAAGGCATACTTTTATTAATCCCATACAAAGAAATAACCACAACATCACTGGTAAGTAGTATATATAAAGAACATCTAAAATTAAAATTAAAATTTCATGAACATATCTATGGTAGAACATCCACTAAAAAGGGAAATATATATAGATAATGATATATTTTAATGTATACATTATAATTATTTAAGAATAAAACAAACATGATAGACAATAAAAACTCAATGAAAATATCATTGAATAAAGAATATAGTTTTCTCTTCCAAAAAAATTCTGAAAATCATTACTTGATCTGCCTCTATGATTTGATACCACTGGATTCAAATATCTATGTACTCCAAGATAAGGTTAAACATTTATACATACATGAAGACTTCACCATAAATGTTCTATCAAGAGGGTTTAGTGACAACCGAGTAAGAAGTCACAAATTTTCAGAAGTACCAGAACCGATCTTATGCATGCATAATAATTGAACCATAGTTATTACTGCATTACTTAGTACCACTTATGGGTTATCTATGTCAAAGATAAAATAGGAAAATATATCATCCTCAATGTATAATAATTGTTATAGATTATTATAACTCATCCTAAATTACATCATGTCATCATTCATTAATCCATCTCACTAGATAATCTCATCCATAAGGATATATCCCCCAATATCAAAACATGTAGAGATACATACAAGAAATAAAAGATAAAAAACTAATATAAACCTTATCTATGTCGAATAATCAGTCGATATAATATATAATTAAACTCAGATATTATGATTCCATGATGTAGGACCATTCCATATCAATATAATGTTTCATATTAGAGGACACTGACACTGACTGATGCAGGAGCCACACTCCTTACATGAAATGATTTATCTAGGAGATAAATATGCTCATATTTCATCTAGAGGACCCACTATTCAAGGATTATAGACCCAATCAGTGAGATACTAAACCTAGTGTGTAATATAACAGTTCCATTCCTCACTCAATAAATCAATGATTATAGAGTTACCTAAACACCTATAAATTATTGATTCCCAACCCATGGTCATCATGACTCCCTTCATGGTGTTAGTGTAATATCCCAATGTGGACCATTAGATTGGGGAGAACCAAAATTCTACTAAATTTATGTGACATCCCTAGGGAACTAAAGTTTAACAATAAATTTTAATGAATTTTCAAAATCAAGGTGGATTATTTACCCTTAAACAGACAACCTTCTAAAAAACCATAAATATGTGATTGAATAAAATCCTCGATAAAACCCTAGAATTAACAGTAATATTATTACCAAATGATAATAAAATTAATAAAAATAAATAATAAAAAATAATCCTACAAAACCAATAAAAATAAAAAATATTGCAAATAATACTCGATTAAAATAATACACAAGGAACCAAGGTAGAACCTCTCTAAAATACGAGACTCAAATATTATCCAACTATCAAACTCCTATATTCCATGATCAAATAATCATGAATCACCAGTATTAAATTATGAATCCATCCAATTTATTATATCATGACAAAAAAATTTCTATATTCACATTATGGATCATATGCAAGGGGGTGAGTATATAACCTAGTAAGAAAACCCCAGGACTACCAGAAAATTCAACTAAATAAATAAATGAGTTATATTAAATTATATTTTAGATTTATGATAGGTAGTAATCATGAAAACCAATTATAAAAATATGAAAATATCCATTATGTAGTGAAATAAAACACAACAAAAACACACTCATGGAATGAACCCACTCACACAAGTAGAACGCCACTAATGCAAACACTACTCAAATGACCCAAAATAATATTCTGACTTTCAAGTGATATCCATCCTAGTAGTCCCAAGACTTTACTTAATTTAATAATATAATGTCGTATAATATTAGGTACCAATACCATTTCTATCCTATATGGTCTTTTTCATACGAATGTGAACAAACACCAACCAAATTCATACCATGTTCTCACAATCAAAACCTTTATTTTATAATCCAAATCCATTAATTAGATTAACCAAACACACTATTGGTATCCAAAAGAATTCAATAGTTTAATACAAACTAAAATAAATAGATTTTCATTAGGTATTTCAAAAATGTTTTTTGTCCAAAAAAATTATAAATTTCTTCAAAAAACATTCATATTATATGAGATAGTAGAAAATTAAGAGAATCCACTAACCTCTAGTGTGTTTAACATAATTAATCAACTCACAAACTTAGTGACATGAGATCCCACTTTCATAAAATCAACGGATTCCAAAAAAAAATTATTAAAATTTTCATTAAACCATAGATATGGCTGTGGAATCTCTAATATATGGTACCTCTACATGTAGAATGAGAGAATCTTGGAGGGACACTAATAATGTGACTCATGTCTTCGATATATAGGACTCAAAGCTCTTTTATCCATTGAAATCAATAACCATAATGAATAAGGTATTTATATTCACCTAGATAAGGGTTGATTATTTCGAACCTATTATTAGAGAGGGAGAATGAATGTTTTCAATGAGTCATTATATTGAAAATATAATTTTTTTGATTTAATTAATCCCATCATATGGTTAAGATGCACAATATTGAAAACTATTTTCCAACTGTATGGATCGGCCCTATCCTAGAATTTACAATGTTACATACTTTCAATATGATTTGGTAAAATTGTGAACAAACCACTTGTATTATTAAAATAATCTTCTAACTCTTCCAATGTTTCTTGGAGAACACCAAATGGTTTCCCTTGACACAAATCAAAGATTAAGTCTACGTAAACATTCCCAAAACATCTCAACACCACCCTCATGCATCTTGATCTAAACCAAAACGATATTTAATATGAAAATACATAATAAAACACATAGTTTTCTGAAACATAGGGTGTTTCACTTTCTCCACATAAGGATTTCCATATTTAGAATGCTCAAGGCTGAATGTGACATAGAAGAGTTTAGTCCATTTATTTAGAATAAATATCTCCCACTCATAATATTACACGTAAATCAAACTATACTAATATATTATACATACCAATGAATTTCATATTCCTCCTAACTTATATTATTTATAATCTTCAATAGGAATCTGGGTGTGAATAAATGTAGCATTGTGTGAAGAGGTTACATATTCCTAGTGTATATCAAGGATTGGGTCATGGTGTTACTTGATTAACTAGGAGACATGAAAAAAATTATAGACAAAACTATATCTGATAAATAAGGCTATATGATATGCTAAATTTCCAAAATTTTCAAACTTCTCAAATAGTGTGACATAGTAATGATCCAATTTTTATTGATTCCCTAAATAGAGATGACCTAGTCTTAGGGATACATTGAAGAATTATTGGCCACAAATATCATAAAATGATTTTCATTGTTGATGATGTTAATTTTATTTTTCATGGATTTGGATCATTACAATATATTACCTAATTATCTTAATTTTTACAATAGTCACATTAAAATCACTGGGTCTAACTGATGATGTTTCCCCAATATCTACCCAAAAATAAGATATTGAAATGGACTACCATACACTACATTAAATGGATAAATCTTTCTCGTTTCCTTATAAGAGTTATTATATGAAAACTCCACCAAAGAAAAATGATCATCCCTTGAACCAAAAATATATATAACATATGGATGGTGTATATAATCTAATGTTTGGATTATAAATGTAGACTGGAAATCCATTTATGGTTGATATGACTTTCTCATGGTCAAATGAGTTCCAAAATCTTAAGGAAAGGATCACCAAGATCATATAGTGAATATGAGATCTGAGTCTAATAAAATTGATATTAGTACTCCATAAAATGTTAACGGTTTCATAATATATTATATTATTAAGTCTTAAATTCTATTGAACTCTGCAATTGGAATGAAATGTATTTACATGGTGAGTTGGTTCTCAATGAAAAAAATAGAATCATGTTTTATATGTTTTTATTATACACTAATGATAAATCCATAGAATATTTTTACAATTTCTATATGTGTAGAGGTATAAAATATAACATGACAACTAGTTATTTGTGTACTTACATTATCATTTTGAAGGTGAGAAATATCATAAAATATTTATCAAATTTACCTTGCATAAATAACCACAATAAATGGGTGTTAATTTCCATATACATTGTGTGAATACATGGCTAAACAATAAATTTTCATTGGTCTCCCCACTATTTATTTTCGACTTCATGGGATGTAAGAATGGGTACAAAAAATTATACTCCACGAGTAGTCATAGTAAATCAAGAATAAGATTAATGGGAATGTTATAAATTGATTATGTTCCATTGAATCCCAATGCATGATTTCAATTAATCCAATAATATGCCAATATTAATTAGATTCTATAATAAACTCAACATATGATTTATAAATCAAAACATACACCAACAAATTTAATTTTCATAATGTATAAACCTATTAAATATTTAAAAAAGTAATATTTTACATTAATTATCATTTTATTAGGATCAAATTAATTCTTTAAAATATGTTTTATATGATTTTATTATCCATTAACAAGGTGAAATTTTCCCCAACGAAGTTTTGCCACCTTGTTTATGATGTCTGGACCCTATCATCTAATTCACGATCATGAATCAGATAAAATTTCTCCTATGATTTCATATGTACCAAACCATAATCTAAAAAATGGTCTCACTGCATGAGAACATATCCCATTTTATATCTATAGGAATCACACCATACAATATGGCCTTGTCTTGGTTCTGGAATTGTAAGGATATGTGCCAAAGTGAGATGATCCTTTAGCTCCTAAATGGATTTATGGTAATATAAATTCCACCTAAATTTAGTTCCTTTAATATTCAATGAACTTATAGAATAATAAATAATTTAGAGGTCCCAAACAAAGAATTCATAATATCTTAAAAATCCTATAAATACGTGTATCTCAAATATGTTCCTAAGTGGTTTCAATGAAATTAATTCTATGATATTTTATGGATTTACTAATATAACTCTTTAAAAAATTTCATAATAATGGAATCCAAAATCATGTATACATAAGTTAAACATAGATAATTAAGAATAACATTAACCCTCTCATAATATACCCAATACAATCACTATGTGCTTCTTATAGTAATTTATATTTCAAGATTCCAAAAATATAACATTAAAAAATAGCCTAAAAATCAGTCTATTCACTGGTAGAATAATTCTATTAATTAGGGAAAGGAAAACATCAGGTGATTTTTTATTATTATAGCGTCTTATTTTATATTCTTAGTGGACATAATGGTTACAAAAAACAGTCTTTAGAATTTTTTCAGTCTTAACTTGGACTTGTGATACATAAATTGTATATTAAATTTTCAATCAATTAATCTCCCTCTAATCAATCAAAATGATCATCGATTCATGGAAATGGTCTTGATTCTTGATCATAACTTGATTTAGTTTACAATAATCAGTATATAATCGAATTAAACTATATTACATCCTTATTAAGATGATTGGACCAACCCAATGTTATCATCTTGGTCTAATGAATCAAATTCCATTAAGTTATTCTATTTGGAAATTTAATTATATATTTTTTTCTTAAAGTATGTATGATTGATGTCAAATGAGACATGTTCTAGAAACTCAATCATTTGAAAATATTTTTTTCTTATTTAAGTGGTATACTAGAAAAGTAATGAGAAAATTGGACAAGGAATGCATATCACTATATTGAAGAACTAATTCCCACCATTTCATTGTGAGACACTCCTATGAATATACTACAAGATAAAACTTTATATCAGTCAAGTTTATAAAGAAATAAAAAAAATTACTTATTAATGCTAAACAATGAGTCTTCTTATTTAAGTCTTAAATCCTCCTATAATGTCTGTGGATTTGGATTTTAAAATTGAAAATTATGATCATAAGGAATTGGTTCTATAGTTTCGTTCCCCATTTCCATTTCCTAGAATTCTTGTATAATTCTCTAAACATGTTCCTAATTCACCTATGGTTCATGTGAAAAAAATTATCTATATCTCGTTCTTGTTGGTTTATATGTCTTCTAGCTAGTGCTATCATTTCTAAACCATCGAAACAATATATATTCAGTTATCACAAATTTATTTAATTTTTGGATATACACGATATTACAACATAATAAGTAATCTCATTGTAACATAATTTCAAAATAATGAATTTGAATTATATTATAAATGATGTGATTCTAATGGGATGTATCTTTATAAATGCATATTTTCAGAGATTAATGGGATAAAATCCTGATGATAAGTTTAAAACATGTCTATTAGTGTTTATAAAAAACTTAATACCTAATATACCCTTGTAAATTAATGTTTTGTAATAATATGTTAGAAACAACTTTTTATGATATACTTTTCAATCCCAAATTCTAATTATCATCTCTATACCATCCTAGTAGACATACCATATCAAACTGATACCATTTATAATGGCCTGACCCAACCCATCTATTTCGGAAGGACCAAAATTCCACTAACATTCGTTGATGTCCCCAAGGTACCAAAGAATGATAATTAATGTTATGGTATTTACCATATTGTGGGGGATATGTTTCCAATAAACATATAACATATAAGAAGATCATAAATAGGGTAAATAAAATGATATATGAAATAAAAGTGGAATAAAATCCAATATTTTACCTCAACTATGCTCATAGTAATGTTGGAATAGAAAACAAATAAAAAACTTAAAAGACCAAGTTGAGAAAAATACAATGAAAATATGAATAAGAAAAATAATAATCATGGAACAATGGTGGAACCACTCCAGACTAAATGCCATAACTACCACCACATTCAGTAACTCCTGACATTCATGATGACATTAATATGAAGCTTCCCTTGTAAAATATGATATATTAACCTTATATTTAATAAGAAAAATAGTTTCAAAATTCACACCAAGGTTTATATATAGGATTTGAGAACAAAAATGTAAATACCTAATACTTCCCAAAAAATCTACCAAAAAGAAACTAATTAAATCATATTTTATTTAAAATATAATACTAGAAGAAACCATAAAAATGAATGATCATTGCAACCGCCCTAAGATTTTACAATATATCTAAATTTAATAATTAGATTCCTTTGATGGTTTTTGAAGTATGAAACCATGAAACTATGTGAATAATTATTATACATTATAAAATGAATCACATTATATGGTAAATATTTTCTGAAAATAATTTTTAATTCATTTAAGAAATATTATTGATCTCAAGGAACTATTTTTTTGGAATTTCTTCAATGATAAGTGTATTTATCACACATGTTTCTTAAAAAATTATTTATAGTTTTAAAATTATGAAAAAAATATTATTTATAAATGAATACAAATAATTAAATGGTTATAATTTTTTTTAAAATGAAAATGATAGAATATGATGTAGGAAAGTGATATTTTTCTGAAAACCTCCCCTATGCAAACAATGTGTTTTAATAATAATAATTTAAATTCATAACTATTTATTTTTTAATTAAATATGAAGGTAATATATTAAATAAATTATGTTAACATTTATTTAAAATTTTAAGTAGAAAAGGAATGGGATTGAATTCTATGTTATCGTTAAAAAGAATTTTCATAAATATTGTATTAATTGTGTTTTGTGGGATAATTTAGTAATTAGTTTTATGAAAATTAAATTACATAAATTTGATAAAATAGTTTCTTATTCGTAATTAAAATTTCAAAATTTCACAATGATTTCACTTTTTTCCTAATGAACAGTAACTACGTTAAAAATTTATTGCCTTTGAAAAGGTTTACAAGGGTTAAAAAGGGTTTTAAAATAAAATACAAGGATTAAGATATCACTTAAACATGTATAAATTTGATCTATAGAAGATATTTTTACTTTCATTTATCTTATATTTTATGCTTTCTCCATTTTTGGTAACTTTCCCTTGAATACAATTTTATTTTATTTTATTTTTTTGTGTATTTAAAAGTTTTTGACCCACCTCATTTATAAAAGGAGGTCCTCTCCCCCTCAATCCTTAAAAAAATTAACCAAATTTCTCTGATAATTAATGAAGAAATTACCTTCTTAAATTCATTCAAAATTTATTATAGAATTTGTAATTCTGAAAAATTCAAACATTGAAAAATTAAGTTGTATGCCAATTAGGTTTCCCATAAAAGATGTCAATGTATTTGCTAATATATTTTGAGTTTCTTTATTCTATAAAATCATTCAGATATTATGTAACTATAATAAAAGAATTAAATTATTTTCCTTAGTATACTTAATTGTTTCTATGTTGATGTACCATTCATTTTCTACCTCATTTCCACCCTATGAGAAATGATTTAATTTTTTGTGTGTGCATTTAGACTACCACCACCATTATGAGATGTGAAACATTTTTAGGACTTCTATACATGGATTTTAATATGTATGAATTTAATCAATATATATGATATTATTATGATTTTGAAAATATATATTACTATTTAATATTATTTCTTTCTATTCATTAGAAAATGAAAACATTAATCACGTGTGTGTACGGACAACCTCCTCCATGATGTGATGTAATTCATTTTTCATCACCACATTATATGAATGGTTAAAAAATGTTTAAAATTAATAAATACGGTAATGAGAAAATGAATAATATTATTGAGATGATAAACGGATGAAAATGGTTAAAGGATCTGAATTATAGATCTGAAATATTCATGGAAAACTAACTAGTTGTCTCCAAAATATAAATTTTAATTATGAATTTTAAATTAATGTGTAATTATAAAATATATGGTAATAATTTATTATAATATAACTATAAATATGGTTTTATTATAGATTTATTATTAATGTAAAATTTATATATTGAAACATACAAGTGAAAATAATGAAATCTAGGACCTAATATAAGGGTTTATGTTGTAATATCATTTTTAATTGGACTTTTTAAGCATTAATCACCTTTATGGGAATTATATTCTCTCTATATCATAAAAAAACTATTTTATTCGTTTTATGTTATTTTTGGGGTTTAAATGTTTCCCTTTAATTTTACTCTGTTTTTTAATTAAAAGTATGAATAAATTTGTTTTATAAACATTTAATCTTATTTCTTCTATGGTTCATGAACTTTTTTCTTTCATTTCTATATTCTTTATAATTTTTCTTAATAATTTTAAAATATATTATAAAATGAATATTTGATTTATTTTTCAAAAATATTTTAATCTATTATCAATGTTTTATAATTAATCTTCTTCTCATTTACCAAATGATGTAGTTTTGGAATTTGTACCAAAACTGTGAAAGTAATCATTATTTAAACATTTTATGAATAAATGGTTTTTTTCACTACCATAAATATTTTTAAATTTAAATGGTACATTAAAGTATTCCATGGTAATAAAAAAATAATAGATCTTTTCAATATTTTTAGAAATTATAATTATAAATATTATAAAAATAGAATTATATTTTTCTCATATTCTCATAGAAGGTTCAAATGGTCTTGTTAATGGTATCATTAAACTATTTCAGTATCCTCATATGTTTCATATTATAAACTTGTTACAATATCTAATGAAACCATGAAATTTTTTTAATAGATTAATAATTATTATTATATTATTATTAAATATTTATAGAAATCATTTCTCATCCATATGTAATGATATAATGAATTAAGAAATGTTTTTAAAATCATGTAGCAAACTTATGTATGGATATCATTATATGGTTTGTGGGTCTGTTAAATCCATCTATTGCATTGGTTGGTGATTTATATCTCATGAGGTAATATTGACAAGAATGGGGAGTTAACCCAAATAAATAAAGGATTCTGTCCACTATGATAGTAATGGGAGTGATCCTTGAATAAGGAAATGATGGAATGGGGAATGAACCTAATCCACTTTATGAGTTTTCCCACTATAATAGTCATGAGAGTTACCCTTGAATTATTAAATGATTTTCTATATGTATGATTGTGCTGCAATTTCTATTAAATGTTCTTATATATATGATATACTTCCAAAGATCGCGATTGATTAATGATTATTCCTCACTATCACGATTCAAGTATTTTTAAATGATAATTTTGGATTCTAAGAATAATTATTTATGATCTATAAATGATTAGTTATGGACATAATAAGTTATGATCATTATATCATACCCTTATTCTAATATTAATATTGTAAATGTTCATCAATATAGATCCCATATGTTTACACTTACTGAGAATGTGAGCTTTCCCTTACTTAGGTTTTTATTTTTACCTAGGTTATGAAATTTTTTTCATAGGTTATGTATAATAATGGTACAATAGGGAAAAAATTTATTAAAGATGTTTAATATTTTTATTAAATAAGATTATTATGTATTTTTCCTCCAAATACACTAAACCTTTAATGTTTTAGGGTGTGTATTATTGTGAAATTTATTTGATATTCATATAAAATGATAAGATATATATGTATGTTGTACATAGGTGAAATTAATTGGAATTAGAGTAGGTTTGAGTTTCTCTTTTAGATTAGGTAATGAATGATATGTTGAAATATCATTAGACAACCTATAATGAATTAAAAATTATATAAATAGAATAAAATGGTGTAAAATGTTAACATGAATTTTTCATAATTTGGGACATTATTGGAGTAATTTTAATGATTACATGATTCATAAATCTAATTATTATATCTTGATGACTACTTTATGCTCCTTGGTTTTAGTCAATTGGTAAATCGAGGAGGAATCGCGTAAACAATAAATGTGGTGGACAATGTAATGACTATACTATTTTTAAGTATAATATAATGTGAGATGGAATGTAAAATCATATTGTTATTAAAATAAAATACTTTCAATCCATGAATCATACTGATCTTCCACAAGATCAAACGAGGTACCAAGTCATTGTTGGTTCATTTATTAATCTACATCAACCTCTATGTGGGTTATATGGTCCACTATTTTAGGAGGAATTGGTCAATGCATCTAGAATGATATTATCTAATTTCTAAGGACTAGTGCATGAAAAATTTATCTATAAGGTGTATCATTTTAATGTAAAAGTAGATAAATGGTGGAATTACATTAAGAATAAAAGGAAATAGGAATAAATGGACATGAATAAATGGGGTGATTTTATGTGGATATTTTTAGTATGCTTTTCCTGGAACACATTACAAGAAAATTTAATGTGAGTTACGTGAGATTTGTCCAAAGGATGACAAATATATTGGGACCCATGAAAAACCATTTTCAATAAATGAAATAATGTGAAGCTACATTTAGGTTTTATCCCCATCATTGAATGAAAAAATCATATGTACTTTAGTGGCTTAAAACTAGGTCTATGAAAGGTGATATACATAAGAGACATTATTAGCTATAGAGAAACCTTCTGATTCTTTATTAAGTATGATATAAAGAGTTGGGATTCCCAGGATTATTATTATTTTGATAAGAAGGTAAAGATATATTTGGGAGATAATTCAAATAATAAAACCCATGACTGAAGGAAATTAATATTCTATTATGTCAAGAGTGTGGAAAGAAGCCTTGGGAAAAAATTTTATGGGAACTGGAAGTGCTGAAAAGGAATCCATCAAGTAAGTGAATTTTGAAAATATATAAATAGAAAAGAACATGTAATGAATGTGGAGAGAGATAAACTGAATTCAACACCCACAATACGACGCTACAACAATAAGGAGTATAGTAATTATAGATACAAATTTCTAAATACACATTTAAATGATTATATTCTACTTTTGTAACCTCCTATGTGGTGAGATAAAGAGAAATATCATGTGATCACAACCATTGAAGTTTTTCATGAGAATTAAGTGCTGAAAGGAAGACTAATAATCCACTCTAGAACTAAAAATATCTTATTCTATTCTGGATCTTACCACACTTCAATATCCATATAATTTTCAAATGGTATCATGTGACCACCTAAATGATTTTATGTTGAATTATCAGTGAAAAAACATAATGGTATGATGATAAAACTTCAATTTTGTAGCTCCTCTCCAATATATTTTTATGGTAATATGTTTCCTAAAAATGAACGATTCTACCTTTAGTTGAATTTGATGTTTTTTGGTAATGTATTAGCTCACTATATATAGATCCCATATCAATTTACAAGGTAAGAAAATCATGTTTGATGTTCGAAATCCACCTATGATTGTATATTAGTGTGAGGACTAATATGAACATTCAAGAGAAACTACCTCCATTATATAGTTATTATAACTTATTCTTGAGGGGTATCATACTCAAATGATTGTTAAGAAAATCAATATTGTAGATCTTCAAATTTTGTAGGAATATATAGATATGATTCCTAAATATTTTATTATTCTTTCACCAAATAATGAAATTGAGTTTTCAATAGAATTAATACATAATGTTACACCTATTTTGAAGACTCCATAACTAATAACACTTATTGAGTGGTAATAATTGAATAATAAAATCTAGTTTAATCTTGATAAATTATTCATTTGTCAAATTGTGTCACCATGGGGTGATCATATTCTTTTATTTAGGAATATATATAGATCATAGAATAAGTACAATGATTATTGTGTATTTTTGTAGGTTACTATCAAGATAAAGTATCTTATTCCTCATATTGATGAGTATTTTTATCAATTTTGAGGTGGTAAATGCTTCTAAAATATTAACCACTCATCTAGATATCATCATTTGATGGTCAACATGTACATATTCAAAAATCCTTATGGATGAGGTATGGAAACTATGAATTTATAGTTATTCTATTGTAACCCTTGTTTTCATGATCCCAAAATCACATTTATAAGGTTTTTAATGATTTTAATGTTTTATGATATCATTTTATAACATAAGGAGGTTTGGAATGAATTTGGATAAGTATATAAAGGACTCAACACTGAAGATGAGTTTCCAGAAGAAAAGAATTTCCAATGAACAAGAGTCACCGCCTGGAATGTCTCATTGCTGGAAAAGATTCAACACCAGAGTGAATTCACCACCATAACTATCATACCGTTAGGTGACATTCCACTAGAATGACTCACCACCAGACATGATTCACCTCTACAATGACTCATCATGACTATTACATAATATTTAAATTAAATAATTCAAATGAATATGTAATCAAATTTAATGTTGAAGATTATTTTATTAATTATTCATAAACTATTCTAAGGAACATTAAAGAGTATGTTAGTGAAAATTATAAGGATACAGGATACCCTAATTGATTGTTCCATGAATGGTTTCTAAATTTTCTATCACATTATATTCAAACATGTCACCCTCATGCATTTGTGGAATTCTTGATGGATGATTCAAAAGACATGATCAAGTGTGCCTCTTACTAAGATACATACACAAACCAATCTTACATGGAATCAACTATGGAATATTTAATCTCATCAAAAATTCAGAAGCTTCTATATATTCAAAAAATGTAAATCATACAATTAATTATTTTACTACGATTTTATGAAATATAACTGAATCTTCTATCCATGCTATTTCTGGGGAGTATCATGCTTTAGAGAACATATGGACAAGAACCTCAATATTTTATACATATTTATACTTCCACTTTTTTCATTCTTGTTTTCAGAAGTGTGTGTTTTACCCTATTTTTTGAATTCACATTGTCTCGTGTACTATAAATGGACGATATATGATATCATCTTAACTTTTTTTATATTAGTTTACCTATTGGGTTTTGTGAGATTTCCTTCTAGGACAAATATTTGTTAATTTTAATAATCATTTTGGAATATGTCTTTTATGGGGATTATCATGCTTCTGAGCACATAATTCCAAGATACTCTATCTTTTCAACATATTTATACATGAACTTTATTAAATTCATGTTTTCAATAGTGTGTGGTTTACCATATTTTTTTAATGCACATTGTCTCGTATACTGTAAATGGGAGATACATGATATCTTCTTAACATTATTAATATTGGTTTAACCATAACAATGAATAATATCATAGTAAAAATAATACAAGTATTCATGTAATGTTACAATAGAAGAATATAATACTCATGTTTAAGGCACGAAATAATTGAAGGATGGTATATAGATAAACATGGTAATGAAATGATTGTTCCATGTGCCTGAAATAATTCAGGCACACAACTAATGAATTTCCATACATATCTAACTGGAAATTATAATAAATAAGTAAGCAACAGATAATTCCATCAATCAATTATGGTGAGATAATAAACCATAAAAACAACATCCTGAGAAGCAATATCAACCCTAGAAAATTTATCTTTCCCTTGTGAGTGGGTTATTCCTTACTAGGAAGAATCTATTTATCATGTATTTCCACAATCCTAGTCACATATCTACCAACCCAAAATAGTGAGACTAAAGAATAACAATCCTCTAATGCCACTTTGTGATGTCCGAAGTGGTTCAATCTGTAAAAAATAATTTGAAAAGTTCATCACATATCCTCAACTTCACTACCATGCACACTAGAGGTTTCCAAATAATAGAAAGGTTTTATGATTATATATTTGGGAGACTATAACACCTTTATAAGAGTGGATCGCATTGGTGAATAATAAAGAATAGATAAATATATAAATCATTAAAATATAAAAGATACCAATGGATGTAAATATCCAAAATTAAATAAAAACCTCATTGAAGAAATCAAAATTGTATAAAAATGATTTCATAATGAAACATAAATGAAAAAAACAGACATTGAAGTACTAATACACAAAAAACATTATATAAAAAAGTTTGAAAATTTTCCAAGGAACCAAAAGTTATCTATAATGTAATCACCAACACTATCTTGGTCCTCTTATCCCATAATCATTCCATGTATCTAATATCAAAAACAAACAAATATGGAGCTTCCCGTTATATTTACCTTTAGCTATGAGGTCTTCTTAGATACCAAATGGTGGCCCAGACAGGGTGCGATTAAAAATCATTAGTCCACTACCCAAAGAATCTATAACTAATCCAATCAGTGAGTATAAAATTATACAGTTTAAAGGAATAATAACAAGGTATCAAATGAATACCTATAACCTATAATGAGAATTCATTCTCCATGGGATAACCTACTGACTATACGTACTTTGATCTAAACCTATAAGTATGCAAACAATAGTACAATAAAGACATAAACCAAATACCAAGGGAGTATATCCATGTAACTCATGAATTATATCTTAAGGGTTAATATACGACCTCATAAGGATATACAAAATCAGAATAACCATCTGATATGTGAGGATAAGGGGAAAGTAAATGGGTAATTAGACAACAATCCTAAAATAATTCCTTTATCCCTATAAGTGCATTATTTGTCTTCTTATGTGGGAGTCTAGTTATTTCTTAATTCATAATAAAATTAATCCATCCTCCAATCCAATCCAATGTATTCGAACAAGGTAATTTAGGTATCTCCCAAGGCACCACTTAATTCGTTTATCGTATCACTATCACCAAGGTAATCCTACATAAGAAATCTAGGTGGTTCTCAAGGTGTGATAAGTTCCTTTAAACCTATGATTTCATTCAAAGTATTATTACTTTTGAAATCCAAGTATCACACATGGCATATTATAATTTATCATCCATATGAGCCCATATTTATAATTACTACTTGGGAATCCATGTAATAACATTGGAATAATATCATGAATAGGAACATCATAACTAATAATTGAATATAGACCATGTAACAACACAATATTTTATGATATGTATTCTCTTTAATTTATTGAATGTCATGTGTTTTATGCTACAACAAGATTATCTTGTGCAATACGCCACACTGTATTAGCTTGAAGTATACAAAACACTATTCATAGATTGTGTTACACACAATTTCAAGTTCGTTTTATAATAGTCATTCTACGCAACATTGATTGTATATATATATATATATATATTTATATTCAATATATAAATGAAATATAGTTGGATTTTGTTATAAAAAACAATGAAAGATTCTTTCACAACACTCAACCCTGACTTGGCTTGCATTACACGCAATCGTGACTTTCCTCGATAGTGTGTGTTCTACGCAATATCAGGTTTCACTAAACAATGATATATGGATATAATATTATTAGGAACTATCCTTTATGAAAATTATTAACTAAATTTTGAATGTTATAACATTATTATTTCATCTTACAAATTTTCTAGAACATGGTATGGGAACAAAATAAATTTTTCGGGCAAAATAAGTATTTTTTAAAAAAAGAATTTTTTCCGCCTTTTGATGGTGCACCCACTTTAAATATAGTTTTTGACATTTTTATAAGTTCAATTTTACAAAATAAACTTCTTATTTTGAATCAGGATATAAAAATTTACATTGGATAAAGTTATGATATTTTTCTCATATCTTTCATATTTTAATGAATAGTAAAAACACGCTATATTTTAATTAAAAACAACTTTTTTCATCGTAACAATTTATGTGTATAAATTATAATATTCAATGGTTTTAAAGTATAAATAGAATATATTTTTACCATTTAATATAATATATTTCATTAGCATTGATTTCACCTTGAATTCGTAGGTTAAATCAATTCAATCTTTTGCAATGTTTTAAACAAAAACCCGTTTTCTTTCGACAATGGGATTAATTTTAATTTAATTTAAGCAACTTTTGTGTATTGAATTTCAAAAAATGGATTCCATATTTGGAATCAGTGGGTCCAAATTATGTTAATAGGCTACTTTTTATTTCTGGAAATTATGAATTGTAACTACGGTAAATTTTATTTAGCATAGTTAAAGGTAAATCGAGTAATTAAGGGTAAATATAATATTATAAAATTACCCTAACACATGAAAAAATTCTATTGGATGACTAAAAGTCGAACCATATCACCTAAGGGTCATATTGGATTCATTTAATGGACTTTTGTACATGAAAATAATTTAATTATTATTAAAACCAAAGAAAGTGACAACATGTCACTCTCTTAAATCTTATAAGTATTATAATTTTAATTCAGTGATAAACTTCATGAAAATTCAAACATGAGTAGTCTCCAGAAAGCTAATAAAATTATCTACATCATATGAATTTATTTATAATTTTTAGGTGTAAAGACCCGTAAATTTCAAGGAATGTTTTTTCTTAATTTTCTTTGGAATTTTACAAGAACGCAGTTTCTGATGGCACGTGATTCCGAGGCCCGGTGTGCCCGGAATCATTTTCTGAAGTATGGCTCGGGTTCGTTCAGTGAATGAATGAGTGGGTTTTTCTAGCTTTTGAACTGGTGCTCGAAATCGAATTCTGAGGTCACCGATGGAATCGCAGCGCTGGTTTTTGCTTACAAACGCCTCTTCCGGAGTTACGTTTGCTCAGGTGTGGTTTTTAATTTTTTGGGTTAAGTAAAAAAAATAAATTAAACTGGTGCGACAACTTTATTTTATTTCACTTAAAGCCAATTTAAGCTGCTTAAGCTGAGTTGAATTGGATAGGGTGGAACCCAAAATATTCTACTCTCTTGGTAGGATATTTGTGAGGTAGGGCCTGCACGAGCCCCACTGTTTCTTTTCCTCTAAGTAACGCACCCACGAAAACTCCTCTTTAGTGAAATTCAACTGGTTCGTTTTTGAAAACTCTTAATGCCCCTATTAAATGGACAGTTAAGTCGTTACCATTAATTCACCAAATTAATGGTTCGTTTCTTAACCTGTTTTTCAAACTGTTGGAATAATAATAAAATAAGACAAACACCCTTTTTGTTGACGGGTTGCTTGTTGAGAGGATGTGGAGAAACTGTATCTTCATCCTCCTTCGCAAAGAACGCGAAGAACGCGAAGAACGGGAAGAACGCGGAGAACACCGGCCTTCAACGTAAGGCGACGAAGAATGTCGAACCCTCGGAGATCGACGACGCAACGCCGTGTACAGCGATGCCGATGATTCTCCTCCCGCGATGTTCTTCTGCGACGTTCCTTCTTCTGCGACAAATCTTCAATCATCCATTGAGGTAGGAGATTACGGATCATTTTAAATTCCTTTGTGGATTTTATCCTTAACATGGATTTAATTCGTGAAATTAAATCGGTGTGTTTTCTTTAACCCTTGAAGATCATCGACGCGACGTCGTATACCGCGATGACGCAACGCCCTTCCGCGACGTGACGATCCTCTTCTTCCGCGATGGTCAATTCCGCAAAGAACTCTCGTTCGACAACAACGACGAGGTAGGGGTTTCTTTTATTGAATCCTTGTGATTTATACCCGCAGAGTTTCATTATTAAAATTGTTGTGAGACTTTTAAATCGCTAACGCGGTGGGTGTGGACTAACGAACAAGTCCAAACCCACCGCCACCTTTCGTTCTTGGTGTGCGAAATGGCAGACGTCGACCAAGTAGGCCGTACGAGCGATGCGGTGTCCTTGCAGTGAAGGACGGACCCCGGGAGGACTTTTGGCGAAGACGGCAAGGATTTGCGACCACCGGAACTCATCCGGTGGTCCGCGGAGCAAACCGATGGCGCGCCGCCGAGGATAACCGCCTCGGATGAAGCCGCGGCGGCGGCTGACAGACCCGCGACCGTGTGGGTCCGGCGAGAGATGGGACGCGGCCGGCTGCCGCGTCCGCTGGCAAAGGTGGCCCCACGCGGGGCCACGGTACTCTCACGCGGGGGCGGCACGCCCCCCGCGCCGCTCGACCTTAACCGGCCGAGCCGTCCCCTTGCGGTCGGGCCGCGCCCGCACCGGTCGGGCCGGGTCGCGCCCAGGTTGGGCCGGGCAACCCTGGCCGGGCCGGGTCGCGCCCATTCGGGTCGGTCCGGGCCCAGACCCCCCGTTCTCGGACCTTTTTGTTATTTTTCCCATATCTTGAGCTACGGGCCTCCGATCGATGTGCCGGCGCGGCGATGCGATCCTTGGATTGAGACGGTTGTTTCGGTATATCGCACTGAAGGTTTTGGAGTACTTTGGTTTCAGCCGGGTTGGTTCGTACACGAAACCAACCGGGCCCTCGGAGCGGAAACGCTTATAACATGAGCTCCGGACGTCCGATTGACGTACCGTCAACTTTGATGGATTTCTCTTAGTGATACAGATCATTTGGCTTACTCCACCCGAGGTTTGGACGCATGTGGAGTACGGTCGGGTTGGTTTTTCCTTAAAAACCAACCGGGCCCCTAGGACGAAAAAACCAATAACTCCCAGACCGGGCGTCCGATTGACACGCCGTCTGCGACGTTGAGTTCCTGTTGACGATACAAAACTTTTGGATACATCAACTCTGGACTATGTGTCAGTTGATGTATCAGCCTCTCGGCTCGTGGAGCGGACCCTCCAAAACGAGCTTGCTGTGTGCGGGAACCCTAGAGCTGGCTGCGACTGCTACTGTGACGACGACGATTGTACAAAGATCCTCAGTGGATTCTATGTCGACGACTACATCACTCAGTGATCCTTTGTGGGTCAGTGTTACTGATCATGTGTGGGTTCGATCCTGTGTGGGTCAGTGCTCAGCAGTCCTATGTGGGCTAGTGCCTATAGATCCTGTGTGGGTCCGATCCTCTGTGGGTCTTTGCGGGGGTTAGTTACCTATCGATCCTGTGTGGGTCCGATCTTGTGTGGGTCTTTGCGGGGGTTATTTACCTATCGATCCCGTGTGGGTCAGATCATTTGTGGGTAATTGCGAGAGATAGTTACCTATCGATCATGTGTGGGTCAGATCCTTTGTGGGTCATTGCGGGGGTTAGTTACCTATCGATCCTTTGTGGGTCATATCCTTTGTGGGTCATTGCGGGGGTTAGTACCTATCGATCCTTTGTGGGTCCGACGGCTTAGATGAATCAGTGGCAATATCTGGTCATCTTCATCGTCATATGAAGAAGTATTCCCGTGTGAGCTGAAATTCTGTTTTTCTTTCCTTTGTGGATTGTGTTGTGCTATCCTGAATAGATTTATGTTTTTCTTTCCTGTGTGGACCGGGTTGTACTTGGGCTCGGATGTTGGAGCCGAATGTGAATTGAAGACTTTGGTATATATATGGGCATATACCTAAGCAGCATCAAATGTTATTTCTTGATTGTGTCTTTCCTTTGTGGTTTATCCTTTGTCGATTCTGGGAGACCTTCGGGGGTCTCGGGGTCCCTACTGAGTAGCTTATACTCACCCCTGCACAGGCTATGCCCGCACTACATTTTGTTGGTTGCAGACAACGAACAACGCTGATCGTGGTGGAGGCTTGTGGAGTAGGACGGTACCTGGAGGTGGACCACTGGGTGGGACGTACTCGGAGTGGCCGGATGGACCCGAGAAGCAGTGGAGGCTTTCTGTACCCACCCTTCAGGTGGGATTTCTAGTGGAATTCTTGACGTTGCGGCTTTACTTTTCAGTTGCTTTTTTCCATTTCCAGTTGTACTTTACTTTTAGTTTGGGTTTGTATACTGGCCCACTTACTTTTCCGCACTTACTGTTGTACCAGTTTTTACTTAGTGATTACTTCTAACTGCTTTCTCTGTGGTGTTTGTGGTTTACTTTCCAAAGGCAATGCCTTCCCTTTTTCAGGGATTTTCGCCTTGGTGGTAGTCGCCAGCCCCTGGCCTATGGAAGGCGGGCTTGGGGTAGTCACGACACGGGCCCCAAGGACGGGTCTTGACAAATTGGTATCAGAGGAGTTCGGTTCTACTGCAGAACATGGGACTCTTATATTTTTCTATGTGAAGCAATAGTGTTAAGCGTATTGGGTGTGGTTATCAGTCCAGGGAGTCCAGTGTTGGTGCGACAGCTGACGTATCCGACCACTAGGACCCTGACTTCTGATTTCCTACATAATGCACGAAAACATTGATTGCATGTGTGTTTCATGTTTTCATTATGATTACATTATGTCAGCTCACCAGGTATACTGTTCTGACCGTGGCGCACCTGTTTCTTTTCAGGATGGCCCCACGACGGCAGCCAGCTAGGGTTCCGAGTGTTGAGTGTGACGACAGCCCGCCGAGTAATGAGGCATCGGTAAAGGACCCTTTGACAGCTGAGGCATCGGCAGTACCTTTACCCACCGAGCCACTGATGCTTCCAGCCCTAGCCGCTGACGATGAACGTCGTCTTAGTGCACTGTATGAGTTCCAGCGCCAGCGACCGCCCAGGTTCCGTGGGGAGATGGACCCCCAGGTAGCCGAGGACTAGCTGGAGGCAGTAGTACAAGTTTTCCGGTTAGTGAGGACACCAGCAGACCTCATGGTGATCCTCACGGCGAGCGTACTACATGCGGAAGTAGGACAATGGTGGAGCTTGATGCTCCAGGTGCACGATGAGGCATCTATTCTCTGGACAGACTTTGAGCAGGGATTGAGACATGAGATCAGGGCATCGCTGATCTCCCTCATCATTCCGACTCAGGCAGGAGTACTGGATCGAGCCCTTTTGATCAAGAGCTTTCTTGGTGAGCCTTCTTCAGCGGCGAGACCTAACGCGGGGCGGCACATAGCAGAGTCTTTTGCGTCAGGAAATCGATGGATGACTCAGGGGTCTAGGTAGACCAGACCCTCTCGTAGAAGACCTCAGGACACTGGCTCAGCAGTGCGGGGAACACAGCGTGGAGCTAGTCTTTCGAGAGGCAGGTAGTGGTACACATGCGGCGGGCAGGGCCACATGGCTCGTGACTGCCCGACCCACCGTGCCGAGGAGCAGCAGACGATTGAGGGGCCACCCAGGCAGAGGCAGAGTGTCGACCGTGGCAGTTTGCAGGGAGCAGGCGGACGAGGAAGAGGAGCTGGTCGAGCAGCAGGTGGTGGGCGACGCTTTAAGGCTCTACCACCACCACCACCACAAAGAGGTCCACCCCGGCCATAGGGATCTGGCGGGCAGAGATAGGTACAACTCCAGGTAGCGAAGGCCTATGACCATGGCGCGCCCGAGATTATTCGAGGTACTATCTATGTCTATTACACCCTTGCTGCAGTTCTTATAGACACAGGAGCAAGTCACTCTTTCATCGCTGCTGCCCTTGTTCGGAGCTCGGAGATTCCGACAGAGCTGTTGGCTTGATCCTTACGGCTAGAGACTCCTACGGGAGCAGACTCGACGATCACGCACAGGTGCCAGCAGTGTGAGCTTACTCTAGGAGGCAAGAGATTCGGTTGGGATCTTTTTGTAGCGGAGTCAATTCCTTACGAAGTCATCTTGGGAATGGATTTGTTATCTACAGTCTATGCACATATGGACTGTATTAGGTGCAAGGCGTGATGTGTACGCACCGACGGGAGAAGGTTCACCTTCACCGGTGAGAAGGGAGCCTTCACAGCATAGGATGGACTTCCGCAGAAGAGAGGACAACCCATCACTCATCATTTGGCTAGCCTCATCCTAGAAGCAGTTGACGTGCAGAGTCCTAGTTTTCCTGCAGTGGTGGATCAATATGCAGACGTCTTTCCTGATGATGTTCCAGGGCTACCTCCGCGTTGGGAGGTAAACTTTTATATTGAAATGTACCCCGAGACATCCCCAATAACGACTCCAGCATATCGGATGGCCCCCGCTGAGCTTCGAGAGCTACGGGTACAGTTGGAGGACTTGCAGGGAAAGGGATTCATCCGACCCAGTGTTTCACCATGGGCTTCCCTAATATTGTTCGCCAAGAAGGCAGGTGGGAGCTTTAGACTTTTTGTCGACTATCGTTGCCTGAACTAGGTGACAGTGAGGAACAAGTATCCTCTACCGAGGATTGATGGCCTCTTCGATCACCTCAATGGAGCACGGTGGTTCTCGATGATAGACCTCAGGTCAGGCTATCATTAGCTCAGAGTTCGGGATGAGGACGTGCAGAAGACGAGCTTCAGATGTTGGTATGGACACTATGAGTTCTTGGTTACGCCATTCGGCATAACCAATGCTCCAGCGGTGTTCATGGGCCTCATGAACAGGATCTTTCAGCCATACCTTGATTGATTTGTCGTGGTCTTCATTGACGACATTTTGATATACTCGATGACTGAGGAGGAGAACGCCTACCACTTGCATGTTGTACTGGACACACTCTGAGAGCACCAGCTTTATAGAAAGCTCACAAAGTGTTAGTTTTGGATACGCGAGGTCCACTTCTTAGGGAATGTCATCTCTGAGGCGGGAGTTGCGGTGGATCCTGCGAAGATCGAGGCAGTGCTATCTTGGGAGCCACCCAGGAGCATGACGGAGGTGCGGAGTTTCTTGGGACTAGCTGGATACTACCGAATATTTTTTCCTGACTTCTCCAGAGTTGCGGAACCACTCTCAGCTCTTACGAAGAAGGGGAAACCCTTTGTGTGGTCAGACATATGTCAGCAGAGCTTCCAGGAGCTGAGACAAAGATTGACCAGCACACCTATCTTGAGGCTTCCAGAGGAGGGAGTTGGGTACGTAGTCTACTGCGATGCATCAGGGACCAGACTCGGATGTGTCCTGATGTAGGAGCAGGTAGTGATCACCTATGGATCACGTCAGTTGAGGCCGCATGAGCAGAACTACGCTACCCATGACCTGTAGTTAGCAGTAGTGGTCTTCGATCTGAAGACATGGAGACACCATCTGATGGGCGAGCACTTTATAGTCTTTTCTGACCATCAGAGTCTCAGGTAAATCTTTTCTCAGAAGGACCTGAACCTAAGATAGCGGCGATGGCTCGAGTTCCTCCAGGACTATGACTTTGAGATAGTCTATACTCCTAGGAAGGGGAACGTGGTAGCCGATGCTCTCAGCAGGAGGATGGGAATTCAGTTACTTGAGGAGGCGACAGAGCAGCTAGACGCCTTGCAGATATCCTTTGTGGATAGAGATAGATCAGCCTTCCTTCAGTCTCTCATAGTCACCCCTCCACTACTGCAGCGGGTCATAGAGGCACAACGTGGGGATGCTGACTATGACACGCGTCGTGCGCAGATATCCTCAGGACAGGAACCTGATGGTTTCTCCATCGGAGCAGAGCACAATGTCCTTTTCAAGGGACGTACCTTGGTACCAGTTGAATTACGAGAGGAGGTGCTGAAAGAGTTTCACACTTCTCCTTTGGCGGTACATCCTGGAGTGGCGAAGATGTACCAGGATCTCAGACGACAGCACTGGTGGCCGGGCATGATGAAGGGTGTGGCAGAGTTCATTTCTTGATGCCTCACCTTCCAGCAGGTGAAGGCGGAGCACCAGGTACCAGTAGGCTTATTACAGCCCTTGGAGGTCCCGGAGTGTATGTGGGATGGGATATCTATGGACTTCGTGACATGACTTCCATGCACTTCCAGAGGTCATGACTCCATTTTGGTGATTGTCTACCGACTCACCAAGTCGTCTCACTTCTTACCAATCAGAGAGCAGGGCTCAATGGAGAGCTTGTGACGTCTCTACGTTTAGGAGATTTTACGGCTTCACGGTGTTCCATCATCTATCATTTCTGATCGAGATGCTCGTTTACTTCCTGGCTTTGGAAGGGGTTGTAGGAGGTGTTTGGAATGCAGCTACGTCTAAGCACCGCCTTTCACCCTCAGACGGATGGTCAGATAGAGAGGACCATTCAGACTCTGGAGGATATTCTCCGCGCATGATTCCTCAACTTTGGTCACAGCTGGGAGGACCACCTAACCTTGGTGTTGTTTGCGTACAACAACAGATACCACTCCACCATCGGGATGACACCGTACAAGGCCTTGTACGACCGACCTTTCAGATCTCCTTGGTGCTGGATAGACCCTAGGGAGTCATCACTTGTAGGACCATAGATGGTCCGGGCCATGAAAAAAGGTCTAGGTCATCCGGGAGTGGATGAGGATAGCTTAGAGCCGATAGAAGTCTTACGCTGACAGGAGGTAGAGGCCACTAGAGTTCGAGAATGGAGACCACGTTTTCTTGCGTGTCTCACCTCAACGTGGTTTGCAGAGATTTGGCCAAGGTGGCAAGCTGTCTCCATGCTTCATCGAACCATTCCATGTCTTCAGCAGGATTGGCGAGGTGGCTTATCACCTGGCTCTACCACCTCAATTGCACCGGGTGCATGACGTCTTCCACGTATCCCAGCTGAGGAGATACGTGCATGACCCAATTCATATCATTGACCATGGGGAGATAGACATTGATGATGGGGAGACTATTGCGGAGGTCCTGGTGGAGATCGAGGATCGATAAGAGAGGGTCTTGCGTGGATGATCGATTCCTCTAGTGTGCATCAGATGGAAGCACGGGAACCTCCAGGAGAGCACTTTGGGGCAAGAGGCTCATCTGCGTGCTCAGTTCCCACTTTTGTTTTCCTAGTTTTTGATGTATCTTTACGGGGACATAAAGCCCTGAGGTGGGAGTGATGTAAAGACCCATAAATTTCAAGTAAATGTTTTTCTTAATTTTCATTGGAATTTTACAAGAACGTAGTTTCTGACGGCACGTGATCCTGAGGCCCGGTGTGACCGGAATCATTTTTTGAAGTTTGGCTCGGGTACGTTCAGTGAATGAACGAGCGGGTTTTTCTAACTTTTGAACTAGTGCTCAGAATCGAATTCCAAGGGCACTGATGGAATTGCAGCATCAGTTTTTTCTTAGAAACACCTCTTCCGGAGTTGTGTTTGCTCAGGTGTGGTTTTTAATTTTTGGGGTTAAGTGAAGAAAATAAAATAAAGTTGTGCGACAACTTTATTTTATTTCACTTAAATCCACTTAATGCCACTTAATGATTCTTAAGCTGAGTTGAAGCGGATAGGGAGGAACACAAAATATCCTACCGTCTTGTTATTATATTTATGAGGTGGGGCCTCACAAGCCCCACTATTTATTTTCCTCTAAGTAACGCACCCACGAAAACTCCTCTTTAATTAAAGTCAACTGGTGCATTTTCTAAAACTCTTAACGCCCCTATTAAATGGACCGTTAAGTCATTACCATTAATTCACCAAATTAATGGTTCATTTCTTAACCTGTTTTTCAAACTATTGACATAATAATAAAATAAGACCAACACCCTTTTTGTTGACGGGTTGCTTGTTGAGAGGATTTGGAGAAACTGTATCTTCATCCTCCTTTGCGAAGAATGCGAAGAACGCGAATAACGTGAAGAACGCAGACCTTCGATGTAAAGCGACGAAGAATGAAGAACCCTCGGAGATCGATGACGTGACACCGTGTACCGTGACGCCGATGATTCTCCTCCCGCAACGTTCTTCTGCGACGTTCCTTCTTTCGCGACAAATCTTCGATCATCCGTTGAGGTAGGATATTAATGATCTTTTTAAATTCCTTAGTGGATTTTATCTTTAACATGGATTTAATTCGTGAAATTAAATCTATGTGTTTTCATTAACCCTCGAAGATCGTCGACGCGACACCGTATACCACGACGACGCGACACCCTTCTGCGACACAACGATCCTCTTCTTCCGCGACGGTCAATTCCGACAAGAACTCTTGTTCGATGACAACGACGAGGTAGGGGTTTGTTTTATTGAATACTTTTGATTTATACCCATAGCGTTTCATTATTAAAATAGTTGTGATACTTTTAAACTGCTAACGCGGTGGGTGCGGACTAACGAACAAGTCTGTACCCACCGCCCCCTTTCGTTCTTGTTGTTCGAAACGGCAGACGTCGACCAAGCAGGCCGGACGGGTGATGCAGGTCCTCGTAGTGAAGGACGGACCCTGGGAGGACTTTTGGCGAAGACAGAAAGGATTTCGGACCACTGGAACTCATCCGGTGGTCCGCGGAGGAAACCGCCGGCACGCCACGCCGACACGGTGGCGGAAGGTGGCGGCGCCCGACGCGCAGCCGAGGAGAACCACCACGGCTTCAGCCGCGGTGGCGGCCGGCAGCCCCGCGACTGCGCGGGTCTGGCGAGAGATGGGATGCAGCCAGCTGCCATGTCCGCTGGCAAGGGTGGCCCCACGCGGGGCTGCGGTACTCTCACGCGGGGGCAGCACACCCCCCGCGCGGCTCGGCCGTAACCCGCTGAGCGTCCCCCTGGTGGTCGGGCCGCGCCCGCGCCGTTCAGGCAGGGTCACGCCCAAGCCGGGCCGGGTCGCGCCCAGCCGGGTCGGACCCGGACCCGGTTCGGGTCGACCAAGGGGGGTTGGGTCGGGACATTCCGGGCCCAGACCCCCCGTTTTCGGACCTTTTCGGTCTTTTGGCTGTATCTTGAGCTACGGGCCTCTGATCGATGTGACGTCAGTGGCGATGAGATCCTTGGATCGAGGCGGTCGTTTCGGTATATCGCTATCATGGTTTTGGAGTACTTTGGATGCCGGGTTGGTTCGTACACGAAACCAACCGGGCCCTCGGAGCGGAAACACTTATAACTTGAGCTCTGGACGTTCGATTGATGTACCATCGACTTTGATGGACTCCACATAGTGAGAAAGATCTTTTGGCTTACTCCGCCCGAGGTTTGGACGCAGGTGGAGTACGGTCGGGTTGGTTTTCCTTAAAAACCAACCGGGCCCCTGGGACGAAAAACCAATAACTCTCAGAACGGGCGTCCGATTGAAGCGTCGTCTGCGACGTTGAGTTCATGTTGATGATACAGAACATTTGGATACATCAACTCTGGACTATGTGTCAGTTGATGTATCAGCCTCTCGGCTCGTGGAGCATACCCTCCAAAATGACCTTGCTGTGTGCGAGAACCCTAGACCTGGCTGTGACTGCTACTGTGACGGCGACGACTGTATAGAGATCCTCAGTGGATTCGACGGTGACGACTACATCACTCATTGATCCTTTGTGCGTCAGTGCTACCTATCCTGTGTGGGCCCGATCCTGTGTGGGTCAGCGCTCAGCGGTCCTGTGTGGGCCAGCGCCTACAGATCCTGTGTGGGTCTGATCCTGTGTGGGTCTTTGCGGGGGTTAGTTACCTATCGATCCTGTGTGGGTCTGATCCTGTGTGGGTCTTTGCGGGGGATAGTTACATATCAATCCAGTGTGGGTCAGATCCTTTCTGGGTCATTGCGGGGGTTAGTTAGCTATCAATCCTGTGTGGGTCAGACCCTTTGTGGGTCATTGCGGGGGTTAGTTACCTATCGATCCTTTGTGGGTCAGATCCTTTGTGGGTCATTGCGTGGGTTAGTACCTATCGATCCATTGTGGGTCCGACGGCTTAGATGAATCAGTGGAAATATCTAGTCATCTTCATCAACATATGAAGAATAATTCATGTGTGATCTGAAATCCTGTTTTCCTTTCCTTTGTGGATTGTGTTGTGTTATCCTGTGTGGATTTACGTTTTTCTTTCGTGTGTGGACTGGGTTGTACTTGGGCTCGGATGTTGGAGCCGAACGTGAATTGAAGACTTAGGTATATGTATGGGCATATACCTAAGCAGCATCAAATGTTACTTCGTGATTGTATCTTTCCTTTGTGGTTTATCCTTTGTGGATTCTGAGAGACCTTCGGGGGTCTCGGGGTCCCTACTGAGTAGCTTATACTCACCCCTGCACTGGCTATGCTCGCACTACATTATGTTGGTTGCAGACGACGGACAGCGCTGATCATGGTGGAGGATTGCGGAGCAGGACAGTACCTGGAGGTGGACCATTTGGCGGGACGTACTCGGAGCGGTCGGCTAGACCCAAGGAGCAGTGGAGGCTTTCTGTACCCACCCTTCAGGTGGGATTTCCAGTGGACAGCTCAACGTTGCGTCTTTACTTTTCAGTTGATGTTTTCCATTTCCAGTTATACTTTACTTTTAGTTTGGGTCTGTTTAGTGGTCCACATACTTTTCCGCACTTACTGTTGTACCAGTTTTTACATAGTGTTTACTTCTGCCTACTTGCTCTGTGGTGTTTGGGGTTTACTTTCCAAAGGCAATGCCTTCCCTTTTTCTGTGATTTACGCCTTGGTGCTAGTTACTAGCCCCTGGCCTATGGAAGGAGGGCGTGGGGTAGTCATGTCATGGGCCCGGAGGAGGTGTTGTGACATTAGCGATTAAATAATTATCATTAATTATGACACAATAGTGATGCAGAAATTGTCTATCTAGTGAAAAATCAAGAATATAGTTTTTATTAAACTAATAGTGACCCTAAAATGCACAAAACCCTGACCAAAACTTATTGGTCATGTAAATGTATACCATAATCATCAAATGGTCGAATATTCGACCATTTGGAGCCTTATAAAAGTGATTATGACACTTATAATATTTTATTTTAAATGATGCCAAAGTTTTCACCTTCATAATTTAATAAATATATCAAATTAAATATTGTGATTTTAAGATGATAAATTCGAGTAAAAGTATTATTGTGAAAGTTAAAATATTTATCTTCATCATATTATTTTATTATTAATTTTTATGCAACAAATAAGTATATTAAATAATTATACAAAAATGTTGTAGTATTTATTTTATTAAGAGATAAACCAAATAAATGGATTTAAAAATAATAAAATAAATATTATATGAACTATTTTATGTGATACACTAATTTTATAGATACATATAACATTTTATGAATCTATTAAAGCTTTTATTTCGAACATATCTTCTTTATATATTTTATTTAAATTCAAATAAATGAATAGTGTAAAAATTGACACTATTTTTATTTTATAAAATTAACATATTATAAAATTGTTTAAAAATCACAAAAATATTTAAAAATTATTAATTTAAATTAATATGGTCTAAAATGTTATTAAGTATCTAATTAAGGAAAATTCACAACAAAAAATTAATTATTTTTTATAATTTCAAATTTAGAATGTTATTACCACAGATAAAATTAAATTGATTAAATAAGGATAAATCAAGTTGATAATGTTTAAAATAAATTCTGAACATGTCTAAATTTTATTTGTTGATGATATTACAACCCTATCTCATCTAAGCTTTGGATATGAGTCATTTTGGAAGTATTTATGTATGGTTGGTTTTAATATAAACTAATATTTCTTATATTTCCAAAGGTGCCCCTCTCCTCCCTTATAAAAGGGAACCTCCTCCCTCTCCTCCTCACACCAATTTGAGCCTTCAAGCTCGGCCAGACCCTGCCCAGTTCCCTTACCCACTTCCCTATAAACATCCTATTGGTCATGGTCTTCTTCAAAGACCAATTTTAGTTCACTAAGAGGAGGTCTCAAAGAGGCGCTTTAAAGAAGAGGTAATGTCCGTTACCGATTCTTTCAACTTTATTTCTTCTTCCACTTCTTCTTCTTAGGTTGTTTAATTATGAAGTAATAACATCAGTATCACTCATATACTGATTTGTTATTATAAGTATGAAACAAACCTATTTCACCATCTATCCATCCTATGGAAACGAAATCACCGCGCGTGCGTACGTACAGAATACCGTCTCCGCGCCGTGGTGTAATCTATTTTCCACCACCACCTTACATGGATGGGTATAATGGTGTAAATAATAACTATATATGATTATTGTAATGTGATATTAATTCTGTAATAGTATACATACACTCTAATAAAATTCCACGATCCTGGGAATGATATCATCGCTCGTGCG
This sequence comes from Viscum album, assembly GCA_963277665.1. Classification (NCBI taxonomy): domain Eukaryota; kingdom Viridiplantae; phylum Streptophyta; class Magnoliopsida; order Santalales; family Viscaceae; genus Viscum; species Viscum album. The sequence continues at coordinate 399,808,543 of OY728131.1, read as the reverse complement.
TACGTACATAATACCATCTCCACAACGCGATGAGATTCATTCTCAATGATTAATCATTCATAAATGATTATAAATTATATTTAATTACTAATCATGAAATATATGACATTATAATGATACTGGATTTATGTATATATATATATATATATATGTGTATGTCATCCAATTAATTCCATTCAATTCAATGAGAAAATGAAAACAACGTTCATGTGTACGTACGACCTACCGTCTCCATGAACGGTGTATTTCATTCCATTTATAGATCTATTATATATATGTATATTCTGAATATATATTATATATAAATCATGTTTTACATTATGGATGTAACTAATCATGATCTATGTAATCATATGAATAATTACAAGTTAAAACACGAACGACAAATGAAACGATTTTACTCAAAATGCAACTTTAACATGAATTTACAAAAGAATGGGTAATATAAAGTCATTAATGAACCATATATGATATAATAACAATGAATATGATTCTGTAATAAGTCAATATATTATTTAAATCATTATACGGGAGGTTTGGACACTTACGATGGAAATCAGACCTAAGGTAAGGGAAAATATCACAATCTCATTTTTATCCGAGATTGTTTATACTTTGGTATTTACTAGGGTGTATTTTATCATCCACATCCATGTTCCCTCAATATGTAATATTGTTGCCATCCACCTAAAATTGTTTAAATACAATTTTACCCTCCTTTGAGTTTCTAGTAAAGGATATGAAAGGAATCTTTTGCGTTTTTCGTACGAGGTACTTTTTGACTTTTCCGGAAAAAGTGCGAGAAACATGTTTTTTTTAACTTATACGGCACAAATGGATTTTTACGGTTTTATAAAGCTTTATTTTCATGAAGATTCCTCAAAAATATTTCATGAATATTTTCAAGAAAATTCTTTTATTTTAGAAATGCATGACATTTTGTGAAAATAAAATGATTTTAAAGAAGAAAGGATATTTTCCTCAAGAATTCATTTCAAGTGTTTTATCAAAACCATTATCCATCTAAAATGAAATTATTTCATATCTGTATATTTTAAGTTTAATGTCTTTATGATTTAGATGGTTTCAATTTTCTTATTATGAAATGATATCCATTTCTTTTATATGTATTATGTTATGATGGGATGATGTTTATGAAACCCATTTTATTCGTTGGGTTATTATGAATGATGTATGTTTATTTTGGGGCACAAGTACGAATGATTTCATTATGAGATGGGTGGGACCTATATCTCCCTCCAATGCATTGGGTAAATATTTATATCTCATGAGATAGACATGGATGGAACGGTAAGTTAATCTGGTTCAGTATTACAGGACTGGAACGAGGAGTGAACTCGATTCAGACAGGGACTTTGTCCACTAAGATGGTCTTGGCAGCAATTCCTTGGATACTATGGAAATCATTACATGTTCTTAATGGATTCCAAGATTAGATGTTTTATTCCCATGATATTTTATCATGATTTATGTTCCATTATGATCTATACATTATGTACATCCATGTTTTATGTCATTTCCAAGATTTTTAATGTTCATGTTTTTTTTTAAGTTCAAATGTATATGGTATGTTTTATTTTATCCATGCTTACCCATACTAAGCATTTGAGCTCACCCTTTTTATTTTTTCTTTTCCCCGAGGATTAAAATAAAGATTTTAGGTATGGAAACAAAAAATGGGAAGATCTTTATAGGAGATGTTGATGATCTTTCACCACGATTAGAAGATTACGTTCCAGGATTCCAAAGAAACTAAAATATTACGGTCCTTGTGTGTCTGTTTTTGTTATGTACTAAGAATTCTGAAAAAGTAATGTAATGTCTATGTACGTCAAGCTTCGGGTCTCTAAAGTTGGTATCAGAGGAAAGGTTTAGTTAACCTTTGGAATCTAGGATGCGAAAACGTTAGTGATATCCCTAGAGATATTTCTAAGGTATGTCTAGGGATTTCCATAAGGACAAGTATACATATAGGATATAGTCCTAGAACTACAGTAACGATCATAGAATTTAACTTAAGATGTTCGATATTGAGGGTACTCCCCCTTTACTCTGTTGTTTTCCGTAGCATGATTTTTTCCTCCCACACTATTCTTTTTGGGTTTTAGAAAATGGCAGGAAACAAGATGATTCACTATAATGGAGGATATGATGGAAAATGTAATGATATTATTCATGAGAAACCAAATGAAATTGGATTTGGAAGTCCAAACATCATTATTACTCCGAATCAGTAATCTCATAATATGATCAATAAACTCAAATTTGGTAAGTTTCCTGACTCGGCTAATAAGAGAAAGATGGAGTTTCATGATGATCATAGAGGAAAGAAAGCTCAATTTACCCTATGTAAATCATGTGGGAAGAGGAATCAAGAAGAATGTTTCAAAGGAAATGGAAGATTCTTTGGGTGTGGAAAAGAAGGACACAAATCCCGTAAGTGCAAAGGAAAAGGTTCAGTTAACACCATGGACATGGATAATGGTATTTCTACGACATCAACAATGGTTAAATGTTTTAAATGTGGAATGTACGGGCATTATACAAACCAATTCCTTAAGGGAAAGTCTCATGAAGAGAATCAGTTTGGTCGTATGGGTAGTATTTATGTTGTTGATGATGAAGAGACTACAAATGATATGTGAGATGAATGAATTGTTGAATCTCGGTCAATGGTTTAAGAAGGTAGTGGAAATATTACATGTTTATCAAGTGTAATGTTGTATAAGTAATCTCATGGTACTATGGAATAAAGAGTCATCTAAGGATTATTACACTGTTGTCTTTCCTTAAGTTTTGAAAGTGTGTGATGAATGGTAGCAGTATTTTTGGAAAGTAGATGGTATGTGCATAATGAAGGGATAAAGAGAAAATTAAATGTTTGATAGTATTCATCAGCTCATGACTTATATAAGGAGAAGGATATATCATGGTTTGAGTATATAGAATTTTTGGATTTCTGTATGTGGAAAGAGTTAAATTTTGACATCATTCATGTTTTCACTAAGGTTTAATGGATATTCATTTTTCAAGAGAATTCATGATTAAGGTATTCACATGATTGGAATGTGACCAACAAGATAATGGGAGATAAATGATGGTTGGTTGATGAAATTTCAAGTAATCTTTTTATTTATAATATGAGCTTGGACCGAAGTATTTTAGATAAAGATTGGAATGGATTATGTTGGACATAAGATAGTATTGTTTAAGGATAGATGTTTTTTTCGATATTATTGGTGGGATGTTATAGTAATGTAGTTTTAGAAAAAGGGCAACCTGCAGGATGGGCGATAACCCATCGCGTCGGACAAGGCTGTGGGAGTTGAACCCACAACCGAAGTGCGACTAGCCTTTATCGTCTACCACTGGCCTACAGGAAGTCCCTTTTTAGTGGAAACTAGTTTTATTATATTATGCAGTATGATATATGAATAATAAGTCCATTTTTAGGAACCATATATGATTAATCTCACCATAGATGGACTTATGTATACCTGATAACTTTTGATAACCTTTTCTTTGAAACAGATAGAATGACCCATCATTCTATCACATGATCTGTTAACACATCACGAATAACAAATTCAACTTCATTTCTTTAAGAGATGAAGTGGAAATTGTTCAAAACACGAACAACAGTGAGATTGTACCAAAATCAAGAAAGTATTTCTTCTAATTCAAAATTTTCAACATTTGGGAAATGATATTGAAAAACAAAACTTTTTTCCTAGTGCTCTTATATCCGATGAATCAGATGGTACCTTAGATCATCACAAATTTATGGCTTTGTGATTGATGGCTTTTTCATAGCCATGTTCTGTACCACTCTCCATCAGAACATGATGGTTAGATTTTTCTTCCATATCCATATTTTCACCTATATTCACCTATATGGAAACCCAACGAAGAGTTAATTTGGGTAATCGTTACATTTCATACGTTAGTTTTTAAAATTAAGTTTTAGTATTCCTTTTTATGATGTCAGTTCTTATTAATAGTAAACGATTTATAACCCCGACGAATTTCGAGGGAGAAATTCATTTTAAGGGGGGTAGAATGTAACAACCCAATATTTTATGATATGTATTCTGTTTAATTTATTTGATGTCATGTGTTTTATGCTACAACAAGATTATCTTGTGCAATACGCCACATTGTATTAGCTTGAAGTATACATAACACTATTCTTAGATTGTGTTACACACAATTTCAAGTTCGTTTTATAATTGTCATTCTACGCAACATTGAGTGTATATATATATATATATATATATTCAATGTATAAATGAAATATGGTTTGATTCTGTTATACGAAACAATGAAGGATTCTTTCACAACACGCAACCCTGACTTGTCTTGCATTACATGCAATCACGACTTTCTTCGATAGAGTGTGTTGTACGCAATATCAGGTTCCACTAAACAATGATATGTGGTTATAATATTATTACGAACAAGACATTATGAATATTATTAACTAAATTTTGAATGTTGTAACATTATTATTTCATCTTACACATTTTCTAGAACATGGTATGTCAACAAAATAAATTTTTCGGGTAAAATAAGTATTTTTCAAACAATGCATTTGTGCCGCCTTTTGATGGCGCAACAACATTAAATATAGTTTCTGACATGTTTATAAGTTCAATTTTACAAAATAAACTTCTTCTTTTGAATTAGGATATAAATTTTTACATTGGATAATGTTTTGATATTTTTCGGATAACTTTAATATTTTAATGAATAGTAAAAACATGCTATATTTTAATTAAAAACAACTTTTGTCATCGTAATAATTTATATGGTTAAATTATAATGTTGAATGGTTTTAAAGTATAAATAGAATATATTTTTACCATTTAATATAATGTATGTCATTAGCATTGATTTTACCTTGAATTCGTACGTTAAATCAATTCAATCTTTTGCAATGTTTTAAACAAAACCCCGTTTTCTTTCGACAAAAGGATTAATTTTAATTTAATTTCTGAAACTTTTGTGTATTGAATTTCGAAAAATGGATTCCATATTTGGAATCAGTGGGTCCAAATTATGTTAATAGGCTACTTTTTTATTTTTTTTAAATTATAAATAGTAACTACGGTAAATTTTATTTACCATAGTTAAAGGTAAATCGGGTAATTAAGGGTAAATATAATATTATAAAATTACCCTAACACTTGCCAAAATTCTATTGGATGACTAAAAGTCGACCCATATCACCAAAGTGTCGGATTAGATTCATTTAATGGACTTTTTTCCATGAAAATAATTTAATTATTATTAAAACCAAAGAAAGTGACAACATGTCACTCTCTTAAATATTATAAGTATAATAATTTTAATTTAGTGATAAACATCATGAATCTTCAAACATGAGTATTATATAGAAAGATAATAAAATTATCTAAATCATATGAATTTATTTATAATTTTTATAGATTAAATAATTATCATTAATTATGACACAATAGTGATGTAGAAATTGTTTATCTAGTGAAAAATCAAGATTATAGTTTTTATTATTCTAATAGTGACCATAAAATGCAAAAAACCCTGACCAAAACTTATTGGTCATGTAACTGTAAACCATAATCATCCAATGGTCGAATATTTGACCATTTGGAGCCTTATAAAAGTGATTATTACACTTATATTATTTTATTTTAAATGATGCCAAAGTTGTCTCCTTCATAATTTAATAAATATATAAATTTAAATATTGTGATTTTAAGATGATAAATTCGATTAAAAGTATTATTGTGAAAGTTAATAGATTTATATTCATCATAAGATTTTATTTTTAATTTTTATGCTACAAATATGTATATTAAATAATTATACAAAAATGTTTTCGTATTTATTTTATTAAGAGATAAACCAAATAAATGGTTTTCAAAATAATAAAATAAATATTATATGAACTATTTATTGTGCTACACTAATTTTATAGATACATATTACATTTTATAAATCTATTAAATATTTTAGTTCTAAAATATCTTATTTATATATTTTATTTAAATTCAAATAAATTAATAGTGTCAAAATTGACACTATTGTTATTTTATAAAAATAACATATTATAAAATTGTTTAAAAATCACAAAAATATTTAAAAATTATTAATTTAAATTAATATGGTCTAAAATGTTATTAAGTATCCAATTATGGAAAATTCATAGCAAATAAGTAATTATTTGTTATAATTTAAAATTTAGAATGTTATTACCACAAATAAAATTAAATTGATTAAATAAGGATAAATCAAGTCGATAATGTTTAAAATAAATTTTTGACAAGTGTAAATTTAATTTTTTGAAGATATTAGAACCCTATATTATCTAAACTTCGGATATGAGTCATTTTGGAAGTTTTTATGTGGGGTTGGATTTTAATATAAACTAATATTTCTTATATTTCCAAAGGTGCCCCTCTCCTCCCTTATAAAAGGGAACCTCCTCCCTCTCCTCCTCACACCAATTTGAGCCTTCAAGCTAGGCCAATCCCTTCCCATTTCCCTTACCCACTTCCCTCGAAACATCCTAGAGGTCATGGTATTTTTCAAAGACCAGTTTTAGTGCCCTAAGAGGAGGTCTCAAAGAGGCGCTTCAAAGAAGAGGTAATGTCCGTTACAGATTCTTTCACCTTTATTTCTTCTTCCACTTCTTTTTCTTAGGTTGTTTCATTATTAAGTAATAACATCAGTATCACTAATATAAGGATATGTTATTATAAGTATGAAACAACCCTATTTCACCATTTATACATCCTACGGAAAATGAAATCACCGTGCGTGCGTACGTAAGGAATACTGTCTCCCCGCCGTGGTGTAATCTATTTTCCACCACCACCAAACTTGGATTGGTATAATGGTGTTAATAATAACTATATATGATTATTGTAAAGTTATATTGATTCTGTAATAGTATACATACACTCCAATAAAATTCCATGATCATGGTAATGATATCATCGCTTGTGCGTACGTACGGAAAACCGTCTCCACGACACGATGAGATTCATTCTCATTGATTAACCATTCATAAATGATTATAGAGTATATATAATAAGTAATCATGAAATATATGAAATTAAAATTATACTGGATTTATGTATATATATATATGTATGTCATCCAATTTATTCCATTCAATTCAATGAGGAAACGAAAACAACATTCATGCGTACGTACGGCCTACCGTCTCCATGAACGGTGTATTTCATTCCATTTATTGATCTATTATATATATTTATATTCTGAATATATATTATATATAAATCATGTTTTACATTATAGATGTAAGTAATCATGATCTATGTAATAATATGAATAATTACAAGTTAAAACACAAACGACAAATGAAACGATTTTACCCAAAACGATACTTTAACATGAATTTACAAAAGAACGGGTAATATAAAGTCATAAGTTAACCATATATGATATAATAACAATGAATATGATTCTGTAATAAGTCAATAACATTATTTAAATCATTATACAGGAGGTTTGGACACTTACGAAGCAAATCGGACCTAAGGTAAGGGAAAATATCACAATCTCAATTTTATTTGAGATTATTTATACTTTGGTATTTACTGGGGTGTATTTTATCATCCACATCCATGTTCCCTTAATATGTAATATTGTTTCCATCCACCTACAATTGTTTGAATCCAATTTTACCCTTTATTGAGTTTTTAGTAAAGGATATGAATGGAATCTTTTGTCGTTTTCCATACGAGGTACTTTTTGACTTTTCCGGAAAAAGTACGAGAATAATGTTTTTTTAACATATACGGCACGAACAGATTATTATGGTTTTATAAAGCTTTATATTCATGAAGCTTCCTCAAAAAGATTTCATGATTATTTTCAAGAAAATCGTTTTCTTTTAAAAATGAATGACATTTTGTGAAAAGAAAATGATTTTAAAGAAGAAAGAATATTTTCCTCAAGAATTCATTTCAAGTGTTTTATCAAAACCATTTTCCATCTAAAATGAAATTATTTCATATGTGTATGTTTTAAGTATAATATCTCTATGATTTACATGGTTTCACTTTTCTTATTATGAAATGATATCCATTTCTTTTATATGGATTATGTTATGACGGGATGATGTTTATGAAACCCATTTTATTCGTTGTGTTATTATGAATGATGTATGTTTATTTTGTGGCACAAGTAAGAATGATTTCATTATGAGGTGTGTGGGACCTATATCTCCCTACAATACATTGGGTAAAGATTTATATCTAATGATATAGACATGGATAGAATGGTAAGTTAATCTGGTTCATTATTATAGGACTGGAATGGGGAGTGAACTCGATTCAAAAAGGGACTTTGTCCACTAAGATGGTATTGGCAGGAATGCCTTGGCTACTATGGAAATCATTACATGTGCTTAATGGATTCCACAATTACATGTTTTATTCTCATTCTATTTTATCATCATTTATGTTCCATTATTATCTATGAATTATGTACTTCCATGTTTTATATCGTTGCTCATGATTTTTAATGTTCATGTTTTTTTAAGTTCAAATGTATATGGTATGTTTTATTTTATCCATGCTTACCCTTACTGAGCATTTGAGCTCACCCTTTTTATGTTTTCTTTTCCACCAGGATTAAAAGAATGATTTTAGGTAAGGAAAAAAAATGGGATGATCTTTATGGGAGATGTTGAAGATCTTTCACAATGATTAGAATATTACGTTCCAAGTTTCCAAAGACACTAAACTATTACGGTCCTTATGTGTCTGTTTTTGTTATGTACCAAGTATTCCGAAAAAGTAATGTAATGTCTATTTACGTCAAGATTCGGGTCTCTACAGACCATCACTAACATGACTTCCAATTAAAAAATTATTTTAATAATTTATTCATCTCACATAAAATTGCTCAAAATGGTCCATGTTACTACACATTCCATATTACATTTCATTTTTATTAAGGTAAACATGGCCATTTAATTTACCTATTCCATGTAAAACATCATTATTTCAATTTAAATATCATTGGTAACTCAATCCATTATCCATCAAAATAAACAAGGCAGTCAATCCATTCACACCATAATGGTGTTTTTTTCATTTAGGGGTTAATACGTCTATGAAATATATCAATTACACTAATTCATTCTAAACAATTCTCTATAATGTGTATATTCCAACACACCAAGGGTGTTTATTGACAATGAAAGAGAAAATATTATTGAAATTTAATTAATCCTTCCATAAGGGATGGTTCGGGTTATGGGGTATAACTCTGAACATGTATAAGGCTTTCATAGTATATATTAACAAGTCCTAGGTGTTAAATTTTAGGTAATATATATTTTAGAATCAACATGAAGAAAGTGAATCATGTGTTACAACATCAAAACATTTTAAAAATAACATAATTTTTGGGAAAATACATAGACCGCCTACCTTATCTTATTATGACTCACTCAACCATAATAAAACATTGTTCCATAATAGAATTGTACAAAATAATGAAATCGATGAACACCCTGAAAATAGGGTATATGATCTTGCAGGTAGATAATATAAAAGAGTGTGAGACAAACGAGAAAAAAGTAAGAGGATTTATAGATGTACCAATGGGGATATAATGAAATTGATGGAGCCTGAATCAAATCATGAACAATATAATCCCCTCCATAGAACACTAAATGAAGAGGGAGAGGGAATATGAACTACATCAATATGAATATCCACCCCTACCATTTTCCCTTTCTATCATTTTTTTGGATAGATTATTTATGGAATAAACAACATGTTTACACAACAAAAACCCAGAGAAAAAATATTTTGGGGCTAAACGTTTTTTACATCATAAAAACATCAAAACAGAGATTTCCTAGTTCCTCGAAATATTATAATGTAAAAAACGTGTTTACATTGTTAAACCATGATTTAAAATGTAATATATAAGTTAACATCATAAAACCCTCAGAAAGAGGGGAAATATTCTATCCAAAACATTTATTCCATAAATGTTTTATTTACAAAAAAATTGTTGTATCTAATTCACACTTTGGTCTATTTAATTATCCTATAAGCTCTCTTGGTTCACTTATAAATCCAATAATACCTAAAAACACGAATGATACATGGGTTAAATATATCCTTAAGTCAATTATCATAACCAAATAGTATGGGGATCTTAACCATTATCTCTCATAACCTCGATAAATAAAAAGACACTTCTAGAATAAAAATCATATCCCCCGAGGAAAAAACTCAAATAGAATAAAATATATATCACCAAAATTAAAACTATATCCATGATAAAAAATATAAAATATCAATATCAATATCACCATATCAAAAAAACCACATGTGAAAATTTAATTTATATACTAGGAATAAATTTTCAACATAAATGATACTCAATATCAGTATCACAAAAATTTTTAAAGACCTCGTCATCTCCATTAGAAACTCCAACATTATTAACATCTCCTCTCATACTGCTAGTATCATAATTATCCTGAGAGATGGAATCAGAATTTTTATATGCACCTAAATTTGTTATGAGAGTAAAAAAATCCTCAGAAACAAGATGGAAATAAATTATAATACTTTCAATTACTTAAAAAAACAATAATTATACACAAATTTATATAATGAATTTTTAGTTACCTGAACTGTTTTTATATAGATATTATATATACATCATTATTAAAACAATTGTCAGGAAGAAAATACATTAGGAAATATTCCACCAATTTGATATGGAATATAACATAGTAAAAAGGGGTTTATCAAAGCATAAATTTTGAGAAAATATTAATTAATATTGTTAATCTATATAAAATTAAACATGGTCTTTCAGATATCAACTTCGTTAAATATGTAGGTAATTGTGTGTTTGGTGACTAGTGATAGTTTTTTTTTGTCAACCTAAATGACATAGTTAATCATTTTAATAATATTCATTAAAACATTTGAATACATATTGTTAATATAAATGTATTTTAACAAAACCCATATATGAATAATTAATGATTCATTTCATTACTGAAAATACATGGGTCATATTATCAACTTATTTGAATGGCCTTTAAATATCTTGGTTTTTTATCTAAGACTGATATGTTTTCTATATATAAAAAAATTAAGAACACAAGTTTACGGATCGATCAACTTAATAGAAAACATCATTAATATAATCGATTTAATTATTTTCATGATAACTAGATACTTATAGAGACAAATATTAAAATAACCCACCATAAAAAATATAAATTTATAGATAAGTAATTTTTTCTTATATACATCAAAATAAATCATGTTCAAACCCGTGAAGATAATATTTTCTATCAAAATTATGTTGATCCATTTATTATTATAAGATACAAATGAATATTTACGAATAAATATGATTTGTTCTAAAATTTTGAGCTTTGATAGTGAGGGATTTCCCCTTTGTAAAAAAAAGATGTATCAGTGATGAAACAATTATGATATTTAAGCCACCCATATAGTGGTTATTATTTTTTTAGATCCAACACAATAAAGTGAAAAGTATGTAATCCATCTCAATCTGTAAAATTCTCATTTATTGTTAATTTTTGTGTATGTGTGTATGTGTTGAAAAATGAGAAATCAGTATTTGTAATCGAATGAGGAAGGAATGGTTTCCAAAATATTATGATATTAATGGACTAATATATTATGATATTAATAAAATTTGCATACCATGTGTATTTTTTCAATGTATATATGATTTATAAAACCAATATTCCATTTATTAAAATGGAAGGGAAGCCTCATAAATGATTTAATTTTTTCATTTTTTTATCATTTCATAATGAATAATTTCATTTTGTGTAAATTTACTATATATCCATTTTAAGATACTCTTTACTAGATTATATTCTAATTTGGATTTTTTATACCATTTTATGTGTTAAATGAATTAATATATACATATTGTTGAAGAGTTTAATTGGAGATGATAGATGATAAAAAATTAGATAATTTATAAATAATAGTAACATCATTGAGTATATTTTATAATGAGATTTAGGAAATTACTTTTGATATGTTATTTATAAGGTTAGGATCTCATTGAATGAGAATATTAAAAAATTATAATATTTTCAATGATTTAATGAGGATCTATATTTGAAAACATTTAATGAATAATTAGAAATTGAAAAAAGGTAAATTAAAAAAATGTGATTGATAAGTGGCTTGAAATAGTTAAATTCGTTGTTTAATTCCAAATAAAATAATATTTTCATTTGTTATAAGGATTATCCTCAGTATAATTCTATCTCTATATAGCCAAAAAGAATATTATATCCCACTTATATTATTTTACTTGTATAAGAATAACAGTAACTATGAGTGAAGTAACTAGGTTTCATTTTGGGAGATTGTCAATGTGTTTGGTGACTGTTGAATATACAGATAAAACCAAGATTAACTATACTATGACTCTCAAGTTATTAAATTAAATTTAAATAAAAAATTTAGTTTTATTTAACAATAAAATAATCATTGTGAATACACAAAACAAAATCAATAGTTCGAAGTATTTCATCACATATGATTCAACAGGTTGGGAAAGAAATGAAAAATTAATATTATTATTGTAACCATGAGGTAAATATGAAGATGTAACATTTAACACATTCATACTATGAAGAATATCAACAACCCCTAGCCTCTACTCCATAACTCCAATGACAGTCACTTAATTATCACTTTTGATAGGGTAAAACATATTCCATGAATGATGAACAACGAAAGAATAATATGAGATTAAAGAATCAATTATATCAAAATGGGAAAGATCCATGAAGTACATGATTTCATATTTTTATTAGGGATGGTTCTAGAACATCTATATTTTCACCCATAATACCATCATTCGGTCATGATACATTTAGGTTTTGATTTCTCAGTACATAATCAAAGAAAAATTAAAAAAATATTGACACGTATAATTACAAAATGTATTAACATTCAATATCTATTAAAATATATATAATATAGACATATAATCTTATGTGAAAAAATATATATTAATATATAAATACATATATAATCTATTTCTATGTTTTAAATTTTTTTAAATACAAATATTATTTAAATATTTTCATATATTTTGTTGTAACTAAAATGAAACATAAACTCTATAAACATTATCATCTGGAATTTTAAAAATATATTACCATATAAAATGAATAAAATTAATAACATTTACATATAAACAAATATTATTCTGATGAAATTTAAAATAGAATCATCATAACATAAATAAATAAATAGAAATAATATTTTAATGGGATATATTTTAATATGCTTTTTATATATAAGTAAATGATAGATGAATTAATTTATTACATATTATTAGGCATAATTATTAATTTGTTATAATAATTGAGTTTTTTATTTATAATCATTAACTATAAGAAGAACCCTGTAATGAAATAACTAGTAATTTAATACAGAATGACTACTCATATTCAACACACAACTAGATTTAATTAGTTATGAATATCCACTCTTTTAAGATGATACACATTCTTATTATTTGGAATAGAAGTGATTAATCCAAAATATTAAAATTAATTTAAGAAAAATAAGTATATACACGAAAATTATCGGACTCTTTTATATGAATTAAGAGAAAATCATTACAAAACCACTCAAATATATATAAAATTGTCCAATACTAAAAAATAAATACTATTTGAAAATATTGAATGGAAAATAGTATCAACATACATCACCAATAATGGGGTTCACATAAAAAATAGAATCATGATGTTATGAAACATTGTACTTAAAACATTCCTCACAATAGAAATACAGTAATAGAAAAAAAAATTATTATATAAATGGAAACTATAAATATGAAAAATTAAAAAAAATGCTTTGACTTATATATTTATCATCATAATAAATGTAATATCCAATGAGGTGCATAAAAAATAAGCAAACATAAATTATTCTATCATAGGATAATTTAAAATAGTTATGTCAAAATCCTACCAATTGTCAAACATTCAAATTGGTAAGTACACTATAATAATAACATCAGCTAGTGAATAATAATGTGTATGAAATTTGGGTCACCAATGACTGTATTATAGAAAAAAGAAATGTTATATCTACATATAACACTCATATTAATGATTCTGAAAACTTTTTATATCAAAATAAAAGTCACACTGAGTTTTTATTAGAAAAAATTATAGACTAATATAAAAAAATGGATTGAATAAATAAAACCATTAATTAATTATATTCATAAAAAATGAATCGAACACAGAAAAAATACTTATGGTTTTTCAAAATAATCAATTGAGAAATTTCAATAATAAAACTCTAATAAAATATGTTAACTTATTATAGGGTATCATATTATTGGATAACTAGAACATTTATTATATTACTATAGGGTAACTGGGAATTTTGTTAAGTTTCTATAATATAAATAAATTTTTTTTATGTACATATGGATTTACTATAATTTAATTTAGTTATTGTAGGGTAATAATAAATTTTCATAATTTAATGTAGGCTAGTAAGAAATTTTCAAAAATTACTATCGTCTTACTGGTAATTTACTTAAGTCACTATAAGTTAAATGGAAATATACTTATGTTGATATAGGGTACCTAAACATTTCATTAATTTACTATTAGATTACGTGTACATTGCTTAAATTTCTATATGGTAACATACAACATGGTATCTAAATATTATTTAACATGCTATAGAATACCTTTAAATTTCATTATGTTACTATCAGGTAACAAAAAATTTACATAACATTCAATATGGTAATTGTATTTTTTCATAAGTTATTATTGAGTAACTAGAAATTTATTTAATTTACTATAGTGAAACTAGAATTTTTCAGAAGATAATTTAGGGTAACTAGAATTTTCATTAAGTTTCTATTTATTGACATAAAAGTTTCTAAGATTCTATATGTTAATTAAAAATTTACAGAAGTTAGTATAAGATAAAAGTAAATTTACATAATTTATTGTAGGGTGACTAGTAATTACCTTAACATTATATATGGTAATAAAACATTTACATAATTTAATACATGGTAACTTAATACAAGGTATCTTACTACTGGTTAACATGAAGTTTACATACTTTACTATAGGACTTACTATAGGTTATATTACTATAAGGTAACTAGATATTCCCATATGTTCTTATAATGTAAATTGAACTTTCCTTACATTGTGATAATGTACCTAGAATGTTTCTTATGTTATTGATGTTTAATTGGAAATTTCATCCATTTACTATAAGATAATAGACAATTTCTTAAAGTTATTATAAAGTAACACTAGATTCTCAAATCCTCTCCTTTTCTCCAACAATAATTCTCCTAAACATTAATAATATAATTCAAGAACATTTCATGAATATCCTCCAGTTATAATCCTAAAAACATTCTCACACACATATAAAGTCTCAATGTAATCAATATCTTGAAAAAAATTACCCATGAAGTAGAAACTGAATATACTTGGAATACGAACCAAAAAACATTCGAATGAATAAAACACCATTAAATTTGGATGGTGAGACAGGTAGTGTTCAATGTCTAATTATGATATTACCTATAATGGAAGTGGCGTCATATTTGATATCTGATGCTGTAATTTTATTTCAAATAAATAAAAGGTCAATAATTTAATTGGTTTTATGACTACAAAAAATTGATAATAAATGTTTTATAAAAATGTAAATAATATATCAATAACATATTACTTTTGATAATATATATGAATATAAAATGTGGTTATTCTTTTTTTGTTTTCCAAAAGTATTACACTTATTCAATATTTTGAAACTTCTATTGGAAATTATTTGGGATTCTTTAACACATAGTAAATGGAGGATTATAAAGAAAATACAATCCTCGATAGTCAAAAATAGCAGCTATGCAAGGAAATTTATAGGGGAAATAACATATAAACCCTATTGAATATATACCTTCTGAGATCGATCATTGTATTTTATCAAGAACATACATACTAGAATATAGAAATTAGATAAAATTATTAGTTATGAAAGAAAATATATAACTTCTTGTGTTTATTGTCGTAATTTATACTATCAGACATGATAGAATATATAAATAACCTAAAATAGTAATTTTGTAACACATATTTTTTTTATAACGAATTTTCATATATACTTTATCATTTTTATTCTATATATTATAATCATATAAATATTCACGTCATATTTGACTATATATGTTTAAAACTACTTAAGTGCTTCACATATTATAATTAGTTAAAAAAATATGTGTTTTTTCTCTTATTAAAAAATTATTGAGTATGTTGCAGAAACTTATTTCATTTAATATTACACTCTTATAAAAAATCAATTATCATATGTGATATGTGTTCTAAAAAAATCAGTTGTTTCTATCAATATTCCTCGGCACGATGGAAATATTAAAATAATTGCCATTATATTTTTGTATATTTGTAATCAATAAGTCATATCTATACCACCACAATCTAAATATGATTAGAATGTATTATGTAATAAAAAATATAAATTGTATCTAATAATTTAAAGTCAAATAGATATAAAAATAGAAAAATAAGGATAATAACCAAGATGTATGGAATAAATTCCCATAATAATAACAAAATATCAGATAATAATATTTTCTAATTAATAAAGAATGATCAATCGAATTGAATTAACATTTTTATCCTTAATTTCAATGAATTAAACATAGAAATAATATGAAGATGCACATAAAAAAACTTTTCACCCACATATATATATATTAAAATTTCGTTACATTATTATATAATAGAATATAATTTACAAGAAACATCCATGGTAAAAAAAAATAATTGAAAAAAGATTAAACCAGGAAAAATTTAGCTTCTGAAAGTGGAACCTATTAATGTGTTTTCAACTACATTATAGAGTTAACACCCTATATTTCCTTCCATTGATTAATGTGTTTTCACCAACATTACATTCACTAATTGACTAGGGAAATTATTAACATAGCCACATATCCTTTATCTAAACATTGTAAATAACAAATAACAAATTATCTTTATTTAATTTTATTTACATATAATTTCACTAAGTATATTGGGATACCTATTTATTTTTCATGGGTGTATCATTTTAATATTATTAATATAATTATGAATGTTTTCCTTACATGATTCCCTATTAATGGATTTGGCACTAATTATATTTCAATGGGTTATTTATGATATAATGAATAATTGATTTCAAGTAGGACTCATATTTATGTATGGTTATGGGTGGGGTCCTATATCACCCTCTAATACATTGGTTAAGGATTTATATCCCAAGATATAAGGGTTTTATGTATGGAAAATTTATTTGTTCAAAACATTAATCATGAACATTTATATTGTTCAGAATGTGAAACATAAGCATTTTTATTTTAAAAAAAATAATACTGGACATTGTGTTCGTTCAAGATATTATAATTACCAAATGATAATTTTTTTTCCACATGTCTAATGTACCGTTATGTTATAATCACCTATATGATGTTTATTGACTAATACATCCAACCTTTTCACTCATCATTTATGTTATTCTAATCCTTATTACATGACTTGTGATTGTTATCATAACTTTTTATATTATGATATATTATATTAAATACATGTAAATTTATTATACCATTATGATCATAATATAGTTAATCTTGATCATTTAATGTTATAACTTATATTTACTGATATTAGGTATCTAAATTCACCCATTTCTTATGTTTCCATTTCCTATAGTTATAAAGAAAACCAATATAGATGTGATGTATATAAGAGTATCATTTTTGGATAATTTAAGGTATGTGTTGATGTATATTTATATATTAGTAATTTTATTATATAGTGGGAACTATTAATTAGTAAAACAATAAATAGGTATTGTTAGTATATAATTTTCTATAAATCAATAAAACTATAATCCTAAAAGGTACTACAAATATATGTGATTAATTATTTTCTATAAGACATATAATTACTAAATAATTATGTTTTATGAGGGTTCATATATTCCAATGAACTAGGATCCAATTCATGGTTGGATATATCTGATTAGATTGTTTCAATAGTATGGAACCAAAAACGACCACCAGACTATCATGCATTAAGAATGATCCCAGCCCACCCACGGATATATCACAGTGTAACGTTTGGTTATTACCCTTGATCTGGTATGGTTAGTATCATCACTCTAGCTATACACATTCAAAAGTAAAATACTATATAAACATCATTACAATCTTGGTATGGCATTTCATAAATGATTCTATGTGGGAGAAATATCAAATAAACATACAATAATAACTAGTCAATACAAAAAAATATGAATTTTAAAAAAAATTCTTAGGTCATCCCTAATAAACCAATACCATGATTTACTCAGGGTTTACCAATACTCACAGCTTTATATAATGTTCCCCAAGAACTACACCCAATTTTCCCTAAAATAACACATTGATAAATTGACA
Organism: Viscum album; assembly: GCA_963277665.1. Lineage (NCBI taxonomy): Eukaryota > Viridiplantae > Streptophyta > Magnoliopsida > Santalales > Viscaceae > Viscum > Viscum album. The sequence goes on along the minus strand of OY728131.1, from coordinate 399,789,976 downwards.
TATATTTGATGCACATGATGTTTTCCAAAAAACAATAATTGGATAATTCACTTTATCTTCATATGAAATGGATTAAAAAATATTATAATAAACAATAATGACCACCAAAGTGTCATTATATGGGTGGAAAACTAGATTCTACAAATACAAAAATTTCATAATTGAATTCATCAATCTTGTGGGAATGACCAGTAAATCATAAAGAATATAACTAATACTAATGTTAGTGAATGGTTTTTTATAAATTTCATATCCTTAGTAGGTATAAAAAAATATAAAATATATTTTATATAATAACCATTAACCTTTTAGATGATCAAAAAATAATTAAATATAGGGAAGTAGATACATGTTCATAACTATCACTTGGTTAATATTCTGACAGTACACACACATCCATGAAGAACAATAAAACTATTTTGAAAATAGGAATGGAGAAACAAAATGATATTTAATCAACTATATGAATCCCTAAAAATAAAAGTCCCCTAGTTTACCATTAAGACCATATAACATTATATGATCCATCTTGTACGGTGTAATGAGAAAATATTCTACTCCTGGGATGATCTTGATAAGAAATTATACCTATATCTTGGGGGAAACCATCATAAATGGTTGGGTAACACATATATGAACCGATAAACCAAGGGTTGGTAAACACCTTTCTATGATCTTCTATCTACCAATTGAAATTTGGAAACCTGGCCTGAAATCCTACCTAGATGTTGACGGTCAATTATCATATAATCTTCATATATGTACTATTAAGCATTAGGAATGTATGCATCACCCTAGAGATATTTTAAGGATACTCAATGAAGGAAACAATGGTTATAGGAATTATGTCATAAAGGAAAATACATCCCAACAATTATGTTGAATCATGTGTTCTCAAATATAAATAGATCCCAAAAAGTTTATAACCACTAGTCAAATGGATACACTCCCTACACTAGTGATTTCACTATTATTGCACCCTGAAAGGTGTGTGAGTCAACATCAATATATAGAAATAATATCTAGATATGCCCAATACATCCATTATATATGGAAATATGAATGAATGTGAGGCTCATGTGTCAAAAATACAGAATCTAACATAAAAGATACCAATATTATCCATTAGATAGTAAAAGGTCCAATGTATTGATCACCAGGAGAAGGTTAAATGGAATAAATCTAGCATGTACCTCTTCCATGAGTCCCTATAGGACTCCCATGTTCTCCATTTCCATACATACATTTATTCACTTTCCCCCATGTACTATTTACTCTACTTCATCTTGAACTATCAATCAAACTCTAGATACCCACCTATTATGGCTTATCATATCCAAATACACACATGTATGGACCCTCTATCATTGTAAAATGACTATTTAATCTAGACAAACCTCAATATATGTCCAATTTTCCCATATGAACTTCAATACATTGGTAGTTGATCACATTGAAGTCTAATATGGATATTCATTCTATAATGATGTAACAAAAAGTAATTCCTTTCTTATGAAGGAATAAATGATTCACCAAATTATATACTCTATCCATTATAGCCCTATTTCAAAATATAAATACGGAACTACCTACATCATAAATTCCCACTACTAGTTATCCAAGTAGAATCCACCTACCCTAAACATTAATCTTATCTTAGATTCCTCTATGTAATGAGTCCATGATTTAGATCATGTATAAAATATTGATATAAATATAGATTCACCTAAACTTGGACCATATTCTTTAGTCCATTAATAAAACATCTCACACATTCCATCTCATGATCTACTAGAATCATGATGGATGATGTAAATACATGAAATGATATGCATAATCCATCACTGGCATACAATCCTACATGATGTGTATAAAATTCATGGACCTCTTCACCCCCAGGTTCAATAAAAAAATATTGATCAAAAAAAATTTATGAAATTCCTTCAAATACTACCTACCCACATGCTTTTCTTCATGTACTAGGATATCCAACAAAAACTATAGTAGAACATTAAGAATATATGATTCAAAACTCATCACAAACACCTGCATGGTTGGAGTATTAATCCTAACAACTTTTAGGTAATGCTCATCCCCATCCCCATGGAAGTCTAAAGACGGCCATTGTTGTGGATTATCTCCAAAAATATATAAAAATAGTCCTCAAACCAAATTTTTATATGAATTATTGACACCATTTTTACATAAAGAAGTAATATAAATAACATTTTATTATTATCAATGTCTCATATCTCTGTGTTATCCCAACCCAATAACTCTTAAAAGTCCCAACTAACCATACATAGTGTCAATATCATGAATATATCAGGTCTATTCCATCTCATTTCATTGATTTTGTATAATCAAAAATATAATAACTAACTCAAAATTAAAGTAAATGTCAATTATGAGTTTAAAAAGAAATAAATTTATAAGTTTTGATATGAATTATTTTAGGAGCAACCATTAAATAACATAGATAAGTGATCATATATTAATTTTATATCCATTTTAAAAATAATTTATATAATATTCCACCCTTATTTTATAGAATTAGATTGATAAAGTTACACCACAAACTTATATGGAAAATAACCATATATATTGATATTGATTTTTTGAATAATTTACCCAGTACTATCATAATGCAACCAATCACAAGTAATCATGTGAATAATAGGTGAATTATGTGTTCCTAACATGGAGCATAAACACAATCTATGTAAAAATTGTAGGCCAACAGATGAAATTTATTAAATCATAATTCAAAATAAATTATCTCATATGAGGTGAAGTAATTGAACATGAAAAATAGAAAAGAAAATAACACCATTTACCCTAACAACATAGGCTTCAAGTATATGTGGGTTTTCTACTCCCAAGAAAAATTCCCATACAAAATTCAAACAATATTCTATCCCATATCCTCATTTCATAAACTATAAGAAAAACTAAATAGACTCTAATACTAATAATTAATTCCCTAAGGATGTTTCACTCTACTATTGTTGGTTCGAGGTGTTACAATACCTAAGGTGGGCCTCCAAATATTCTAGAGTCTATCGACAAGTAGTGAGTGTTTATGGTGTTACTATAGGGTGACTATACCCTCATATTAGATTGACAAATAAAAAAAATAAATATATTTTAGCTCTAGGTAAATAAAGATGATGTACAACATTAAATGTTCATGTATATATATAAACAATTCTATAAAAATAATGTAGGATATATAATATTAGTTGAGTCATGTGGGAAAAAAAGATCCCACAATGTGATTAATATTCAAATGAGTCTAAAAAATACAGGTATGTTAAAAAGACAAAATATATGAAAAAATTTCTAGAGTCCAAGATCAGTCTCATATCCCATTTTTTACACCATCTAAAAATCATCCATCGATCAGAGAGAACATTCCCTTGTCCTGATCTTTAATCATGAAGTCTATTTGGGTATCAACGATAGTCCATAATGGTTTTGATTGAGATATTATAGGCCACCATAGATAAATTATATAAACATATCCATTATGATTGAATTCTCATGGTGATGTGGTAACAACACAGGTAATGATATAATAAATCCTTTTCATATTTATTAGTACTTTTAAAATTAGTAGTTATATTCATTATATATCATAAAAAATTTGTTTTATTAAATTAATTTCATATAATGATTTCTTAAATAGTATTATTTTCAAATTGAAAATTTTTAATTTGAAAAAATTTATTTCATTTTTTCATTCATCATGTAAATATTATCTTTTTAGGAATTTCTGAGAATTTGATAAAAGGTTTGATTTTTCAATTAATAGTGAGAACTACTATTTCTAATTGAAAATTATGTTTTTTTAAATTATTTAAAAAGTAAAATTATATTTTAGTTTTTTTGTAAAATTTTCGTAGTTGAATTTCTGTTAAAATAATCAATTTATAGTATTTTAAAATAATTCTATACTAAAATTTAGTATAAAACATTTAATATTTTAAAAATGGATTTTTTTTTTAAAAGATGTTTCATCACATTTTACCATTTTGATTTTAAATTAAATTATAATAGTTATATATTGTTATTATAAAAATGGATTCCATATTTTCAATCATGAGATCCAAATTTTTTAAATAGACCCACTATTTTTTGTCAAAATAAATAGTAACATATTATTTTCTATTAATAGTGTAATGGGTAAATCAGGCCATTAAAGATTAATGATAAAATGATAAGGTCTATAAAATAAAATTGGTACCTACCTAAATTTGATTCAATAATTATATTCCATCCATTATTATCAAAAATATTTATATGAATATTTTTTATATTTGGGGTGTAATTATAATCTTTACAATAATTTATGAAAGGAAAATTCTAAAATTCCACAATCTTTTTTTAATAACTACAAAATTTTGACATTGGGATAAACATAGAATATGTTCAGTTATAAATATTCTTTTTAAGGATAATTTTTTTATTTTGTTATTTGTTGTCTATTTTTAGAGAAGAAATAATTGAATTAAATGCTTACACAATGATGATACTGTAATTATTCAATTAATTGATAAATCCAATAAATGAAACTAAAAATATTAAAAGTAATATAATTTGAGATAATTAATGTGATAAATGATTTTTAGATATTAACATTACATGTTATGGATATATTAAAATATTATTTTGAGTATTATTTGTTTTTTATGTTATTATAGTCCATATAATGAATAGTTCTAAAATAGGAATTTATATCATTTAATAATAAATAATCATTTTCAAAAAAGTATACATCTAATAAATCTTAGAATCATCCAAGTTATTACTATGTGGTTTAAAATATCAATCATGATCTATTTATGTGCCTTTTTATAATTTATAACAACTATATGTGCCCTAAAAAAGTAAAAACCCATATTCTCATGGTAAGATTGAAAAGTGTTAACGAGGGGTTAGAACCAAAGTATTAGGGTAAAAACATATTCATAATTTTTTTTATGAGGTTAAATAGACTCATACTCAAATAATATTTAAAATAAATCATTTAAGAGGCATTTTTAAAAGATAATAAATTTATAATATTTCAATATTTTACGATATTTCACGTGTGCCCCCACCCTTTATTAAGGGAACCACTTATGTTTAGTTTTTAAAACATAAAACCCCATATATTTCAACTGATATATTCCCCAATACCTTCCTAAATTCTTTTCCAATTTTATAGGGTCTTTATTTTTGTCATAATACCAATCCTATTGGTCTTATTGTGTTATGAGAAGGACAATTTCTAGAGAATAGATATAGTTTTTATCTGCATGTTTTAGTTTTGATTCATCCTCAAACACATTAAAATATTATTTAAATGAGAAAAAAATAAAAAACATTTCCTATGTATGATTATATTTTATTATATTAATTTTATAACATATATTCATCTCCAACATCCATCAATTGGGAAGGAATCCATCATTCCTTTGTACAGAAGTCTACTTCCCAACAAACTGATGTAATTGTCCTTCATATTTTCTTATCATAGATTTATATAATGATAAATATAAGGTATAAATATGATATTAATTACATATTTTTTATTATTAACTGATAATATATCATTTTCTTTCTTACTATTCCATCCACTAAAAATTGATATTGTCCATCTTGCGTACGTGTGGACTACCACCTCCACGAAATGATGTGATTATTTTTTTATCACCACGTCACATGTATGATATATATAAGTATATTTAATGAAATAATATGATATATATTATATATTTATCATTCTTGAAATATATAATAATATTTACCTTCTTTCAATAATGATCATTGAATGATGGAAATGTTACTCATGCGTACATATGGACGACTGTCTCCCTAATTGTAAAATTGGTCATGTTTCAAAACCATACTTCCTAATTAGATTATAGGATTTATAATTATATAATAATTATTATTCTAGAGATAACAGAATAATTTCTTCATTTTCTATAGTCATCCAATCAATGCAATATTTTACTTATGAACCAGATATCATCAAATCATCGAACATAAACATAATTTATAATGTAATTTTATATTTCATTGTAAGAGGTAAAATAAAAGGAATAATAAAATTGAAATGGGTCAGAAGAAATTAGATAACTAACAAATTTTTATTATATATTAATATAAGAAATATATTTGATGAGTCATACTCGAGGTAATGGGATTTCTTTTAAAAATATTTTTTTATTGATTCCCTTTTATCTATTTTTCTTTCATATCCATATTTTTTTTAAAATTGTTTTATTAACGCATTTATATGGGTATAAAATGATTATAAAGTATATATTATATCTCTTTTAACTTTAATTAAATGAATTTGAGAAGGAATCTTTTTATCGAATGTTTTCACTCTCTTTACAAAAAACAAAAGAAAATATTTATTATATTGTATACCGCAACATTGACTTTTCCCCCTTCCATAACCATTATTTAATGTTTGACTTACTTTTTCAACATCCATCAATCATTCAAATAAAAAATCATTAAATATTTTGGCTATATTTTTATTACATATGGTGTTTTAAATGAAAATGATATTTTGATATCTGAAATTTTTTTCATATGTGTTTAAAAGAGTTTTCCAAATTTTTATGATCAAATTGTTAATAATTAAAAGTTTTTATTTAGGATATTATGGTTCTGAATTTTTATTTTACGATGGGTTGAGACATATTAAAGTTCATCATATGATGGATTTCACCCCATTATTGAAAAATATATAATGGGTTGATCCTCATTATATATCATGATATGATGGTTTATTCCCCATTATCACTTCAAATATGACAGGTGATCTCTATAATAGCTCTCTATTGAATTGTGTAATGATTATGTTTTCTAATTCACTATATTGGAATTTAGTCATATAGTTATTCTAATTTTTATGGGTTATATCAGGGTTTTATGATAACAATTCCCAAGATACCTACAAACATTTCATATTATATCTTCTGAGTTTCCATGAAATAATTGGTTTCAAAATGTAAGATAAATTTCATTTGTTTAAAATAAATTATTATACACATTTAGAATAAAATTGAATATTTTTAAGAAAATGTATTAAATGGATTTTCATGTTTCATACTGGAACAATAGTTTTCTTCTTTTTATGTCTCGTACTAATCATTTTGTTCTTATTCAATGTTTTAAAATGTTTTTCACAGGTATAAAGGATGAGATAAAGAAAATAAGAATCCATTCTCAAATTCGTTAATATTTTTCACAAAAAATATCAATTTAAATGTTTTATATTTTTTTTAAAAAATATATATATATATATAGTAGAACTATCCACCATGTAAAAAATGGGTTTTTTTATGTAATAAATTATGAATAAATTATTTAAAGCACTATTCATAAATGATATTTGTTAAAATAATGTAAATTCTAGTCCAAGTTCACTATAATATGTATGGATTAAGGTCATGTTCGTATAAACATTAAATATAAATAAGGAAAATAAAAATAATTAAATCACTATCAATCCTCGGGTTCTAGGGTGACATTAATGATCAACCATAACTACATTAGTTGTTGTTAGATATCTATAACCACAATATGAACCTACAAATATAATATAAAAAATTTATATTAGGTATTCATATGAATCAAATAGTAATTAACAATCATCATATTATAGGGGCTTTGTAACGTCCCTGACCCGGGTGCCACGCAACGAGTGCCTTGATCCCGGTTCGCCACTAGACCTCAAGCACATTTCCCCAAATGCCAAAGGCTACCGACTAGCAGTGATGGCCTAGGTCTGATAGTGGGGAAACTATGCCTTCATTTGTCAAAGTGTAGCATAGCAGAATATAAATTAAAACATAAAACATAGGGAGGAAGTAGTAAACCATACACAACTGAAATAAACAACAGCAGTAGATATAAGAAACAGTATATAGAAAATGATGCAACATGTCTCAAGTTCTTAAAAAACAGCCAGATCATGTTATACATCAGTATACTACAGCAAAAGCAGAGTACATCAAAACAAAGCAGAGTACAGAAAAACAGAGTACAGCTGGCAGCGGCATCACGAGCCTAGGCTCGGTCTCATGCCCTCCTACACCGCAGCAACAGTAAAGTACCTGTATAGGGAATCTTTCCTCTATCCACACCAGTAGAAACGTAATCTGTTTGGGCCGACAAAATGTGACCCAAACAGGGTGTGAGAAATATATCTCAGTCGCCACCCACCAAAGGCTCGTGCCCAACTGCGTGTAAGCATGAAACAACAGTGTGCAGTAGTAAAATGAAATAAATTAAGTAGTACTCAAAAGTAACTAACTACCAGTTATATTGCCATTTTATTATTCATTTAATCATTTAACTAGTAACATTCTGTGCTCAACAACACCAAGCCATCAGGCCAACCAGAACCCTGCCCTCAGACTAGAATAGTAAACCATGCCCTTAGGCTTTCCCTCATGCCATACAGAATCCAACCCGTAGGTATTTCCCTCAGGCATAACATAAATTATCACCCTCAGGCATACAAAGTGTCACCCTCAGGCACAGAAGTCAAGCCCTCAGGCACGAAAGGGTGCCCTCAGGCGAAATAGAACGTCGCTTGTAAGATAAACAGTCATGCCCTCAGGCTAATCACAACCACACCCCCAGGCTAACAGGTAACCGAGCCATGACCAACATGTCAAAAGAAGTAAACAATCAATCCATCTCAAGGCAATTATATTATTACTAATTTAAAGGCATAAAATCGTGTATCCTGGCCAAACGGCTAAATAGTGAAACACACCCCTCGGGCAGTTCCGGATCCAAGCAATGATCCCAACCAGCATTTTATTGTGACAATTTAATCACCCATGCAATTCTAGGCATTTAATATAGCAACGAACTCAGCCACACGACACCCCAACATGGGTTCGTGGAACAAAAACGCACAAAAACGCACGAAAATTGGAATATAAACACAAATCCATCTACCTTATACGCCAAAGAATGTTATACCTAAACGCCGACTCCAGAAATTCCCAAGAACGACGAAGATCTGACGAAGAAAAAAACCCATTCAAACGTAAATAACTTCCCCTCGGGAAAGAATTGGTATGAACGGTACCAGGAGAGGAGAGGGCTTACCCGTGCGGTTCCAACGGGATTGTCCGAGGAAGAAACCGATTCCAGACGAACCCTCGGTGGATCTTCAAATGTCTGGCCGTCCTCCTTGGCTCAAAAATGGATAAAGTGCCTCCTCTTCCAAATGAGGAGGCTACTGCCTGTTTTATGTCGAAAAATCAAAGTACACGGCATGTACTTCTAAGTACACGGCGTGTAATTTGTTCATTTAACTATTCATTTGGTGGCACTGCCACACTGTTCATCCACCTACCTGAGTACACGACATGTACTCTTGAGTACATGGCGTGTAATACAGCCCAGCTGGCGGCAACTCCACCGCCTTACTGTTTAAACCTTCTAACTGACTACACGGCATGTAAGGCACTACTACACGACGTATAGTCAGTTCCTAAACCCCTTGTCACCAACATGGCTACACGCCCCGTGTACCCATTCCACATGGCCAAAAGTACATGGCGTGTGGAAAAGTACACGGCGTGTAGTTCTAAAATTTAGGATTTTCCCCATTTTCCATATTTTCTCAAATACACTTAAGGAAAAGGAAAATGAAGAGTCCCATACCTCAAAAATAAGAACCGGTTTTTTACAAACTTCCCTCTTTATAGCAATTCGTCCCTAAATTTCCCTTCCAAGGCTGGCGAAGAAAAATCTCAGAATAGCTCTGGCCACTGAGCACATATGTTGGCCTCCCGCTCCCAAGTCTCGTCCTGCACTCGGCCATGCTGCCATATCAACCGTACGAGAGGAACTGACCGGCCTCGGAGTACCTTCGTGCTCCTGTCAACGATACGGATCAGATGCTCCTCAACAGACGCATCATACTGAAGCTCAACCTCCTCAGGCTGAAAGACATGAGACTGGTCTGAATTATAGCGACACAACTAAGACACATAGAAGATGTCGTGCATGTCTCAGTATCTCTATGGTGACTGCAACCGATAGGAAACCAGCCCGACTCTCTCCAGAATCTAAAATGGCCCCACATACCTCGGTGAAATCTTTCCCTGTCTCTCGATCCGCTTGTGTCCCAGCCTCGGTGAGACACATAGAAAATCTTGATCCCCGACCACGAACTCCAATGGTCATCTGCGGCGATCAGCATAAGACTTCTGACGAGACTGCGCGGTAGCCATCCGCTTCTGAATCAGCTGGACCTGCTCAGATGTCTCCTATACAAGCTGTGGTCCCAGTAAAGCTACCTCACCTGCCTATAACCAGCACAAAGGTGATCGGCATGGCCTACCATATAAATCCTCATATGGTTCCATCTTAATAGTTTCCTAAAAACTATTGTTATAGGAAAACTCTACTAAGGTTATATGCTTCTCCCAAGATCCCCCAAAGTCAAGGACGCATGCGCACAACATGTCCTCTAGCACCTGTATCATACACTCTAACTGGGCATCTGTCTGAGGGTGGTATGTTGTGCTCAGAAGCACCTATGTACCCAGCGCCCTCTGAAAACTCTGACAGGAATGAGACGTAAAGAGGGTGTCCCTATCTGAAATGATAGAAAAAGGGGCCCTATGAAGACGTACGATCTCTCGGATGTACAGTCTTCTGAGCTCGTCAACCCCAATGGTCTCCTTGATCGGCAAGAAGTGAGATACCATCGTGAGTCTGTCCACAACAACCCACTCGGTGTCATTGCCTCGAGGTGACCTCGGTAACCCAGTCACGAAATGCATCGCGACATCATCCCATTTCCACTCTGGAATGGGTAACTGCTGTAACAGACCAGCTGGACTCTGGTGCTCTGCCTTCACCTACTGACAGGTCAAACACGTCGTAACAAAACCAGCAATCTCACTCTTCATACCCGGCCAGCAGTACTGACGTCTCAAGTCTCGGTACATCTTGGTAACCCCAGGATGAACTGCACAAGATGAAGCATGAAACTCCCGAGGAGAGATATGTCTTCCCCTGACATTCTTTCACCTCCAGATGCATCTCAGAGAAAAAATCCATAAGCTCCCACTCACCATGGGCCTCCTGCACTACCTGTAGTTGAGTCTTCCTACTCAGTGCATCAGCTACTGCATTACCTTTACCAGGTGTATAGGAATGCTCAAAATCGAAGGATTGTAGGTACTCAACCCACCTTCTCTGCCTTAGATTAAGGTCACGCTGAGTAAAGATATACTTGAAGAATTTGTGGTCGGTGAAAACCACAAAATGCTCTCCCAAAAGGTAATGTCTCCAATAGTGAAACGCATGCACCACTGCAGCCAACTCGAGATCATGCATCGCGTAATTCCTCTCATGTGGCCTCAACTGTGGAGACCCGTACGCAACAACTCGGTCTCCCTGCATCAAAACTGCTCCCATCCCAATCAATGATGCATCACAGTAAACTGTATAGTTCTTTCCCTGCTCTGGGAGTATCAGGATCGGTGCTGATGTCAACCTTCCCTTCAGGTCCTGAAAAGCCTCCCCGCAAGCTTCTGACCAAACGAAATTCAAACCCTTCTTAGTCAGACCCATCAACAGTGCTTCTATGCTAGAGAAGTCATGTATGAAGCATCTGTAATAACCAGCCAGCCCTAAGAAACTCAGTATCTCAAACATGTTCTTAGGCTGCTCCCAGGTAACTACTGCTCTCACCTTCTCTGGGTCAACTGCAACTCCAGCCTCTGAGATGATATGACCCAGGAAGTGAATCTAGTCCATCCAAAAGTGGCACATAGAGAGATTAGCATATAGCAGATGCCCTCTCTGTGTACTCAATACGATCTCATGATGGGTGGCATGGTCGTTTCTAGTGTGAGAGTACACCAATATGTCTTCCACAAATACCACCACGAAAGAATCAAGATACAGATGGAACACACGATTCATCAGATCCATGAAATCCGCTAGCGCGTTCATGTGTCTGAATGGCATAACCAGGTACTCGTACAGACCATATCTCCTCTGAAAAGAACTAAGTAGTATATCTGATGGTCTCACATGCAGCTGATGATATCCCGATCTCAAGTTAATCTTCGAGAACACTAGTGCTGCACGAAGCTGATCAAACATATCATTAATCCTTGGCAAGGGATATCGGTTCATAACCATCAACTCGTTCAACTTCCGATAATCCACGCAAAGTCTAAGGGTACCGTCTGCCTTCTTCGCGAAAAGGACTGGAGAACCCCAAGGAGAAGTACTGGGTCAGATAAATCCCTTTGCCTGCAACTCCTCTAACTACCTCTTGAGCTCTTGCAGGTCAGGCATGGCCATCCTATAAGGATGAATAGACACAGTGATACTCCTGGCACAAGCTCGATTGAGAAATCCACCTCACGCACTAGAGGTAGACCTGAAAGGTCTTCCAGGAAGACAACCCTAAAACGATCAAAAACTGGAGGGAAATCCATATGACAGGTCCCCTGATCATCCAGATATAATATCGCAATATGGTCCATGAATCCACCTCACCCATGATGCTCTGGTCCAGCTCGACTCGCCTGAAAATCCCATTCTCCCTTGTATAGAAACTCTCCTCCCTCTAGTGACATGAAATGCACCCTATGACGATAGCTGGCTATAGAGGCTTGAAAGGGAACCAACCAGTCCATCCCGAGAATGAAGTCATAGCTCGTCATCTCTAAGACATAGAGAACCCAAGGAATGTAACACCCTCCAACATCAAGGGGGAACTCCTTAAACCGACGCACACCAGCCGTTCTAGTCCCCAACGGAGTGTCTACCATCATGATATCTGAAGAAGAAGAAGAAACACAGAGCCCAAGGATCTCCAAAACGGGTACAGATATGAAACTATGTGTAGCACCCATATCAAAAAACCCTGAAGACAAGACAGAAGCTACTATAATAGTACCTCTGACTGTAGAAGGTCCGAGATCCTGCTCCGGCTGGGTCAGTTGCACTGCAATGCCTGCCTAGTGTCGCGGCCCTGTGACACAACCTGGCTACCCGGAGCTGCCCCGCCCTGCTGCCTCTGAGATTTTGGCGTCTGGATACAACGACCATGACCACCATCTTGGCCTGCACACCCTAACATGTTCCAGTTCCATGACTGGTAAGAATCCACTGGCACTGCTCCTGCATGTAGAGTCTGCACAGAACCCCTCTCACTAGACACTAGTAGAAACACCCTACAAAAGCGCTACAGATGACCCACCTTGCCACAAGCTCGGCACTCCACTGGGTCTCGTGGACACTACGGCCTCTTGTGCCCCTCTCTACCACACTGGTTTCACCTGATCGGGCCACCGGAAGAAGCTTCCTGGCTGGTACTTCCACCCTGAGAGGAGTCCATCTGTCTCTTCCTCTTGTCAGCAGAAACAGTACCAGTAACTGGTGCTCGACCGCCCTGGCCCAAACCACTAGCTTCCCGTAGGTTCCTCTCAGAAATCAGTGCCTGGTTTATAATAGCTTGTACAATAGGAAACCTAAAAACATTCACCAATGCTCATATGTCATACTGAAGACCATACTCAAAGCGTCTAGCTCCCAACGTTTCATCACCCACCAGCATGGGTGCAAAACGCAGAATCTCCATAAAACAAGAAGAATAGTCCATCACCGACATGGCCCCCTGCTGCAGATTGATGAACTCTCGAGCTCTATCTTCTCTCAGCGTCTCAGGAAAGAAGAAGTCATAGAAGACTGCCTGAAAATATTACCACGTCATGTCCCTCTTATGCTCTGACTGGGTGGTAACATCCCACCACCTCTTGGTAGAATCACACAGCATGTAAGTCATGAGCTTCACCCTCCGCCCTGGAGGCGTCTCCAAATGCTCAAAAGTAGCCTGCATCAACCCCATCCAAGACTCTGCAGCCTATGGTCCTCCATCCCCTGAAAATGTAGGCAGATACTGCTACTGGAAGGTACGTTTCATCTCTACCATAGATGTAGTAGCCTACGGTTCTCCCTGAAAGGTCTGCATGAACCTCATAAAGCAATTACAGAACTGTGCCTCTGCGCCTATGTCTCGTATAGCAGCTGGTGCTGCATCTGGCTCTTCTGGAGGATCAACTGGTAGCCCATGGCCCACCATCTCTAGAGTATACTCGTTTCCACTCTCCTAGCGAACAATGTGCGGTCGTCTAGGAGACAAGACACTACAAGGTCAAAAACACACCTTAGATTCAAGATTAACGAGACTGGAAACAACGGAACCACAAAAGGAACAAGAGGAAAAAGGAATTTCAAAATTTTCAAACCAAGACTACACGACATGTACAATTACTACACGGCATGTTCTTGACTTCCCTTCCCTTGCCCCGGTCCATCGACATGGCTAAGCCGCATGGCTACCGTTGAAAAAAAACCTACACAACATGTATATATTCTACATGGTAGGTATGGTGTTATTTTCCAACTGCCCGTGTCATCTGTGACACGGCCGACTACTTGGCTTGACACTACACTGCGTGTTACACCCGCTCATGGCGTGTACACCATACCGTTTTCCAGCCACACAGCTAACACCACACAGTCTATCCTCGGACAAAACTACACGGCGTGTACCACAGGTACATGGCGTGTTCAAGGAGGGGTGACACCGAACCGTGTTATTTGTTTCATGGCTGAGTCCCCAGGTCACACTACACGGCGTGTCAAACATTTGACATGGCATGATCTGTACAAGATTTCACCGACCCATATTGTTAGTTACACAGCTGGACTCCGGGTCATACTACACGGCGTGTACAAAAGCTACATGGCGTGTTTTACCCAAGCCTTTCCTTGCCCCGTGTCGCCGCCAACAGGGTTTGTAACACGGTAAGAGACTACACGGCATGTACATAGGGTACACAGCGTGTACTCAAAAAGTTTATTTTTCTTCCCGAACAGAAGAGCATACACGACGTGTACAAAAATACTACACGGCGTTTATACTGGGTTTCTGGGTTGTATGCCTTAGAAACTTTCCCGGAACCCTGAAAATACTGAAAAACAACACCTAAGTGTCAAATTCCGACCCGTGGGGGCCCATACTCCCAATGAATCAAATTTTGACATCTTATCTATGTTATAACCAATAAACAATCGATGATCCACCAAATTCCAGTCAATGGGGGCCCATACTCCTCAAAAACAAAAGTTTGGCGTCTATTCTATAAACAATACCAAACAAAAATACCCTATCACAAGGTAGGTATTTATCAAGTAGCTATCACAACAGAATGCTCTAGTAGCACAACAACTATCACAACAACTGTCAGATTTTTGAAATTCCACTCACAGAAGCGGTAAAATTAATTTTTATGAAAAATTCATTTTTTAACAACCACTTAGTGGTTTCACTATTCATCAAAAAATGAAAGTTTCCAGAAAAATACCAAAAATTAGGCCTAAGATATATTTGATATTATGAACTCAAAAATGATGTCTATTTTACCAAATTCAAAATATATCAGTTGCATTAATTAATTTAAAATTTAATTCCCGCCGTCAAAAAAATAGTGTGTTCTTAAGAGATAATAACTATCAAAAGATTGACACTTGTTTATGTCTATTTTAAATGTCAAATTACATCCAATGACAAAAATTGTATTAAATTGTAAAAATATATTCAAAATATACTTTAAAATAAGTCAAATTAATAATTTATCACTATTAATTATTTCTATTAAAATGGTTGTTTTTAATTAAAAATTATTAATTTTCACTATTCATCAGAAAATGAATGTTATCCGAAAAGTACCAAAATTTCACCCTAAGCTAATTTCGATATTCCGAATCGAAAAATGAAGTCCATTTTAAAAGATAAAATTTATAAAATTTCAAAAAGTGTGTATTACTATTCATAATGGCTAGTTCATAATAATATTATAATAATATCTCTTTTAGTGAAACTCGGTATTGCGTACTACACACGCTATCGAGGAAGGTCGCGATTGCGTGTAATACAAGGCAAGTCAAGGATGCGTGTTGTGCATGATCCTTTTGGTGTATCGTACAACACAAGACATTAATGAAATTAAAAAAGAATATTTTTCATAAAATCTCGGGGTGTTACATTCTACCCCCCTTAAAATGAATTTCCCCCCCGAAATTCGTCGGGGATATAAATGGTTTACGACTCGAAAGTTTCATTAATAGAAACCCACATCGTAAAAAGGAATACCAAAACATGACTTTTTAAAATAATGTATGAAACGTAATGGTTACCCAAATTAACTCATCACTGGGTTTCAATGTAGGAGAACATATGTGAAAATATGGATATGGAAAAAAAATCTAACCATAATGTTATGATGGAGAGTGGTAGATAACATGGCTATGAAAAATACAAAAATCACAAAGCCATAAATTTGTGAAGATATAAGGTACCATCTGATTCATTGGATATAAGAGAACTAGGACAAAATTTTTGGTTTTCAAGATCATTTCCCTAAAGTTGATGAAATTGGAATTAGAAAAAATACATTCGTGATTTTGGTACAGTCTCACTGTTGGTCGTTAATTGGAAAATTTCCACTTGATCTCTTAAATAAATGAAGTTGAATTTGTTATTAGTGATGTGTTAGCATATCATGTGATAGAATAATGGGTCATTCCATCTGTCTCAAACAAAGGGTTAGAAAAGTTATTACAAAAAATACATAAGTCCATCTATAGTGAGATTAATCATAAATGGATCCTAAAATGGACTTATACTTCATATATCATACTACTTAATATAATAAAACTAGATTCTACTAAACAGGGATTTCCTGTAGGCCAGTGGTAGGCGATAAGGGCCAGTCGCACTTCGGTTGTGGGTTCGATTCCCACAGCCTTGTCCGACGCGATGGGTTGTCACCCATCTTGCAGGTTGTCCTTTTTATAAAACTTAATTACTATAAAATCCCATAAATAATTTCGAAAAAACTTCTATCATTAAACAATACTAACTTATGTCCAACATAATCCATTCCAATCTTTAGGCTTATCCAAAAATCTGTTGTCCAATCCCATATAATAGTGAAAATGATTACTAAAGAGTTCATACAACTAGCATGTTAATACAATCATTAATCTCCATATATCAGGAGATATGTCTTGTCGGTCACATTCCAAACATTCGAATTCCTTAATCATGTATTGTCTTGAAAAAATGAATTCCCATTGAATCTTAGTAAAAACATGAATGCTGTCAAAAGTTAACTCTTTCCACATACCAAAATCCAAAAATTCTATATACTCAAACCATGATATAACCTTCTCCTTATATCAGTCATGAGCTCACGAATACTATCAAACATTTAGTTTTCTCCTTATCCCTTCATTATGCGCATATCATCTACATTCCAAAAATATCTGAATAACCTTTCATGGATACTTGTACCATTAATCATACACTTTCAAAACTCAAGGAAAGACCATAGTGTAACAATCCTTAGATTTCTCTTTATTTCATAGTACCATAAGATTACTTATACAACATTACACTTGATAAACATGTAATAACTCCACTACCTTCTTAAACCATTGACCGAGATTCAAAAATTCTTTCATCTCACATATCATTTGTAGTCTCTTCATCATCATCAACATAAATACTACCCATACGACCGTACTGATTCTATTCATGAGACTTTACCTTGGGGCATTGGTTTTCATAATGACCGTAAATTCCACATTTAAAACATTTAACCATTTTTGATGTCGTAGCAATACCATTATCCTCATCCATGGTGTTAACTGAAACTTTTCCTTTGCACTTAATGGCATTGTGTCCTTCTTTTCCACACCCAAAGATTCTTCCAGTTCCCTTGAAACAATCTCCCCAATGCCTCTTCCCACATGATATACATGAGTGAAATTGAACTTTCTTTCATCTATGATCATCATGAAACTCCATCTTTCTCTTATTATCTGAGTCGGGAAACGTACCAAAGTTGAGATTATTGATCATATTATGAGATTGCAGATTAGGCATAATAACGATGTTTGGACTTCCAAATCCCATTTCATTTGGTTTCTCATGAAGAATATCATTCCATTGTCTGTCATATCCTCTATTATCATGAATCGTCCTATTTCCAGCCATTTTCTAAAACCCAAAAAGAATATTGAGAGAAGAAAAAATCATGATAGGGAAAACAACATAGTAAAGGGGAAGTACCCTCAATATCTAACATCTTAGGTTAAATTATATGACTATTGCCATAGTTCTAGGACTATATCCTATATGTATACTTATCCTTAGGGATATCCCTAGACATACCTTAGAAATATCTCTAGGGATATCACTAATGTTTTCGCATCCTAGTTTCGAATGGTTGACTAAAACTTTCCCCTGACACCTAATATAGAGACCTGAAGCTTGACATACATGAACAATACATTACTTTTGCGGAATACTTAATACATAACAAAAACGGACACATAAGGATCGTAATAGTTTAGTGTCTTTAGAAACTTGGAAGGTAATCTTGTAATCGTGCTGAAAGATCTTCAACATCTCCCATAAATATCTTCCCCTTTTTTTCTTACCTAAAACCTTTCTTTATATACTGGGGAAAAGAAATCATAAGAAGGGTGAGCTCAAATTCTTAGTAAGGGTAATCATGGATAAAATAAAACATACCATATACATTTGTACTTAAAAACATGAACATAATGTCTAAACATCAAAAGCTTGAGGAATGACATAAAACATGGAAGTACGTATGGAATAGATCATAAAGAAACATTTAGATTGATAAAATAGCATGGGAATAAAACATGTAATTGTGGAAACCATTAATCACATGATATGATTTCCATTTTAGCCAAGGCATTGCTTACAAGACCATCTTAGTGGACAAAGTCCCTTTCTGAATCGAGTTCACTCCTCGTTCTAGTCATGTATTACTAAACCGGTATAACTTTCCATTCCAGCCATGTCTATCTCATGATATATAAATCTTTACACAATGAATTTGAGGGAGATATAGGTCTCACCCATCTCATAATGATACCATTCTTATGTGTGCCACAAAATCATACATCATACATCATTTCATAACCCATGTAATAAAAATGGGAATCTTAAACATCATGCCATCATAACATAATCTATATAAAAAAAAGTACATCATAAAAATAATTCCATCATAACATAATCAAATAAATGTAAAAATAGGGATAGAAATAGAACCCATTATTATATTTTATGGAAAATAATTTTGATAAAACACATGAACTCCATTCTTGAGGAAAATATCCTTTCTACCTCAAAAACATTTTTCCTTACTTAACATGTCATAAATTTTTAAACTAAAAGAAGTTGATTAAAAATAAACATGAAAACTTGTAAAGGAAGCTTCTTGGAAATAATGTTTTAAAAATCCATTCATTCCGTATAAGTTAAAAAAACATTCTTCTCGTACTTTTGTCGGAAAAGTCAAAAAGTACCTCTTATGAAAAACGACAAAAGATTCCTTTCATATCCTTTACTAAAAACTCACCAAAGGGTAAAATTGGATTTAAAAAATTATAGGTTGATGGAAACAATATTACATATTGAGGGAACATGGACGTTGATGATAATACACACCCCAGTAAATACGAAAGTATAAACAATCTCGGATAAAAATGAGATTGTGATATTTTCCCTTACCATAGGTCCGATATGCTTCGTATGTATCCAAACCTCCTGTATAATGATTTAAATAATGTCATTGACTTATTATAGAATCATATTCATTGTTATTATATCATATATGGTTCACTTATGACTTTATATTACCCATTCTTTTGTAAATTCCATGTTAAAGAGTGTTTTTGGTAAAATCGTTTCATTTGTCGTCTGTGTTTTGACTTGTAATTATTCATATGATTCCTTAGATCATGATTAATTAATTACATAATATAAAACATGATTTATATATAATATATATATTCAGAAATATACATATATATAATAGATTGATAAATGGAACGAAATACACCATTCATAGAGACGGTAAGTCGTACGTACGCATGAACGTTGTTTTCGTTTTCCTTATTGAGTTGAATGGAATTAAGTAGATGACATACATATACATAAATCCAGTAGCTTTATAATTTCATATATTTCATTATTATTTCTTATATATACATTATATTCACTCTTAAATGGTTAACATGGAGAATGAATCTCATCGTGTCGTGGAGATGGTAGTCCGTACATACGCACGAGCGATGACATCGTTTCCATAATTATTGAATTGAATTGGAGCGGATGATACAATATATCAGAATCATTATGATGGTATAATAACTATATATAGTTATTATTTACACCATTATACCCATCCAAGTAAGTTGGTGTTGGAAAAACAGATTACACCACGGCGTGGAGACGGTATTCCGTACGTAAGCACGCGCGGTGATTTTGTTTTCCGTAGGATGGATAGATTGTGAAATAGGATTGTTTCATACTTATAATAACATATCAGTATATGAGTGATACTGATGTTATTACTTCATAATGAAGCAACTGAATAATAAGAAGTAGAAGAAGAATTAAAGTTGAAAGAATCGGTAACAGACATTACCTCTTCTTTGAAGCGCCTCTTTCAGACTTCCTCTTTAGGGAACTAAAACTGGTCTTTGAAGAAGACTAGGACCTCTAGGATGTTTCTGGATAAGTGGAGAAAAGAATTTTGTAGGGTTTAGTCGAGCTTGAAGGCTCAAATTGTTGGGAGGAAGGGAGGGAGGAGGTGCTCTTTTATAAGGGAGGAGAGGGGCACCATTAGAAAAGTAAAAATATTATTTTATTATAAAGTCATATTCGGTATTAAATAGCTCCAAATTGATTTATTTCGAAGCTAAGGTGGGGATGGGTCTAAATCCTCTCATCCAATAGAATTTACACAAGTTTAGGTTCCAATTTTAACCTTATCATTTATATTAATCTTTAAGTTAGATAATTTTACTTTTACCGTGTCTTTTTGTGTTCTTACACTATAAGGTTAATAAACATACTATAAAAAGCCAAACGAACCCCCCAAGTTGTTTATTATTAATATATATAACCTTATCTAAGTAATTTTTTCGAACCTTAGATTTTTAGGAATAAAATAACAATTAATAATATAACATTTGTTTTAAAAACTAGTTTTTGTCAATTTTGACACTATTTAGTAATTGATTTTTGTGAAAATAATAACAGAATGATTAGTTCTAACAATGTTAATTAAATCAATACTAAACTGTCATATTAACCTATAAAATTAGTGTAATTCATAAAAAGTATAAATTACATTTATTTGGGTATTTATAACATCAATTATGCCAATATTTCATTAATAAAATAATTACTGCATCATCATTGTGTCATAAATAAATAAAATTATATAATGTCTGAAAATTACAAATTAAATATCATTATGTAGGAAAGTTTTTTATCTTTATAATGAATTTTTATAGTCGAATTTATCTTATGTATAACCCCATATTAATTATGATTTTTTTATTAAACTTTGATTTTAACTATTTTAACCCTTCTTCAAATAAATTAATAATAAATGTCCTAATCTAATCCAAGTGAGCCTAAATGGTCATATTTTATTCATAAGGTTGTTTTTGGTTGAATTAAACTTATCCAATATAATTAGGACATGTTTTAGGGTAATAATAATATCATTTTTGCCCTTAACTACCCTATTTACTTTTAATTGTGGTAAAAAAAGGTAAAAAGTTATTATTCACCAAAAATTATTTTCATCTCATTGAACCAAATTTTACTTACTGAAATCAACCATGTCTCTCGGATTTTTGAAATTCCACTCACAGAAGTGGTAAAATTAAGTTTTATGAAAAATTCATTTTTTTAACTACCACTTAGGGGTTTCACTATTCATCATAAAATGAAAGTTTCCAGAAAAATACCAAAAATTAGGCCTAAGATATATTTGATATTATGAAATCAAAAACGATGTCTATTTTACCAATTTCAAAACATATAAGTTGCATTAATTAATTTAAAAATTAATTCCCGTCATCAAAACAAATAGAATGTTCTTAAGAGATAATAACTATCAAAAGATTGACACTTGTTTATGTCTGGTTTAAATGTGAAATTAAATCCAATGACCAACATTGTATTAAATTGTAAAAATATATTCTAAATATACTTTAAAACCACTCAAATTAATAATTTATCACTATTAATTATTTCAATTAAAAAGGTTGTTTTTAATTAAAATTTAGTAATTTTAACTATTCATCAGAAAATTAAAGTTATCTGAAAAGTACCAAAATTTCATCCAAAGCTAATTTTGATATTCCAAATCCAAAAATGGAGTCCATTTTAAAAGATAAAATTTATAAAATTTCAAAAAGTGGGTATTACTATTCATAATGGCTGGTTCATAATAATATTATAATAATATATCTTTTAGTGAAACTCGGTATTGCGTACTACACACGCTATCGAGGAAGGTCACAATTGCGTGTAATGAAAGAAAAGTCAAGGATGCTTGTTGTGCAAGCTCCTTTTGGTGCAGCGTACAACAGAAAAAATTAATGAAATTAAAAAAGAATATTTTTCATAAAATCTTGCGGTGTTACATTTCCATTCCACCCTATCGAATGATTCCAGCAGAGCTCCAAGAACTGGATGTTTAGTTAGAGGAATTGGAATGTAATGGGTTTATACATCCTACTATATCAAATTAAGGATCTGTACTGTTGTTTTATAATAAGTTTGATGGATCACTGAGGCTATATGTTGATTATAGGAAGATGAACATGATGACAGTTATGAACCGATACCCTGTTTCTAGAATTGATAACCTGTTTGATAGTCTCAAATGTGTCTCGGTGTCTTCCAGGATGTTTTAGAGATCGAGATACCATATTTTGTGGGTGAGAACTTCTAATATACCCCAAAAATCATTTCAATGTAGGTACGGGTTGTATTAATTTTCTGTGATGTTGTTTGGTTTGACCAACGCATCAACGGTGATCATGGACCTGATGAACCAGATAATCCTTCCCATATATTGATCTATTTGCAGTTTTGATTTTTAATGACATCTTGGTGCACTCCAGATCTCATGATGATCATGCCAATCATCATGAAATCGTCTTGAGTACATTAATAAATAATAGGCTTTATGCTAAGATATCAAAATGTCAGTTTTGGAATAATGAGGTGCACTTTATAGGGCATATCATTTCTGAGTCAGGTGTGTCGGTCGATCTTGAAAACTGCGGGATGTGGTACCTTGGGAGTATCGAATGAATATCTGTGATGTTCAGAGTTTTTTAGGTTTGGCTAGTTATTACCAAAGGTTTATTTGAGATTTATCTCATTTGTTAGCACCTCTCACAGGTCTAACCAAGAATGGAATTATGTTTGATTGGTCAGTGGCTTGTGAGAAATATTATAAAGAGTTGAAGAAGCGGTTTACCACCATACCTATTTTGATCTTACCCGAACCATGTATGAGGTACACCCTGTTTTAGGATGTGTTCAATGTTGGACTAGGGGCAGTGCTGATACAAGATGATCGGGTTGTAACTTATGGGTCGAGACAGTTGAGGCTATGTGAAAAGAATTATTCTAATCATTGCATGGAGCTAGATATAGTGGTTCATGCCTTAATGTGTTGGAGGCATTACTAGTTGGGATTACCCTTTGCGGTGTTTACTGATAATGAAATTATAAAATCCATAATCTCTTAGTGGGATTTGAATCTTCAATAGCGACAGTGGGTTATGTACCTGGATTCTTTTGGGTTTGAGTTGGTCTACACACTAGGGAAAGGGAATAGTTTTATCGATGCTCTGATCCAAAAAAACATAGAATTTTGTGGTTCAGAAATCCAGTTCAAAATTTATGATGGTATCCTAGTATGCTGAGTTGTATTTGGAGGTAAAAAAAGGGAACAGGGAGGTGACCCTTGTGACTATAGCATTTAGATATATAATTCTAATTCATGTTAACAAGAGTCATTTTGTGGATCATTAGTGTTTGTTTGTGAAGGAATTTATTAAAAAATGGGAGTCCCCTTCTGGTTGTACATTCAATAGAGATGGAGTTTCTTATGTTTATGGTCGTCTTTGTTGTACTGGAAGATGTTTTTGAGGAGTTGATGCATTATTTCATCGATTCAAAGTGTGAAGTTCATCAGAAATGCACTAAGATGTACTGTAATTTTCATAGGTAGTTTTTTGTGGCCAGGAATGAAGAGAGAAGTTATGCATTTTTTGGCACGATTCCTTTCTTGTCAGCAGGTGAAGGATGAACATCAGTGTCCATGTGGGTTGTTTCCATCATTTCCTATTCCAGAGTGGAAGTGGAATGACATCACGATGTACTTCATAGTGGGTATTCCGAGAAGAATGATGAAATTTGGGTGGTGGTAGATCTTCTAAAAAGTGAGACATTTATTGCTTATCTTGGAGACTTATATAGTCTACCAGTTAGGGGAAATGTATGTTCGATAAATAGTTTGGTTTCATAGTGTGTCAAGAACCATAGTTCTGGATCATGATCCATGTTTTATATCACCCTTCTAGAGGGGATTATAGAAGGTGCCTATACCCGAGTGTTTTTAGTACAGCTTACCACCCACAGACCGATGAGCAGTCAGAGCATATAAATAAGGTATTAGAAGACATGTTAAGAGCATTGATTTTTGGATTTCAGTGGTTCATGGGAAAATAACTTATCTATTGTTGATTTTTATTATGATAACATCATTCAGGCTAGAATTAAATGGCACCTTTGTGCCACATTATTGGAGATTGTGTAGATCTCTGTTGTGTTGGTTAGAGACCAGAGAGAATGAACTATTAGGACTGAGTCATGTGAAGGTGACTTCGGGGAAGGTTTTTTTGATTCAAAAGTGTATAAAAACACATCATAATAGTCATAATTCATTTGAATATCAGTATCAGAAACCTATTTTTTTCATGGTGGTTGATATTTGGTTTCTTAATTTGTCACCAAGGATTGGTCATAGTCAAATTCAGAAGCATGGAAAGTTGGAACGTAGATATGTGGGGCCATTTGAGATTGTGGAGAGTGTCAGACCCATGGAATATTGATTAGCACTTCCAAAATTTTATAGTGGGATACGTGATGTTTTTTTTGGTTCACAACTCTGATAGTATCACCCCAATCTGTATCATGTGTAAAATGAAGAGGATATCTAGCTTGAGGCTGATGTATTCTTTGAGGAGCACACGGTTCATATTATGGCCCATAGAGAGAAGTTCATGTATGGTACGATGGTGCCTCTGGTTCGTTTTCTACGGAAAAATGGATTTTTTACGGATGAAACTTGGGATCTGGAATCTGATATGCCGGCCCAGTGGCCCAATATTTTTTCTTTGGTAACTCAATGATGCTCTAGAATAGAGGCACGGGGATGATCCGTTATAAGTTGTAGAGGTTGTAAGATCCTATATTTCTTTTTATGGTATTTTGTTTATGTTTAAGTTTCATCCCATTATTTTGGTCAATTAAGTATTTTACCAAGTCTTTAAGAACTCTCAAGGGTGTTCTAGGGGTTTGAGATTGCTGAAAAAGGGGAAAATGTGTTTTTTAGGCAAGTCACACGGTCTGCGCATGGTCAGACCTAACCATGAAGACAACCCAAGTAACCTATGCAGAAAAATTATTTTTGGACAACATCCTCTGTAGGGTTTGAACATGGTTTGGAAAACTATGTGGGTAAACCATGTTTCCAAGAAACTTCTAAAAAATTTCCAAATTTCCATTATGCGTAATTAAGTACCCGCTCAGTATGTACCTCCTCTTTCCCTCTAACAAACTTAGGAACCAACAAAAGCTCCCGAAAGCTCCAAAGGGTGATTCTATTTCAATCCATGGCTATTTGGAGTGACTTTAATTTCTAAATAAAGATCCAGGTAAGGCTAAATCCCTCTTGATTATTTTTCTTGTTTAGGGTTGGTATCTATCTCTTATCTCCATCCAATGTTCTAAAACCTATCATTTCTAGTGAGATCTAGGTTGAGGCTTCATATGTGCGTCGAATCGGGATATATGGCCATTATTAAGGGTTAGTTCACCCATTGATTCAAGGTAGGTGGTCTATAAGTTATACCCCTTTGTATTTGTGTAGATTTGTGCATGTAGGTTTTCATTTGTGTCTCCCTTCATTATGTGTTCTTGATTCCATTAATGAGATGTGGTGTATTGGGTGTCTAAATAATAAATTGAACCCCTATTTATCCCCTTGGGATGCAAGGTGTAAGGCTTGACCAAATTAGGGCCACCCATGTGGTGTGTCCTCTCTTCAGATTGGGCTAACGGAAAAGTATGGTGTGAAATTGACTCATAATAATATAGATACTTAATAAGGAGGATAATTGGTTAATGTAATGAGTTATAATGGATTGTGGTTTGTTGTGTCTAGTGTGGTAAAAGTTAAGGAGTTTTTTTGTTGGCATTTAAATGGTTTAAATGTGAATAATGGGAATATGACAAAGAATTATGTTTACACATGAATATGCTTAGTGAGATAGGAATGCAAAATGGGAAATAGGGATAAAGGGTTACATCTTATAAATGATGAATTTGTTAATGGATTGATGGATAATCTTTATTTCCCATTTATTGATAATTTTGGGATGTTGTAAATGATATTGCCTACGTTTGTTTTGAAGTATTCAATTATGGTGAATGATAAATAATCATGTGCACATGGCTTGCTTGAGTGGGGTATAGACTTGAGGTTCTACGTCCACTGGTCGATTTGGACCATGTTTATTGATCTACACAAAAATTCATGTGTTAGGGAAGGGTACTTAGTTTTATTCCTCTAACGGTTGAATTCCACCTTTTCTGAGGCTTGGATTTTCAGATTATGATAATCACATTATGTGAAGCCTAGTGAGATAGGACTTGGTTGTATTCCCATATGATTGAGAATGTGGAACATTCAAAATACAAATAACACATGAAAAAGTTAGATTAGATCATGAAATTCCATTATTGTGAACCGGGACACTATGGTAGTATAATTAAAAGGAACGTAGTCTAGAATGTCCTATTGAACTATTTATCATTAAAGGAAATTAATTATCACATGCATGCACTATCTACTTTTGATGCATATTTTGTAGACACCTTTTGTGGTGGCCTATTGAGTTAAAATCACACCCTGCTTGGGCCTCTATTGGGTACCCGAGCAGATTTCATGCTTGTAGGTCACGACACGGGTAAGGGCCCAATACTAGGGAGTTGAGTTAGACATGGGACATGTATGGGTTAGTTTCCATACATGGAGTGCGAAACATTTCGGGGATCCTATTTTTTTTCCTTCCTTTTTGGTTTTTTTCGCATGACACTATAGCATGGAATGAAATATTTATGGTTGGATAGGGTTGTACCCACTTTGGGAATTAGTTATTTATGTATGTTTTTGATTGTTTCCTTTTGTATCCTCTATTTAAACTATTTTCCGATGTGGATTACTCTAGTAAAGAGGGTATAGTCTCCCTATGTATCCTATTAGACCATCGTGTCTAGTTAGAAACCTCTTGCATATGGGGAGGTGTGATTGAGGTCATGCAGCGACCCATGTCATGGAACCTGTTTAGTGGCTTATAGGTCAGGGAAATTACATTCAACTATTATTAAATCTGATTATAATAATCACATAATTATCCTTTTGAGGATGAACATTTTTAAAATATTATATAGTTATTTGTCTTCTTTTATTACATTTTATTTATCAGATAGCTTATTTAATGGATTTTTCAAAATATTCTCTAATATGTGATAAAAATTTATTTAGAAAAATTATAAAAATCGTTTTACATGTATTTAATCCTTGTATATTTGTTTCATTCAAAATTTCATTTGGAACTATATAAATATTAATTGATAACAAATATAAATGTTAATAGTGATTATATTGTATAACTACTATAGTTTTTAACCTCATGAAAATATAATAATCGGTTTCATTAAATAATAATAAAAAATTATAAGACATTTTTTTTAAATTATTCTTTGATATAGAATTAAATTAATGAGATGGGTTATTTTTTAGTAAGCTATTTGATGGAGTATATATGAAAGAATTCTAGTAATGTAATTGTTATATAACCTTTAATTAAATGTTATTGGGTATATGATTGTGTGGTATGTAACAATTTTTCATGGTAATTATGTAAAAGTTATATATATATTATAAATATACATTAACCGTTACAAATAAAATATGAAACAAACTTAAATAAATAGTAATTAACCAAGAAATAATAATTAAATTGAATTAAATATGATTATATTCTTTTACTAGTAAAATATATATTTTACTCTATAAACATGTTTTTAAATTTATGAATAGTTTTTTAATAATCATATTTATCATATTTATATATTTGTTTCTAGAAAATTGGTTTTATTTTTGTAATTATGGCATAGCAATTAGGTCAGGCATAAAATATTGGAATTTTGGTTAATAAATTGAATAATATGCTCAAAAATATTGAAATATTTTAGAATTAAACAGTCACCAAAAAAACATAGTATGTATGTATGGTAAAAACACACCCATGTTTGTTTAGTTTTGTAGTATCCCTAGAAAATGGAGTCTTAAAATGATAATTTTTTAGACCCATCCCAAAATGGAAAACTTTCATTTCAAAAGATTAGGTGATTCAAACACTATAGTTAATAATATTGGGATTTTTTATTTTATAGATGGGTGATACCTAGTGATGGGTGAAACCCAATTAAAGTATCTTATAGAATTTTTAGATATAGAATAATCACACTAAAATAAAATAAGTTGTTATTTGGGAGTTATAATTAGTTTTACTAGTGAGTTCTTTTGGTTTGGGATATAGGGTTGTTGATAAATGGTATGATGCATGTACATGGAATAATTAGTGTAATCTTCTAATAAAATTATGAAAATTCATATGGTACGAAGGGGTGTATATGTTATTCATTCGGGGTCAATTTTCACAAATAGTATCGTGTTGAATAATAATAAGTATACATAAACTATCTTTTTAGGTGTGGAACTAAATTGATGTAATTGTGATTTAAAGGTGGATTATAACTCCACTAAAAACAATTAATAAAAAATTAATTAAAAATACCCTTGAAAAAATGTACAACATTATTTTTTAAATCAGTCTAGATATAAAATCCCCAATTAAACTGGATAAGTTTGGATTGGATTGGGGATTGGTAAACCCTAAGGATTTTTTTATAAGAAATTTATAAGTGAGGAAAATAATATCAAAAGAACATTTATTAGAATATGGGAATATCAATTAGTTTTTTAAATGATAAATTTTTTTTGAATTTGGGAGGGTTGATATGTGGGAAGAAACATGTCTCTATCGCAACTAGAGGTGAAAATAATGTATGAATCAATGTTGATTATTTAAATAATAGGGTCCTTATTATATATATTTTACTTAGTAGTATTATTAAATATCATAGTATAGTACTAATTATAGAGGTGGATCAGTAAATAGAACTCTCAAGCACTAAATATAATGACCTATTCATATTTATTCAAGAATATTCAACTCATGATACATATAAATACCCCCTTTAACAATCCTTTTAAAACCACTCATAAAATTTATCTTTAAAATCCTGATGTATTACAATATTATCTCATAATCCTCTTCTATATGTTGGTGGGAATATGGTCACAAAAAGTCCTTATAAATGTGATGTCTATATGGGTATAAGTGAATAACTAATTATGTGTGTGTGATAGTAAATTATTCAAATGTTATTTCCTTTTTCTCAATTCATATATCTTTAAAATAAAATAAATTATTATAAAAAATTAATATATTTATAAAAATTATTCTTTAAAATTTAAATAATATTTAGAAAATTAATTTCTTCTAATTCATAGTTTATTATTACCATATCTAGCGTGTGTTCGGTTCAACCCACTAAATAAACAATTATATTATATAAATATCGTCAGAATATTTTTATTTAGTGGAATATAATTATATGTTCAATATAAAATATATGATGAATTCATTTTATGTGCTTAATTATATAATTGTAAAATTTAAATGGAATTAAATTTTAAAATAACTCCATATAGTCAATAACATTGAAAGAAACAAATTAACTATGGAATAATTGTTTTTAAAGTTACAACTATAGATACTAACTGAACAACATTTAACGTGTGATTATATGTAACCTTTATGAACACATAGAGAATTCAATTTTGAAAAAACTATTGTAATAACAGGATGATATTCATCAAAGAACACATTTATAATATAATTATTAAAAAATGAACATAAAATAATAAAAATAAGTAAAATAAAATGAATAATGGTTTAAAATCATAAATTAATGAATAAAATTTGGATATACATATTGTTAAAATTAATTTCATAAAATAATGGCTTGAGATTAGTAATTTTCTATTAGTTTTATTATCTTCATATTTAATATAATTTTATTTTATATATTCTATTTAATAATTAATTTCCCAGTTATGATATAGTAATCTATATTGATTAGTAAATGAAAAATGTGATCATTTTTTGGGAGTTTAAAACATTCATATATATATTTTAGATTTTAAATAATAAATGGTAGGATGAACCAAATAAATTGAAGGGTTATAATATTTTGAAATATTTATAAAACATTACAATTTTATTTGAATCATTTTGAGGTGTTTAGGAGTCCAAGGAGCTTCCTTTGATGTTATTTAAAGTGTTTCAATCTTCATACAATATGTAAATTGAGAATAATACATAATAACAAGTGAAACACCCAATAAAAATATCTTATTTCACTTCAACCTTTTATAATAATATTCTTAAATAACCATGGATTTAATAGGAATACTTCTTGAGAGTTTATATGTTCACAATGTTTCACGGATTATCATCATAGGAGGGTTACCATTTCCTCTAATTGATCTCTATAAAACATGTCTAGAATATTTTTGACATATCTTCTTTACCCAATGATAGATATAATATTTTCATTATTTTTAATATTTAATAAAAATATTTATTCACTAATAATTTATCAATTTGTGTTATTTACATCATTTTTGGATTTATAGGGTGTTTTGAGCTTAAAAATTAAAATTGCTTAATTTTAAATATTGAAAGATTTTAATAACATTGGTAATTCAAGAATATCATATAAAATATAAATACAATTGATGTGATTAATTTTTTATGGGGTTCATATATTTATTGTTTTCTAATTTTTTATTTGAAATAGGATATAAGTTTGCTATCCGTGTGTCCGAAAAATTAAATAAATTCGGAAAATTACTCTGGATGACCACGTGGACCCTACCTCAATGAATTGGTCATCAATCGGAAAAAACAGATCCAATTGGGTTGATTACTATTTTCATGAAAAGATAATTAAATGGGGAGTTCTTAAGATAATGATTATTAATATTTAATTTCATTAAGGCAGCCCAAGTATGCTCAAATTATGGGGAAGTATAAAAGGAAACATTCATCCAGAATTAATGATCTGATTTAATTGGCCATATCTCATGCTACACATGGATGATGAATATGAAATTTTGGGTTGAAACGTTAAATATATTTTGGAAGATCTTTGAAGAATAAAATATAAAAAAATTGGCCATTTAATAGGCATACAATGGTAAATCTTCCGGTGGACAGAATTTGAAGGAAATCATAAAGGGAGATTCTGAAGATCATAAATTTTAAGACTGGAGGATGGCACCCCCTAGGCCTATATAAAGTATAGTTCACCCATTCTAATTGTATATTTTAAGACCACACTCTGAGACAAGAGGAAGACAAGGGACGCTCTGCGACCATCTTCTTCAGTATCATTCGGTTTCATTCTTTTATTTTCATTACATTAAAAATGTCTCTCCTCTCCTGCATCATCTCGCTTACCCCATACATGGAGGGGTAGTTTATTTTGAGTGTTAAAAAATAGGGGAGGTTGTAACTATGTGTGTTCTTGAGTTACTATTATTTAAATGAATCAAATTTATTATTCTTTCTTATTCCGATTTCTATTCATAATTCAGTTTTAAATTCCAAATACAGTTGTGTTAGGTTTTGATTCTGAAAATATAAATTTTTTCGGTCGATGATCACATCTCCCTCTACCCAATTCTAATATATATACAGTGGGACAAGATTCGGGTTGGGTGGTGGGTGCTCAATGGTTGTAAAGTATGTGTGAAGGATTGTATGTCAGAATCTTGGTTTATTAGGGAACAACAATTTCGGGTCAGCGATTTCTCTCATTAATCTGGAAACCTTCTGTAACCCTAAACTCATTGGAAGGAGGATTTACCATTCTAAGGTTTTGGATAAGAAAATTTTCAGCATATATTTCTGACCGAGGGAGAGATATGACTCTGTAGATGAATCTCTCTCTTACCAGTTAAAAAAGAAGAAGAGAGAAAATTTGGAAACCATGATGGCACGTCACTAGGTCCAGCCAAAACTAATCTGATCACCATCTATATAATTTTTTAACACCAATCAATTCAATTTTATTGTTTCTATCCTAGTAATTCAAATTATAATTAATACCAATCATTTTCAAAAAACCAACAAAAAATGACAACCTTGTTTTGTGTGCACTCCTCTTCGAGTGAATACATAGGATCAACGGTTATACTATACTTAGGTAATTAAAATATATTTTTTCAACACCCCACGATTGGATTGCGTGACAGAAAAAATAGTTACCTTCTTTATTTATATTTTATTTAATAGAAAATAATGGTATGGTCCAGGTGCAATTAGTTTTAGTGGTTTATGTATACATTATTTATACTTGGGTTTTCCTACCCAAATCCCAATAGTGGTATCATATAAACATAGAATAAAGATATTTTAATGTTTAAATAATTGATGAATATCAAAATATTAGTTTTTTAAATTCATATACCATTTTATGAAAAATTGGAACGCTTTATTAATTTCTTCATAAAAAATTTTGATTCTATGGAAAAATATATATAATATTTTATGATAATTATAAAACATTTCCATGGACTGTGAAATTGGTCCCTAGAATATGATTCCCAAAAATAGATCATCTTAATAATATGATAATTACATCCTAGTTTTAGCTGAGAATGGTCACAATTTATATGGGAATAATATTTCCATAATTAATAACATAATATAACTGTGAAAAAAATCATGGAATCATATGTAAAAAATTTCCTGGGTTTTTAAGAAATTGATTCACCCGAGAGAAAAATTTATTTATTTGGAAAAGTGTTTCCACATGAGAAGAACCATGAAATGGTTTATAGTAAAACAAAAAATTGTTTTCTCTTTTATAAAGAAGAAATATTTTTCAAAATTTATCCAAAACATTTACCAACATACCAAAATAAATCGGTGGATATGGTTTATGATTAATGTAACCACCATTATTAATGTATTTTAAATAATTTATAAGGGTATAATTATATGTTTATTAAATTTTGTATGATGATAAAATGGGATTTGTTTTTCCCACTAAACATGGAATTAAACATGAGTTTAGGGTTAGAATTTAATGTGGTCTGATTTAATAGGTGTTTAATTGAAGGATTTTAAGTGGATTTATTCTATTTGAGGTTTTTATTTAAATTGGTGAAATGTAAATTATCTATATAAAATTATAGGATTATAAATAATTGAGTGTTCAACATAGATTTAACATGAGTTAATTTTATTAGATCATAGGATACAATAGTAGTCTAACAATGTAAAATTATTATAGATGAAATGAAATTAATAATAGGGGATTGGATTTATATTTATTTTTAAAATATAGATACGTTATTATTGATGTTGAAGTATTATTTTTGAATCAATTATAGAGGATGGGTCACATGGTGATTTAATATCTAAAAATATAGTAAATTTATCTTATAAATAGATGATTTTTATGTCATATTTTTCTCTTTAACCCCTATCTATATCTATATTAGTGGAGGTGTAATATTTACAAGAGTTTATCATAGGTAAATGGGTTGGATATAATATCATTGGATAATCAAGGTATCTTATTATGCATTTTTTTCATATTACTAGAAAAATAATATTGTTTGCTAATCCATCTTTAAACTATAAACCAGTAGTTTTACTTTTTTTTCCCTAAAATATGACAGTTTGGGATTTAAAAATTTTAGTATTATGTTATGAGAAATGGAATGGGATAAATTCCAGTATATATAAATAACCCTATGAAACATTTTATTTTATATCTTAGAGGCGGTGACTTACACAGGGTCATCTCAAATGGTACATGGGTCATTCCACTAACTATTGGTCATGTAATCTTAACTCTAGAGGCACAAGGGGATCACACCAACATATTATGGGGTTGTTTGAATGTTTTAAGGGACATTAAAAACAATCTTGAACTAATAGATTAGTTCTTAATGTTTGAAAACTATATTTCTTGTGTGATATAAATGATATTGTTATGTGGTTTTCCTTATTAATATTTTTTAATATAAATCATATGGATATTTTTATGGAATATATATAAGTTAGATAAAATTTATTCCTTCCTCAAATGTTCTTAGTTCCATGTATTTTGATTAATTTGTTTTTTAATACAATATTTAAAGTAATATTTTATCAAATAATTATGTAAAATTTATTTGATAACATTTCATTTCATCTATATTTGTGATAAATTGGGATTTTTAATGAAAAAATAAATCACGGGTTTTCAAATCCTTATGTTTGATTTTTGGAAAATATGTTTTTAGCTTAAATTATTATTCTATTCAACATATGATTATTATCGTAATTTTTACATAGGAAATCATTTTGGAAGGAAAGTATATTTATTAGAAATTATTTTAATAGAGTGACCATGAGAATATCAAATTTTGGAAATAACTATGTTGCATCATTAGAAATAACCATAGACTGTATGTAAATACATTCATAGAAAACTCTTTGTAGTTGATGATTAATTGTATATTATTATCATAGTTGGTGTATTTTATTTTAAGTTTCATGTCTTATATTTATCATTATACCATAAATTATGGAATGATGGTTTGTTTGTAAAATATATTGGAATTTTGTATATTTTTATATATTGATTCTTAAGTTAAAATTCATCAGATAAACTAAGATTTGTTGAATGTATTTAGAAATCGCTAAAATTCCAACTATTTACATAGATTTTATAATTAAGTAGTTACATGGTTTGTAATAAATCATAAATGGAAATTCATGGGGTGATTTAAGTAAATCATTTTGAGGGAATTTCAAGTCATCCTTACCTACACATCTCGGTGTGAATGAAGATTCTGTTTTATATAATGCATGAAAAGGAAATTCGACCTTTTTCATCAATTATGTAGCCTACAAGTTATGCTAATAGTGGATATAACCATGTTTCCTAATTTAATTTATGAGTTTATTATCATAACATATATGTTTTAATCATCTATTTTAGTTATTGTGTCTTGTTTTATTAATTTTTTTCCTCTGTATCTTTTGAGTATAGTTTTCAAAGGATTTAATGATCAGTTTTATTTTTAGAATAAATTTCGATTCTTATATTTATATGGTTTCTTATTTGAGTGAAAATCAATACCCTATGATTACACAGTATCCCTTGACAGTAGTTTCTAACAAAGAGGGATTAGAAAACCATCTTGAGGTTATGTTGTGATCCCTTTTGTGTCCTGGGATTCAGATGCATTAGTAAAATTGTTAAAAATTTATATCAATTAAATAGTTAAAATTTTTAAAAGGATAAGTCAATAAGGTGTGTGTATTATAAATATTTTAACACATTAGATACACATAAAATGTAATAATTAACATCTTCATGTCGAAAGTTTTGTTTCTAGAGATTTTGAGAGTAACTAGTGACATGTGAATGTCTTATAGTATATTGTTACATATATTTTCCTAAAACCATGATCTTTTAGGGTAGGCATACTATTATTATATCATGGTAGAAATCTGAATGAATTAAATTCACGTGCATCATATTTTTAATATTATTTCATCAATTAAAAGTAGATAGAAAAATAGTTTCAAATTGGTTATAAAAATGATTCCAATTTTATAAAAATTATTTGAAATTTTTTATAATTATTTCATGTGAACATGAATGGATGGAATCATGGTAACGTGAATTGATCTGTTAATATATAAATATAACTACTTTTTATTTTTTTAAATATCTTTTGATGTGTTAATATTGGATTTTTTATTAGTTCATATGTTAAGAATAGTATTTTTAACACTCTATAAATTCCCCCACATAGAGATAATTTTTGGGAATAAAGAGGAATCATTTCTTCACACTTTTATGAGAAAATAATGTTAATGTTGAAATTTCTATTGAATGTTTGAATTAATCAGTCTAACAAACTAAATATCGGGAAACATATTAAGTGTTCCTGAGTGTATTTAGTTAAGCATATGAATCATCGAAATTGGTTTTTTTTATTATTTGTTTTGAGATGATGGAGTATGGGAAGTCAAAGGCTTGTAAGATAAGATCAACTAAATATTCAAATTACTTGATACTTCAGATTTTTTAGTTGTGCAATTTTTTAGAATCATCTTTTTGGGAACAAAAAATACGTTATGATAGATAGTGTGGGAGAAATAATTATAGGAGGATATCACAATGATTGGGTTTCATTTGTTGTTTAGTAACAAAATAATTCCCAAAAACCATGATGTTCGATGAAAGATCAAATTTTTTTATAGTTGAAAAAGAGAATAATAATAGTATTGAAATATGAAATTATTCTTGGAAAAAGTTCTCTCTGAATTATAGTTGATTCTGAATGAGAATTCGATATGTATATTTTTCATAAGATTCTGTTATAGATCATCGTATTACATCTAACATCCTATTTAGTATTGATTAATAAGTTAATGATTATGGAGGTAGATATGATGGATTTAAAACATGAAAACTATTTTCCTCTTGACTAAATGAATGAAAGAATGTATATAAAGTGATAAAGAGGGATAAAAATTACTTTTCAAAATGGTGTGATTAGAATTATTTTTTTTATATTGAATCATCCAGGGGAGGAGACAAATTTTTTGTTACCTGTTTGTTTGTGTGATACATTCAATACAGGATTAACCTAATGAGCCTATATAGTGTCATAATTGTCATTGTTTATGATATTTTATGGAGTTTCAAGGGAATATTGTAGAGGAGACTCAAAATATATGTGAGTATCAAGGATAACATCCAAGAGACCAATGATATATATAAAAGTTCTTTATGTGATGACATATGTTATCCATAATATATTTTTACAAAAGATATAATTAAAGAATGTTTTATAGGGAAGAACATGTTCTATAAGGATTAGAAGAGGGTTTGGTGTTAGAATGGGGTACCCATCTTATCTTTTCTACTATTATCTATAATATAATTGATATGTGTGAATCTTATTCATTAAAATTTTCATGAGTTTTTGATCAGTAAATTTTTTATTGTAATTATTTCCCCAGTCAACGAATATAGAGACAATTCATGGATTGAATTTTACAATTGGTTTAAATTCTTCTATTATTCAATTATGATTATTGTTGTCGAAATATAAATGGTATCATTAATCATATTAATAATCATATATGATTTCCATATTGAAATGTAACAAAAAATTCATTTAATGGATCAATTTTGACTATAATAATTATAGTGTCTCTTAAACAATACCTAATGGGAGTGTTCACTGATTTTAGGTAGAGTAGTAAATTGAAGTGATTCAAGATTGTACAATTATAATGGATCAAATATATTTCAAATTCCAACTAGATAGGATAATTATTAGATCATTTGAATCAAATCACAAACCATATCTTCAAGAGGTGATATATTGCATAGTATTTCTCCCAAAAAAATATCTTCACTGTCATTAAATAGGGAAATTGAGTTCTTTATTAACTATTTACCTAAAACAACTATAATATCATTATGATCATATCATATAGGGCCTATATATTTTTTAGAATTAAAGACTCAATTAGATGTTTTTTATAATAATATAATTATTTATTCTAAATATATCACTTTATGAAGAACTAGTTATTTTACCTAAGAAATTTGAGAGTGTATTTTGATTATGCATTGTTTACCAATAGATAAAATTGTTGAAAGTGAAAAAATACATTTCCCCACAATATGGTTATTGTTTTGACCAATTAAAAATATCTAATTCTTCTATAATGATTGAAATAATGTTGAGGAATCACTAATTGAGAGTGAAATGTATGGACATTCCAATGAAAACTTTTAAGAGCAGTTTTAGACCTTAAATGTATCTATTAATTCTATGTTGGGTTGTAGTACTAAAATATTTTTATTTAGCTAATGATTTGTATATCTCACAAATATTTTAAATTGTAAATAGTGGAATATTAGATGATATGTTCGTTTAATTAGGTCAAAAGAGAGATATGAAATATGTTTATGTATTATAATAGAAATGTTAAAAAAAATTCAATATAGTATGTTTTCCAAATATCACTTCTGGATTCAATAGATAATTTTTTTTGGAAATTTAATTTCTAAATTGGTAGTTTGTTTTCCCAAAAAAGGTGGAAGTAATATTTTCTTATTATTCTCTGAGGAAATTTTTTTAAAAGATATGGATTATTCTCATAATTACATGATATTAAAAAAGATTCAATCATTATTTATCAATACAAACATCAATGACGTTGGCAAAGAATCAAAATTTAATGAGGATATAATAGAGTAATAACTTCCAAATATATTTTTATAAACTAAAAACATGTTTAATTCAACTCAATTATTAATCATACGTGAATTTGATATGAGGTATTAAAGATATGTTGTTGTATCAAGAGTTGGTTTTAAAGAAAATATCCAACACAAGGCTTGGATATAGAATTAGTTTCTAATACATTGAAGAGTTAGAAAAGTTAACTATTATTTAATAGGGTTATGGTGTATTCGAATCATAAGAGTATAAAGTGAATTTTTTTCTTAGTTAGGCTTGAACATGAGACCAAAATGGCTTGAGTATATAAATGCATTATGGTTTAATTTGGTCTATATAATAAAATGGAAAATTTATTTATAAATTATTTGATTATAAAGACTCAATTAGTATGGAAATTAGATGATTGGTGACACTTTTGAAATTTTTTGAACATATTTATCAAGAGGATCAGTAAAATGGACACTATATTTTGTTATATTTGAATAACTAAATTTTTTCAATTTTAGATCATGTAAAGAGTATAAAAACAAGCCATATTGAATGTAAAAGGATATTTTAGCCCCAATATGGTGGGGAGAATATACATGGGTGGTATCTAGAAATATATTTGATGCTATAATTCCAGGATGAAATTGTGGTTACCTTCTGTTAAGATAATATTGTACTAAATAATCTCATTACATTATTTTTTATTTCATCCTTGGATGAAGAAGTTGATTTATGGAATTATATAGAAATAATAGTGGGAAATTATAATCAATGGGACAGATGGGTATGTGTTTCAAGGATTGATTTATCAATAGTTCAACATTGATTATTATAAACCCATTTAACATTTACAATATTCATATAAATTTACTATGATAATTTAATGTATCATAATAAATTTTTTAATTAGTATTCTAGTATCACTATAGAATCACAATGTTATCTGGGTTACTATGGGCTAAATTCCATAATCATATCACTTCATGATCATTTCAAAGATGTTTTTTTGTGGAATAATTGGGTAACTAATATGTGGAAGAAATAGAATGGTTCATGGGGTTCCCTTATCTAGGGTGTTATATAAGGACCCTTGGTTCATTTCAGGGTTTTAGGGAGGATTTCATAAGTAGACGAGTACTTTTCTGAAGTTTGATGTGTCATATAATTCTCAAATATATGTCCAATCATTCAAGATTTTAAAAAATATAGAAAATATTTTTTAAACTGAGGTTCTCTATTTTTCCAAATATTGGGAGGATGTTATACCTTAATTGTAATTTTTATACAAAAATGGTTATCAATTATTGGTACATATGGATCGTTTTAAAGTGTTATATGGATGGTCATGGAAAAGACCTCTATGTAAGCATGGGGTAGGAAAGAGGTATATTTTTGGACCATCTCCAATGAAAGAGATGATGGTCCATGTTCTTATCATATGGAAGAAATAGATTATCATTTATACTCAAAAGAAGTATTATGTAGACTATCAATGAGAACCACTAGAGTTTTGGTTAGTGATCATGTCTTTTTGTGAATGTTTCCATAGTTGGGACATCAATTAATTATAAATAAAGGAATATTGGCTCCTTAATATATGAAAAATTGTAAAATAATTTAATATTTAAGAATTTATAATATCATATAGAGTTTCTAATGTTGTATTCTACATTCTAAATATGATTTATTTTTCAAATTTGAGAATGTATCAACAAGAACCATCTCATTTCCTTGGATTAGAATCAATTTATTTCTAAATTAAAATGGAGTTTTTTAAAATACCAATATTATTTATTGACAACTAGAACTATACATCATGGTGTGTTTGTAGACAATTTCTCATGATTCATGAAAATGAAAAGCTTCCTTGTTCGTGAATAATAGATCCAAGGAATTATTCTCATAGTGGGACTTGAATGTGTTAAACTATACATCATTAGATGGTTTTTATCATAGATAAATATGTTTTGTTCATCTTATATGGTTATCAAGTATTAATTTTTATGAGTTTGATTCAACTAAAAAATTCCAACTAGTTTATTTTAAAATATGTTTTAATGATTTGTTATGGTTTCTAAATGAAGATTCATTTCCATATAAATATAGTTCGTTTTCGATGATATAAATAATTAAACAAATATTAAAATATATCCATTGACATTAGTTTATAAGATTTGGTGATCTATTTACATGTATGAAGTCATGTAGTGATCTATTTTGTGTCTCAATATTTGAATATCCTAGTTGGAAAATTACATTTAAAGTTTATTTACATCGTTTATTAATTTATTAAGTGTTTATAAATTCTATAATAATTTTAAATAGAAAATATTTTTTATTATTTTATGAATTACTAATTACAAAATACATAATAATAATTTTATTTTAACCATTACAATAATTGTGTGGGTGTATTTAATCATAGTTTAAATAAATTGAAATATGTGATAATATATTTTTGTAAAATTATTACATAAAAAAAGAATTTTATAGGAAATATAATATGTTTTTTATTTATATGAATATCATATATTTTAAATATGAATGTGATCATATATAAAGCACTGTAAAATGTTAATATAAAATAGTTTATATAAAAATAGATATATAATATTTATGTTTATTTATAAATATCTCTATAAACCTAGAAAATTATAAATGATAATAAATTTGTATTTATAAAACATTTATAAATTTTTATCAAATGTTTAAATATTTTAATTATTTATTTATTTATATAATTCCCTACTTTTTAGAATTAAATAAAATACATTTTGTCCCTCATTAATCAATGTATTCTTTTGATTAACAATAATCTACTTGTTAGATATATCATCACATTCTTATAATAAATTTCATTCTTGGTATGCAATTAGATTTTGTTATGCTCAACCACGATTATGATTTTTTCTGGGTTGGGGACTCAATTTAAAATATTGGTAATGATTTATACATTTTTTTAGGATAATATTGGAAGAAAGGTCTCTATTTTATATTGATATATATATGGTGGTATTTTGAGTTGGAAAGTTCAATTCCATAGGGTCATAGAATTTATCTATAAATGTTTGGTTTGAGTATCTATTTCACCACACATTATATTTTACTAATTTCTATTTTATAATATACTAAAATATTACATGATGTTTTTCATGTACTATATCAATGGGATATATTCATATATTTGTGAATATGATTAGTTTTTTAGTGATTAATATAAATAACTAGTTTTAAAAGTGTTAAACATTAATATGTATTGAAAATATTAATTTTTTTTCAGGTTACTTCATAAAAAACTAAATTATTAAAGTCATTTGTATATAAAGATAATAAATGAGATGACATAGTGAGATATTTAAATCCCATTAAAACTCAATTTAATTTTATCGGTGGATCACATTATATAATATACTTCTACATGTATGTATAACATAAATGGGAATAGTTAAATAACATATTGTTTTTCGTATTTGTGAATTTCACTAATTTTGAAAAAAATGTCATTTTCTTCCTTCAAAAAATTGAGTTTTTAAATAAATTATCCATTTTTTAAATTAAAAAATACTTTGTATCAAATTAATTCAAGAGGAAAAACTTATCCATAACTTAATTATACAACCATATATGTTATTTCAAAAAATGGTGCTCTGGATTATCTTGTTTAATAAAATTAGACTATAGTTAACCCTAGTAGGATTATGTTTCTATTTCTAGCATGATTTTTGGAGAATGAGTTGTCAACACAATATTTAAAGATTCATATAATATATGATCCATATAATTCTCTTTCTAAATACCTAGGTTATGTGGGGAATGTCTAAGAATACTCTAGGATTCAATGAAATATATATCTTGTTCTAGTATTGGATATTTTATAAATTAGAATTGTAGTTTTCATTTTAGTGGGAGATCATTTAATTAATGTCGATAGTTAGTGAGTATAAATCATAATAATCATAAAATAAAAGAATTATGTTTTAGATGAAAATGGAATCATCATCCAATTTGACATTATGTTAAATTATTATAATGGTGGGTCATAATTATAAAATACACTTGAAATGGTATATAATTTAAGAAGAGTTCTTTTTCAAGATGAAATGTTATATATATTAGAGAAACCCCTTCTTCATCACCTAGTTGGTGATTTAATTCAATAAATAGATTTGGATTACATTGAGAATCATAAAAATTATTGTACTGATGTATTCATTTTCATGCTTGTGTCCATGGAATCCATGTCTCTAAAGAAACATGAAAATATAGATAAATTCAAGATGATAAACAAAAAAATTATATATAAAAAAATAAAAAAGGAATAAGAGTGATGATGTTTCAAAAGAATTGTATCAATGAAAAATAACCAAACTAAATTATCCCCTTTCTCATATACTCAATATTATTGGGTTTTTTTAATTATTTTAAGAGGGGAGTATCTCTATTATGGTTATATTTGAATTATGAAATTATATTATAATTGTATTTTAAGAGGTTTTGATAATTATTTTTAAATTACAATTTGAATGAGTTTCATAAAATATTACTCAATATTTTCATTATTTTAAATATAGTAATGAAATAAATATAATTAAAGGATAAAATATTATGATAAATGTAAAAAATGAAAAAACTTTAGGCTCAAATAAGAAGACTGGATGGTATAATAGATAGTTTGGGCCATAAAAACTGAAATCCTATATATGGAATGATAGATAATATTTTGATTATGGTATGAATAGGAACTGATGACCAAATTTCATTATATATCTAACGGTGTCTCGAACAATTCATGTAGAGTACACATTAGTTTTTATTGTTATAGAAATAAGATATAATATTATAATGGTATATAATATAACACATATATTCTATAATTGATAAAAATATATGCAATTTCAAAATTAATGAATAGTTCATTGTTGGAGCATGATATTTTCATCCAAGT
This sequence comes from Viscum album, assembly GCA_963277665.1. Classification (NCBI taxonomy): domain Eukaryota; kingdom Viridiplantae; phylum Streptophyta; class Magnoliopsida; order Santalales; family Viscaceae; genus Viscum; species Viscum album. The sequence continues at coordinate 399,746,296 of OY728131.1, read as the reverse complement.
GATAAAACAAAGGATTTATACATCAAGGAGACAAATTAAATGGATTACACCAAAACTAAAATGAATTAAAATAAAGGATGATTATTTTTATATTATTTTATCTTATATAATATAATAGGTTTAATTTAATAAAATTTTTAATAACTAATATGAGATGATGATTTAATTACATAATTATTATGATTATTCTAATTTTATAACATCTTTAGAAAGAAGGTATGGATAAAAATATATTAGATAAAATATTTAATTCACGTTGTTTTCTAAAATGTGAGTAAAAAATTTCACATCACCAAAAAGTACGACATTACTAAAAATAAAATATTTTTTCTTTCTAAATATTTATCTAAAAAATTGGGTACCATATATGATACAGATATACAGTTTATTTATAAAATGTTTATAAAATTGAAATAAGGGTAATTTATTTACATAAATGAGTTTATATGATATAAAAATATTCTAATGATAATGAGGTTTCCATGATTATTGTGGGAGCATGTTTGAACACAGATAAAATTAAAGTGTAAAAAATAAATAACTAAATATATTAGATTAAAAATAAAAATAACTTAATAAACTAAAATAATTTGGGTTACATTTTTATTAAATGGCCTTAATGTTAAGAGTTATACATAAATTTGTTGCCAAAAATTATAAAAGAAACATTTGTTTTGTAAATTTTCCAAATATAATGATGGTGAAATTTTAATTGTTTATATGTATTCAATACTAAAAAAATGTTATTAACATCAGAACAATGGTTTCTGTGATATAATGATGTTTATATATTATGTTTAAATAGTTGAATATTAGTATTACAAAACATAATCTCACTATAATTCAAATAATATTTTTTCACATATGTTAATAATTTCAATAAATTTAGAGAGTATTTATTTGACTACCATATAGATATGTGGTGGGAATTATAATATGATGTAATGAATTTCATAGAAACCATAGTAACTATGCAATAATAAGGCCTCTCGGGTCAACTATGACATGGGTTATGACGCAAAATTTATTTCATTTTGAGTTTCATAAAGTATGTATGTAGTGAATGTTTTATATTTAATAACAATTACCATGGGTTGGTAATATTACTAGATTCAGTACCTTTATACATTCACAACCTTATTATACCAACTCAATGGTTTAGCAAATTATGGTGTGGGGATTGTTTTTCCTGATATCATCGATTTATTTTTAACCCATATTGGACTTTTATTCTCATTTAGTGAATATGACCTATGAAGTATCGATTGATAAAGAAAAATGAACTACATGTATATACCTAGATATTTGGAACGTGACATGCTTAACTATTTTTAAAACGGTTATGTAATGAATAAAATAGTATCGGTGCCTCAAATATAACAGGTTCAACTATCTGGTTATTCTATGCATAAATAATCAAGAACATATGAGTGTTCTATATATGTTCGATAAGATTCATTATCCATATTAACTTTTTATCTTATGTATCATTGATTTTTTCCACTGGTCACTATTTTTTATAATTATTTATTGGATAATTCATAATTTTTTCTAATCATGTAATTTTCCATAGGTTCACACATTTTGTTTTTGTGACTAGGGATTAAGTGTACTTGTAAATTTTTTATGTTAAACGTTTTGATCTCCACAAAAAGTGTTTTATAGGAAATCCAAAAAAGTGTTTTGGGTATATATATAATAGTTTTTACATATGATGCAACATATGATAAAAATGGATGATATGTTATCCAAAAATACTTGGAAATAGTTCCCAAACATTTTTCAAATGATGGGGAAAAAAATTGAAGGTTTATTAAGTTGATGGAATTTTTTTTTGAAATTCATATACTGGAAGAAATATTTATTAAGTTTAAAAACATTGATGAGTTTTTCTCCCATGTTATGGAGTGTGATGGAACAAACCACATCATAATTAATGTCAATATGTTATTTTTTTATTCTTCGTGCTTCACATGTTTTATAATAATTCATGAAGATTTTTTGTTTCTATTTTTGGAAGCTATCATCGTTAGTTGAAACATTATTTGGTAATTTTTAAATTGTTTTAAACAACTTTATTGATTATTTAAATGATTAAAATGAATGGTGGGACTAAATAAAGATATAAAGAGTTTAATTTTTTATAATTTTTGAGTTATAGTTGAACAATTTTGATGAGTCGTAAGTCTAAGGAGTTTCATTTTATTCTATATCAATTGTTTCAATCATTGTGAAATTCATTAAATATGAATGTTATTAAAAATAAAATGAAACTCCAAACACATTACTCTACTTTATCATTATCCATTAATAATAAGGTTCATGTATACTAGATATTGAAGAGAAATCCTCCCCATGCATCGAATGATTTACAATAACATACATATTTCTATTAGAGTGGAGATAATTATACTACCCAATGATTAAAATCAATATTTTATACAAGATTATATATTATATGGATTTACAAAATATGATGAACATTATTTATTGATGTTTTAATAAATGTACATGAATTTTCGGATCACATAGAAAATTGAATTTCATGATTTATTTTCATTATGTTTGTACAATGGTTATCCCTTTTAATATCCAATAAAAATTATATAATAAGATATCAAGAAAGAATTCAATAAATTTAAATAAATTTAATGTTAAATATATAGATAATGTCTATAGAAACTAGACATTTGGGGTTGGGGATATATTAAATAAACTATTTATTATACATATTTCTAAGAATATTTTGTAAAAACATTGTATATAATATATGGTTCACTATATGTGGGATTAATATGAGAACATTTTTCACAAAAATGAAAAAATATTGTATTGATTATTTTCTGTATCAAAAGAAATAATTCTTTTACTGCTTCATGATGGAGAAACACCCTAAATAAAGGAGGTATATGTATGTTTAGTAAAATACAAGTTATTTTACAATCCTCCATAAATGTACTGTGGCACGGATTGAGTATTAATAGTTCTTATATAAACAAATCAAAATAAAGAAGTGAAATTTTTTTCATTTACTGTTATTTATAAGTTATTTTATAAAACATAAAATTTGAATTTGAATAATCATATACAAGGTCCAATTCATAAGAGAGAAAACATGTAACATGAATAAGGTTTTTTATTAATAAAATAAAAAACATAAAAAGTTTGGGACATTGGAATCAATGGAAAATATTTAAACAACAATTATGATTCTCATTAGTGATATAGGAATATGAAATAATTTTAATTTGTTTATGTGACATGTATCATAATAAAAATTATTTCAGGATCATAAAATTTAATCTTTGTGAAATTTATGATTTTTTTAATAAAATATTATACATAAAAACACGATAAAATATGTGTATAAAATATATCCTTATTAATAAAATTATAAAATACATTATTTTGCAATTATAAAGATAGGTATTAAAAAATATGAAATAATTTATATTTAGGTTATTGATTAATTGAAAAATCTTATATTATAAAGGTAAATGTAACTGATGAATTGTTCAATAATAATGATGTTTATAAAAATGTAAACATTGAATGTTTTGGGGGAAAAATATTTGTGATCTCATTTTAAACAAGTAAAGTGACATCAATCTTCAAAAATAAACCTCTACAATGATGTTTCTATTTGTTATTGGGTTGTAGATTTTTATTCTATTTATAATACCCATTAATGAAAGTAAAAAAGGAAAACTGAATCGTCTAGTGAATAACTAAAATGAGTAATTGGAGGGAGATTTTCACATCTTATCTAAATAGTACTATTTAAAAATATTGATATCTAAAATTTATAAGATAAATAAAAAGAAAATTGTCTCGTCGATATCTCTCTAGGGTTCCATTAGTCGATTTCCAAGGGGGAGGCATGTATGATGCCTCTCGGATCGTCTCCCCCTTCTCCCCTATTCATCCTTCTCCCCTAAAATTTATCCCTTACCTTCCTTCTCCTCGTATACCTTCCCAGTTCCTTATTTCCCTCTCATTCACTCTTGTCTGATCCTATTAAAAACCATGTTTCTTAGTGGATCCCTCTTCAGCTCTTCACTTTCTCTTCCCTCCTGGTTGGCTATGTTTTTAACTAAAAACTAGCCTAGTGCACCAGTTATTTTCATGAAGTTTTTGGATGTGTGGGTCGAGCCTCATCGGTTTCCCAGGTCCATGGCTTGCGTCTAAACTCATAATTCTTTTTTCTTTATCTCTTGGTAGTTTTTGTTTCATTTTTGTAGTTTTAGGTGTTCATTTCTACTGGCAGTGTCTTCAAGGGTTTGGGTTGATGACCGTAGCGAGGATGCATCACTATCGAGGCCATGTACGATTCATCACTTCTCTAGCATCATGTGCCTTCACCACTCTTTATCCCAGACTACTATGATGGTTTTAAGGAGGCTATGGGATGTGTGCTCGTTTGGTAATGGTGTTATATCAGTTGATTTCAAGCCTTGATCCAACCTATGGTGGAATTCATTGATCTTCTATGTGGATGGTTATAGTGTGGAGGTCAAAAAGATTTATCATCATTTTCTACATCATTAACATTGAATTAGGTTTCATTTTTAAGATTTTTTTCATCATTGAAAGGTTTTGATACTTTTTAGTGGTGTTTTCATTTCTAGTTGGGTTTTGTTCGTGTTTATGAATTTGATGTTATATGAAGGCTTCTGTCGAGTGGTGTTTGGATGGAGTTGATGACGGTGTTTATAAACATCGATGGTATCAGTAGTGACATTGATGTTTTAATATTTGGTTAAACAGATACCTGGAATCATTTTCTCCATTCACCATCCTCGTCAGTGATGTTTGACATTGATGATTTTGGTGGTTCACCTAGATGATGATAGAGGATTTTAAGCAATAAGACACTATCTATTGTGAGTGTCTCATGGATCGAGCCCTCCTCTAGTTCGGTGTCCCTATTTGAATTTCAGATTTTGTATACATATTTTGTTTCAGTTTCTCGTGTGAATTTTGTGGTTACTTTTTGACCTCAATGTGTCTCTTTTGAAAATAAAAAATAGAATTTTTAGTCAATGTTAGGATATTTAAAAATATTTTCAACATAATTCTTAGAATATCAAATAATGGAAACATTTTATCAAATGATTGAAAGTTGTTGAAATATTAATATTTTCAAATATCCCTTCAAATTAATTGGAACATAGTCCTTCTAATAAAAATAATTATGTTGATGTTTTGGTTATCTTAAAATGTATTATTTCACATTTTAATATACATAATATAAATAAAAATTATTATTATTAACATGAATTTTATCTATTGCATTTATTTGTTGAGAAATGGTCACAATGTTTTTTAATGGAATCTTCTTAAACATATTATTGATGAAATTCAATCTTTTCACCATTTATTATTTTTATTTTTAATATATAAATTTAATCATATCATATTGTATTTTTAGATTATAATAATTAAACATATATATTAGATATGATTTATGAAATAATATCTTTAAAATATGGGGTTTTACCATTTGGTGTGTGATTGGGAGCCATAATATTTTTGGTATAACTTGTCATTTTATATAAGGTCCAAAAGATAAATTTTGATCATTATAAAAAATGAATTATTATAAAAATTAGAATATACTTGTTGATCCTGAATTTTTTTATCATTATTATATATAGTATAATAAATATCAATGCAATAAAGTGAAACATTGATATTTTTATTGATAAATATATAATATGATATGCATATGAATATTTTTAACAATCTATATTATGTATTTTACTTATTGGTATCTGATGCCAAACATTATGTTTTTTTATTTAAATATCTATAATTTATTATATAACATTTTTTTTATAATTTTAATGTAAAGTGAAATTTTTATGTAACATCATAGCCTTACTAACTATAGAAATAGTATCATGACCGGTTACAGTGTGGCCTCATGTGCATGCCTCAATGTTCGCAACAGGCTTCCAAGTAGTAGTGAAGGTCCAATGGTGGTATTGTGGGGATACTGTACCCTTGAGATCAGAGTAGAACATTTGTATATGTATTTGAAAATAAAAACACTATAGTAGAAGCAGTATGATTAAATAATAACAAACAGTGGAGTAATAACACGATAACTAAATTAAAAATTGGCTAATGCCAATTTATAATAATTCATGAATGATAGATTATGCAACGAGAACATGTAATGAAAATTAAATATATAAAGACAATGTAAAAAAAGAATTACTACCCTATGGATAGATCCATAAGAATCATGATCACCAGCTCGATCCTCATCCCCAACACCATCCTAGTAATGAAAATCAAAACATCAGCAGCGAAATGATTCCTGTTTATAAATACATATAGACAAAAAGTCTACTCAAGGACCAATAGTTCCCAATAAGGGTGTGAGATACAATATCTTAATGTTTGATCCCATGGTGTCAATCCCAATCCATTTCATGGAATATATATTAATAATTCTTCCATGGTGAATAGATGAAATAAATAAATTAATTAATATAATAAATGAATTGGACAAGGTTCCACATAGAGTCCCATCAAATAACCTACTTTAGCCTAACATGGTGAATTTGAACAATAGGATCCAGAAATTGTAAATTTGTTGAGATAATATTTAAGTAGATGGTCTATCCCCAAGCTTTTGGTAAGGCTTGCGAGAAACATCCCTACGTTACATTCTAACCAAGGACCATTTCTAATCTTTTAAAAATTCATTGACATTTTATTTAAATCAGTTTGAAAACCATCTTCAAAATATATAAAGACACCTAGGATGTGACAGTGAAAATATGGTAATAAATTCCAAGTATCTCTCAAGGGTCACCATATATTACCAAATACAAGGAGCCTCTCCATAGTTACCTAGGAATTAAGTCCCATGAGTAACCCTAAGAATTCTATAAAAATTCATGTTTTATCCAATGGACCCTAGTATATCTCGAGGCCTGACACAACCAATCATGCCATCAAACACACCCAAGGTTTCTCCCCTAGAAACTACTATTACTTGTATTGAGGTAAATAGAAATAATACTCGGCGATCCTATCCTAGGTATAGTTGGTTTATCCACTGACATGTTTACTAACCGTTAACAAAACTAACAAAATTGAAACAGAGTCATTCCCAGGGATCCTTATGTAAAACCCCTTATTTATCCATTGGTTCTAAATCAAAGCATTAAATATGATCTTAATTTATCACAATCCATTAAATAATTTAGTATGGACAAGTACAATGTCATTATTCCAAATCATAATCCCAAAAATACAAGGTAGTGCACATATCATTTTTCAATTGAAGATGGCACTCCTCCTTAATGGGATTTTTTTATAGAAAGAATAAATTTTTTACCAGTAATTCATTTACCATAATTTTACATCATTTCAAGAGTCATACTCAGTTCACTTTAAACAATTATTAATTCTAAATAATAATATAGTACTAATTAATTTCAAAGGATGTTGTGAATGGTGATAAATTATATCATTCATAAATTTAGAGGAAAATTGTAAAGGGATCATACCTCAAGAAGAAGAATTCCAGTATGAACACATTGGAACATTACATTTTAATCAGATACCACTCAAAATCTACTATTCCAAACATCCGATCATATGAAACTTCACAAATACATAAAGAAACCTATCCCCTTTGTACGTATTTATATATCAATGAATATGTATAAGGGAATCCATACATATGTTCTTATATATCCATATACCAATTCACACATACAGAAATACTCATTTTCAATATATATATATATAGATATACATAAAGACACCTAGCCCCAATATATATATATATATATTCATGAAGTCGTGGGTATATATATATATATTGGGGGAACTTATATTACTAAATATGTGTATCTATACATATGAAGGTAAGTCTCCTTCATCTTTGGTGACTTGAAACACCTCATGGATGACCAATACACACTAACTTATTATTATGAACCCTAAAAATTATAGAATCGCTAATTAAAAATTTAAGCAAAATGAAGGAACAAAAAACCCTTACCTTAAATTGAAATGAAATCCAATTCCTTTGACCCCTATGGATAGAACGATGCTCCACGAGGTCAATAAACTCTGACCATAAAGAAGAGAGATGGGAATACTCAAAATGGATTAGGTTTAAACCTAGGTGCGCACACATCATGGATGAGGAGAAAAACAAAATAGATAGAGGAGAACTGAGGAGAGACTTACTAGAGAGGTCCACACATGAAATCCAGAGGAGAACGGTCATTGAAGTGAATATTGGTGGGCACTGGAGCTCTCCTAGTCGGTCAGGTCATGAGAGAGAGGTAGGAGGGGGAACCACAAAGGGGAGGTAAGGGGGATACCACTCTTTGGGGATTTATCAAAAATTATCCCTAATAATAATAAGAATCGTCGTCATCATCATCATAACAACAAAAAAATTATAATTATTTACACATTTCATTATTATTATTATTATCCATTTTTCTCGCTTATTTTATCTTTATTTTAATTTTAATTTTATTAATTTAGTTTCTTTACAAAACCATTGTGCATGGTTTGGGTCACATGATTATCCAAACAGTGTTCCAACCGTGCGATGAACAATTCATAGTTATTGTATAAGTGGAACTACATGTGTGGTCTAGGCACATGGTTTGTGTAAAGCATGTGCATCCTGTGCACTTCAAATATGGTCTCTACTATAATCCTCACAGTTCTCTACTGAGGGACACATAGTTTCAGAAAAAACCGTGTGCCCTGTGCAGACCTTCCAAACATTATATTTTGTGGTCTGGTACTCCTAAAACTCAACGAGACACCTATAGTACCCCTAGGAATTTACCCATGTCTTAGGAAAAAAGGGTTCTAACTCTCTTAATTATATTTTGAACCTATTTTTTAAAACAACTGATATAGTAAATGCAAATGCTAAATTGCCATGGAATTTTCCTTATCTTAATACATGGGTAATTATAATATTCCCCACCTTAGAACTTTTCATCCTTGAGAGTCGTTGGGAAAATAAAGATAACATTTCTCATCCTAATAAAGTTGTCAAGTCTTCTCCAAAGAGTCATGTTTCATTTCCAATTCCCAACGCACATTTGAGCGTCACCTTATTTTACGGAGCATAATCCATAGAAACTCAAACCAACACCCACACTCTATCTGAAGCGTTACGATAAAGCTTACTCGAGCCCGTCAATCTTGAGACATGGTATCTATGTCATCTTTATCTTTCCAGTATGTGATTTTTTCACCACAAGCCATAGAAATAAGGGATTATTCAGATCTATTGTATCCCCACCATTGGAAGTTTTCTTACAACACATCATTATAGAATTTCACAACCCTCACAACATGAGGCACGATCCGATCAAATGGTTGAATCTGAACCTTCAACATTTAATCTAATCATGCCAATATTTACATGAAAATAATGGTCGACATCAACCATGAACCTATCATACTGAAAAAGGTAGTGAAGAAGTTCCTCACTGACATCATATGACAAGAGATGGTTATCAAGTTGCACCATCCCAGATGAACATCCCACTAGGAACCCAGATTAGATGGATTCTTCATTTCAAAATCAAATCCTGATGAATCTATATGAAGGAAACTTGTTTATTTCCTATGCATGATCATTGAGAAATTCAACCTATTTTCAGAGATTTCTCAAGACAAAAATGATTATTTAAACTATTTTACCCCAAAACGAATGTGGGACAACCTTTGATTCGACAGAGTTTGATTATTTTGGTTAAAAAAACCATTTTATTCCTGGAATATATTTGGGGTAACCAAAGATCCAACAAATGGAATCCAAGGAGTTTATAAAAGGAAAAATACATTCAGTGTTTATGAGAGGTACAAAAATACAAGGCCGAACATCCTATATAAATAACATGAATGAAACCAAACTGTTAACCTCCTCGCATTAATGTAAAGAGGAAAAGAGCTAGTGTCCATGATTCTGTATGTAGAATTCCCACATTGAAACCCAGCTATCACTCCAAGGAAACCATACCTCATAAAACAACCACACTTATGTACCTCACTCTGATATAAACCGCCCAACGATCCCAATTGATTTTAAAATTTTAGCATTTAATTTGAACCAACTTGTCCCAATGTATCCAAACTATATCATGATAGGGTTAATGTATACCTTAAATCCAAGAGTACACATATATATTTTAACTATCTCCATAAAAATTTAGGGACACAATCTCTATAAGAGGGAGATTTCTCGATAATTTTCCAATCCAACCCTTCCAAAAAACAAAGGGATGGACTGTCAAATAATTAGAGGTTGACTTCCGTTGAAGAGAATGACTATATATGTTGATAAATTTACAACCCCAAAATGATACCTTATCATCCCGAGTCATCCCATGCTCACCCAAACACAACCACTATTTTCTATTCCTAACAACCAGTGTCTTTACAGGTTGAGAATACAACCAAATACTTCACTATTTTTTTCTCAAGAAATAATTATTTTAACGAAGTATCACTATCTAATGGTTATTTCATGAAAGTTTACCCATCTTGAAATGATATTCTAGGTCATGCTCTTTATACTTGTAAGGACACATTTAACCAGCCCTTATGTGTCTCTCCCCACCCGAGGTGTGTGCTTAACATTGGATTAATAGAGAAATGGATCCCATTCCAAGGGACACGCTCCATCATCCACTAACTGTGAGTCCTATAGATGGATAACACACATTCATCAAGAATTAATCTAAAGAGATTTTGATAACCTGCTACATAAGAGTAGTATATTAGGTTAAACATTTCTCTTACACAGAACTCACATCCTCAGTTTTGTGATGGCATTCCATATCATTTGTTGTAAAAGTAAAAACAACATTCCATCATTTCAAACACATATTCTTCTTAGAATATCATTCCTGTCATTAGGATGATATGGGAACATTATCAAGGCTAATATCACTCTAATCAGGATCTGATCGGAATTCTCGATGTAACAACTCCATATTAAATGATTGAAACTAAACTCAAAAACTCAATGTACCATTTAACAAGACAGTGGGTACAACATATATCTACACATACTACTCCAAGGTTCTAGTAGCAGAACGACACATCCTGAACACAGTCCAAAGGTGCAAATGGTCATACGCAGTCTAGTATCAGATGGACATCCCTATATATTTAACTCACAGTAATAAAATCCAATATGACTCTTAATAAAACTCATGACAAACCATGTCATCAAAAAATGAAAATAGAATAAAATTAGATTCCCAAAACCTACGAAGTGGTTGATCATGCCCTGGGCATATCTAGCCCACTAGAACTGAGAATTTTGAAATGATCATACATGGTTCAAGGATCAAACAACACATGACCAGCAGTCAAACAATGGTTTCTTTTTAGAACATAATATTCATACATGGTACTATGGAACCTGTTTTATGGTGGGAATGGAAAGAAGTATTCAAACTACTATTACACGTGTGTTAGGAAAAAACACCACTTAAGGTTCCAAACTAAGGCTTTAAAACAAAACACAATTGATTAATTAAACATTTATAGGTTCCTCATAAAAAATAACTATTATGACACATTAAAAAAAAGCATGAGGTACCTTGTTCGGTAAATCTATTTGGAAAAGTAGGAAACATGCATTAAAGATCATTTTAAACATCATATTTTTTTGAAAAGACTATTTTAAACTGATCCATTATGTCACATAACCCCATTTGAGAAAAATTAATCTTATTTATACGTTCTCACACAAAACAAAAAAAAAATAATATTAAAATATCTTCTATTAATTAAATAGGATATTATCAAGAATAATCCACCAAAAAGAGAACTATTTAATTAAACACATCCATATAGAATAACGTACCCACACTAGGATGTGGACTATGAATTTATAGATGATTTGTCCCACTAGTGTCCCTATAATATTTTGGGGATCAACTAAAACAATCCGAACAAATTAATAAATTGGGTTTTTGAAAACAGCATCTGCAGGTTAAATTTATAAGCAACATGCCCCAACTGACCTACTTAGGTTGAGTTGTGCATTATGAAATTTACCCACACAGATCATTAATCCCAATCAAAAGAGGTGAAATCCTTAATAAGGATCCCAATTTATATAAGGATAAAATTAAACACATTTACATATACAAATGTATCAAAAAAAATCCTATTAACAGAAAGACTAGTTTTATGGGTTACCACCTCAATTTATAAAGCACTCGTACACCTTACATGTTGAAGGAATATCAAATATAACTATATCCATTTTGTCCAAATTAAAATAAAAATATATCTATTGAAAATTTTAGAAAAATCATTTAAAATATTAATGAAGCATCTATAATGATTCGATTATATGGGTCACCCTGATCCAATTCATAATGTGCCCACACACTTTATAAATTATAAATTTCATCCAATTTAACTACATCAAATTAATTTAGTATAAAATAAATTTTAATAGATTAAAATTTACTCAAAATCCTCTAAATAAATTTGGTATAACTACTATGGTATGATTATATGAGTCACACTATTATATTTTTTAAAGAGATCATACACATTACTAACATGGAAATTGGATCCCCTTTGACGAGAACCATACTATTTCAACCCAAAATAAATAGGAACATAATCATGCGAATTTAAAATATGAAGAATAATAAGTTATATAAATATGAAACTAATCATGACTGTCTAAACAATTAACTAATATCATTAAAACTAAGCATGTTATTACAATTTTAACATGTCATACTTTAGACATGAAATCTACATGAAATGCACGTCAATAATTTCGAATATCCTATCAAATAAATTAACATTTCATGTCATATGGATTGAATTTGAATTACTATTTTCATATCATGAGGAAATAAATTATTATTCCTAATTATACAAGTCAATGTGTAATCCTTTAAATTTCATAAATGAGTACGTAGAGGAAAATACTCTAATAACACATAATGAAATAATAAAAAATTATAATGTCAATGGCAGGAATAGAATTTCATTCCCTGGACCCTTGGAATTTTCCCCATGGGTGGGGTGATCAGTACTATACTTGAATATTTAACAAGTGGTGACACATAACTAGTCTCATGTCTACCAGCCCAAAATAGTAAAGGAAGGAAAAGAAGCATTGATACCACTTTATAACTTCAATGCATGACTGACTATGGAAAAGGTAATTGGATAGGTCACTACATTGCCTCAAGCATGAATCCCCATATTCTAGAGGTTATTGACTAGCAGTGAGGGTCCAATATTGTTATAGTGGAGTGACTATACCCTCGGGATTAGAGTGGAATAACTATATAAATAGGTTTAAATCAAAACATAGTAGCGGAAACATCATGAATAAATTAGTAAAAGAGAATATGAAAAATATATTACCTAAATAAAAATGTTTCCAACACAAATTTACAACAATTAATCTATTATAAACATGAAAATCGAGTTTCTTCACTTTTTCAATACCCGTATAAATAATGTTTACTCGAGTACCAAAAGTTCCCCAGAAAGGTGTGATATAAAATCTCAGTAGTCTGACACCCATGGTGTCTAGCCCAGTCCATTTTGGGTAATATATATTAAGCAGTGTTCTATATTGAATATATCCAAGACATTAATAAACAAATAAAATAAATACATCGGACTGGGTGACACTTGAACGCTCATCCAATTACCATCTTCAACCTATGCCGATGAATCTGAACTAGAAGATTCGATGGTGATAATTTGGTTTTGATAATATGTAAGATGGTGGACTATCCCCAAGCTTTTGGTTGTGTTTTTAGGAAACATTATTATGTTTATTTATATTCAAGAACCATTTATCATTCTGAAAACATTAATTAAACTTTTTTTAATTCAATTTGAACCCAACATTCAATGTATAACATGAAACCCTATGCTCATCCTTGCTAATCTAGTAGGCCTTTCCATGTATTGTTCTATTGGCTCTACATATAACCAAAGCCAAGGATTGAATCCATGGTGACATGAAGTCCCTTCTGTCACCCCATGTAAGGTGTCAAAATTTAATTACTAGAAAACCATCAAGTCACTGTATAGTATCACACATAGAGGTTTGAGTATCTCTTGATGTCTAATATAACCAATCATTACATCGATCCTACCATTGTTTTATACCAAATGAAACATGTGTCACTCATTTGGTGGTAAAAAGAAATAAATATTTGAGAGTCCATCCTTGTAGTAGGAGGTGTCACCCCCTGCATATTTAGTATCCATAAAAAAATATAACACAATGGAATGAGAGTCCGTCCAAGGGATCCCTATGTGAGAACCCATTGGTTCAAACTCATCTCTAAATCAATTTATTACAGAAGAACATCATGTATAAAAAGGCAAGAAACTATGGAATATTTTCAAGGATAATGGAATTACGTGTATAAATAACTACAAAACTACAAAGTAGTGCACTTATCATTTTTTAATTTAAGGAAGGACCACTGTTAAAATAGATTTTGTTATAAAAACATGAAATTGTTTACCAAAAATTCATTTATCATAATTATACATCATTTATATATTCATTCTCAGTTAACATTAAAAAAGAAATTATTTTTAAAAAAAATTCATAATTTAATAATAACCAAGGAACATGTTAAAAGGTATAAAATAATGCATTCTTAAATTTAATGGGCAATTGGAAAAGAATCCAATCTCAATTATAATATTTCCAATCTGAACTCTTCTCCATTTGATGTTTTCATCGGTGACCAATCGACTCTACTCTTCCCCACTTCTAAGAATATGCAACTTTGAATATACATAAGGAAATGTACACCCTATGTATATATTCACATGGCCATGATTATGTAGAATGGGATCCTTAAATATATTCTTATATATTCATATCCCCATTTACACATACAAACATATGTATTTTTCCTATATATTCAAAAGTGTAATGAGCCCAAAAATATATATTCATGACACCATGGATAAATGTATATATATATATATATATTACAGGGAACTTATATATATACATACCTACTAATGCATATGTATGTCTCCTTCAACATTTGTGACTCGAACCCGACTCAATGATGACCGAGACACACTAAAAAATTATTAAGAGCCCTAAAAATTATAGAATCCCAAATTAAAAATTGAACCAAAACAATGGAACTGGAAAACCTCACCTGAACTAGTTGTAAAAGATTCTTCCATTGTCAACTATTACAATAATGATACTCAAAGGGGTCAACAAACCATAATCATCGAGAATCAACAAGGTAATAGACCGAAAAAGGGTTTGGGTTTGACCTAGGTTTGTGCAACACATAAACAATGTGGAAAAACAAATCAATAGATAGAGGATAAGGATGAAAAGACTTACTAGAGAGGACTGCACATCAAATAGGTAAGAGAATGTTCAACAATGGAAAGGAAGATGGCGTGTTGTAGCTATCCTAGTCGCACAGGTTTTGAGAGAAAGTTAGGAGGGGAGGTGCACCACATGGGAGGGATAAGGGGGACCCCTATATAATGGTCAATCAAAATCTCACCCCTATAATAATAATAATAATAATAATAATAATAATAATCCTAAAAATAATATTATTATTATTAAAAAAAATCATTGTTTTTTATTTTCTATTTATTATCATTAAATTTTTATTTATTTATATTTTAATTTAGTTAATTTATTTTCCTTCAAAAAACCAATGATCATGGATTGGGTCGCATGGTTATCAATATTCTGTGCCAATGGTTTGATGCACAGGGAATATATACTTCCAATTTGGCTATACCTATGCAGGTCAGGTGCACCATTGGGGAGAATATTCACGGCTTTTGTGCTTCAAAAATTATTACTACCATAATCCAAAAAGTTTTATGATGAGGGAACACGGTTATAGACAAATTAGGAGGCTTGTGTAGACTCTACAAACATGATATTTTGGGGGTTCGGTGCTTCTGAAAATCATTGAGACTCCTGAGGCACCACTAAGTCCATAACCCAAATCTAAAAACAACCTGAAAATGCGCTCCAATTCACGAAATTACATTTCAATCCTCATTTTTTTAAAATATACCTTCTAGTAAATGATAAATATCAAATTCCCTATAAATTTTCCATGGATCAATTTTTGGGTCATTTTTTTATTTCATAGATTAAAATTTAACGTATAGACAATTAATTATTTAAAATATAATTTTATATGTGTTTATCATGATATGAAACTCATTAAGAAAAATTTAAAATATTTTTTCATGGTAGGTATTAAATGCCTAAAATAACATGTGGTTTATGTAAAAAGAGACCTTTCTAATATACATTGAGCGATTCTGAATAAGAATAGTAATTTTGGGCATTTAAATTACAAGTGAAATCATTACAAATAATAACAAAATATCACATTATTAAATATATATATATATATAACAAAAGGATAAAATTATGTTGTTGAAATTTAGGTATTTGAATACCAAATTTATTCATGCATGCATTAGATGATGAAATAGGTAGATTTATTTTAGCATGAAAAAGAATGAATTTGTTTTCAGTGGGTCACTGAATGATATAATTTTTTTTTATCTCTTAGTTTTCTAAATATATGGGTTTTATTGGTCTGGAAAATAAGGTCATGTTATACATTTTTTACTCACATTTTATTATTAATGAAGGTGGGGGATCAAAATATGTTAACCTATTATAGTTAGAATAATTAAGATATATTTCTTCTCTATTGGGGTGGAATTTCCCAACCCAATCCCACTAGTACCCACCCAATGTCAACAACAAGTTCAGTTGTGCCCCACTAATAACATCTCTATCTATCCAATGGTTTGTTTCTGTAACCCTAATGAAACCAATACAAAAACTAGGAGGAATATTTTTATGAAACCTACACTATGAAATAACTAATACTACACTCGAAATCAGTATATATAAAGAACATCTAAAATAAATCTAAAAAATTCATAAACATATATATGGTATACCATCCACAAAAAAGGAAAAATATATATAAATAATGATATATATTAATGTATACATTATAATTCCCTAATTAGGAAACAAACATGATCGACAATATAAATTCAAAGAAAACATCATTGAATAAGGATTATAGATGCCTCTTGAAAGAAAAACCATAAAATCATTGATTGATCTACCTCTATGATTTGATACCACCAGCTCCAAATATCTATGTACTCTTATATAAGGCTATACATTTATATATAGATGATAACATCGCAGAAAATGTTCTCTCAAGAGGGTGTTGTAATGAACCAGTAAGATGTCACAAATATTTAGAAATACTAGAAATGAGCTTATGCATGCATAATAATTGAATCATTATTTTTTCCTAATTACTTAGAACCACCTATGGGTGATCTCATTCAAACATCAATTATCAAACTATATCATCCTCAATGTATAATTAATTTTTATTGATAGTTTTAACTCATCCCAAATTTCTACTTGTCATCATTCATTAATCAATCTCACTGCAGAATCTCATCAATAAGGATATATCCCCAAATATCAATTCATGTAAAGATACATACATGAAAAAAAAGATACAAAACAAAAGGAACCCTTATACATATGGAATAATTATTCAACATAATATATATTTAGACTCATAGTTTTTGATTCCATGATCGGTGACCCATTCCATATCAATAGAAGGTTTAATTTTTGGGGACACCGACACTAAAAGATGCGGGCCCACTCTCTTTAAATGAAATGATTTATTTAGGAGATAAATATGTTCATATTTCATCATGAGGACCCACTCCTCAAGGATGATAGACTCAATTAGTGAGATTCCTAACCTAGTGTTTAATATAACGGTTCCATTACTCACTAAGGAAATTAATGATTAGATAGGTATCTAAACACTTATAAATTATTGATTCTTAACTCATGGTCATCATGACTTCCTTCATGGAGTCAGTGTAACATCCCATCCTTGACCATTAGCTTGGGGAGGGCAAAAATTCTACTAAAATTATGTGACAGTCCTAGGTAACCAAAGTCTAATAATAAATTTTATTGGCTTTTCGAAATCACGGTGGACTATTTTCCCTTATATAAACAACCTTATAACTAACCATAAATAAGTGAGAGAATACAATGCATGATACAACCCTAAAATAAATAGTAATGGTAATTTCAAATGATCATAAATGTAATAGAAATAAAAAATAAAAAATAATCCTACAATACCAATAAAAGTAAAATATATTGAAAATAAGACTCATGTAAAATAATACACAAAGAACCCAGGAGAAACAACTCTAAAATCCATGACTCAACTGTTGTCAAAATCTCCAACTCATAAAATCCATGACCAAATAATCATGAATCTTCACATGTAAATTATGAATCCTAACCATTTATTATAACATGATAAAAAATTTGTATATTCACATCATGGATCATATGCAAGGGGTGAGTATATAACCAAGTAAGAAAACCCTGGGACTGCCAAAAAATGCAACTAAATAAATAAATTTGTTATATTACATTATATTTAGGATTTATGATGGGTATTATTAATGAAAACCAATTACAAATATATAAAACTATCCATTATTTAGTGAAGTAACTCACCCACAAAAAACACTCATGGAATGAACCCACTCACAAAAGTAGAACACCACTAATACAAATACTATTGAAAGGCCCCTTAATAATAGTCTTCCTTGAAAGCAGTATCCATCCAAATAGTCCCAAGCCTTCACAAGGTGTAATTATATAATTTGGTATAATATTAGGTACAAATACCATTTATAACCCATATGTTCTTTTCCATATGCATGTGAAAAAACACCATCCAAATTCAAACTTTGTTATCCACTCAAAACCATTATTTTAAAAACCAAATACATTAATTTGTTTTACCAAACACACTATTAGTATGAAACACAGTTCAATATTTTAATAAAAACTCAAATAAATTGATTTTAATTAGGTATTTAAAAAAATTGACAAATAGAAAGAAATTTCTTCAAGATAACCTTAAAATTATATGAGATAGTAGAAAATTAAGAGAATCCACTAACCATGAATGTGTTCAACACAATGAATCAACTAAAAACCTCATAGATATGAGATCTCACTATCACAACATCAATGGATTACAAATAGGAATTATCAAAAAATAAAAATAAACCATTGATATGGAAGTCGATGCCCCAGTATATGGTTCCTCTTCATATAGAATGAGAGAATCAAGGAGGGAGATGTAGAATGAGAATAATGTCTTTGATCTCTAAGAATAAAAGCTCTCTATTCCATTGAAATCAAGAATCATAAGGTATAAGGTATTCGGAATCATCTAGATAAGGGTTGATTATTGAGAACCAATTATAAGATAAAGGAATAAGGGTTTTAGGTGAGTGTTTATTTTCAAAATATATATTTTGTATTTAACTAATCTAATCAGATGGCTAGGATGCACAATTTCGAGAAATCTTTTCCAACTGTATGGATCGCCCCTATCCTAAAAATTAAAAAGTTACATAACTTCCATATGATTTGGTGAAATAGTGAACAAACCATATGTCTTCTTAAAATACTCCTCTAACTCTTCCAAGGTTTCCTGTAGAACACCACACAGTTTCCCTTGACATAGATCAAATATTAAACCTACAAAAACATTCCCAAAACATCTCAAAACCACCCTAATGCATCTGAATTTCAACCAAAACGTTATTTAATATGATAATACAAAATAAAATAATTTTTTTACTAAAACATAGAGTGTTCCACTCTCTCCACATGGCGATTTCCATCTTTAGGAGGATCAATGTTGAATGTTCCATAAAAGAGTTTAGTTCATTAATATGGTTTAAATACCTCCCTATCATAATATTCAACTTGATTCTATCTATAATACTATAATATCTATACCAATAAATTTCATATTCCTCCCAAATTATTTTCTTGTCTATCTTGAATATGAATCTGGGCATGAATAAATGTACCATTGTCTGAAGAGGTGACATAGTCGCAGTTTATATCAAGGATTGGGTCATGATGTTACTTGATTAACTAGGAGACATGGAAAACATTATAGACAACACTAAATTTGATAAATATTGCTATATGACATTCTACATTACCAAAATCTCCCAAAATATGAAATTTTATGACATACTAATGACCCAATTTTCCTTGATTCTCCATTTGACGATGACCTGGTCTTAGGAATACATTGAAGAATAGTTGGTCAAAAATATCAAAACAAAAAATTTTATCGGTGATGAAGTTATTTTTATATCTTATTGATATGTTTCATTAAAATATATTTCCTAATTATCATAATTTTTACAGTAGTCACATAGAAATCACTTGGACTAATTGATGATGTTCACCCAATCATTATCCATCAAATAAAATATTTAAATGGACTACCAGACACTATACCAAATGGAGAAATCTTTATAATTTCTTGATAACAGTTGTTATATGAAAACTCCACCAAAGTAAATTGATCTTCACATGAACCAAAAATATATATAACACATGCCTAGTGTATATCATCCAATGTTTGGATTGTACATTTTTATGGGAAATCAATTTATTCTAGATATAAAATTATCATGGTCAAACAAGTAGCAAAATATTCAGGAATGGATCTCCAAGACCATATATTGAATATGGAATTTGAGTCCCAAAAAAATGATATCAGTACTCCATAAAACATTACCAATTTCATAATATATGATATTCTTAAATAGTACATTCTATTTGACTCTGAAATTTGAATGCAATTTTTTTACATTGTGAGTTGGTTATCAATCAAAAAAATAGAATCATGCTTCTTATATTTTTATTTTATACTTAAGAAAAATCCATAGAAATTTTTTACTAATTCCATATGTGTGTAGGTATAAATTATAACATGCCTACATGTAATTTGTGTACTTCATTTACCTGTTGTAAGGTGAGAAATTTCATAACATAATTGTCAAATTTATAATTCATACCTTACCGCCAAAAAGGGTGTTTATTTCCTTATACATTGTTTTAATACCCGGGCGAACCATACATTTTTAATAGTGATAAATCGACATGCTCTATTATTGGAATCATAAAAGAACAATTATTTGTTTCTATAAGTGCAACACAAAGATTGAAACCAATTTCTACACATCAATGGTCTCCCTACTATTGATTTTTTACATCATGGGATGTTAGAATGGGTAAAAAATTAGCCTCCATGAGTAGTCTCACTAATTCAAAAATAAGAGTAATAGAAAAGATATATCTTGATTATGTTCCATAAAATACTAATGCATGTTACAAATTATTAAAATAATATTACACTATTCATGAGTTTCTCTAAAAACATCAACATATGATTTCTAACTCAATGCATAAACCACTGTATTTCATTTTCACAGTGTATAAACATATTAAAAAGTGAAAAAAATTTTTATGATTTTACATTTATTTTCATTTTATTAGGATCAAATTCATATTTTAAAATATGTGTTGTTAGATTTTATGATTCATTAACAATGTTAAATTTTCACCATAGCGGAAGTGTCACCTTGTTTTTAATGTTTGGACCATGACTTCTAATTCAAAGTCATGAATTAGAAAATCATTACCATATGTTTTCAAATTTACCAAACCATATTCTACAACATGGTATCCATGCAAGAGAAAATATCCCATTCAATATCTATGTGAATCACACCATACAACATGGCTTTGTCTTGGTTCTATAATTGTGAGGATATGTGTCAATGTGAGTTGATCCTTAATATTCTGAATGGATTTCTGATAATCCTTCTTCCACCTAAATTTTTTACCTTTCATATTAATTGAACTTAGAAAATAATGAAATCTTGAGAGGTCCAAAACAAAGCATTGATAATATCATATAAATCCAAGAAAACTACTTATCTCAAATATGTTCCTATGTCGTTTCTAAGAAATTAATTCTATGATCTTTTTTGGATTTACTATTGTAAATCTTTAAAAAATTATATAACAATGGAAACAATCCTCTTGTATATAGATGTTACACATAGAGAATTTAGCATAAATTTAATTCTCACATAATGTGCACAATAAAATCTCTAACTGCTTCTCATGGTCATTTATTCTTCAAGAGTCCAAAA
The DNA here is from genome assembly GCA_963277665.1 of Viscum album. NCBI lineage: Eukaryota > Viridiplantae > Streptophyta > Magnoliopsida > Santalales > Viscaceae > Viscum > Viscum album. The sequence goes on along the minus strand of OY728131.1, from coordinate 399,724,147 downwards.
AATATAACTTCAAAAAATACAATAAAAATTGAGTCTATTCACTTGTAGAAGAACTCAATTAATTAGGGAAATTAAAACATCAGGTGAATTTTTATTATTAAAGGGTCTGAATTCATATCTTTAGTGACCATAATGGCTTCAGAAAATAGTCTATAGAATATTCTCATTCCTAAAATAGAGTTGGTGTTACCTAAATTATATATTCATTTTTTTAATCAACTCATCTACCACCAATCAATTAAATGGATCCTTGATTCAAGGAAAAGTTTCTTGATTTTTGATCATAACATGATTTTGTTTACGACAGTCCATATATAGTCAAATTAAACTATCTTACATATTTATTAAGATGATTGGACCAACTTAAAGTAATGTTCATGGTCTAATAAACCCCTTTCCATTCATTTATTCTATTAGTACATTTAATTATAGAATTTTTTTCTTCCAATATATATGATGGAAGTGAAATGGGATGTGTTCCTGAAATTTAATCAATAGAAAATAATTTTTTCCCTTTTAAGAGGTTATATAGATAATTCATGAGAAAATTCAACAAGGAATGTATATCACTATCTAGAAAAACTAATTCACACAACTTCCATGTGAGACACTCCTATGAATATACTACTAGATCCAACTTTAAATCAGTCAAGGTTATAAAGAAATAAAAAAATTAATTAGTCATGCTAAACTTTGATTCTTTTTCCTCAGGTTCAAAATCCCCCTACAATATTGGTGGATTATAATTATAAAATTGAAAATTATGAACACTATGGCTTGGTTCCATAGTTAGGTTCCCCATTTCCATTTTATATAATTATTTATAATTATCTAAAAAGTTTCTAATTCAAATATGGATCATTTAAAACAATATTATCTATATCCCCTTCTTGTTGGTTTCTAGGTCTTCCAGCCAATGCTATTACTTTAAATCCACAGTAACAATCTCTATTCAGTTATCACACATTTATTTAATCCTTGGTTATACAATATATTACCACATAATAATGAATATAATTGTGACATAATTTCAAAATCATGAATTAGAATTAGAATATGAATTATGTGATCCTACTGGGGTGTATCCTTACAAATTCATAGTATCGTACATTCATTGGATAAAATCACGATGATAAGTTGACAACATGTATTGGATTGTATATAAAAACATTTAATACATAAACTACCTTGGTAAATTAATGTTTTGGAAGAATATTTTAGAAATGAATTTTTATTATATACTTTTCAATTACCAATTCATATTATCTTCTTCATACCGTTCCAGTAGACAAACCATATAAAAACAATACAATTTATAATGTCCTGACCCAACTCATCTATTTGGGAAGGACCAAAATTACACTAAAATTCATAGATTCCCCCAAGGGACCAATGGCTGAAAATTAATGTTAATGTATTTACCAAATTATAGGGGATATATTTCTTATAAACTAATAACCTACAAGAAGATCATAAATAAGATAAGTAACATGATACATGATATAAAAGTGGAATAAAATCCAATAGTTCAATTAAACGATCCTCAGAGTAACATTGGAATAGAAAATACAAAAACCCTAAAACTAAAAGATGACTAAAATTCAATGAAAATAAGAATAAAGAAAAATAATAATCATGGAACCGTAGTGGAACCACTCTAGACTAGAAGCCTGAACTACCACCCTATACTCTAACTCTTGACATCAAGGACCACATTATCATGAAGCTTAACTAGTAAAATATGATATATTACCCTTACTTGTAACCTGAAAAATAGTTTTTACACACATAAAAAGGATCATATATATGATTTGAGTACAAAAAATATTAGTAGAAACCTAATACATCCTAAAAAAATCTACAAAAATAAACTAATTACATTATATTTTATTTAAAATATAATACTAGAAGAAACCATGAAAATGATTGATCACTATACCAGCCCTATGATTTTAGAATATATCTATCTTTAATAAATAAATTCCCTTGATAGATTTTGAATTATGAAAATATTAATTTATGTGATTAATTATTATACATTTTAAAATGAATCACATTATATGTTATATGTTTTTTGAAAAATAATTTCTAATTCATCTAGGAAATAATATTGATCTTAATAAACTATTTTGAAGAATCTATTCAATGATAAATGTATTTATCAAACATATTTTGACAAAAAATTATTTATAGTTTTAAACTTATGAAAAATTATTATTTATAAATGAATAAAATTAATTCAATGGTTATTATTTTTTGATAAATAAAAATTTAATAATTTGAAGTCAAAAGTAATATTTTTCTAAAAACATCCTTTTATGCACACAATGTGTTTTTATCTTAATAAATCAAATTTATCACTATATATTTTTTAGATGAAATATGAAGGTAATATTTTAAAGAAATCTTTCTAACATTTCATTAATTTTTTACTATAAAATGAATGTGAATGAATTCTATGTTATCATTAAAATAGATTTTCTTAAATATGGTATTCATTCTGTTTTGTGGGATTATTTGAAAATGGGTTTTATGAAAATTAAAGGAATTTAATTTGATAAAATGGTTTCCTATTTTTAATTTTAATTTAAAATTTTTGTAATGTTTCCACTTTTTTTATAATGGACAGTAACTATGGTAAAATAAAATTCCTTGGTTAAGGTTGAAAAGGGTTAACAAGGGAATTAAACTAAAAGACAATGTTTAAAATATCTATTACAAATTTATATATTTGATCTTTAGAAGATATTTATACTTTTATTTATCTTATATTTTAACCTTTCTCCATTTTTTGTCACATTCCCTTGAATAAAAATTTATGATATTTTAATTTTTTGTGTATTTAAATGTTTTAGACCCACCTCACTTATAAAAGGAAGTCCTCTCCCCATCAATACATAAAATATTATCCACATTTATCTGATAATAAATGAAAAAATACCTTCCTAAATTCATTCATAATATCCTATATAATATGTTCTTCTAAAAATACCAACCTTTTAATTCTTAATGTGTGGGCCAAATGAGGTTTCCCATATTAGATGTCATTTCATTTACTAACCCATTTTGAGTTTCATTATTCCATAAAATCATTCATATATTATTTAACCATTATAAAAATGTTTAAATTAATGTCTTTACTACACTTAATTGTTTCTATGTTTATGGACCATCCATTTTCTACCTCATTTCCACCCTATGAGAAATGATTTCATTTTTTGTGTGTGCATGTAGACTACCACCCTCATTATGAGATGTGATTCATTTTTTAATTCCTCTATACATGGATTATCATATGTATAGAATTAATCAATATATATGGTATTATTATTATTTTTCAGATATATATTATTAATTATGAATATTTCTTTCGATTCATTAGAAAATGAAAACATTACTTATGTGTATGTATGGACAACCATCTCTATGATGTAATGTAAGTCACTTTTCATCACCACATTATATTAACAATTAAAAAATGTTTAAAATAAATAAATATAATAATGATAAAATTAATAATATTATTGAGATGATGAAACCATGGAAATAGTGAGAGGATCACAATCATCAAACTGATATATGAATGGAAAACTAACTAGTTATCTCCAAAATATAAATTTTACATATCAATTGTAAATTAATGGGTAATTAGAAAATATAAGGGAATAATATATTAAATATAATATTAATATAGTTTAATTATAGATTTATTAAAAATTTAAATTTATTATATTACAACTTACACGTGAAAATTGTGAAATATAGGACCTAATTTAATGGTTTATGTTGCAATATCATTTTTAATTGGGGTTGTTTAAGCATGAATATTTATTAGGGAAATTATATTCTCTATGTATCCTAAACCAAAACTATTTTCTTCTTACCATGTAATTTTTTGGGTTTTAATGTTTCCCTTTAATTATACTCTCTTTTTTAATTAAAAGTATTAAAAAATGTTTTTATGAAAAATCAATCTAATTTCTTCTTTGGTTCATGATCTTTTTTTTCATTTCCATATTATTTATAGTTTTTTAAGAATGTACCATTATATTACAAAATGATTATTTAATTTATTTTTTAAAAATATTTTAATATATTTTTAATTTTGTAATGTTAATCTTCTAGTATTTTACCAAATGAAGTAATTTTTTAATTTCTACAAAAAGTATGAAAGTATTAATTATTTAATCATTTTATGAATAAAATATTTTTTCCACAAACATAAATATTTTAAAATTTAAATGATAAATTACAATATTCCATGGTAATAAAAAAATAACATTTTTTTCTAATATTTTATAAAATGTAACATTAAATATTATTATAATAGAATTTTATATTTCGTATCTTCTCAGGGAAGGTTCAAATGGTATTTTAATGGTATCATTCAACTATTTCGGTTTCCTAATATGTTTCATATTCTAAAATTGGTATATGATTTAATGAAACCATGATATATTTTTCTATAGAGTAGTCATTATTTTATGATTTTTAAATATTTATGAAAATCATTTCATTTCAATATGTTATGCTATAATGATTTGGGAAGTGTTTTTAAGATCATGTAACACACATAAGTATAGTTATCCTTATATGATGTGTGGGACAATTAAATCCATCTATTGCTTTGGGTGGTTATTTATATCTCACGAGGTAGTATAGATTAGAATGGGGAGGTAACACAAATAAAAAAAGGATTATTTTCACTATGATAGTAATGGGTGTGATCCAATATTAAGTAAATAATGGAATGGGGAATGAACCTAATTAAATTTATGAATTTTCCAATTATAATAGTCTTTGGAGTCAACCTTGGATTATGAAATGAATTTCAATACATATGATTGTTCCCCAATTTCTATTAAATGTTCTGATATATATGATATACTTCTATAGATCCTGATTTATTAATGATGATTCCTCAATCTTATGATTCATGTATTTTGAGATGATAATGGTTTATTCCATGAAACATTATATGTGATTTAAAATTGATTATTTATGGAAATAATAAGTTATGATCATTATATCATACACTTATTATTATATTAATATTGTTCATGATCATCAATATGTATCCCCTATGTTTACACATATTGATAATGTGAGCTTTCCCTTTCCTATGTCTTTGTCATTTCCAAGGTTATGAAGAATGGTTTTTCACAGTATATATATAATAAAGGTACAATGATAGAATGACTTTTTCAAATATGTTTGATATTTGTTTTAAATAATATGATTATTTATTTCTTTCCAAATATACTAAATATTTAATGTTATGGGATGTGTATTATAGTGAAATTTATTGGATTTTCATTTAAAATGATGTTGTAATTATGTATTTTAATATTAGGTAAACTAAATTGGACTTAGAGTATGTTTACGGTGTTATTTGAGATTAGGTAATTAATAATATTATTAAATAACATTAGACAACCTATAATGAATATAAAATTATTTATGTTGAATCATATGGTTTTATAGGTTAATAAGAAGTTTTCATAATTTGGGATATCATAGGAATAATTATCATGATTACAAGATTCATAAATCTAATTATTATTACTTGATGACTATATTAAGTTTTTTTTTAGTCAATGGATAAAGGAAAGAGGGATCGTGTTAACAGTAGACGCGGTGGACAATGTAATGCCTATACTCTTTATAAATATAATGGAATGAAAGCTAGAATATAAAATAATATTGTATTTCACATGAAGCACTCTCAATCCATGAATCATACTGAGCTTCCACATGATAAAATTAGGTACCAATTCACTGTTGAGTCATTCATGAGGCTACATCCACCTTCATGTGGGACCTATGGTCCACTATTTTCTTATGAATTCTCCAATGCCACTAAAAATATATTTTCCAATTTTTAGTAACAATATTATTAAAACGTTATCTATGTGGTGTATCATTTTGAACTAAAAGTAGACAAATGGTGGAATCAAATTATGAATAATAACAAAGAGGAAGAAATATAAATTGTAACAACCAGATATTTTATGATAATTATTCTTTTTAATTTATTTTATTTCATGTTTTTTATGCTACAACAAGATTTTCTTGTGCTATACGCCACACTGTATTAGCTTGAAATATACGCAACACTATTCTTAGATTGTGTTCCACACAATTTCATGTTCATTTTATAATAGTTATTCTACGCAACATTGAGTGTATATATATATATATTCAATGCATAAATGAAATATGGTTGGATTCTGTTATACGAAATAATAACTTATTCTTGCACAACACGCAACCCTAACTTTGCTTGCATTACACGCAATCACGACCTTTCTCGATAGCGTTTGTTGTACGCAGTGCTGGGTTTTACTAAACAATGATATATTATTATAATATTATTATTAACTAGCCGTTATGAAGATTATTAATTAAATTTTTTATTTTATGACATTATTATTCATCTTACACATTTTTTTAGAACATGGTATAAGAACAAAATAAATTTTTCGGGTAAAATACTTATTTTTGAAAAAATTCCGTTTTGCCGCCTTTTGATGGTGCACCCACTTTAAATCTAGTTTTTTACAAGTTTATAAGTTCAATTTTACAAAATAAAATTATTATTTGGAATCAGGATATAAAATTTTACCTTGGATAAAATTTTCATATTATTCTGATAACTTTCATATTTTAATGAGTAGTAAAAACACGCTATATTTTAATTAAAAACAACTTTTCTCATCGCAATAACTTATGTGGTTAAATTTTAATATTGAATTATTTTATAGTATAAATAAAATATATTTTTACCATTTAATATAATTTATGTCATTATCCTTGATTTTACATTGAATTCGTAGGTTAAATAAATTCAATATTTTGCAATGTTTTAAACAAAAACTCGTTTTCTTTCGACAACGGGATTAATTTTAATTTAATTTCTGAAACTTTTGTGTATTTAATTTGGAAAAATGGATTCTATATTTGTAATCAGTAGGTCCAAATTATGTTAATAAGCTACTTTTTATTTTTGGGCTTTATGAATAGTAACTACGGTAAATTTTATTTACCGTAGTTAAAGGTAAATCGGGTAATTAAGGGTAAATATAAGATTATAAAATTAACCTAACTCATGCAAAATCCAATTGGATGACTAAAAGTCGACCCATATCACCTAAGGGTAGGATTAGAATCATTTAATAGACTTTTTTCCTTGAAAATAACTTAATTATTATTAAAACCAAAGAAAGTGACAACATGTCACTCTCTTAAATCTTATAAGTATATTAATTTTAATTTAGTGATAAACTTCATGAAACATCGAACATGAATAGTCTCGAGAAATCTAATGAAATTATATACATCATATAAATTTATTTATAATTTTCAGTTATTAAATAATTATCATTAATTTTGACACAATATGGATGCAGAAATTATTTATTTAGTGAAAAATCAATAATATAGTTTTTATTGAAATATTAATACATATCAAAAGGCCCAAAAATCTCCAAAAAACTTATTTTTAGTGTATATATAAACCCTAATCATCCATTGGCCGAATTGTTGACCATTTGGATCCTTATTATGATGATTATGACACCTATATTATTTTATTTTAAATGATGCCAAAGTTGTCACCTTCATAATTTAATAAATATAAAAATTTAAATATTGTGATTTTAAGATGATAAATTAGATTAAAAGTATTATTGTGAAAGTAAATAGATTTATATTTATAATAGAATTTTATTTTTAATTTTTATGCAATAAATAAGTATATTAAATAATTATAAAAAATGATGTAGTAATTATTTTATTAAGAGATAAACCAAATAAATGGTTTTAAAAATAAAAAAATAAATATTATATGAACTATTTAATGTGATCCACTAATATTATAGATACATATGACCTTTTATAAATCTATAAAGCTTTTATTTCGAACATATCTTTTGTATATATTTTATTTAAATTCAAATAAATGAATAGTGTCAAAATTGACACTATTGTTATTTTATAAAAATAATATATTATAAAATTATTTATAAATCACAAAAATATTTAATAATTATAAATTTAAATTTATATGTTATAAAATGTTATAATGTATCCAATTATGGAAAATTCACAACAAATATGTAACTATTTCATATAATTTAAAATTTAGAATATTATTACCACAAATAAAGTTAAATTGATTAAATAAGGATAAATCAAGTTGATAATGTTTAAAATAAATTCCTAGCATGTCTAAATTTTATTGGTTGATGATATTACATCCCTATTTCATCTAATATTAGTATATGAGTCATTTTTGGAGTTTTTTATGTGGGGTTAGATTTATTAGAAATTAATATTTTTAAGAATTCCAAAGGTGCCCCTCTCCTCAATTATAAAAGGGCACCTCCTCCCTCTCTTCCTCACACCACATTTAGCCTTAAAGCTCAGCCAAAACCTGCCAAATTCTCTTCTAAATTTCCCTAGAAACATCCTAGAGGTCTTGGTCTTCTTCAAAGACCAATTTTAGTGCCCTAAGAGGAGTTCTCAAAGAGGTGCATCAAAGAAGAGGTAATGTCCATTACCGATTATTTCAACTCTATTTCTTCTTCCACTTATTCTTTTTTAGTTGTTTCATTATGAGGTAATAACATAAGTATCAATCATATACTTATATGATATTATAAGTATGAAACAACCATATTTCACCATCTATCCATGCAACGGAAAATGAAATCACCGTGGGTGCGTACGTACGGAATACCGTCTCCACGTCGTGGTGTAATCTATTTTCCACCACCACCTTACTTGGATGGGAATAAGGGTGAAAGTAATGAATATATATGATTATTTTAAAGTGATATTGATTCTGTAATATAATACATACACTTGAATACAATTCCACGATCTTTGGAAATATATCATCACTCGTGTGTACGTAAGGACTACCGTCTCCACAACGCGATGAGATTCACTATCCATGTTAACCATTAATGAATGATTATAATGTATATATAATGAATAATAATGAAATATATGACATAATAATGATACTGGATTTATGTATGTATATATATGTATGTCATTTACTTAATTCCATTCAATTCAAAAGGGAAATGAAAACAGCGTTCATGCGTACGTACGACCTACCGTCTCCATGAACGGTGTATTTCATTCATTTTATCGATCTATAATAAATATGTATATGATGAATATATATTATATATAAATCATTTTTTAAATTATGGAATTATGTAAATCAGGATATAATTAATAATATCAAAAACGACAAGTCGAAATACATACGATAAATGAAATGATTTTACCCAAAAAGCTACATTAACATGGAATTTAAAAAATAAGGGGTAATATAACGCCATAATTGAAACATATATGATATCATAACAATTAATATGATTCTGTAATAAGTCAATGAATTTATTTAAATCATTATACAGGTGTTTCGGGTACGTACGAAGCATATCGGACCTAAGGTAAGGGTTAATTTTTCAAATCTCATTTTTATCCGAGACTTCTTATTTGTAAGTATTTACTGGGGGTTATTGCTATCATCCATGTCCATTTTTTATAAAAGTTTATTCATGAATTTTTAAAGTCCTTTTTACCCATTTTTACTTTTACCCCATGGTATGGAAGGAATCTTTCTTTTATTTACCCTACAAGGTACTTTTTGACTTTTCCGACAAAAGTACGAGAATAATGTTTTTTTAACTTATACGGCATGAAAGGGTTTTTATAGTTTTATAAAGACTTATTTTCATGAAGCTTCCACCTAATGATTTCATGACTATTTTCAACAAAATATCCTTCTTTTAAAATTGCATGACGTTTTGTGAAAAGAAAATGATTTTGAAGAAGAAAGGATATTTTCCTCAGGAATTCATTTCAAATGTTTTATCAAAACCATTTTCCATCTAAGATGACATTATTTAATATGTGTCTGTTTCAAGTTTAATGTCTCTATGATTTAAATGGTTTCACTTTTCTTATGATGAAATTTCTATTTGTTTTATATGGATTATGAGATGATGGGATGATGTTTATGAAACCCATTTTATTCTTTGGGTTATGGTGAATGTTTTAAGTTATTTTGTGGCACAAGTAAGAATGATTTCATTATGAGATGGGTGGGACCTATATCTCCCTCCAATGAATTGGGTAAATATTTTGCATCTTATGAGATAGACATGGCTAGAGTGATTTGTTAATCCGGTTCAGTGTTACGGGACTGAAACGAGGAGTGAACTCGATTCAGAATGGGACATTGTCCACTAAGATGGTCTAGGCAGCAATGCCTTGGCAACTATGGAAATCATTACATGTTCTTAATGGATGCCACAATTACATGTTTTATTCCCATTCTATTTTATCATGTCTTATGTTCCATTTTGATCTATGCCTTATTTACTTCCATGTTTTATGTCGTTGCTCAAGATTTTGATGTTTAAACATTTTGTTCATGTTTTTACGTTCAAATGTATATGGTATGTTTTATTTTATCCATGATTACCCTTACTGAGCATTTGAGATCACCCTTTTTATGTTTTATTTTCCCCCAGGATCAAAAGAAAGGTTTTAGGTAAGGAAAAAAAGTGGAAGATCTTTATGGGAGATGTTGAATATCATTCACCACGATTAGAATACTACGTTCCATGTTTCCAAAGACACTAAACTATTACGGTCCATGTGTGTCTATTTTTGTTGTGTATTAAGTATTCCGCATAAGGAATGTAATGTCCATGTACGTCAAGCTTCGGGTCTCTATAGAAATGATAAATGGGATGATTTTAAATGTATATTTTATGTAATTTATTTCTTAGAACACTCTACAAGAAAATTTTAAGTGAATTACATGTGATTAGTACAAAGGATAACAAATATATTGGTACCCCTAAGGAAACATTTTAAATACATGAAAGAATCTAAAGGTAAATTTAGTTTTTATCATCGACATTTAATGAAAAAATCATAGGTTTTTTAGTGGCTTAAAACTAGGTCTATGAAAGGTGATATCTATAAGAGAATTTATTAGCTTTGGAGAAATCACCTGATTCTCTCTTAATTAAGACATGGTGAGTTTAGATTCTAATCATTATTATTATTTTGATAACTGTGTAAAGATATATTTGTGACAAAATTGAAATAATAAAACCTATGAATAAATGAAATTAATATTCTATTATGTCATGAGATTTGAAATAAGCCTTGGGAAATTTTTCTATGGGAACTGGAAGTGTTGAAAAGGAATATGTCATGTAAGTAAATGTTGAAAATATATAAAGAGGAAATAACATGAAATGAATGTGGAGAAAGATCAATTGAATTAAACACATACAATACAATGATAAAACTATAATGAGTATAGTAATTATACCAAAAAATGCCTAAATACATGTTTTAACAATGATATTATACTTTTTTAACATCGTAAGTAATGAGATAAAGGGAAATCTCATGTGATCACATCCATTGAGGTTGGTCATGAGAATTAAGTTTTGAAAGGTACACAGATCATCCTCTCTAAATCTAAAAAATATTTTACTCTATTCAGGTTCTTCCCCCTCTTTTATATCAAGATAATTTTTAAAGGGTATCATGTCCCCAAAGAAATGATTAGATGTTAAATTATTGGTTAAAACTCATAATGGTATGATGATCACATCTCAATTTTGTAGCTCCTCTCCAACAAAATTTTATGGGAATATGTTTCCAAAAATAATCATTCCCCCATTATTTGAATTTAATATAATTTTTTGAATATATTAGATCTCTCTATATAGATTCCATATCAATTTCCAAGGAAGGTAAATCATGTTTGATATTCCAAATCAACCAATGATAGTATATCAGTGTGAGGGATAATATGAACATTCAACAGAAACTACCTCCATTATATGGGTATTATAATGTATTCTTGTTGGGTATCAATCTCAAATGGTTGTTGAGAAACTTACTATTTTAGATCATACAATTGTATGGGAATATAAATATATGATTCCAAAATATTTTATTATTCTTTCACCAAATAAATAAATTTATTTTTCAAAAGATTTCATATGTAGTGTTACCCCTATTTTGAAAACTCCATATATAATATCTCTGATTGAGTGTTAAAAATAGAATAATAAACTATATTGGAATCTTGGTAAATGATTCATTTGTCATAGTGTGTCTCCATGCAGTGATCCTATTATTTTTGTTAAGAATAAATATGTATCATTGAATACGTTAAATTATTATTGACAACATATATAAGTTAATATCAATAAAAGTATCATCTACCTCATATTTATGAATTTTTTATCAATTTTGAAGTGATAATTGCTTTTAAAATATTAACGACCAAACTAGATATCATCGTTTTAATTTCAACAAAGACATATCCAAGAAATACTTCTAGAAGAGGTATGGGCACTATGAATTTATAGTGATTATATTGGCACCCTTGTTTTCATGATCCCAAAATCAAATTTATAAGGTTTTTAATGAGTTTAATGCTTTATGATATCATTTTATAATATAAGGAGTTTTGTAAAGAATTTGGATAAGTAAAGAAAAGACTCACCACAGAAGATAAGTCACCACCATAAAAGACTATCCAATAAACATGGGTCACCCCGTTGAATGTCTCATTGTTGGAAAAGAGTCAAAGCCAGAGTGAATTCACCACCAGACATGATACACCTCTATAATGACTCATCATGACTATTCTGGAATATTTAAATTAAATGCTTTTAATGGATATCTAATAAAATTTAATGTAGAGGAATATTTTATTAGTTATTCATAAACAATTACAAGGAACATTATTGTGTATGTTAGTGCTATGTATAATGATATAGGATACCCGAAATGATTGGTCCTTTAATGATTTCTCCATTTTCCATCCCTATATTTTAAAAAATGTCAATAGAATGCATGTGTGGAATTCTTGATGGATGATTCCAAAGACATTATCAAGTGTGCCTCTTACTAAGAGACTTTCACAAAGCATTCCTACATGAAACCAACTATGGAATAGTGAATCCTTAAATTATTCAGAACCATTCATATATCCAAAACAAAATTACAAGAATTTTTTTTACTATTATTCTAAGAAATATAACTTGATCTTTTCTCCAAGCTATATTTGGGATGTATCATGCTTCAGAGCACATAAGGCCGAGAAACTCATTCTTTTCTACAAATTTATACTTTCACTTTTTTTCATTAATGTTTTTAGTAGTGTGTGGTTCGCCCTTTTTTTGAATGCACATGGTCTCGTGTACTATAAATGTACGATATATGATATCTTCGTAACTTTATTTATATTTTTTTAAGAATAGTGTTTTGTAAGAGGTCATTGTGTGGTCAAAATTTGTTAATTTTAAATTTCACAGTGGAATACGCTCTTTAATGGACTGGATAGTTGGTTAACTATTTTATGTACTTGATCCATGTAGTGGGTCAAGAATATTTTATTTAATCATCTTGTTAATTGGTTATTTCCATGTGGAGGGCATTATGTCCTGGCATGGGACGGAACCCTTATTGTAATTCTATTGTGTGTTTTGTTTTTTTAATTTTTAATAATTACAATGAGTTTGTGTTAAACTGTATACAAAACCACTACATTTATATTTAATTTTAATTAATATTAATATATTATTTTGATTCCATTAATTAATTTTATATGGTAAAATAATTATCATCTTATTTTTATTGAGACATAATCACTTATTGATAAATCTTATAAAATATCAAGACTTATATCGATATGTATTAATGATTAATCGGGTTGTTTTTCAATTAAAATAGTGATTTTTATTTAGATTTATTTTAACAATAAAAATTATTGGCCCCTTAATTAACACCCCCCTCTTAAGATACCCACTCTGAACAAAATTTTGTATTGAGCTTTTAAAAAAAATCAATTGTGATTTGTAGTTATCTTGTAAAGATCTTAAATTTATGTTAGTTATAAATTAATTTCTCTAAATGGATAATATAAAAGAATTATTTTCTAATAAAAGAGAAAATTTATTTATTTTTCTAAATATTCTAAATGGAAAATAGTGATTAAAATTCACATTGAAAGTATTGGTTCTTATATATGGTCTGTTATAGATGATAAACATAAATTACCTAAGACTGATAAGAATACAAGAGATGATTCTACTTAAATTATCTATAAATATTATGGTAGATCTATGAATGATACTTAATTTTATTTATGAGATTCATAATTTAATATGATATATAATAGTAAAATTTCTTATGAAATACGGTACACGTTTTCTATTTCTCAAGAATGAAAAACTAATGTAAATGAAATGATAATTAATACTTATACAATTAAAAATTATACATTTAAGATGAAAACTGATGAGAGGATTTATAATATATATCCCAGGATTAATGAGATACTCAAAACAATGATCTCATAGGGATATGATTTTTTATAAAATTATCAAATCACTCAAATATTGAGATATCTTAATGAGATATAAAGGGTAACATCAATTTCAATAAGAGAATCCAATAATATATGGGAACTAACTATCAAGGAAATAATTTGGAATATTATTAAGTCTGAGGAATACATTAATGTTAATAGAGAATAGGATGATTAACCTAAGAGGAAATCTATATACTTCAAGACTACTACATTAAAACAAAATGAGAATGAAAAGGTAAAATATGAAATCTCTTGTAATGAGGAATCACAAGTTGATATTGACAAGGAAGTGAACCATCTAGATATAAGAATTAAGAAATTGTATAATAAGAATAAATTCTTCACGAAACCATGTTATTAGTGAATGTTGGATAAAAAATGGAATGGGAATAAATTCTTTAAAAATGATGATAATTCAAATTAAATTGCATATTATGAGTGTAAAAGAAAATGACAAGTTAACGCTGATTGTTCCATGAAAAATTACAAAACTAAGTAGGTTGATAGGGATAGATAGTATAAAAATGTAATTAAATCCCCATATAAACCCTATTAGGATAGCTTCAGTGATAGAGACTCAACTCCGGAAGAAAATCCTGAAATATAGTTTATTTTTCAAGATTACCAACATGTAATGAGAAAAATTGCAACATCCCAGGTAAATAAATAATATGAAATTTTCATATTTATCAATATTTGTGAATAAAATGTTGATATTACTTTAAAATGAATGATATGTTCGATGGAATACCCAATACACTACAACGAGTTTCTTTGAAATCTTACGTTGCACAGTAATAATATAATAATATTATTAAAAATGGTATTTAACACCTAGTCGTTGTAATAGTAGGAATGAACATAACTAACTAAAAAATGCTTATATATGTTTTTTAAATATTTTTAAATTTATCTAATAAATTTTAGAAAATTAAAATGTGAATGAATCCAATGTTAAGCATAGATATACTAATATTCTTTATAAGGTTGATTAACCGCCTTGTGATGGCGACTCCTTTTTAAAACTACATTTTTTAAATTTTATATTTTATATTTCACAAAATAAAATCCTTCTATAAAATTGGGACATCAAAATATACTTTGTGTAAATTTTTGTTATTTTTCTGATAAAATTCATTTTTTAATGATTAGTGAAAAATGTAGTATTTTAAATCAAACCCTCATTTTAATATAATTTATTTATAGGAATAGATTATCTTTTTAATTGTTTTTAAAGTGTAGTTAAAATATATGTTTTCCACTTAATCTAATGGTGGTCATTTGAATTAATTTCACTTTGAAATTGGACATAAACAAGTGTCAATATTTTGATAGATAATTTTTCTTAAAAACACTTTATTTGTTTTGATAGAGGTAATTAATTATTAAATTAATTATTGAAACTTCTATGTTTTTAATTTGGTAAAATTTACATCATTTCGGAATTTGGAATATCAAATTTACTTTGGTAAATTTTCGGTATTTTTCTGCCAAATGTCAATTTTTAATGAATAGTGAAAAATACAGCATTTTACTTCAAAACTACCTTTTCATCTATCTTAATTATATAGTTATATTGTCATTTTAATTGGTTTTAAAGTTTAATTGAATTATTTTTTTATCACTTAATACAATAATATTCATTGGATGTAATTTTACTTTTCAATTGGATGTAAAAACAAGTCAATCCTTTGATAAATTTTACTTCATAAAATCTCATCGTTGGTTTTGACAATGAGAATTATTTTTAAATTAATTACTACAATTTCATTGTTTGTAATTTGTTAAAATGGATTCCATATTTGGAATCAGAAGGTCCAAATTATTTAATTAAGACTCTTTTGTTTTTTAACATTATGAATAGTAACGACGACAATTATCTTTTATTATCGTGATTAATTAGTAATCGGGTAGTTAAAGGTAATAAAATAATATCATAATAATACAAAATTACCCATATATGTGTCTTAAAACTATTTTTTTAGTCATGAACGACCGTGGGATTCCATGTGCCATCTTTGGGACCACATGGAATCACTTTAGTGTGATAGTGACCTTTTATCATATTTTTTTAAATACAAGAAAATATAACAAAAGTATGTATCACCTAAGTAAAACAAATTTAGTTTTGTATATATAAAAGAACTATTTTACAATAAATATTCAATGATAATATAAAAAAATTTCCTACATCATGGTATTTTTTTATTATTTTTAGACATTAAAAAATAAATTTATTTAAGACACCATGATGATTAAGTGATTACCTCATTACTGAACGATTTAACTAAAATGAAAAGATATGGTAAAATATAAGACTTAAACTTGTATAAAACCTATTGTATGGGTGGATTTAGAACCCCTATCACCTTATCCTACAAATATATCATTGTGGGACCTTTAAAATCCGAAAACTATTTTATAATAAAGTATCATTTCAAGACCTTCAAAAATTGACCCTCCTCCCTCTTATAAAATGCCTCCAACTGTAACACCCTACCCAAACCTCTCAAGTCATTGGCTCATCCAACATCTTCTCATATTATTTCTCCAAACACCTCTCTTACTCTTAGAATCCTCAATTTGGGTAGAAGTATTTCCAAGGAAGCCTTTGGCTCAAATCAAAAAGAGTTACCCGATTTAAATGTAATGTGTTCTCTTATGTTATTTTGTTTTATTTTGCTCCTCCAACCCCCCTAACGTCTTTTTATTCCATTATTTTGTAAAAAAATAAGTATATTCAATATACTAGGATGTTATTATGATATTTTTCTAGCTACACTTACACACACCTCCATCTATTGGATGAAGAACATATTATTTCTATAGACGGCGAACTACTGCCTCACGAAAAAATGATTGTTCAATTATCTCCTACCACCTCTCATGGTGGACATTAAGATGTCACTATATTTATATATGATATTTATTATGTTTATTGTTTCCTTATTCCCCAGTATTTTTCTTTTATGGCATAAATTTATGGTTTCCACGATAGTTAAAGGTGGTAATTTCATTTTAGGAAGTGCAGACTACCGCCCCCTCCAAGTGATATGACTCATTAATTCCATTTGCGGAATGTATAAAGGATAGAATTTATGAACACATGTAACATATATAACATATAAATTTTTCTATAATTATAATATACCAATGTATCACTATGTTTTCATTCCATTAAATTATTAAATAGATATGAAAGTAGCATTTATGCGTACGTACGGCTTACCGTCTCCATGAACGGTGCATTTCATTTATTATCTCAAAATGTTATGTAATATTATATTTACATATATATAATGGATATATTTGATATATATTACATATAAATGATCAATATCATTCTGTATTTAATGAACCTGGGACTACATGAACGTCATGTAATTATAAGAAGTCCATTTTTTGACTCATGTACCGAACATCGACAAAAACGTCTGATATGAGCTCACATAATTATCTAATTATTATAAAATTATAATATGTGATATGAATTGAATAATAAAAAATAAAGGATTTATTTATGAAATTATACATTAAAAAATGTATATTTTTCAGGAATATGAAGAAACTAACGAGACAAGTTGGACTTGAGGTATGGGATCATACCTCTCTCTTTCTTTTTAAGTAATCTCTTTTATGTCATTCCTTTTAAACTCCTCTTTATTATGTTGGGGGATGTTATTTTGTATTCCCCTTACTGTAATTTTTATTTTCATATGATGAGAGACCCTATTTGATCTCATCAATCAATTTATGGATGTTTTTAGTGGCGATGTTAGACTGCCGATTTTTTGTAAGGGATTTCTTACCTCACTTTTAATACCGTGATATTTCCTTTGTACGCCACTTATTTATTTCATGTGTTGTATTTTTTACTTCCATTTCATATATATTATCATGATTCTATTTTTATTCATGGAATTATGTGAATCATTTGGTTTTTATTATCATTTGGTCATACGACTCGATTGATCACAACGAGGTAAGGGGTTTCTATCTCACATTTAATTCCCGTCATATTCATGATACATTTTCAACTATTTACTTTTGTGAGGTTTATGTAATGCACATGATTGTATTATTTCTTTAATATAATTTAATTTATGGGTATTTACATCTTCATTGTATGACCCTTCATTCATGGGGTGTACGTTTCGAAAGTTACCCAAATCAGTAATGGAACCTTTCACCCTCAACTTTTTAAAGAAATATTTTTGTTAGGTATTTTAATTTACATCCTATTATGTTGGGATATGTTCTTATATATCCTAATTTCTATAAATGTAATGTCCAAGTGATGATATACCCTTTTTATGTCTCATCATCTCATTTTCTGATGTTTAAAGTGACGTCGTTAGGCTAACGATTTTTTGAAAGGGAACTTCTTCATCCAATTTCAATTAATTAGGTTAAACCTATACTTATAGATTATGTCATTCTATGAATATGTGTGGATGACCTATGATTGTTTTACACTAAATATCCACTTATATTTGGAGTATTTATATTTTTCACTCATAATTACGTAATTGATTTATCCTTAATCTAAGGATACCGACTTTGTAAGGGACATCATCTCAATATTTTTCATTGAGGCATATTTTCATTTATACACAACATTATTTTATATGGTGTATAAACCCCTTTGAATTTAACTTTTATTCAAAAGGAATCTTTCCTCTACGAAGTGTTTTATTAAATGACAAAAATTATGTTTTTTTAACGTATGCAGTGACAACGACCTTTCCACCACTGCGAGTATTATTTGATCTTTGCCTTACTCAACAAGCAGTAATGTTTTAAATGAAAATAAATACCATATACTCTTTTAAATATTTCATTATTGAAAATGGTTTTGATAAATGATTCTTTTATGTCATTATATTTAAATGATATATTGTGATTGAAATTTTGAAATGTTATCATTCCTTTATATTGGTTTTATGTGTTATGATTTTATTATGGTACTTGGGCATTTGACGGGTGGTTATTTGATAAACCAAATGACGAGCGGTGTCATGAAAACCAGGACAGGTGGTTACGTTATAACCTCTAATTAATTGGGTATAGAAGTTGGCTGCATGGATATTCCATTTAGTGATATGTGTGGAAGTCGACCATATGGTTATTCAATTTAAGTATGTTTATGTCCCATGTTACCTTTATGTGTTATGTGTTCTTTATATGGGTTTTATGGTGATATTTTGGTTACAAAATGGTAAGAAAGGATCTTTTATTTAGTGAAGAGTATTTAATACATCATAAAGGCGACAAGTATTACTTATGATAATGTATTCATGATTTAAAAATTATTTTGAAAAACTAATAGTTTCCCTTCTTTGTGTATTTCTTACTGAGCTTTTTATGCTCATCCCAAGTTTTTGAAATGTTTTTTAGAGGACATAAAGTGGAATAGGGTCAAGGATGGGATCAAGGAAATGTAATGCTATCTAAAACATGGAACTATACATGTTTCTTTTTAAGAGTTTTTATTTTATGATAAAAATGAAAACTAAGTAGAAGTGTTTACTTTGTAATATTTGAGATGTAATAATTGTTTCATAATTCTCTAAAACTCTAAACCAAAAAAGACCCTCATGGTGAATTATTCATTTAATTCATGATTTTGTAATGTTTTAAGGTCATCTCATTATAGTTTGTATCAAAGGTTGGTTTAGATAACTTTATATGTTAGGGTATTCCTTAGGCATAAGTGACATTACCATAATGGTTAGGATTCTAGAAAGTGTCATAGTTTTAGATAAGGTGAATGAGTTTAATATAAAATGAATAATTATATCTTTGTATTTACCCTCCTCATATGATATTATATGATGATTCTCATGATATACTCACACTAACTTTTTTGGATTTAGTAAATGGCTGGATCTAGTAGGCACCAAAGTAACATTGGATGTGAAGAAAACTATGACGGTTTTATGAAGAAACAACTTAATGATATGGGAGCTGCAATGATAAATATTGTGTTTATTCTAAACAAACTATCTGGAGTCATGATTAACCACTTGAACCTTGGTGAGTTCGCTAATGCATCATGAACGAGAAAACCAAAACGATATGGAAGTTCATGTAATAATTATAAAGGTAACCATTAGATTTTATATGAATGTTACATTTGAGGTAATTATGGGGTACTATATGTTATGATGGAAAATGAAAGGCATGAGAAAAAATTGAGGTTAAATTATGTTATTTTTTTTGAAGATTTTATCTCTTTTTGGGGAATGTTTTATGAATTATATTGTTTTGGAAAAAGGACAACATGAAGGCCGTGTGACAACCCATCACATCGGACGAAGCTGTGGGAATCAAACCCACAACCAAAGTGAGACTGGGATTTATAGCCTACCACTGGACTATGTGAAGTCCCAGGTTAGTATGACGAATTATTTTCAGTTATATGATCTTATGAATCAGGAATAAGTTGATTTTGGGTTATCTATGGAAATGATTAACCTATCATGGGGGATATGTGATTAGGTTAACTAATTTTTAGTATGAGCCTTTAAGAGCAACTGATGTTATTTGAAGATAAATGTTATTATTTACATTGGAAGACTATGTGATTAAATCCTTCAGAGGTTTGGGTTTCAATATCAGTTTGGAGTACTTTGAAGAATTTTATGGATAGGTGTTTATTTAATGGTCTTGGATGATCTTTAGGTTTTTTTGGACAAATATTGGACATTAAGAGTAGTTTTTATTTTTGTAAAAGATTTTCCTTTTTGGGGATTATCTGATCTTTTACTAACCATTTTGGCTTTGTTCTAAAGACATGGGAAATATATAGTTCTTTTTTGTGGATTAGGTGATTCTCTAAAAGTTGATTAAAGCACTCTTAATGTGAAAAGGTCTTCCTAAATACACATCTTTTGGAGAAAATATGAGTTTGTGTAATAGATATAGTAAGATATGAAAGTCTACATGACATGTAAGTATGCTTCCTTATGATTTAGTTAAGCTCATAAATAAATTCCTCAATGAAAAGTAACTTAAAACAAAAATTTTGTCTGATAACTTTTCCTACTGGGGAATCAAATACCATTTAACCCATCACTAGTTTGAGATTTTCTAGTGGTTAAAATTCTCCTAAACATGTTTTCTATCACTTTCCATCAGAACATTACCCTTTTTTTATCTTCCATATCCATGTTTTCCTACATCGAATCCTAGTATGGGTTATCTCAGGTGTCCTTTGTACTTCTCTTTATTTATTTTAAGGTGACAGTTTAATTGACTTCTTTTCCATTGTGGGGATTTCAATGAAGTTTACGTGACCAATATTAAAATTGTGAGGAGGCAATTCCCAAAAGGGGGGAAGGATGTAACATCATAGGTAAATAAAGAATATGACATTTTCATATTTATCAATATTTGTGAATAAAATGTTAATATTACTTTCAATGGAATTATGTGTTCGATGGCATACCCAATACGCAACATCGAGTTTCTTTGAAATATTACATTGCACACTAATTATATAATAATATTATTTAAAATGGTAGTTAAAAACTAGCCATTTTAATGGTAGGAATAAACAAAACTAACTACAAAATGATTATATATGTTTGTTAAATATTTTTACATTTATCCAATAAATTTCACAGGCTTAAAATGTGAATGAATCCACTTTTAAGCATAGATATTCTCATATTTTTTAAAAGGTAGATCAACCTCTTTCTGATGGAGAACCCTTTTTAAAACTACATATTGTCAATTTTATATGTTATATTAGACAAAATAAAATTCTTTTTTAAAATTGGTAAATCAAATTGTTAATTGTGTAATTTTTTTTATTTTTCCAATAAAATTAATTTTTTAATGAATACTGAAAAATGTTTTGTTTTAATTCAAAACCTCTTTTAATATTATCCCACTTTGTTTCCCATTTTTCATCCTTTCTTTTACCATCATATAAGGGGTTGGTATTTTTTTTGATTAGATCAAGATATATGATTATAGATCTAGATATTTAATAGAAGGATCTTGATTTATTCAATCATTATTTAGGGTGTAAAATCTAGATCTCATTCTATGTTGTTGTGATGATAATTTGTTGGATTTTCATCGGGTGATCATTCAACAAAAAATTGAGGAAGGTGGCCTATACTTCTAATCCCAAAGTCATAATTTCATTTACTTTTATATAATAGTAGAATTCCTATTATATGTTTAGTAATTTATTTCATGATTGAATTAATTAAATAGAGTAATTAATTGTCGAATTAATTAGGGTATATTAGGATTTTGAATTGAGTAATTAATTATTGAATTACTTAGGGGATATTGAGATAGTTTAATTGAGTAATTAATTATAGAATTAACTATTCAATGATGGAATCATGAGTATGTTAATTATTTGTTGTGTTAATTAATAATATATATTTGATTAGTTAATTGTTGAGTTAATTAGTAAGATTGAGATGATTAATTAAATATTGGGTTCTTTAATAAGATTGTGATGCATAAAAAATTCGAGTTAACTAATAATATTGAGATGATTAATTAATTATAGGGTTAATAAATAATATTGATATGATTAACTAATTTTTTATTTAATTAATAAGATTTAGATTATTAATTAATTTTTGGGATAATTAATAAGATTGTGATAATTAACTAATTATTGAGTTAATTAATGGGATTGAGAATATTAATTAATTGTTGAGTTAATTAATGAGATTATGAATATTAATTAATTATTGGGTTAATTAATGAGAATTAAATGATTAATTAATTATTGGATTAATTACTGTAATGATTAAAGGTAACAATGTAATTCATATGAGAATTGAGATATAGAATGGTAACAATAGAAATATGATATATGAGATGATATATAGAATTTTAGCAATGGATTACTAGAACATGATGTCCCTTGAGGATATTTTAGACTCTTATATGGGCTGAAGCAGGTATTGAGGTTCAGGTTTCCTTAAAACCCAAGATGATTATGTAATTACATAAAGAATAATATGACAATGTGATAAATATTTATTTATGCACTATAATTATATATATATACTACCGGATACATTTTTATTGTCTAGATATGGTTTGATACATCATTGGTGGTTACCTAATTAGTTGTACTCATATCCTACTAAATATGAATCATTGGTACCTAAATAGATTTCATGATTTCATGATAGGATAAGGGTAAAGGCCCTATATTAGGTGACTGATTTGGGAAGGATCA
The DNA here is from genome assembly GCA_963277665.1 of Viscum album. Lineage (NCBI taxonomy): Eukaryota > Viridiplantae > Streptophyta > Magnoliopsida > Santalales > Viscaceae > Viscum > Viscum album. The sequence continues at coordinate 399,700,493 of OY728131.1, read as the reverse complement.
TGAATGAGTGAACTATATGTGGTTTAGGACCCACTTAGGAGTCATTTCTACCACTATTTTTGAGAAATAATTTTTTCACTAGAAACATATTATAGTAAGGAATATCTATTTTTTGTTTTTGATATTGTATTCTCCTTTTATCAACATGATATACAATAATTTTTAATTCGATGATATAATTTCTTTATTTAGTTGATATTGATTACTTATTTCATCAATTTTATTACACTGATAAAATTGGGTATATTCTCTCCAATATAGATATTAGTCCCTCACTGCTATTTGGCAGCCTCTGGTTTATGGGTAGGTGCACCTGAGGACACATAATGGACCGTCTCGGTGTACTGGTGTGTGGCAGCTAAGCTGGGTTGTATCTCATATAAATCATACTAGGAAATGGTTCGTTATGGATCTTTCCAAACATGAATTCTGAAATGATATATTTTTTAACCCATGTCAAAAAGAGAAATAAAAATATATATCATTTAAATTAAAGAAAAAATATTCAACATCTCAACCCTTAGAATGGGTTCACAAGGATTTCTTCATACTATCTTGAGTTTCTAGTTTAAATGGGATGGACTATGTCTATTTTCTTGTAGAGGAATTTTCAAGGTATATATGGGTATTCTTTTTGGTTCACAAAAGTGAATCTTTCTCTTATTTTACCATGTATGATTAATCTTTATAAAACCTAAGTGAAAATAGAATTAATAACATAATAAGTTTCCATGGACATGATTTTGAAATTGAAGAGATATAATCCTTTTACCCAAAAAATTGGTATAATCACCAATTCTCTTCTCATATGACCCCCACAAAAAATAGAGATATATAAATAATAAATAAGACCCCTAAATAGATTACCCATAAAATTCATAATTAATATGAATTACCTGTCAACTTTGTGGAAAATGAATTGAATACAACCTGTTATATTATTAATAGAGTTTTAATTAATATTTCCTTGAAGAAAAAACCTTATGAACTATAAATTATGGGAAACCTAATGTTAATCAATTTATATTTTACTAATGAAAATTATTTATTCTTAACACCAAGGACAATATTTAAAATATTTCCACTAAGATCGATGGATGAATTTCCATTAGTTATTCAACCTATAGTAAATCCTATAGAGTAATTAAAAATGAACAAGTATTCTGGAAGAGTTTTCCCTTGTGATGTTTGGAGAGACAGATCAACATGAGCATAAAAACACTTTATGAAACCTTGTGATTGATTTTTCAACTATATACATAAATTACAAAAAAATGATTATACTATAAAACATTAAGAAAAATTATCCAATTATGAGGAACATTAAGAAACTAAAACATAACTTATAAAAGACCTATAGATAAAAAACCTTATTTTTATAGATGTATTATGACTCTTAAATAAAAACTTTTATAGGATGTAGTTAGAGACCTAGATTGAGGTACAAATACTAGAGTTTCTCTGGGGATCCAGGTTGAACCTCAAGCTTCATTACAAAATCATGTACACAAGAACATCAATTATAAAATTAATTAATCATTTTGTGTCATGTAATGCAATAAAAAAATACTCAATTTGAACGAAATATTGTTTTGGACATGTCGATACACCCAAAAACATCTTAACTATAGACACTAAATGGTGTTTAGAAATATGTTTGATAAATCTCTCACAGAAGTGAGGAATAAATATAGACTAGTTTGACAAGGGTATAGTCATGAAGAAAGTATAGACTATAAGGAATCCTTTTCACCTATTGCTAGACTGAAATCCATCTGAATATTGCTTTCCTTTGCAGAAAATATTGATTTTAAACTATATCAAATTGATGTGAAAAGTCCATTTTTTAATGGTTATATAATTGAGGATTTTTTTGATGAACAACCCCCTGGATTTCAAAACCCACTTTTTCCAAATAATTAGTTGAAACTAAAAAATTATTTATATGGTTTAAAATAAACTCATAGAGATTGTAATGATATGATTATATATTTTATTTTTTAGAAATTATTTTAAAATAAAATAGATGATCCTAACTCTGTTATAATAATAATTTCAATAGATGTTAAAGTTGTTCAAATCATTGTAGATGATATTATTTCTAGATATTTTGAAATTTATTTATCTACTTATTTTCTATAAATGATAAAAAATGAATTTGAAATGAGTTTAATGGGTGAACAAAAATTATTTCTTGGTTTTTAGATTTTTCAAAATAAGGACATAATTTTTTAATATGAAATTAAATATAATATATATCTTTTAAAATGGTTTGTCCTTGGTAGATAAAAAGGTAGTGGAAGTCCTATGATTAAAACCTATAAGTTGGGTATTGATGTAGTTGGGAAATGGGTGGATCAAAATAGTTAAAAAAGGATGATTGGAAGTCACCTCTACTTATTTGATAGCTGTCCTAATATTATTTTTACTGTGGTTACGTGTGCTCGGTTTAAATAAAATCGAAAAGGGTAACTTTTAATTTCTGTTATAATGAATTTCAAATACCTCATATATATATATATATCAAATTTAGGCTTGATCTACCCTAGGGGATCACAATTGGACATTGTAAGTTATTCATTTTATGATTTTGGAGGTTGAAAGTGAGAAAAAAAACAATGGATGATTTCATATTTTGGGAAATTCTCCAGTTTGATGGTGTATTAATAAATAAAATTCTATTGCACTCACTGCTGCTGAAGATGAATACATAGCTATAGGCAGCTATTATGAGCTAATTTTGTCAATTAAACACACCTTTTTAGACTATAGATATCAATTCTAACATAAACCCATAAATTGTGATGACAAAAATGATAAAAACTTTTATAATAATTTTGTGTCACACTCTTGAAAATAAAAAATCATTTAAGACAATGATTCTTGAGAGATGATTTTCAAAAGTTTGCTATTAATCGTCAATAAATTAGTACTAAACATCATCATGGTGATATATTTTTTAATCCACTGAATTTTGAGAGGAGAAACTACATATAAAGTGAATTATAAATGATCAATTTTTCGTAGATTTACTTTTATGGTACCCTTCATTAGATTTTACCCACCATTTGAGTTTACCAACCATTAGAGTTTACCCAATGTTAGAGTATACAGACCATTCAAGTTTACAAATCATTTATTTTTACCCACCATTGTAGTTTACTGATCATTTTTGTTTACCAACCATTGGATTATATCTACTTCTGGAGTTTACCCAATGTCATATTTTACCCACAGTTAGATTTTACCCACCATTAGAGTATACCCACCATTAGAACAACCCGCCACTGGTAATGACATGTTGTTTGTTTTTAGACCCCACAACTACATTTATAGAGGTTTATTTTCTATTATATTTTAATTTAAATATTCAGTTTCTTTAGTATTAAATTTTTTTACAAATTTTTTAATCCCTAAATGATATAAATTAGAAAATTTTATAATTTAAATGCTCAATCCCTCATGCCATACCTTTTACCTTCTCTACAACCCTTTCTCTCCCGACTATTATCCATCCCTGAACCTCTTATGAACCACCCACCTTGTTTACAGTGGTTATATTAAAGAAAGAAATATTTTATTCTACATAAGAATCATTTCATTCCAAGAATCATAAATGATAATCGAGTAGATCATCAATCGATCCGCAAAAACTGAGACTCACAAGTTGAATAATGGCACCATAGAAGAAATTTAATATCAAGTGGTTGATGTCAATCAAGTCATTAGTTCTTTGGGCAGTAAAATTACATGGATGGTAAGAGTGGTTTTAGAAAATGGAGAGGCCATTATACTATTGGTTAGTGCATTAGTTCTATCAAAAGATGGATTTTTTGTAGCACCACAAACATTTTATGGTATGTTTTGATTAAATACATTCTATTCATCACTGTGTTCCTTTGAAACAACACTATGTTATTTAGGACGTAGTCAAAACCTACCCATTAAATATAAATTTTCTACTTCTATGTTTTCAGTATCGAAAAATGTTCATCTAGAGTTGTGATCAGTAAGTCATTTGGAGTCTGATAGAACAAACTTGATTTTTCATGAATAGTAACATTCCCTTATAAATAGTAATATGAATAGTAATACGAACCTTATGAATAGGAAATAATAATATTATTTTATTTTCTTAAGGAAATATGATAATGGTATCTTAATTAATTTTTTAATGTCACATAAAACTAACTCCACTTGAAGATTGTTATTTTTCGAATTAATTATGACCTTATTTAAAAATTAAATTAATAATATATAGAAATTTATTTTTTAAAATTGGATTTCACTTTTGAATTCTACACATCGATAAATGGTAGGGGTGAATTTTTTGGATTTTTCTGAAATTCTTGAATTTTTGATGAATAGTGAAATACGGTAAAATACCGTATATTCAATTTTTCAATTAAATACACTATTTATGACATCATAAGTGATGTAAGGACACTTTGTTCCAACTCACATGCCATTATTACTATTAGGGGTCAGATGAAACAATACTATTGGTTGCCTTGATGGAAATAATAAAATAATGAAATTAAATATTCAAAATTTATCCCTCTCCTCCACTATAAAACCCCCCCACCACCACCTCTTATCCTCAATACTCTAATCCATGATGTTCCTCAAGGTTCTGCCCAATATTCCTACCAAGTCTCTTAAAAATTTACTTGAGCTATTGGTCTCACCAAAAGACCAAAACCAATGCCCTTAAAAAGAATCTCAAGGAGAAGAGATCAAGAGGTAAACAACCTCTTTTGTTTACTTTATTTTCCTTTATTTTATATTATTCTCTTCTATTACCTTTAGATTCTGTTGGGATATTTCATCATATATTACCCCTTACTATCCATATTATGTATGAATGATGAGATATTCCATTCCACTCATCAAACTATTTTTATGAAATTTTAAGAGACGCTATTAGGCTACCGAATTTTCGTGAGGAATTTATCAAGTTTTCTTTCATTTTAATGATTCCATTCTTTTCTTCTTATTTACTCACCTCATCGTAACCAAGAGGCATGTATGATACATAATATTTTATATTTTGTATGTTCTATTGTTTTTTGAAAATTCACCACCATTATTCTTCTCCTCGCCCACACATTTTAGGAATGAAAACATTGTCCGTGATGTGTCGAATTACCGACATCGTGGACGTTGTAATTTAAATTTACATTAATTATTTCATGTCTGGTCATGAAACCAAATATATGGTTGAACTAGAATCATTATTAGATCATTTATATCTCATTAATGTCACTAATATTGTATATTAACAATTCGGGATGTTTAACCATATTTCAAACCAACTTCCATTCATGGATACAAGTAAACGAATCCTGAAACCAAGTAAGAAAATGCTTCAAAAATAATAAGATTTAATCTTGTAAACCCATAAAAGAGGCCATTAATGAACATAATAAGGTTATATCATATCAATTAAATTTTTATTAGGTTCTTTAATTATTAATTAATGAATCTAAATTTTATTATTCAGGTTGTTAAGAACAATCGAGAACACACTTGAGCAAAAGGTAAGGGGTTTCTCATCGCACTTTCATTTCTGTGAGATTTCCATTGCTCGCCAATTATTCCTTATATTTGGTATATGTGTACTACTATATGATTTATAATACCATTATTCCATTTATATTCATGTTATACAGTGATTCACTTGATGGTTTTTATGTTTTGGTCATACGGTTCGACCGATTACGTTGTGGTAAGGGACTTTGTCTCAGCTTCCGTTTTCGTTGTGACTATCTTTGTATTGTGCACCTAATAATCCTTATGTGGTGTACCTACTACCCATTGGAGATAAATTTTCATTTGAAATTATATTTATATTAAATATCCATAATTCTATCTCATTGATATGTTTGTTATCTAAACCGTATACCATTTTACATACGGTGTTTATTTGAAATGTTATTTTATTTATGGACATATTGATGAATCCGTATATTCAAATTTATATGGATATTGAATATACATATTTCTCTTGTTTTGAATCAATGATTAAAGAATTATTTGGATATGCAGTGGTGGGTGGGGCCTGCTATAGCCCATGGATGCATCGGTAGGTCTCATGAGACAAAACAGTTTGGCGACAGACCCTTCAAGTTTGTTTCCAAAAAATCAGATGGGTTTCTACCCAAAGTAGTAAACCGTTTTTATGATATTATGGTTTCATGTGCCAGATACATGAAGTCAAATTAATAAGCAATATCTTTATTCATTATTAGTTATTATTATTATTCATGAGGTTTTCACTATGACAAAATACATGGATACAGTTTCATTCTCAATTACTTATTTGCATTAGTTATTCATTTATTCACTGCGCCATATTGATTATCTCAGATCAATTCTGATTCACTTAATATTTTACTCATGCTTCTGCTATTTTTAACCCTTACTGGGTGTTTGAGCTCACCCCATTCATTGTCTATCTTCAACAGGTGAGGAAGAGATGGCCTTTTATTGAGTTCCTGTGGATGCAGTTTTTTGTTTTTTTTATGTATTGTATTTTGTAACCTTTTCTAATGTAATTTGAGTTACATATATGTATCTAGTTTCTTCAAGAAAACTAAACTGATCATTCCTTCAGGATTTTCATTCCTTATAACCATGCCAATATCACAAGTAATGCACCGCCTCTACACTAGAGGGGTCGGAGTGTTACAGTTGTTATCAGAGGAACTTTAGTAGGAAACATGGAAACTAGAGTAGGAAATATATAGTAGAGAACAAAGACCTAAGGTATCATTTGAGGATAAAATTAAAAGAACGTCTTGGTATTTTGGTAAGGAATATATTATGTAGATATTTCATTAAATACATCCATGTCTGGATATAAGTAGGTAGAGGCGGCTCTGGCACAAATGTATCTAGGTGTAAAACCCAAAAATACTGCTTTGAGCTGGACTCGAACGAGAATTGGTGCACAACAACGGGCCATGATACACTCTTTATTAGGACACTCCCGAGGGATATTCTTAAGATAATTCATAATTTTTTTACAAGCCATTATGAAGGAGTTAATGTAAATTTTTCCTCAGAAGAACCTTGTTTATAATATTAGCTATGCATATAATTTCAATCTATGTTGGGTGCTTTTCTATTTGAGATTTATAAGATTAGCTATGCATAGAATTTCAATATATGTTGAGTGATTTTCTATTTGTGATTCATAAACTAATCTAGTGTATCCCATTATTTAGAAATGGGATCTAATAGAAGAAGAATAATCAATACTCGTGGGCAATGTAGGGAACTCCCTACTGAGCAAGTCAACACAGTCAATGTTGGAGAAGATCAGATCATGACCATATTGGTACAACATACTCAAGTTGTAAACAATAACAATTCACTAAATGTTTTGGATCATTTCATGCGGTATAAGCCCCCATCTTTCTGTGGGAGTACTAATCCAGTGTTTTCTAAGCAATGGATCAAGTCCCTTGAAAATATATTCATGGAGTTAAGATGCAATGAAAATGAAATGGTAGTACTTGAATTGTATTTTCTCAAGGGAGACGCTGATCAATGGTGGTACTTGATTCAAAATACCACAGAGGAAGAAGAGATATAGGATATGGAATGGAGGACTTTTATGGAAATATTCTTCGAAAAATATTTCCCTCGTGAGAAATGAACAAAAATGAAGAGGAAATTCCTTGGATTGAAACAAAGGGAAGAAGACAATGTTGTAGAGTATGAGGCTACCTTCACAAGGATAGCCAGGTATGATGTCGATTACATACATGAATCTTCGAACAATATTGATCATTTATTTGAAGGTTTTAAGCCAAATCCTTGATGGGCACTGGCTTTTCAATCATTTTCATCATATGATGAAATTGTATCAAGTGCCATCAAAATAGGGAAGGAATTCGCTGGATCAAATTTTTTCAAAGGAAACCATGATAAGAAGAAGCATTCTGATAAAAAAGGAAAAGGAGAAGCACCAAAGAATAGCAAGGGAATGATTAGATTCCCATTATGTGAAAACTGTGGAATGAATCATCTCTTGAAATGCATAAAAGGCATGGGAGTCTACTATAACTGTGGAGAAAAGGGTCATAGATCTGATAAATGAAAGGGGAAGAAACAATTCAATGATGTTAAATTCTACAATTACAGAGATATGGGACACTATGAAAATGAGTATCCAAAGTGCCAAAAAAACATGCCTTAGAAAAAGCCAAGATAGCAAGGTAGAACCTACACAATTACATCTGCGGAGTTTGAAGTTCCTAGTGACGTGGTGGCAGGTACATTAATTGTTTCCTCAAACTTAGACAACACATTATTTGATTCTGGATCATCACATTCATTTATATCCTCTCAGTTTTCCAAAAAAAAAAGATATGACCAATTTGATTTAAGAATAGAGTTTTCAGTGAAAACTCCCATGGGATGTATCATTGCAATAAAGGCAAGTTGACTAGTCCCTCTCCAAACACCAAAATGTGCTTTAGTTTCGTGCCTTATCATCATAACCATGACGGAATTCGATATAATTCTCGGTATGGATTGGATATCAAATTATGATGCGAGGATTTATTGCAAGAAAAAGGATGTAACAATCTTTGGAAATGGTGTAGAATCTCTTGTATTTAGGGAAGAAACTTCACCACATAGTTTTTATATAGAACCACCCCCAGTAGCTCTATTGAATGCAATACTTAGAGAGGAAGATAAACCAATATCTATGGGAGAGGAAAGAAATATTCAAATTGAAGATGTGCACATAGTGAAAGAGTACATTGATGTATTTCAAGAAGATTTACCTGGACATCCTCGAGTGAGGGAAGTTGAGTTCTCTATTGATTTAACTCCTGATGTAAGACCTATATCAAAGAATCTTTATAGAATGGCCACTGTGGAATTAGTAGAGTTAATGAAACAACTAGAGGATTTGAGTGAAAATTGATTTATTCATCCTAGTGTTTCTCCTTGGGGAGCCCATGTCCTGTTTTTCAAGAAAAAAGATGGATCCATGAGGCTATGCATTGATTATAGGAAAATCAATGATATTACATTAAAGAATAAGTATCCTCTGCCTCAGATTGATGATTAATTTAATCAACTCCTTGGAGCCCAATACTTTTCAAAGATTGACCTTCGGTCCGGATATCATTAGCAGTGTGTGAGGAAGGAAGATCTTCCTAAGACAGCATTTTGAACCAGGTATGGGTATTAAGTGTTTACGGTGATTCCATTTGGACTGACTAATGAAACCTCTGTTTTCATGGATTTAATGAATTGACATTTCAAGGAATATCATGGTAACATTGTTATGGTGTTCATCGATGATATCTTATTATACTAAAAAATCTATGAAGACCATGAGAATCACATACAGATTATTCTATAAACTCTTAGAAGAAATGAATTATATGAGAGGTTTAGTAAGTGCAAATTATGGCTTCAATTAGTTTATTTTCTTGGACATATTGTCTCTATGAATGGAATACTAGTTGATCCTGTGAAGACAAAGGCAATCCAAGATTGGCCTACGCCATCAAACATAACTGAGGTACGTAGTTTTATTGGCTTTACAGGTTACTACCACCATTTCGTTCAGAATTCCGCCTGACTGGCTATCCCACTAACTAAGCTCACATGAAAAGGAGTTAAGTTTGTGTGGAAAAAAGAGTGTACAAAATGCTTCGAAGAATTGAAAAGAAGATGGTTCAATGCTCGAGTTTTGACTCTTCCATCTAAAAGTGATGGGTTTTTGATATATAACGATGCATCCAAGAATGGGTTGGGTTTCTTCCTTATGAAAAATGATAAAGTTATTGCTTATGCATAAAGATAGTTGAAGACTCATGAGAAATGTTATCCAACTCATGATCTTGAGCTAGCATCCATAAAATTTGATATGAAAATATGGAGGGATTATCTCTATGGAGAGAGATGTGATATCTATACAGACCACCAGAGTTTGAAATACATTTTCAAAAAAAAAAGAACTCAACATGAGGAAAAGAAGATTGCTTGAGTTACTAAAACATTATGATTTTTCAATACACTACCACCCATGAAAGGATAATAAGGTGGAAGATGCATTAAGCAGGAAAGATCATGGCATTCTGACTCAAATGAGGATTGAAAGAGATCCTATATTCATGGATCTACTGAAGATTGATATGGGAATTGTTAAGGAATGAGAAACATCTTTTCTATTTAAAATGATTGGTAAACCATTATTATTAGAGAAAATAAATATTTATCAATCTGATGATGAGAATCTGCACAAGAAAATTAATGATGTCAAGGATGGAAGACTAGATGTCTTCGTGTATGAAGAAGGAGTTCTGAAATCTGGAAAGAGGTTATGCATTCCATCAGTACCTAAGCAAAAAAGGGATCTATTAGATGATGCTCATAGATAAAATTTTTCTATACACCCGGGTAGCACCATGATGTACAGATATATGAAGGAAGATTTCTGGTGGGATAATATGAAGCGGGAAATTGCAGTCTACGTGCCAAGGTGTCTAGTTTTCCAACAAGTGAAGGAAGAGAGACAACATCCCAAAGGAGTGATGCAACCTCTACCTGTTACCATGTGGAATTGGAATGACATTATAATGGATTTTATCACATGACTACCGAGGACACCTAGAGGAACAATGCAATAGGGGTAATTGTTGATCGTCTCACAAAATCAGCAAATTTATTTCCTGTACGAGAGGATTTTCCACTCGAGCGCCTGACAAGATTTTATATTGATGAAGTTGTAAGACTTCATGGTGCAGCTCTATCAATTTTACCCGATCGAGATCCCTGATTTACATCACATTTTTGGAAAAGTCTCCAGAAAGCTTTGAATAATCAGCTTTGTTTGAGTACTGCATATCACCCCCAAACTGATGGACACTCTTAAAGGACCATACAAACCCTAGAATACCTGATGAGATCATGTTCTCTTGACTTACAAGGTATGTGGGATCAATACTTTCCTTTGGTGGAATTTTTATACAACAATAGTTTCCATTCTAGTATTCAAATGGATCCATATGAACCATTGTATGGAAAGAGATTTCGAAATCCAACTTGTTGGGAAGAAGTTGGTGAGAGGAAAACTATAGGTCTGGAACTTATTGAAGAGGACACGGCAAAGGTGATTAAAATTCAAGCCCATATTAAGGTAGCCGAAAGTAGGAAAAAGTGTTATGCAGAAAATTGGAGAAAGGATTTGGAATTCTAGGTGGGTGATCATGTCTTTCTAAAAGTATCTCCATGGAGGGGTGTCTTACGGTTCGGTAAGAAAGTGAAACTAAGCCCCATGTACATTGGTCCATTTGAAATTCTGGAAGGAATAGGAGCTGTAGCTTACTATCTAGTGATGCTGCCAAATCTCTCTAGAGTTCATGATGTGTACCGCGTGTCATTGTTAAGGAACTACATGCCAGACCCAACACATGTACTCACATATGAAGAAATAGAACTGGAACCTGAATTATCATACTGTGGAAAGCCTATTAGTATTCTTGACACAAGGGCATAGGTATTGAGAAATCGAACAACTCGTCTAGTAAAGGTTCTTTGGAGAAATCATAAAATGGAGGAAGCAACATGGGAACTAGAGGATTTCATGAAAAAGATCCACCCACATATTTTTAGTGGGATTTATTTATAGAATTTCGAGGATGAAATTTCCGAAGGAGGGAATAATGTAGCACCCCAAGAATTTTATGGTATGTTTCCATTAAATACATTCTATTCATCACTGTGTTTCTTTGAAACAAAACTATGTTATTTAAGAGGTATTAAAAACCTAGACATTAAATATAAATTTTCCACTTCTATGTTTTGAATTTCAAAAAATTGTCATCTAGAGTTGGGATTAGTAAGTCATTTGGAGTCTGATAGAACAAACACGATTTCTAGTGAATAGTAACACACCCTTATGAATAGTAATATTTATAGTAATATGATACTTATGAATATTAAATAATATTATTATTTTATTTTCTTAAGGCAATATGATAATGGGATATTAATTAATTTTTCAATGTCACATTAAACTAACTACACTTCAAGATTGTTATTTTTCGAATTAACTATGACCTTATTTAAAAATTAAATTAATAATATTTAGAAAATTATTTTTGAAAAATTGATTTCACTTTTTAATTCTAAATGTTAAAAAATGGTAGGGGTAAAGTTTTTGTATTTTTCTGAAATTCCTGAATTTTGGATGAATAGTGATATACAGTAAAATACCGTATATTCAATTTATCAATTAAATAAACTATTTATGACATCATAAGTTATGTAATTCCACTTGGTTCGAACTCACATTCCATTATTACAATTAGGGTTCATATGAAACAATACTATTGGTCATCTTGATGGAAATAATAAAATAACGAAATTAAATATTCAAAATTTACCCATCTCCTCCACTATAACCCCCCCCCCCCACCTCTTCGCCTCACTCCACCAAGCCTTGAAGATCCTCATAGTTCTGCCAAATAATCCTCCCAAGTCTCTTCCCCACGTCATAGAGCTGCTAGTCTCACAAAAAGACTAAAACCAAACCCCTTAAGAAGGATCTCAAGGAGAAGATATCAAGAGGTAAACAACCTCTTTTATTTTCATTCATTTCTTTATTTTATGTTATTGTCTTCCATTCCCTTTATCATGTGTTGGGATATTTCATTAAATATTCCCCCTTAATGTCCATATTATGTATGAATGATGATATATTCCATTCCACTCATCAAAGTATTTTTATGAAATTTTAAGAGACACCGTTAGGCTGCCGAATTTTCGTGAGGAATTTATCAAGTTTTCTTTCATTTTAATGATTCCTTTCTTTTATTCTTCTTTAATCACCTCATCTTAACCAAGAATTATGTATTCTCCATAATCATGTATATTTTGGATTTTCTATTGTTTAGGAAAAATTCCTCACCATTATTCTTCTCCTCTCCCACTCATTTAAGGAATAAAAACATTGTCCGTGATTTGTCGAATTACCGACATCGTGGACGTTTTAATTTGAATTTACATTAATAATTTCAAGTATGGTCCTGAAACCAAATATATGGTTAAAAAAGAATCATGATGAGATAATTTATATCTCTTTAATTTCACTAACAATGTATATTAATAATTCTAGAGGTTTAACCATATTTCAAACCAACTTCCATTCATGAATACAAGTAAACGAATCATGAAACCAAGTAAGAAAATGCTTCCAAAACAATAAGATTTAACATCTTAAAAACATCAAAGATGCCATTAGTGAACTTCATAAGGTTATATTATATCAATTAAATTATTATTAGGTTCTGAAATTATTAATTAATGAATATAAATTTTATTATTCATGTTGTTAAGAACTATCGAGAACACACTAGAGCAAAAGGTAAGGGGTTTCTCATCTCACTTTCATTTATGTGAGATTTGCATTGCTCACCAATTATTCCTTATATTTGGTATATGTGTTCATACAATTGATATATAATAAAATTATTCTATTTATATTCATGTTATATAATTATTCACTTGATTGTTATTATGTTCTGGTCATACAGTTCGATCGATTACATTGTGGTAAGGGACGTTGTCTCAACTACCGTTTTCGTTGTGACTATCTTTGTATTGTGCACCTAATAATCCTTATTTGGTGTAACTACTTCCCATTTGAGATCAATTTTCATTTGAATTTATATTTATATTAAATATCCATAATCTCATGTCATCGATATATTTGTTGTCTAAACCGTATACCATTTTACATACGGTGTTTATTTGGAAAGTCATTTTAATTATGGAAATATTGATGAATCTGTATACTCTAATTTATACGGATATTGAAAGGGAATAATTCTCTTGTATTGAATCAATTTATAAAGAATTACTTGGACATTTATTGGAAGGTGGGGCCCATAATAGTCCCTCGATGCATCGGTAGGTCTCATGAGACAAAAAAATTGGCAACAGACCCTTCGAGTTTGTTTCCAAAAAAACAGACGGGTTTCTACCCACAGCAGTAAACCATTGTTATGGTATTATGGTTTCATGTGACAGATACATGAAGTCCAATTAATAATCATTCTCTTTATTAATTATCAGTTATTATTATTATCCATGAAGTTTTCACTATAACAAAATCTATGGATGAATTTTCATTCTCATTTTATTATTGGAATTAGTTATTCATTTATTCAATATGCCATATTGATTATGTTAGATCAATTGTGATTCACTTATTATTGTACTCATGCTTCCACTATTTTTAACCCTTACTGAGCATTTCATCTCACCCTTTTCATTGTCTATCATCAACAGGTGATGAAGATAAGGGTTTTATTGAGTTCATGTGGATTTAGTTTTTAGTTTTTATTATGTATTGTATTTTGTAACCTTTTCCAATGTAATTTGAGTTACATATATGTACCTAGTTTCTTCAAGACTACTAAACTAATCGTTCCTTCAGGATTTTCATTCTTTCTGACCATGCCAATATCACAAGTAATGCACCAGATTCAGTCTAGAGGGGTCGTGGTGTTACATTTTTATCTTTGGGGAAGATAATGAATTGGTTCAAAGAAGTTTAAATAGGCCTAATTATGGTTTATGTTCATGTTTATGGGATAGATGTATTTAATTCCCTTAAAAAAGAGTCACAAATGATTATCAATGATAGATTACTAGTGATTCTTATACTTTCAAATATGAGGATGACATACCAGAGCTGACTGAAGATGGGACCATTATACGAACAGCTACAATTATTAATGATGGTGTATGTCATTTTTTATTTAACATTATTCATCACATGTTGTTCCTTAGAACAATGTTATTTTTGTAAAATAAAACACCAAGATTTATACCTTCTATATCTTATGAAATGGGGAGACAAAAAAATATATATTTAATGGTTCATATTATGGTGATTTTTAACACATCATCTATGTCCAACTTCCTAGTTTATCCCATGTTCATTTATTCCTTTCTAGATTCTAAGGGATTGAACAATGGGGAATAAAAAATAAAGGTAAAATTTGGATGTTTTTTTAAACAATTTAATTTGGAAAAGAATGAAAATTTATTGGAACCCTTGGATGAGGAAATGGGTTATAGATGTTGAAACTATTTATGAGGCATTAAATAAATTTGATTACGCAATAAGTAAAAATAATCTTGCAGATCCTGGATTTGATCTAGATTAGGTGATGGTGTACTCAGGTGATGAAGAAGATGATTATAAAGCTTATAGTGATGAGGAGGAGTTACCAGTCAAATGGGGTAGTGACCTTGACATACCTAATATCCTTCTTATTATCATTTTCGGTCTGGCCAGTACACTTTGATCTCTTCCTTTCATAGATACTCTTTTAAAATAAGAATGTGAAGAATAACAAACTATGGTTTCTGGAGAGTAACAATATGAGATTTATTCTAAATTTTATGAATGAAATTTAAATGAAAATAAGGGTTATAAAGAATACGATATGAATAGAGAAGAAAAATATGATGAAGGAAAAAATGTGGAATAAATAGTGGTGAAGAAGAAAATATGGATGGTCATGATGTTGATTCAGATCATGATGGTTCTAATGGTCGTATTAGTTCTGAATATATATAGATGCCCTATGTACTTATCTCTTCTCCAGGATTTTCAGTTGTTTCTAGGTCTGATGAGAGACTGGTCATAGTGCATGAAGTGGATAGTGAATTTAGATATTAGATAGAAGCATATTTTGAGGGGGAGGAGTCCCCAAGTCTCTTAGTCGCCATGTTAATCCTATTTATGGGGAAAATTTTGAGCCTACAGTTTTTTATTAAGTAGTTTATAAAGAGATGGTTGTTGAACCTGCAACTATTGATCATTTTTTTGCGTCTTCATCTAGGCTGGATGACATATCCTTTTTGGAATGGGATATGTATGGAAGGTATGTGAGTCTATTCATGGACAACACTGATTTTGATATTGATTTCATTACACAAAAGCAAGGTGGACTAGCTATTCTTCTTCAAATGGAGATAGATCCAAAGGGATCAATTGTAAAACTAATTGATGATGCTTGAGTTCTATAGAGTTTTTCTTTATATTGTCTTGATAGAACTATTATTATATAGGCAGTTATCATTGTGAGAAATTGTGTACCCTTTAATAACCCTATGGTTTCTCTTGTACCTATATATATGCTTACTATAGCTAAACTCGATTTTTTATGGAAAGGATTATATTTTGTTTTCAAATTTTGTTGAAAAACATAGATCTTTTTATTATTGATCATAATGAAATATATTCTAGATACTTGTTTGATCTACCAATACACCACATATAGCCTTATATGATTAATCACATTCAAAAAGTGGAGATAAAAAGCAAAATACTTTTGAGTGATCTATTGTCACGACCCGTCCCCTGGGCCCATCTCGTGACTACCCAAAACCCACCTTCCATAGGCTAGGGGTTGGCGACTAGAACAAAAGACATAAATCCCTATACAAGGAATTCCTTGCCTTTAAAATTGTAAACAGACACATCAGAGAACACAACCAGTAGCAAAACACTAAGTAAAACTGTATACAAAAGAAGTGATGGAAAGTAAAAGGGGCCAGAAATACAAGCCCATCAGGAAAGAACAAGTACACCTGAAAGCTAGTACAACTGAAGAAAAGTGAATCAGCTACTGGGTCATCCTCTGGGGTTTCTACCTGAAGGGTAGGTACATATGTCATCCTCAGCACTCTCTTCCTTCCATGTCCTCCGTGTACCATCACACAGAGCGGTCCACCTCTGGGTACTATCTAATCCTGCTACTATCTTCCTCCATCAGCGATGTCCGTCGTCTGCAACCAACAAAACATGGTTCGGGCATACCCCGTGTAGGGGTGAGTATAAAAATACTCAGTAGGGACCCTGAGACCCTCGTGGGCTCACAAAATCCAACAAGGATAAACCACAATGTATGAAATCAACATATAATCATTACTAAGGTATATGCCCATATATATACCTAGGTTATCTAGTAACCCATATCAAGCATGAGGAAAACAAAAAAGTTATTGACTCAGCTCAAACCAGGATTTTATTCTATGGAGTAGTATCAAGTAACAACCCCAGTCCCATTTTCAGAACCTCGACTGATGGTGTACTCCTCCACTATCGAGTACAGTGGTCTTGTCACGTCACACAGAGGTGCTTCCCACTATCCTTGGAATGTTGAGGTACTCCTCCTATCATGTACTATGTGTCTGTTGTGTCACATAGAGGCGCTCCCCACCATGGGTCCACCACAATCACACAGTGGCGCTCCCCCTCGTATCCTGCTGAGGTACTCCTCCTATTGTGTATCGTGGGTTTGCGGTGCTCACACAGAGGCGCTCTTTACATTGGTTCTTCCCCGTCACATAGAGGCGCTCCCCATTAGGCCAGTAAAGTCACTATGAGTTGAATTGGTCAAGCGGTCATCAAGTCTCAGCCAGCTACTAGGTCTCTTTACTCCGTCTTCTCATCTCTGGAAGGATCCTCCCCATGAGCTACTGGTCAATACTCAAACTGTTACAATTCCCATATATAAGTATCTCAAATGTCTGCCTCGTCATAGGGTTATCATCGTAATAAATAGCGCATCAATTAGACTCCTAGTATTTGACTTATTGGAATTTCCATCCCGGGGGCCTGGTTGGTTTTTGGTTCAAAACAACTCGAACATACTACAAATGTGTCCAAACCTCATGTGGGGTATGAAAATATAACCCTCTCTATCTATGATTTCTGTCTCCATAGACGGTTCGTAAATCGAACACCCGTAGCCCATGTTATGGGCGAAAAGTAGAATTCTGGTCAACGGGTTTAGAGTGGGGTCGGACCCGGTCCGCATGACTGGCCCAGCCCAAGGGGGTGCCCCAGCTCGCGCTAGGTCCTGCCAACACTGGGTCCGGCCCGCGCTGGGTCTGGCCTGTGTTGGGTCCGTCCTGGTGGGCCGGAGGCCCACTTGGCCTGGCCGGCCAGTGGCTGGCGGCACCCGGCCTGGGCGCGGCTCTCCTCCTCCGCCACAGCCCAGTCTGGCCACTGCTCTCTTTCTCCACACGATGCGATGGCACCACGCCCCTCCTCCAAAGACTGGTCTAGCCGCAACCCCTTCTCCTCCACATGGAGCAACAGTGTGGTGCTCTTCCTCCGTGGCCCGGCCTGGTCGTGGTCCCCTTCTCCTCCGCGCGGCACGGTGATGCCGCACTCTTCCGGTGACACGGCGGCCTTGCGCATCCAGTTTCTTCACAACCGTACTGACGCTGGTCGCTTTTTCTCCTCCACGCTCATCAAAAAGTGATGAAAAACGAATGGGGGAGTGTCGTTCCATGTTCATGCATCCCGAGACCTCCATGATATAGAAATATCAATCGGCAAAACAATTACCCAAGATTGAACGATGTAGAACGGAAAAAATTTCAAACTCAAATCCTCTACCTCATATTGTTGATCATGGATGATGTTGCAGAAAGGCAGATATCGTTCTGTTGATGTTGGATAGAAGAAGAAGAAGTCAAGGATGACATCATCAGTGTTCATCAAGGACAACGCTTCCCTTTCTTGCCCTAGTTGAGGATCATTCTTCGTTGGGAGAATTAGTTCCTACAAGCTCTTCCAACCCCTATACCAAAGCTCCTACAAATGAATATGCCAACAAAAAATAATGGGTTAATCTAACCCATTATTTAATTGTTTGCTAAAATATTCAAAATATTTCAAAATAATTAATTAATGTTCCATTAATTAATTTGAGTGGATTAGCACATTTATGAGGGAAGTTCAAGAGTCCCCCCCCCCCACTGAAGGAGAGTTCAAGGGGTTGAAAACCCGTGTGGTCCCCACCTCTTAATTGATAAGAGGTGTTTAGACCTTGGGTGGGCCCCACCACCATAACCTCTCATGGGAGGTTGTGGTGTGGGTACCCCCACCTCTAACCTCCTCTTGGAGGTTTTAACCACCAAATAAAAATAATCTACAAAATTATTTTTATTTAATTTTATTCTTAAAAACTCTAAAAACTAACTTTCATTCTTAACCCACTACCATCGTGCTAGAAGTATTCTTAAGAGAATACAGGAACTGTGAGTTCAACGGTGCCCTCAGATTTCAGTTCTAAGCACCGGTTAAAAGATATAAAATCCCTCTTTCACATTTATTGAACATACCCGAGAAAATATTCCGATATTGATTCCAGGCACATCGGGCCTCGGAATCAAGCGCCGTAAATTTTTGCAGACTCGTAAAAATTCCATGTATTTTAAAAAAAATTCCACAGAATTTATGGGTCTTTAAATTCTCCCCACCTCTGGGATTTATGTCACCGTAAGATATATCTCAAACTAAAGAAAAAAATGGGGGTACTGAGTATGCATCTGAGCCTCCCGCTCCCATGTGCTCTCCTGGAGGTTCCTGTGTTGCAAGAGAACGTGGACCAGAGGTATCAACCATCCATGTAGGACCCACTCGTGTCGATCCTCAATCTCCACTAGAACTTCTGTGAAAGTCACCACATTGTCGACGTCCAGCTCCCCATAGTTGATAATGTTTGAAGGGTCGTTCACGTATCTCCTCAGGTGAGATACATGGAAGATGTTGTGCACCCGGTGTAACTGAGGTGGAAGAGCTAAGTGTTAAGCCACCTCTCCTACTATGCTGAGGACCTAGAAATGTTGGATAAATCTCGGACATAGTTTGTGGATTCGGACAAATATCTATAGACCTCGTCGAGATGAGACCCAAATAAAGACGTGGTCTCCATCCTCTAACTACAGAGGCCTCCGTCTCCAGTCAGTATAGGACTTATGCTTGCTCGGTGCAGTCTTCATCCGCTCCTGGATGATTTGCACCTTCTCCATAGTGGCTCAAACCATCTCTGGTCCCACTAGTGTTGACTCCCCATGGTTATTCCAGCAAAAGGCTGATCTGCAAGGTCACTCGTACAATGCTTCAAAAGGTTCCATCCCTATGGTAGAGTGATAGATATTGTTGTATGAAAGCTCCACCAAAGGCAAGTGATCCACCCAATTGTGACCGAAGTCGAGGACACATGCATGTAGCATATCCACGAGGGTCCGAATGGTCGGCTCAGTCTGATCATCTTTCTGAGGATGGAAGGCGGTGCTCAAGCGAAGATATACCCTGAAAGCCCCCTACAACCACTTCCATAGTGGGGAAGTAAACCGTGTGTCATGATCGGAGACAATCATTGAAGGTATACAATATAAATTCACAATCTCCTTCACATAATGGTGTCCCATGATCTCTGCTGAACCCTGCTCTCTGATCAGTAGCAAGTGGGATGACTTGATGAGTCAATCGATGATCAACCAAATTGAGCCGTGACCACTTGATGTATGTGGAAGACCCATCACAAAGTCCATGGATATCCCATCCCACTTCCACTCTAGGACCTCTAATGGATGAACCAATCCAGCTAGTACCTGGTGCTCTACCTTCACTTGCTGGAATGTGAGGCACTGTGAGACAAAATCCGCTACCGCCTTCCTCATACCTAGCCACCAGTGCTGTTGCTGAAGGCCATGGTACATCTTCACCACTATTGGATGTATCACTAGTTTGGATGTGTTTAACTCCCTCAAAAATTCCTCTTGAACTACTTCTGGTACCAAGGTACCTCCTCTGAAGAGGATGAAATTCTCCCATCCTTTATAAAATACATTAAGTGCATGCCCTGTGGATATCTGAGCATGTCGTATCTCGCAGTCAGTGTCTCGATGTTGTGCCTCTCTTACTCGCTGAAGAAGTGGGGGAGTGATCGTAAGAGATTGTAGATAGGTTGATATTTCTCTATCCACAAAGTATATCTGTAATGTGGCTAGCTGCTTTGTTGCCTCTCATAGAAGCTATATACCAGATCTCATACAGAGTGCAATTGTAAAAACATTCCCCTTCCTAGGAGTATAGACTATCTCGAAGTCATAGTCCTGGAGAAACTCTAGACAAGGCCGTTGTCTCAGGATCAGGTCCTTTTGGGAGAAGATATACCTGAGACTCTTGTGACCAGAGTAGACTGTGAAATGCTCGCCCATCAGATAGTGCCCCCCACATCTTAAAAGATAAGACCACTGCTGCTAATTCCAGGTCATTGGTAGCATAGTTCTTCTCATGTTGTCTCCACTACCGAGAACCATACACGACCACAGCTCGCTCCTGCATTAGGAAAAACCCGAGCCTGGTCCCTGATGCATCACAGTAAACTATGTACCCTACGCTTTCCTCTAGAAGCCTCAAGATGGGGGCACTAGTCAGCCTCTGCCTTAGCTCTTCTAAGCTCTATTCGCATTTCTCCGACCACATGAAGGGTTCGCCTTCTTTGTAGAGGCTGATAGTGATGCTGCTACTCTGGAGAAGTATTGAACGAATCTTCGGTAGTATCCATCCAATCCTAGGAAACTTTGTACCTCCGTCACACTTCTGGGTGGCTCCCAAGAAAGTAAAACCTCAATCTTCCCTTGATCCACTGCAACTCAATCCTCCAAGATGACATGACTTAAGAAGTGAACCTATCGAATCCAAAATTGGAATTTTGAGAGCTTAACATAAAGCTTGTGCTCCCAGAGTGTGTCCAATACTACCTGCAAATGGTAGACATGCTTCTCCTCAGTAGTCAATTAGATCATAAGGTCATCGATGAAGACTACAACAAAGAGATTGAGGTAAGGCTATAATATCATGTTCATGATGTCACGACCCGTCCTCGGGGCCCATGCCGTGACTACCCCAAGCCCGCCTTCCATAGGCCAGGGGCTGGCGACGAGCACCAAGGCGTAAATCCCAAAAAAAGGGAAGGCATTGCCTTTGAAAAGTAAACAAGCACCACAGAGTAAGAAAGCGGAAAAGTAACACTAAGTAAAAACTGTAACAAGCTGTGCTGAAAGTAAAAAGGGGCCGGAAATACAAGCCCAACTGTAAAGTACAACTATAAGGGGAAAACAGCAACTGAAAGGAAAAGCCGTAGCGTCGAGCCGTCCTCTGGAAGTCCCACCTGAAGGGTGGGTACAGATAGCCTCCACTGCTCCTCGGGTCCACCTGACTGCTCCGAGTACGTCCCGCCCAGTGGTCCACCTCCAGGTACTGTCCTGCTCCGCACGCCTCCACCACGATCAGCGTTGTCCGTCGTCTGCAACCAACACAACGTAGTGCGGGAAAAGCCCATGCAGGGGTGAGTATAAACTACTCAGTAGGGACCCCGAGACCCCCGAAGGTCTCCCTAAATCTACAAAGGATAAACCACAAAGGAAAGATAAATCATGAAGTAACAACCGACATTGCTTAGGTATATGCCCATACATATACCAAAGTCATCAATTCCCATTCGGCTCCAACATTTGAGCCCAAGCACAACCCAGTCCACACTGGAATGAAAAACCTATACCCACACAGAATGGCTCAACACAATCCACAAAGGAGAGTAAACAGTAAATCCACACAGGATAGCTCAACAAAATCCACAAAGGAGAGTAAATAGTAAATCCACACAGGATAGCTCAACACAATCCACAAAGGAGAGTAACACAAGATTCAGCTCACACAGGTAAACTTCGTCGAAAAGGTGAAAGGGATGATCAGGTATAGATTCTGAAACATCTAAGCTGGGACCCACATAGGATATAGGACTAGCACGGCTGGGACCCAAATTGGATACAAGACCAGCACAGTTAGGACCCACAAAGGATACAAAACCAGCTATCTTCATTGATTCATCTATACTGGGACCCACATAGGATACAAGACCAGTATTGAATCATCTAAGCTGGGACCCACATAGGATACAAGACTAGATGTCTTCATTGATTCATCTATACTTGGACCCACATAGGATACAAGACCAGTATTGAATCATCCAAGCTGGGACCCACATAGGATACCAGACCAGCTGTCTTCATTGATTCATCTATACTGGGACCCACATAGGATACAAGACCAGTATTGAATCATCTATGCTGGGACCCACATAGGATACAAGACTAGATGTCTTCATTGATTCATCTATACTGGGTCCCACATAGGATACAAGACCAGTATTGAATCATCCAAGCTGGGACCCACATAGAATACCCGACCAGCTGTCTTCATTGATTCATCTATACTGGGACCCACATAGGATACAAGACCAGTATTGAATCATCTAAGCTGGGACCCACATAGGATACAAGACCAGTTGTCTTCATTGATTCAGTCCACTGAGGATTTCGGCACAGTCGTCCTCGTCGAAGTAGCAGTCGCAGCCAGCTCTAGGGTTCCCGCACACAGCAAGCTCGTTCGGGAGGGTCCGCTCCACAAGCCGAGAGGTTGATACATCAACTTTCACAAAGTCCGAAGATGATGTATCCAAAAGTTCTGTATCATCAACATGAACTCAACGTCACAGACGGCGCGTCAATCAGACGCCTAGTCTGAGAGTTATTGGCTTTTTCGTCCCAGGGGCCCGGTTGGTTTTTAAGGCAAAACCAACCCGAACGTACTCCACCTGCGTCCAAACCTCGGGTGGAGTGAGCCAAAAGATCCGTATCACTTAGAGGAAAACAACAAAGCTGATGGAACGTCAATCCGACGTCCGTAGCTCAAGATATGAGCGTTTCTGCTCCGAAGGCCCGGTTGGTTTCGTGTACGAACCAACCCGGCCGAACTCAAAGTACTCTGAAACCTTGAGTGCGATATACCGAAATGACCATCTCGATCCAAGGATCACGTTTCCGCAAACGGCGAGTTGTTTGGAGGCCCGTAGCTCAGGTTATGGGCATCTGACCGAAAACAGTCCGAAGATGGGGGGTCTGGGCCCGGGCCGACCCAGCCCGACCCCCCCTGGGTCGGCCGAACCCGGTCCGACCCGGTCTGACCCTGTCGAACCGGTCTGGCTCGGCCAGGGTCAGTCCGGCTTGGCTTGGCCGAGCGGCCGAGCGGCCGACGCGGGGGGAGCCGCCGCCCCGCGTGACACCCCCCCGACACCCGCGGGGTGTCGGCAAGATAGTCGGACGCGGCTGAAGCCGCGTCCCGAGTGACGTGGGGGGGGGGGGATCCGTCGCCCCCACGTGACACCCCCGCGACACCTGCGGGGTGTCTCCCTAGCGACCGGATGCGGCATCAGCCGCGTCCCGCGCGCGCCGGCCAAGCGCCGCCGCCGCGGCCGGTGTCGCGGCGGTCTCGTCCGGCGGCGCTCCGGGCGCCCCCGCCGACTTCCGCGGGCCACCGGAGTCGTTCCGGTGGTCCGTTTTCCTTCCCGTCTGCACCGTTGTTCCTCCCAGGATCCGTTCTTCACTGCGGGATCATCAAACTTCCGTTGAGGCACGTTCCATCGTCGCCCGTCAAATCCGCACAACCACGAAGAACGGCGGAGGTTTTTCGGGCCGTGTAAGTTTGGCCTAAACCCTCCACGTTAGATATAAACAACGGGAGAACTTTTATTCCACACAGGAAACAACAATTTTAATAAATTAAAATTGTTCAGGAATCTGGTTCTTTAACTTTTTAAAGAAACATTTATGGGAATATAAAAATGGGTAATTCCAAAAATAAAATCCCTACCTCGTAGTCGTCATCGTATGCACGTTCTTCGCAAATTTGTTCATCACGGAAGGTGGGGATCGTCGTGTCGTCGCGGAACGGCGTCGCGTCGTCGTGGAATCCGGTGTTGAGTCGACGAAATCAACGGACCAAGAAACAACAGATTTAATTTAATTATATAAAATTAAATCTGTGTTTTGTTAAAGAAAAACACAAGGGAGATTTAAGAAAATCCAGAAGTCTCTTACCTCAACAGCTGATCGAAGATTTCGTTGCGGAAGAAGAGACGTCACAGAAGAACATTGCAGGAAGGGAACATCGGCGTCGCAGAACACGGCGTCGTGTTGTCGACTTCCACGGGTTCGGCGTTCTTCGTCGGAGGCCGGAGTTCTTCACGTTCTTCTTGTTCTTCGCGTTCTTCGCGAAGGAGGATGAAGGTTCAAGAACTCTGACAAACCTCTCAACGAGGAATCCTCCAAAAGACTTGTTGGTCTTATTTTATTAATACGCCAACAAACGAAATAAAGGTATGTAACGACTCATCAATTCGTTGAATTAATTCAACGAAATAAACCGCCCATTTAATTTTTGAAATAAACCGCCCAATTAAAAGGTTCTTTAAGGATTTAAGAAAACGCGTCAGTTGACTTTCATAATGACGGGTTTTCGTGGGTGCGTTACTTAGTGGAAAGAAACGACGGGGCTCGTGCGGGCCCCACCTCACAAATATCATACCAAGGGGGTAGGATATTCCTGGATAGAACCCTATCTGGTTCAACTCAGTTTAAGTCGCTTTTAAGTGGCTTCAAGTGGCTTCCATGTGGCTTAAGAGAAATAAAATAATGTTGTTGAAAGATTATTTTATTTCTTAACTTTAAGCCTGAAAATTAAAAACCACACCCGAGCAAACACAACTCCGGAAGAGGCATTTCTAAGAGAATACCGGCGCTGTGATTTCATCGGTGCCCTCAGAATTTGATTCTGAGCACCGGTTCAATAGTTAGAAAAACCCGCTCATCCGTTCACTAAACGTACCCGAGCCAAACTTCGGAAAAATGATTCCGGGCACACCGGGCCTCGGAATCAGGTGCCGTCAGAAACAGTGCTCCTTTGAAATTCAAAAGAAAATTAAGGAAAAAAAATTTCCTTGAAATTTACCGGTCTTTACATTAATCCCACCACAGGGCTTTACATCCCCGTAAAGCTTCACCACAAACTTAGGGATACCAAGGCGATACTGAGCACGCATCTGAGCCTCCCGCTCCCAAGTGCTCTCCTGGAGGTTCTCGAGCTGCCATCTGAAGCGCACTAGAGGAATCGAGCATCCACGTAGAACCCGCTCTTGTCGATCCTCTATCTCCATTGGGACCTCTGCAAAAGTCGCCCCATCATCCACGTCTAGCTCCCCATGGTCAAAGATGTGTGTCGGGTCATGCACGTATCTCCTCCGCTGAGATGCATGGATGACGTCGTGCACCCGGTGCAACTGAGGTGGTAGAGCCAGGTGATAAGCCACCTCGCCAATCCTGCTGAGGACCTGGAAGGGTCTGATGAAGCGTGGAGACAACTTTTTGCCTCGTCCAAATCTTTGTAATCCACGTCGAGGTGAGACACGCAAGAAGACATGATCGCCATCCTCGAACTCAAGTGGCCTCCGCCTCCTGTCAGCAAAAGACTTTTGTCGGCTCTGAGCTATCCTCATCTGCTCCTGGAAGACCTGGACCTTCTCTAGTCCCACAAGAGCTGCAAGATTTCTTCTTTGCTAATAAGAGAAATCTGGTCCCATCCCTTGGATGAACCACATTCTTTGCCTAATACAGTCAATCCCGACATGGATGATACTAATCCATACCAGGGATGACGTCGTAAGGCCTCGACGCTACTACCAAGAGATCCAAACGTTACTCTCGCCTCCAAGGGTTGAGTCACACTGTCGGCATCAGTGTGTGGTAACTGGATCTCCTCCAGTAGATGTCTCACAAGTGAGGGTCAAGTCAACAGTCTAAACTGGAACCTCTTTGTAACAACCCAAAAGAGGACAAGAATGAAAACATCACAAAGGTATGCATCTTTTATTATTGCAGCTCATAATACAAAGACGCTACACAACACCAACAAGGAACTAGAGGTTCAAAATACGTATTCACTAGTTCTGCTCTTGTCCATCTGCTCCCGGAGCTCCATGATCGAAGGCCTCAGCTGCCTGAAGCTGAGCTCTCCCATGTCCACCAACTCCCTGCGGTCAGGGTGGACCTCCTGGTGGTGGTGGTGGCAACACCTTGAAGTGTCTCCCACCATCGGCCAGTAGGCCAGCTCCTCGGCCTCGTCCGCCTGCACCCTGCGGACCTCCGTGGCCAAACCTCTATCTGGGAGGTCCCTCTACCACCTGCTACTCATCTGCAAGACGAGTCGGGCAGTCTCGAGCCATGTGACCTCGCCCGCTGCATGCGTAGCAATGCTTGCCCCTCGTGTAGCTGGCTCTCCTTCGGGTGCCCCGCACAACCGAATCTACATCCTGAGACTGTCCATCTGATGGTCTGGCCCGCTTGGACCTCTGCGTCACCTGTCTACTGCCAGCTGCAGAAGACCCTGCTATGGGCCATCCTACGGAGGGCCCTGTCTCTGGAGCCTGCTCGGCAAGAAAACTCTCCACTAGAAGCGATCTCTCCAACACCTATGCATTGTCGGAATGTTGAGGGAGATCATCGAAGCCCTGATCTCATGACTCAGTCCCTGCTCGAAGGTCCGGGCTAGGAGGAAAGGGTCTCGTACCATATCTGTGGAGTAGCGTGAGAGATCAGTAAATCTCACCGAGTACTGGGCCACTGTCATACTGCCTTGCCGTAGCTGTAGCAGCTCTTGGATGTGCACCGCACGGAGGGTGGCTGGTACGAACTCGGAGCGGAATATGCTCTCAATGTCCATCCAGAGGAGAGATGTCTCATCGTGCACCTGGAGCATCAAGCTCCACCATCTGCCTGCTGCCACGTGCAGGAGGCTCGCTGCGAGGATCACCATGAGGTCTGCTAGTGTCCTCACTAGCCTGAAAACTCGTACGACCGCCTCCAGCCAGTCCTCGGCTACCTGGGTGTCCGTCTCCCCATGAAACCTGGGTGGTCGCTGGTGCTGGAACTCATGCAGAGCTCCAAGGCGATGTGCATCATCAGCGGTCGTGGAGGGAAGAATCAGTGGATCAGCGGGTAAAGGTATCGCCGGTGCCTCTTCTGAAAAAGAGCCCTACACTGAGGCCTCGTCGCTCGGTGGGCTGTCATCACGCTCCACTCTCGGAACCCTAGCTGGCTGCCATCATGGGGCCATCCTGAAAGAAACAGGTGCGCCACGGTCAGAACAATATACCTGGTGAGCTGACACAAGTAATCACAAAAGAAAAATTGAACACACATGCAATCAATGCTTTCGTGCATTAAGTCGGAAATCAGAAGTCAGGGTCCTGGTGTACGGATACGTCGGCCGCCGCACCAACACTGAACTCCCTGGACTGATAACCACACTCAATACGCTAAACACTATTGCTTCACGTAGAATAAAGATCAGTGTTTGCGGTAGAACCGACCGCCTCTGATACCAATTTGTCACTACCCGTCCTCGAGGCCCGTGCCGTGACTACCCCAAGCCCGCCTTCCATAGGCCAGGGGCTGGCGACTAGCACCAAGGCGTAAAATCCCAGAAAAAGGGAAGGCATTGCCTTTGAAAAGTAAACATGCACCACATAGTAAGCAAGAGGAAAAGTAACACTAAGTAAAAACTATAACAAGCTATGCTGAAAGTAAAAAGGGGCCGAAAATACAAGCCCAACTGTGAAGTACAACTAAAAGGGGAAAACAGCAACTGAAAGGAAAAGCCGCAGCGTCGAGCCGTCCTCTGGAAGTCCCACCTGAAGGGTGGGTACAGATAGCCTCCACTTCTCCTCGGGTCCACCTGACCGCTCCGAGTACGTCCCACCCAGTGGTCCACCTCCAGGTACCGTCCTGCTCCGCACACCTCCACCACGATCAGCGATGTCCGTCGTCTGCAACAAACACAACGTAGTGCGGGAAAAGCCCGTGCAGGGGTGAGTATAAGCTACTCAGTAGGGACCCCAAGACCCCCGAAGGTCTCCTGAAATCCACAAAGGATAAACCACAAAGGAAAGATAAAATCACCAACTAACAACCGACATTGCTTAGGTATATGCCGATACATATACCTAAGTCATCAATTCCCGTTCGGCTCCAACGTCCGAGCCCAAGCACAACCCAGTCCACACAGAAAAGCAAAACGTATACCCACACAGAATGGCTCAACACAATCCAAAAAGGAGAGTAAACAGTAAATCCACACAGGATAGCTCAACACAATCAACAAAGGAGAGTAAACAGTAAATTTACACAGGATAGCTCAACACAATCCACAAAAGAGAGTAACACAAGATTCCGCTCACACAGTTAAACTTCGTCGAAAAGGTGAAAGGGATGATCAGGTATAGATACTGAAACATCTATGCTGGGACCCACATAGGATACAAGACCAGCACGGCTGGGACCCACATAGGATACAAGACCAGCATAGCTAGGACCCACATAGGATACAAAACCAGCTGTCTTCATTGATTAATCTATACTGGGACCCACATAGGATACAAGACCAGTATTGAATCATCTAAGCTGGGACCCACATAGGATACAAGACCAGCTGTCTTCATTGATTCATCTATAATGGGACCCAGATAGGATACAAGACCAGTATTGAATCATCCAAGCTGGGACCCACATAGGATACAAGACCAGCTATCTTCATTGATTCATCTATACTAGGACCCACATAGGATACAAGACCAGTATTGAATCATCTAAGCTGGGACCCACATACGATACAAGACCAGTTGTCTTCATTGATTCATCTATACTGGGACCCACATACGATACAAGACCAGTATTGAATCATCTAAGCTGGGACCCACATAGGATACCAGACCAGCTGTCTTCATTGATTCATCTATACTGGGACCCACATAGGATACAAGACCAGTATTGAATCATTTAAGATGGGACCCACATAGGATACAATACCAGATGTCTTCATTGATTCAGTCCACTGAGGATTTTGGCACAGTCGTCGTCGTCGAAGTAGCAGTCGCAACCAGCTCTAGGGTTCCCGCACACAGCAAGCTCGTTCGGGAGGGTCCGCTCCACGAGCCGAGAGGTCGATACACCAACTGTCACAAATTCCGAAGTTGATGTATCCAAAAGTTCCGTATCGTCAACAGGAACTCAACGTCGCAGACGGCGCGTCAATCAGATGCCCGGTCTGAGAGTTATTGGCTTTTTCGTTCTAGGAGCCCTGTTGGTTTTTAAGGCAAAACCAACCCGACCGTACTCCACCGGCGTCCAAACCTCGGGCGGAGTGAGCCAAAAGATCCGTCTCATTTAGAGGAAAACAACAAAGCTGACGGCACATCAATCGGACGTCCGTAGCTCAAGATATGAGCGTTTCTGCTCCGAAGGCCCGGTTGGTTTCGTGTACGAACCAACCCGAACGAACTCAAAGTACCCCCAGAACCTTGAGTGCGATATACCGAAACGACCGTCTCGATCCAAGGATCGTGTTTCCGTTGACAGTGAGCCGTTTGGAGGCCCATAGCTCATGTTATGGGCATTTGACCGAAAACGGTCCGAAGACGGGGGGTCCGGGCCCGGGCCGACCCGGCCCGACTCCCCCTGGGTCGGCCGAACCCTGTCCGACCCGGTCGGACCGGTCTGGCTCGGCCAGGTCCAGTTCGGCTCAGCTTGGCTGAGCGGCCGAGCGCCGATGCGGGGGGAGCCGCCGCCCCGCGTGACACCCCCGCGGCACCCGCGGGGTGTCGGCCAGACAGCGGGACGCGGCTGAAGCCGCGTCCCGAGTGACGCGGGGGGGGGGGGGAGACGCCTT
This sequence comes from Viscum album, assembly GCA_963277665.1. NCBI lineage: Eukaryota > Viridiplantae > Streptophyta > Magnoliopsida > Santalales > Viscaceae > Viscum > Viscum album. The sequence goes on along the minus strand of OY728131.1, from coordinate 399,670,018 downwards.
CCCCGCGTGACACCCACGCGACACCCGCGGGGTGTCTCCCTAGCGACCGGATGCGGCTTCAGCCGCGTCCCGTGCGCGCCGGGCCCGCGCGGCCGCGGGTCCGCGGGCGCCGCCGCCGGCTTCCGCGGGCCTCCGGAGTCGCTCCGGTGGTCCGTTTTCCTTCCCGTCTGCGCCGTTGTTCCTCCCGGGATCCGTTCTTCACTACCGGATCATCAAACATCCGTTGTGGCATGTTCCGTTGTCACCCGTCAAATCCGCACAACCACGAAGAATGGCGGAGGGTTGTCGGGCCGTGTTCGTTTGGCCCGCACCCTCCGCGTTAGATATAAACAACAGAAGAACTTTTATTCCACACAGGAAACAACAATTTTAATAAATTAAAATTGTTCACTAATCCAGTTCTTTAACATTTTAAAGAAACATTTACCGGAATATAAAAATGGGTAATTCCAAAAATAAAATCCCTACCTCGTAGTCGTCATCGTACGCACATTCTTCGCGGATTTGTTCGTCACGGAAGGAGGGGATTGTCGTTGCATCCCGGAACGGCGTCGCGTCGTCACGAAATCCCGCGTTGAGTTGGCGAACTCAATGGACCAAGAAACAACAGATTTAATTTAATTATATAAAATTAAATCCGTGTTTTGTTAAAGAAAAACACAAGGGAGACTTAAGAGAATCCCAAAGTCTCTTACCTCAACAGCTGATCGAAGATTTCGTTGCGGAGGATGAGATGTCGCAGAAGAACGTTGCAGGAAGGGAACGTCGGCGTCACGGAACACGGAGTCGCATCGTCGACTTCCATGGGTTCGGCGTTCTTCGTCGGAGGCTGGCGTTCTTCACGTTCTTCGCGTTCTTCACGAAGCAGGATGAAGGTTCAAGAACTCTGACAAACCTCTCAACGAGGAATCCTCCAAAAGACTTGTTGGTCTTATTTTATTAATATGCCAACAAACGAAAAAAAGGTAAGTAACGACTCATCAATTCATTGAATTAATTCAACGATAGAAACCGCCCATTTAATTTATGAAATAAACTGCCCAATTAAATGGTGCGTTAAGGATTTAAGAAAACTCATCAGTTGACTTTCATAATGACGGGTTTTCGCGGGTGTGTTACATAGCGTAAAGAAACGGTGGGGCTCGTGCAGGCCCCACCTCACAAATATCCTACCAAGGGGGTAGGATATTCCTGGATAGAACCATATCTGTTTCAACTCAGTTTAAGCCGCTTTTAAGTGGCTTCAAGTGGCTTCCAAGTGGCTTAAGTGAAATAAAATAAAGTTGTCGAAAAATTATTTTATTTCTTAACTTTAAGCCCGAAAATTAAAAACCACACCCGAGCAAACGCAACTCCGGAAGAGGTGTTTCTAAGCGAATATCGGTGCTATGATTTCATCGGTGCCCTCAAAATTTTATTCCGATCACCGGTTCAAAATTTATAAAAACCCGCTTGTCCGTTCACTGAACGTACCCGAGCCAAACTTCGGAAAAATGATTCCGGGCACACCGGGCCTCGGAATCAGGTGCCGTCAGAAACAGCGCTCTTTTAAAATTCCAAAGAAAATTAAGGAAAAAAAATTTCCTTGAAATTTACCGGTATTTACACATGAGACTCATGAACACTAATGGGGAATTGGTTACACCGAAGAGCATAACCAGAAACTCTTAAAGGCTGTAACGACACCTGAAGGCCGTATTCTGAACATCCTTGTCTCAAACTATGATCTGGTGATAGCCTGATCTGAGATCTATCTTAGAGAACCATCATGCTCGCTTGAGCTGATCAAAGAGGTTTTCAATCCTCAGGAGTGGGTACTTGTTCATCATGGTCACCTGATTCAAGCGAATGTAGTCGACACAAATCCTCAAGCTCCAATATGCCTTCTTGGTGAATAGAATCAGGGCTGCCCAGGGAGAAACACTGGGTCGGATGAATCCTTTACCATGTAAGTCCTACAGCTATAACTGCAGCTCACGAAGCTCAGTGGAAGCCATCCAATATGCTGGAGTAGGTATCAGTGTCGTCCCAGGGTACAAGTCAATGTATAATTCCACCTCTCTGTGAGGATGTAGTTCTGTAACATCATCTGGGAAAACATCCGCATACTGGTCCACCACTATAGGAAAACTCAGACTCTCAACATCAACTTCTCCATGGGTAAGGCATCCAACTGATGAGTGATTGGATGCACCCTCCTCTGAGTATGTACGTACTGTGCTGTGAAGGTTCCCTTATCACCGGTGAAGGTGAACCTAGTCACATCCGTGTGGACACACCGCACTTTGCGCCTAATACAGTCAATCTAAGCATGGATTTTAGATAACCAGTCCATACCCAAGATGTCGTTGTATGACATCGCGCTTTTATGAGGAGATCTCAGCCGAAGCTCTCTCCTCCTAGAGTAAGCTCACACTTCCAGCACCATTTCCTAATCGTCGAGTCTACTCTAGTAGGAGTCTCTAGCTGCAAGGATCGAGCCAACGGCTCCGTCAAAATCTCCATGCTCCGAACAAGGGAAGTGGAAATGAAAGAATTACTGGCACCTGTGTCTATAAGAACTGCAGCTAAGGTGGAGTAGACATAGATCGTACCTCAAATCATCTCCGGAGCTCCATGGTCATATGCCTCAGCTTCCTAAAGCCGATCTCTTCTATGTCCACCCACTCCCTACGGTCGGGGTGGACCTTCTGGTGGTGGTGGTGGAAACACCTCGAAACATCGTCCACCACCAGCTACTCGACCAGCTCCTCTCCTACATCCGCATGTGCCCTGTGGAACGCCTTGATCGAACCTATACCTCTCCCAGGGAGGTCCCTCAACTGTGTGATTATCATCTGAATGGACGGTCGGAAAATCACAAGCCTAGTGACCCTGCGCACCACATGAGTAACACTACGTACTCCTGGAATGTAATCCACTACCCCTGGTTCCCCGAACAACAGATCCTAAGTCCTATGGTTTCCCACCTATGGGTCAGGTTCTCCTTGACCTCTACATCATCTATCTACTACCAGCTGCATAAGTCTTCACTGCATGTCGACTAGTAGTGGGTCTCGTTGCTTGTGACTACTCAGCAAGGAAACTATCCACTTGGAGGGCTCTCCCTAACACCCCACATGTGTCAGGATGCTATGGAAGATCATTAATTCCCTGATCTCTCACCTGAGCCCCGGATCAAAGGTCTGGGCCCTAAAGAATGGGTCCCATACCATATCAGTGGAGTAGCATGAGGGGTCGGTGAACCTCGCTCAGTACATCGCCACTATAATGTTTCCCTATTGCATATGAAGTAGCTAATGTATCTGCACCGCTCGAAGGGTGGCTGGTAAAAACACTACCCAAAATAGGCACTCAAAGTCTTCCCATAGTAGGGTCACCTTGTCATGAACCTTGAGCATCAGGCTCCACCATCTGCCTGCTGCTGCCTGATGGAGGCTGGTAGGAAGGATCACTATGAAGTGTGTTGGTGTCTCTACTAGCATAAAGACTATCACAACAGCCTCTAGCCAATCCTCAGCTTCCTTTGGGTCCATCTCTCCCCTGAAACTGGGTGACCTCTGGCACTAGAACTCGTGAAATGTGTTCAAGAGATGTGCAATGTCTGCATCTAGGGGTGGTGGCATCAGTGGCCCAACAGGAAGTGGTACCACTAGTTCCTCCACTGGTAAAGGGCCCTGCACTAAGTCCTCATCGCTCGGTGGGCTGTCAGAGCGTAAAAATCTTGGGGCTCTGCAGGGAGGCATCTTGAAATAAACATATGAAACACGCTCAAAATATTATACCTGGTGAGATGACCTAGATGAGATGACATAAGAAAACTTATAAAGACATCCACACAATTAGTTTTTTCATGCACTAAGTCAGAAATCAGTAATCAAGGTCCTGGTGTATGGATACGTCGGCCGCCTGCACCAACACTGGACTCCCTGAACTGAAATCCACACTTAGTACCCTTAACACTATTTCTTTATAGAAAATAATGATCAGAGTTCTATGTTATGCAGTAGAACCGACTCCTTTGATAAAAATTTGTCACGACCGGTCCCCTAGGGCCCGTATCGTTACTAGCCAAAGCCTGCCTTCCATGGGCCAAGGGTTGGCGACTAGCACCAAAGGCATAAGTCCCTAAACTGGGAAGGACTTTCATTTAAAACTGTAAACAAACACATCAGAGAACACAACTGGTAGCAAAATAATAAGTAAAACTATATAAAAAATGAGTTCTAGAAAGTAAAAGGGGTCAGAAATACAAGCCAAACAGGAAAGTACAAGCACAACTGAAAGCTAGTAAAACTGATGAAAAGTGAAGTAGCTACTGGGTCTTCCTCTGTGTACCATCACACCGAGTGGTCCACCTCTAGGTACCATCCACTCCTTCTACTCTCTTTCTTAGTCGGTTCTATCTATCATCTGTAACCAACAGAACGTGGTGCGGGCATATCCCATGTAGGGGTGAGTATAACAATACACAGTAGGGACCCTAGGACCCTCAAGGTCTCACAAAATCCAACTAAGATAAACAACAATGTATGAAATCAATGGATAACCAATACTTATGTATATGACTATTAATATACCTAATTTATCTAATAACCCATCTCAATCATGAGGAAAACAAAAATTTCATCGACTCAGCTCAAACCCAGATTTTATTCTTGGGAGTGGTATCAAGTAACAACCCCAGTCACACTGTCAAAACCTCGTCTGATAGTATAATAATCCTCTATCGAGTACAGTGGGCCTACCGTGTCACACAGAGGTGCTTCCCACTATCCTTGTTCTACTGAGGTACTCCTCCTGTTGAGTACTGTGGGTCTGCTGCGTCACACAAAGGTGCTCCCCACCACGGGTCTGCCGCACTCACATAGAGGCGCTCCCCCTTGTAGCCTGCTGAGGTAGTCCTCCTATCGAGTACCATGGGTCTACCATGCTCACACAGAGTCACTCCCCACCGTGGGTCTACCGCATCACATAACGGCGCTCCCCACTAGGCCAGTCGAGTAACTCCGTGTTGAATTAGTCAAGGAGTAATCAGGTCTCATCCAGATACTAGGTCTCTTTACTCTATCTGCTCGCCTCTGGAAGGATCCTCACCAAAAGCTACTGTTAAATACACCAACTATAATGAATCCCCATGTAGAAGTATCTCAATGGTCCTCCTCTTAATAGGGGTCTCAAAAAAACAAACAACCCGTCAATCGGACGCCCGGTCTGTGAGTTATTGGCATTTCCGTCCCGGGGGCCCGGTTGGTTTTAGGTTCAAACCTACTCGACCATACCCCCAACTATGTCCAAAGTTCAAGTGGGTTTGACAAAGAAACCGTCTCTCTCTAATCATTCCTTCATTACAAACGGTTCATAAATCGGACCGTAGCCCATGTTATCGGCAAAAAGGTGAATTCGGGTCAACAGGTCCGGACTAGGGTCGGACCCGATCCGCGGGTCCGACCCGGTCCGCTAGTCCATCCCGGCCCAAGGGGGCATCCCGGCCTTAGGGGGGCAGCCCGTTTCGAGGGGGCGTCCTGGCCCGAGGGGGTGGCCCGACACGAGGGGGCGGCCCGGCCCGTGTTGGGTCCGGCCCGTGCTGGGTCCGGCCCACCCTAGGTCTAGCTCTGCGGCCCGCGTGGCCTTGCCGGCCAGCGTTTGAAGGTGCCCTATGGGGCCCTCCCTAGCCACGTATAGGGGGGAGGCATCCACCACCTAGATATCTGAATGGATGAACAGTTTGGTTGGGGACCGAACCGGCGCCAAGTGGCGACGGTCTAGCTCACGCGGGACCCACCAGGGTCCCACTCCTCCTGGCTGGATAGGCGGCCAGCCGCTCTGCACCACTAGTGGACGTCCCAACACCGGCCACTGGCTACCTCTGGTCCTCTACCGTGGCATGCCATGGCCGCAGCTCTCCTCCTCCACGCGGCACAACGGTGTCGCACCCCTCTGCCGCGGCCTGGCCTGGCTGCGACCCCCTTTATATCCGCGCGGCGCTACCGCGCCGTGCTCTTCCAACGCGGCCCGGCCTGGCTGCGGCCCCCTTCACCTCCAAGCGGTGTGATGGCACCGCACTCTTCCCGAAACCCAGCAGCCTTACGTCACCGGTTTCTTCGCAGCTGGCCCGACGCCGGTCTCCGTTGCTCCGCCGCGGTTGTCAAAAGGCGATGAAAAACGAACGGGGGAGGGTCATGCCGTGTTCGTGCGGCCCGAGCCCTCCATGTTATGGTAATATCAATTGGAAAAACAATTACCCAAGATTGAATGACATAGAATTGAAACAATTTCAATCTCAAATCCCCTACCTCGTATTTTTGTTCGTTGACGATGTTGCAGAAAGGCAGACATCATTCTGTTGATGTGGGAAAGAAGATGAAGAAGTCGAGGATGATGTCATCAGCGTTCATCAAGGACGGTGCAACCCTTTCTTTCCCTAGTTGAGGATCGTTTTTCGTTGGGAGAATTAGTTCCTCAAAGCTCTTCCAACCCCTCTCCCAATGCTCCTCCAAATGAATATGCCAACCAAAAATAATGTGTTAAGCTAACCAATTGTTTAATTGTTGGACAAAATTTTCAAAAGATTTCAAAATAATTAATTAATATTCCATTAATTCATTTGAGTGGATTGGCACATTTATGAGGGATGTTCAAGAGTCCCCCCCCCCACTTATAGAGAGTGAAAGGGGTTCAACCCCATGTGGTCCCCACCTCTTAATTGATAAGAGGTGTTTAGACCTCAGGTGGGCCCCATCACCATAACCTCTCATGGGAGGTTATGGTGTGCTGGCCCCCACCTCTAACCTCCTCTTGGAGGTTTTAACCACCAAATAAAAATAAACTTCACAATTATTTTTATTTTATTTTATTATTAAAAACTCTAAAAACTAACATTCATTCTCGACCAACTACCGTCGAGGTATAAGTATTCTTAAATGAATATCGACACTGTGAGTTCAACGGTGCCGTTAGATTTCAGTTCCGAGCACCGGTTCAAAAGTTATAAAATTTAACTCGCGCATTTACTGAAAATACCCAAAAAAAACTTTGGAAATTGATTCCGGGCACACCGGGCCTCGGAATCATGCACCGTAAATTTTTGCAGACTCGCAAAAATTCCATGTATTTTAAAAAAATTCCACGGAAGTTCTGGGTCTTTACAGCTATAGTATTTAAGAGTAGTGATAGAGAGAATACATACTTCTTTTATAACTAGTATGCATGCCTTGCTGGTGAATTAGGAGTCATTTCCATCTATTCATTATCTATGATGTGCTCTACTATCATGACTATAGCCTTTTAAACATATTATTACAATATTTTAATCATCAAATACAACCAATGATCGTAAATTCTAGTATATTTGAAAGATTATGTACAAAAAATTGAATCAAGGAAATATAATTAAACATATTTATTTTTATCGTCCATAAAGAGCTCCCAACAACCACTGAGCTCATTCATTTTCATAGGATATCTTTGGGAATAAATTGAAAAATGATAAGTGCCAAGACACCTAGTAAGGGAATAAGCATAAGAATAAAACAATGCACTTGGGCTAAGGGCATAACATGATAAAATAAAAGGCATAGAACATGCGTAAACTTAATGAATAATAACTTGTATAAAATGGGAACATATAATCATGGTATCATATTAATGTGGAAACAACATTTAACATTAAATAAGCATGATTCAAAGATCATTTCATATGGAGAATCACATGTCAAATCAATTCACCAAGACCATAGCACCTGGAGCATGATATAAGGATGGCCACCAAGACCATTGAAAAATGTTATCTCATGAGGATAAACATTACCCAATGTGTTAGAGCACTATCTGGGCACACCCATCATAACATGTTCAATAATATGTGTGCCACAAGAAAATTAAACATAAGGGAAACACGTGGAAAGAAAATTGGAATCGTAATCATGTCACAAAGCACAATAAATTATTATATCATAATAGTTTCCACGAAAGTATTGATTTAAATCATACATAGACTTTCAAATGTTAAAATATTCTTATATAAAGATATGTGATGTCAAAATGAAATGAAAACATGTAAAAATAATATTTAATAATCCCTAAAAATAAAACATTTTTGTGTGGTAAATGGAAAATATTAAAAGGAATTACAATCTTAAAAGGATCACAATTTTATATAAAACTAGAAATGTAATACCATATAATTTCATGATAAAATTAAATAATTTTGAAAACTCATGGTGGAATAAAATGTATTATGATGTGTGCTTGAAAATTGGTAACAAATCCATAAGTTTTTTTAATCGAGATTTCTTATCAAGAATAATTGGGAATTGAAGTAATAAATATGTAATCCCCATAAAAAAATTAATTATTTAGCTTAGAAAATGTGTTTGGAACATAAAAACATAATTTATGAGGATTTTATAAGAATAATTATGTACTTCAATGGGTTAAATAAAGAGAAATCCTATCCTGAAGGAAAAAATGAGGGTTCAGAGAGAATCTATTTCCTTTTGTTAATAAATGATATTCACTTCATCTTTATTTCATGTATAACCAAATAAAATTAATTTGTATCCTTTTATACATGTATATTATTTTTTATAATTTTATTAAGTTCATTTATAATCTTTTTGATTAGTTATAAGATACAATTTTTCTATTCTGGGGCATTCATTTCATTGATTTTAATGATTGGATCACTTGTATATATAAATGGATGATCTTGTAAAATGGGAATAGTTTTATAGAGTTGAAATTATATGTTATTCATGAAATTAAATAATATTAAATGGTAATTTATATCAATTTTTTATATTTTATAAATATGAATAATGAGATAAAACATTATCAATAATCATGGGGAATATTTTGGCGGTTTTCAAGCGTTACATACTAGATTGTGTTATTATTTTATATTATATATATATGTTACATCTAAAACACAACATAGGGTAAAATACATATATTATAATCTATTTTAACCATAAAAATGGTTTCTTACACTCCTTGAAGGCGATAAAGGAAAACAAAAATGCATAATCCATGATGTCTATAAATTGACACATTATGGGTGATGTTTTCATTTATAAAACAAAAGAGAGAGTGGAAGGATTTTGATGATGGATATGAAATAATCATGATCGAGTTCTAGTATATAAATGATATAGTATTTATCTTGCCACTTGGACAAGGGGGTGTGGAGGAGACATGAAACATATGGAACTGGAAAGGATATTAATGAAAAAAAGAGTGTTTTACCTCTTTAACTTCTTCTCCTTGAGAACCCCCTTAGGCCAAAGGGTTTGGGGTTTTGTTTATACCAAAGGTTCCAAGATGTGAGGGATAGGTTTTGGAGATTATTGTATAGAAATTGGACAAGATTCAACACTAAATAGGTGTGAGGTGGTGAGGTGGTGAGGAATGGTATTTAGAGTGGATGATAGGGGTGTTTTTTAATTATTCTATTCATTATTTTATTTTTTTTCTCAAGGAAAGGAATAATGATAAATAATGTGACTACATATAGTAACTAGTACATGTGAGTTTGAACTCATTGTGGTTACATCATCCATACATCATCCATGATTCTATAATTCATTTATTTATCTTATATTGTAAATTACAATACACTATCATTCACAACTATTTTTAAAAAATCCCAAAAATTCAGCCTAACAATTTTTTAATATGAATAATTCAAAACTAGAATACATTTTATGAAAATAATTTTCTAAAATAATCATTTATTCAAAATAATAATAATTTAAATAAAATTACCTTATTTTGAAACACTTTGAAAAAATAATTAAGGTCTAATAAAATTATATTAAAATCATAATAATAAAATACTTATTAATGAATCTATTTTATGAAAATAACTTTTCTTTTAAATCATAATGATACAATTTAAGATAATAAATTAGGTTTCTCAAAAATAGCAATACATAATTTAATATTTTTAAAACAATTATTTACATGTTTTATATTAAAATTATATCCTATTTTCATTTATAAGATAGATAATTTTTATATATACTATCATTTTTTAGGTTTTTATTCTATTGGTAAGATTTATATTCCTATGGTTTATATCACTATACCAAATATCATGTTATTATTCCATCGGTATAAGTACTTTAATTTCTTCAGATGCCACTTATCTCATTCATCGTTTTTAATGTTTCTATTCAGTATTCTATGTGATTATATGTGGTTTATAATATATGAAATAATTATAAGAAGTGAATTTATATTGATAGAATTTTGGGTCATTTCATTCTCCCCCCCCCCTTATGAAATTTTTTCCACAAAATGTCATTTTACAACTAAGGTAAACAATAGGTGAAGATACATCTTCTTCATTACTTCCTTCGATTATAATATTTCCTCTTCATACCTAAGGTTTATCTATAGTAATTTGATAAGGTGAGTAGTCTTTTTATGAAGAAATTTATCTCTATAGTTCAAGATCTTCATCGGCTGCTCCTTATAAGAGAGATAATTTTCCATCTGTACCACCTATGAATTTAGTACATGTGATGGATCTAGTATGTATGTCCTCAAGAATGATATGTGGAATACATAATGTACTTGATACATGAATTGTTGAAGTTCTAGTAAATATTTTACATCTCTAACAGTATCAAGAATCTCAAATGGGACGATGTACCTAGGATACAACTTTTACTTCATCCCAAATCTCATGATCTCGTTCCTTGGAGATATGTGGAGGAATACCAAATCTCCAAAATTAACCTCCATGTCTCATAGATTATTGTATTCATAACTCTTCTTTTGACTTTATACTTCTTTGATGTGCTACTAAATGGTTTTTAACTTTTTCATGATATCTTCAAACATTTCATGTCCTAACAACTTTCATTAACCGACCTCATCCCAACATGTCAGAATTCTGCATATTTTCCCATTGAAGGATTCATATAGATCCATTTGGATGCTCAAGTTGAAACTGTTGTTTTAAGAGAACTCAACACAAGGTAGATGTTAGTCCCATTATCCCTTGATGTCCATAAAACATACTCTCAACATTTCTTCCAATGTCTGAATTTTCCATTCAGACTAGACATCATTTTGAGGATGATGTGACATACTAATGTTTATATTATTGTTTAGAGCATGTTGGGGACTTTAACAGAACATAGAGGTGAATATAGGTTATTTATGCGATATAATAAATAGTATTACTTCATGTATCCTTATCATTTCTCTGATATATATTCATGAAAGTGGATCTAGTGAGCAGTCCCCTCAAATTTTAATAAAGGGAGCTATATGAAGGTTTCAGGAATAGCAGATGCACGGTTGGGCTGGCACTCAACATTAATTTTTTTAATGATCAGTGATTATTCTGGGATCAATACGACGATGAACTCCAGTCTCCATAGAATAGAATTAAATGATTTAGAAAAATAATGAAGTGGAATGAAACATTTATAGAGGATCTTTGAAATCATGTTTATAATTAATTTAATTAATTTTATAAAGAAAAATAATACATGGATCTTCGGTATTTTCTTATTTGATGATGTTGATCATCCTTAATGACCCTTTTGGATTATCTCCTTGTGCTTGCGATGATCCAAACAAGAATCCCTCTAGTAGTGTTACACACATGCTCAGATGGCCTTCGATCGACAACACTCATTCTATGGGTGCTAGTGCAGAGTAGCGAGTGTCTTGTGTTGATCGTTCTAGATCGATTTTTCTTCATCGTTGCATAATGTCTCTCATTATTGAGAGGGGAAGGAAGAGGATTTCAGAGCGAAATTGATTATCTCAATAATTCTCAATTCACCTGGCATGCAGTTCGGTACATGGAACAATAGACGTACGTGCCTATTTATCGAGATGGGGATTCAATTACAATATTTAATTGTGTAATATCAATTAAATACATTCATAAACATAGATAAAACCCATGATATTAATAATAATACTATGTCATTATTTATGGCACGCCAACATGAAAAAAATAAAATTATAAATAAAATTCCACATCACAAAATAATAAAATCATTATTATTATTTTATAATTTATACAGTCTAGTAAAATAATTATTTACCATCTTGAAAATAATTATTTTACTACCAGACCTCCCTTGGTACACTCTAACTCCACATCAATTTATTGAACAACTGAAAAATAAGTAAAAAATCTATTCTCTTAAATAAATATTTTTTTACAAACTATTAAATAAATATTTATTAAATGTTGAATAAAATAAAGAATTATACTTTACCCACATTCCATTAAATAAATATTTATTTAATTTATTCAATCATTTTAACTTGAATAAAACTATTCCACTATCATGAGAATAATATTTATTAATTAAACTAATGTAGAGTTTAACCGAGACCACTAGAAACACATAGTGTGTGACCCTCTAGGGATATTTCTCATTGGAATTAGGCGGGCATGCCTAAAGTCCAAGAGTACTATCTAGCAATGGGTTAGGGTACCCATGATAAAGAACATAAAGCTGCGAAAACAACATCCAAATATGAACGCTCATTGGGTAATATAGTCCCTTTGTCTCAATATCTCATCAAGTAGGTTTCATGATAGTTTCATAAACATTTGTGCTTGATATGCCATTCTTTGACTACTTGAAATAAACTCTTTGTTTCACCATGGACATGAAATTTCACGTGATGATTATATTTCAATCAAAGGGCCGAGATATCAACCTCCATAAATGGAAGGTACAAATCCTTCCTCGACTTATCCATTAATAACATGACACTTGTGAGGCACCCAACATACCCTACTTCCCTCTCAATATCTACAACACAATTTTCATTAGTAAATTATAGTGATTGGTTCATGAAACATATTAAATATAATATTAATGTCTATGGATCATTACACACTCTGGAAGATAGTAATATTAATGACACAAAAACATATTGAATTCTTACTGGCATGTATGTTCTCATAATCCCTCGTCCTGAAGAATACCAAGTACAAACATCATGAGATGAAGTATCATCTGTTGACAAGTACTCGCAACTGACAATCTGTATACTATGTGTACAATTATAGTATTCTATCCAACCATATAACTATTTTTAAGAACATTATCATAGAACATAAATGTTCTAATCATAGCGGGGAACTTCTATGACCTTGTCAATAGGAAAAATACTCAAGGACATTATTGCACAATTGTCACACAGAACAATGATAAATATGTAATAATATGTTTAATATTTAAATATAATAATATTTGTGTATTCAATGTACAACCAGACAGTTCTAATACACCAACTCTTGCAAACTCCCACTCAGACTAGAGCCAACTACCTATGACTATCAGTTTGCTGGACATCACATGATGATCCTGTTTTTTCTGAGTCATGTATTTAGTCATGTGGTCCACAAAGTTGTCTTTCATGGAAATAATTCTCCCTGTATCTTCACTACTTGGAGAAAATCCCTCAAGAGATGATACTTCTGACATATGTGTTTCGTCCCCTGATGTGACCTTGTATCTTTGACGATAGCCACCGCTGTAGTATTATCACAGTACAATGTGATGGGATATTTACTCCTAGGTATCACATCTTGCTCCTAGATGAATCTTTACATCCAAAATACATCTTTAGCTACCTCAGAATCTGTGATATACTCAGAATATATGGTAGAATATGTGAGCACACTCTTTTTTGAGCTCTTTTAGCTCATTGCACCTCCATTCAAATGGAAGATTTATCCCTTTTGTGACATCATGTTATCTTGATCAGTCTCGAAACTAGAATATTCATATCCTCTAATGACTATTTTCTCATCTCCTCCATAAACTAGGAACATATCCTTATAACTCCTTAGATAATTTAGTATGGTCATGACTGCCATCTAATGGTGGTCATCTCGGTCAGCTTAATATCTTCTTACCGCAATCAATGTGTATGCGACATCCAACTGAGTACATAGCATGGCATAAATTATTGACCAAATCACTAATGCATATGGGTTCCTTGACATTATCTTTCTTTCATCTTGTATATAAGGACACATTTTCTTTGAAATATGAATACCATGTGAGGCTGACAACAATCCACACTTGGATTGTTCTATACTGAATCTCTTCAGTATCTTATCAGTTCATATACTTTGACTTAGGCCCAGTAATCTCTTGGATCTATCTTGATTGTTCTTAATCGTAATAATATATGCTTCCTCTCCCAATTTCTTTTGGTATAAGCATTGATTCAACCATTCCTTAATATACTATAAGACACAGATATTCTTCCCAATAAGTAAAATGTCATCAACATACACTATTAGGAAAACAACTACACTCCCACTTAACAAATTGTAGACAAAAGGCTCACATTCTTTCCTGATAAAACCAAATTTCATTATGGATTCATAAAAATGAATGTTCTATGACCTGTATTTTTACATTAATCCATAAATGAATTTTCACAACTTTCATAAGTTATTGGCATCCTTTGGATTCATAATTCCTTTATGTTGTGTCATGTAGACATCTTCCTGAATGTTCCTATTAAAGAAGGATGTTTTGACATCCATTTTCCAAATCTCATATTCATGGTAAGAAGCAATGGATAATATAATTATGATTGATTTTATAATTGATTCTTGTGAAAAGGTTTCATCATAATCAATGCCTTGACGATGCTTGAACCATTATGAAATCAGTCATGTATTATTGGTACTAACATGTCCTTCCTATCTAGATTCTTTTTGAATACCCATTTTTAACCAACATGCATTACATCAATTGGAGGATCGACCAAAATCAAGACATGGTTTGGTACAAGGAATACATTTCAAAATTCATGGATTCCTACCACTTGGAAACATTATTTCCACTTAATTTGTTCATGTTAGTCACAGAATCATTGTTATCAACTAATAATAAGTCACGATCATCAGTAACTAAAAAATATTACCTTTCCAGGTCTCTAACCTCTCTTGTACTCCTATGAAGTTCGTGTGTATTTGGAACAGTTCTTTCTTCCATGGGGATTTTTGGAATCTGTTCATGTTCCAACTCTTGTGTACCTTGAGCCTCGACTTCATCGAAGTCTATCCTGCTACCACTACCACTTTTGGAGATGTTCTCCCTCTCATGTAATATGGGGTTACTTTCCACTATAACCTTTTTGTCTTAGGGATTTTATAATTAATATACCATTTTTTCCTTGGGGTATCCTCTAAAGGTACACTTTGTGCCTTTGGGTGCAGGTTTGTTACCTGAAGAGGCCTTAACAAACACATCGCATCCCCACACAAGTAAATTTGATAACATGGATTCCGTTCCACTCTAGATATTTTATTGAATGCAACTTATCAATTTAGATGGTACATGGTTTAGTTTGTGGGCCGCTAATTGTAATTCATATCCCCACTAGAATAATGGAATACTCACCTGACACATCATTGATCTCACCATGTCCAACAAGGTGTGGTTCCTCCTTTCACTCACACCATTCCATTGGTTTGTGTAATGAGGATTGAGTTGGGATAGGATCCCAAAATATCGTAAGTAATAAATTATTTTTTTATTAAGATATTCTCAACCTTGGTATAAGAAGAGTTTCTTAATCATCTTAACAAGATGGTTATCAACTTCATTCTTATATTCTTTGAACTTGACAGATGAATCTTGTTTATACCTCATTTAGTAGATATTTTAATATCTACTAAAATCATCTGTAAAAGTTATGAAGTTTGAGTACCCTCCTCTGGATTCAATAGGAAATGGTCTACACATATCAATATGAACCAATTCATGAATCTATTTATCACTTTCATCTTTCCCACTTAATGGAGCTTTGGTTATTTTTCCTTGTAAACATGAATGACATGCGGTAAGTTGTTTTAGTTCAAAAGAATCTATAAATCCATCTTGATGTAACTTTTTCAAGAGTTTCTCATTGACATGACCTAGCATGTGATTCCAAATTTGTTTGTTGTATGATTCATGTAAATTATATTTGTTATCGATTTCCATTTCTTGGTTTTTGTAATCCAACACAAAATGATAGTAATATAAATGTGCTCTACCAAAACAAATTTTATTATCGTAAAAGAAGAAACATTCATCTCCAAACATGAAAAAGATTTCATATTTATATAATATGGATATGTAAATAATTTCTTTTGTAATAGACACCACATACTAACAACACTTTAACCCCAAGATCACCTTAGTTGGAAATTTGAGGGGGTAGTCCCCAATATCTATAGCAGCAAGCCTGGATTCGTTGGATGCTTGTAGATCTACCTCCCCTCTGTCAATCTTTCTGAATCTACTTGGTTCAAATATTTGGATATATATGTTAGAACCAAAAGTGTATGTAATACTGAATTTTTAGAAATGGATAGATTTCCTTCAATAAAAAATGCACCGGAAGCTTCCCCTTTCTTCTTAGGTTGGGTGTAGTTCTTCTTTCAATGTCCCCTGTTGCCACATGTAAATAAAACAACATATTATTACATTGCCTCCCCTTTGATCTTCCTTTTCATGGAAGGGTGTGAAGATGATTTGGGCGTAAAGATCTTTTCCTTCCCTTACCTCTTATTCACCATAAGGATAGAAATACTTTCTCGCTTCATATCTTTTTCCACATGGTGAATGAGGATAATAAGATCAGATAGAGACTTCTCAATGTTGTTCATATTGATATTAACAAAAAAGATAGAGAATCTATGAGGTAGTGATCAAGAATGATATTGATACCCTATTATTAAGAGAGTTTAAACCCTAAATCCACCAAAAACTCAATGTAGACAATGATCATGACTATGTGATACTATGTTGGGTCATCTTTACCAAGATTACTCTGAAAGAGTGAAATGGGGATCTCAAACCATTCTTGTTTTTATCAATCTTGGTAATGACCATGAAGGTGCTCGAGCAAGCTATTGAAATATATGTTTTCATGAGGCTTAATGAGCACACTAGACATTTATTATAGCATCAAACATTGAATGTGGAGCGTTTCATTTATATGTCTCTAATAGACCAAGAACTCTTCTTCACTTGCCTCTTAGGCAGAAGTATCAAGTAATTCCTACTCTTACAAGTAAGTCTTCCGTTCATGGCGTAAAATAACCCAAAGGTGTCTAAACCATTACAAATAGTTACTACTAGTGAGGATGCTGTATTTATATAGAATTTATCATAGGGACAGCGTGGTTGATGAGTTTGTCATTTTATTCTACAATTAAAAGAGAATATGATTTGTACTTTCTTGATTACATTTTATGAGAAATAATAAATTAATTTTATTAAGTCTCCCACGATTTTATGAAGATCCAATAGCCATCAACATTGAACTCAGAATATCTAGTTGCCATGGAATTATAGTGGCAAGGATCCATACTCCCCGTCTCATAACCCTAAAAAGGGTTAGTCACGGTATTTGATGGTATTTAGGTTGGCAGGTCAATTCCAACTTTGGGATTCCAACTCCTTGATCTGTTGAGTGGACTCCCCAGCCCTTAAATCATGACTTTTGATTTCCTCAACACTTGCATCCAATATTACACCAATAATAGTGAGGGATAATCCTCTTCATCTAATATGGTAAAGTCAATCTGAAACCATTCATAAGGGCATCCTATATAAAATTAATTTTCCCAACAATAGGTGGTCAAACACATATTTTTATTGAGTTTTTCACATAATCATGTAACGGAAGGCTTGGTCTGACCTAACATTATAGTTGAGGGATTTTTATCCATTATTCTTGAATTTTTTATTATAATTATCACATTCTTGTTAATATTAAGTGGAACATACTTGAGTGATTAACCATGTATTGACATTATTTATGCATAATCTTGGTTTATTGTAGTTCCATCTTGCATTCATGTTTATTTCATTAATTATGTGATCTCAATAACACATCGATAATGATAAACAATGAAAATGGAAGAAAAAAAATAAAGAAAAAGTCATGATCATGTAATTTTCTAATGGTTAGTTTATCTGGTGGTTGATAAACTAACCATGCCCGATGGTAGAAACACCTTGAACCTTTTGGGTTCATATTTATATCTTTCCACCTATCCACCTCTATATCTCATGGGATTGGTTTTGTCTCGACTCAAGCTTGAACCGCCTACTCTATCTTGGGAGTTACATCTATTAGGTATGCTATTTTTAATTCACAAACATGTTAGGGGTAAATGGGGGATTGCATAAAAGAAACCATGGGCACGTCGGTCCAACATATAAATGAGGAGAGATGGATCCCAATCCAACAATTAATTTAATAAATAAATTAAAAGGAAACCAATAACATACAAAGCTCTTGGTCTAGCTCATTATCACCCACATTCATTCAATGAGTTATGTATATTATAAAACTAGTATTTGATTAATTAATCATTATTGTTTAAGATAAATCATGCTCGAATCAATTACATATCATTATAAATTAATAAATCCTTTTATCATAACCCATTATTTATAATTTCCATGAGATTATCATACATCATAATTTTGAAGAAATAAATTAATTTAATATTATCATTGTAATTAACATGTACCTTGGAGGAAACCTGATGAAATCTAGTTTATAAATACCCAATGAGTAGGAATGAACTTTACTCATACGTTAAATTAAACACACACACACACACACACACACACACACATATATATATATAACACCTATCATATGTTTTGCCCTATCTTTATGCCTACAGCATGGTACATGTCTCGAGGGTTTGTTTAATATAATAATAATTTTTAATAAATTTTTTTAATTTGAATGGTTACACAGTCGGTAGTTCCTCCTACACTGTGTGTACTATCATTCAATGTCCATATATCCGAAATAAGCTCCTGGGGATATGGTGTGTATATGAACTTCATAAATCCTCTAAGTACATGGAATGTTCAGTGGGACACCATGTAGTATCTACGTTACACGGTCTCCAGTTGGGAAAACCATGTACACGGTACATGGTCCAACCCTAACCTGAAGGGACTACACACCGTGTCTAGTGGGCCATATTGCATTTAATCCTGAAACCATGTGCCAGTTGATCCTGGTCAACACATGGAGTCTTGAAGACTTAGAAAAACTCCAATTACACATCATGGTTTTTTGAACCAGTCTTGATGCATTGAACCTTGATACACGGTGTGTGAATACAACTACATTCTATATATTCTTGTATGGTACATCGAGGAAGATTTCATACCTCCATATGAGATCCTCTATTTTATTTTAATAAAAAATAATAGAAAATATCATTTTTGTAAGGTGAACGGGAAACTGAAGAGGTGGAACATATCTCGAGATTCAGATTCGAAGAATGATTAAAATGAATTGAAAAAAATAAAATATTAACCTTAAATCATCAAAAAAGTTATTTAAATAATTATAAACTATGATCTAACCGCTTTTATGCCACTTGAAGGTTTTGGGCGCAGTGGAAGTGCGGTTGGGCCGACACCCAACATTAATTTTACAATGAACAATGATTATTATTGGATTAATATGATGATTAATGCTTGTCTCTATAGAATATAATCAATGATTTAGATAAATAATTAAGAGGCTTGAAACATTTAAATGGGATTTTGCACATCATTTTTATAATTAATTTAATTAATTTCATAAAGAAAGGAATAAATGGATCTTTGTTATTTTCTTAGTTGTTGATGTTGATCATCTATAATGACCAATCCGAATTATCTTGTGTGGTTACGAGGATCCAAACTAGAATCTCTATAGAGGTGATCCATATGTGCTCTGATGGCCCCCAATTGACACCACTCTTTCTCCGGGTGCTAGCGCGGCGAAGCGCGTGTCTTGTGTGGGTCATTTATTATTTCTTGCTCCTCTGCCTTGAAGAACTTCTCTCATTCTTGAGAGGGGCAGGAAGAGTATTCTAGAGAGAAATTTTGTATCTCAAGAGTTCTCAATTCACCAGGTGCTCAATTCGGTACATGTCAAAATAAATTTACATGTCTTTATAAAGACATGGGGCTACCGTTATAATATTTAATTGCATAACAACAATTAAATTCATTCATGACCTTATAAAACATCATGATTTTAAAAAAAAATACCACATCATTATTTATGGTGCACCAATATTCACAAAACAAAATTATAAATAAAAGTCCACATTACATAATAATAGTAGCATTATTATTATTTTATAATTTGTGATAACTAGTTAACTAATTATTTACTATCATGTAAAAAATTATTTTACTACCAGAAGAGCCTTGGTCTGCTCAAACTCCACTTATATTTATTAAACACCCGAATAAAAAAATAAAGAATATATTCTCGGAAATAAATATTTTATTTATAAACAACTAAATAAATATTTATTAAATGTTCAATAAAATAAATAAATATATTTTTCCCAAAATCCGGTAAAGAAATATTTATTTAATTAATGAAATAATTTTAACTTGAATCAAAGTACTCTATTGTCTGGAGAATAATATTTATTAATTAAATTCAAATAGAATTTAACTGAGACCACTAGAAACACTTAGTGTACATCCCTCTTGGATTCCTTATCATTGGCATTCAGCTGTCTTTCCTAAAATCCAAGAGTATTTTCTAGCAACAGGTCAAGGGACCCAAGTGAAAAACAAAATGTTACAACAAAATAATCCACATGAAAACTTTCACTATATAATATAATCCCTTTGTATCAATATCTCTTCATGTAGGATTCATGATAGTTTCATTAACCTTTGTGCATGATACATCTTTCTTTGACTAACTGAAATAAACTCGTTGTTACACCACGAACATGGAATTTTGTGTGACAGTTCTAATTAAATAAATGAGCCGAGATATCAACATCCATAAATGTAAGGGAAAATCCTTCCTCAACATATCCATTAATAACATGCCACTAATGACTCACCCAACTTACCCTACTTCCCGCCAACTGTCTGCATGATAGTTTTCATCATTAAATCGAAGTACGTGAGATGTGACCTCTATTAGTGATATTCTCAAAGTCTATGTATCATTGCACAAGCTCATAGATAGTAATATCTAATGACACCAAAACATGGATACATCTTACTGGGGGGGTCTGTTCTCCTAATCTCACACCTTGTAGATTACCAACTACGAACATCATGAGATTGTGTCTCATATTCTTACAAGTACTCGCACCTGATTTTCGGTATACTTTATGTCTCATTATAGTATGTCATCCAACCGTAGAACAATATTTAAGAATATTTTCATAGAACTTCAAGTTTCTCATCATAATGGGGAACTGCTATGAACTTTTCAATGTGACAAATACTCCAGGACATTATGACACTATAGTCATGAAGAAGAATGAATAATATGTAATAATATGTTAAATATTAAAATATATTAAATATTCATGTAATAAATGTACAGTCAATCAGTTCTAAGACACAAACTCTTACACTATCTTAGTAATATTATCCACAACAACCCATATATCATTGTTTCCTCTAGGTGTATTAGAAATTCCAGTGGCATTGTCCATTGGGATTTTTTCCCAATTCCTTTCTGGTATGGATTAGGGTTTCAACATCCCTTTAGAAATTTTCCTTTCATATTTCACTTTCTGACATACCTATAACATTGATGTATATTCAGTGATCTCCTTATTTAAATTGTCCGACCAATAGTTATCTTAGAGATATAAATCTTGGTTCTCCCTATGTGAATAGATAAGGTTGAGATATGAGATTCATTTGGAATTTATTTCTTTATATTTGAATTATATGGTACACGTAGTTGTGAACCAAATCTTATAACTCTGTCCTTATTGATCCTGAACTCGAGGGATTTCCCATTTCTGATAGCTTTCACCATTTTATATAATTTGACATCATTTCATTTAGAATCATTTATTTTCTCTTTGAGGGATTTTTGAATAGTCATTTAATAAAAGAATTTCGATGTTCCTTCCTTAGTGATTTTCATGTCTATAATTTAATGGTCTAACTTGATTAGATCCTTTTCAATACTCACAATTGAAAAATAAGTAGGATTCTTTCTACTTAGATCATATGAAACATTATTTTCTTTACCGAGATGTTAGTGGATTGAAAAGTCATAATATTTGATTATCTCTATCCTTATTCGATAACACATATTAAGATACTTCTCGATGAATATATAATTGAGGCTATTATGATTAATTTTTTTCAAAGTTGAGACATGGGATGGTTTCCCAACCCATATCACTACGGAATTTATTAAAAAAATAAAGAGTTACAAGGCAGTATCGAGGTGTAATGATGCTACACCAGAAAAAAAATGATAGTGGTTACATTGAGAAAGCAGAAAAAACACATAGTGATTTGAAATACAGGATCTATAGGTCATCAAGAAGGCCCATATTACATTCGTTTGAATTCAATAAGCTATAAGCCCTCACTAGCACAATGACTCCTCATCTATTCCATCAACCGTTGATCCAAACTAGCATTAAGTCTTTGATTTTTGTTCAACCCTTTTGTATAGGTAATTCACTACAACTAGACAATGCTTTCTTATTGAAGTCTAGGTCCAGAGCCAAACAAGAACCCTAGTCCTACACCTATTAGCATCCTTTTAGTGGCGTTTTTATTTTCTGGATCAATATAGACAGATATAAAACCCCAAACTGGTTCAATGAATGTTATCTTCTATCAAGAATGATCAGCACCAGATCCTTAAATTATTTTTAGGAAAATTAGCACTTCATTTCTAATCTTAGAATAGCCTTCAACACGGTCCTCGAATTGAGAATAACCGAGCATCACCAAACTTTTCAAACATCACCCATCACCCCCATAAGAGATGTCAAGCAACACACAACACATCATTCCCAAGGTATAGATTTGAAGTCAAAATCATGGATTTTTATGCTCATCTAACATCCTAATGAGAAAATGTTTTCTAATTTAAAATAATTTCTTAGCTGGAATGATACCATCTTGATTGTTTTTTAAAATGATTGCATCTTGTTCATCCATAGAGTCCAATCCGGCATCTCCCACATCTTCTTCATTTCAATATACATCTTTATATATTGGATTTTGTTTACCTTCATCGTTTTCGTCATCTGAATCTGAGGTTTCAATCTATTAACCTACCACAGTTGGGAGTGATGGAGTCTCCTTCCTCATGGTTTCCATATATCTTGTGACAATTGTACTTTCTAGGTGAGGATAGTCTCTAAGATTCCTTGTTTTTCAAGGATTTGGATTAATGAAGCTATCAACGTCTACCATTGGGTTTTTCCCTTTCCTAGAACTCGATTTTATGAAGCCTTCTTCAATTTGATTGGGTTGATCATCAACCTCTGGCAAGGATTCACTATAATCAAAGAGATCACCTTGCTCCTTGCCTCTTGATTCATGTGATTCTCGGTGATTCTCCTGCTCCTCCACCAAGGAAAGAGGGTCATTGCTACTTGTAGCATGAGGAAGAGAATCCTTAGAACCCAAAACATCTATAGAAAGGCATGCTGATTGAGAAGGATGTGTATTGGATACAAAAACCTCCTTGTTCACATCAAATTTCTGATCCCCAGTATAATAAGGGCGGTAAGCTACTTGAAAAACATTTCTTTATCAGTTCCTGGATTCAGCATACCTTTTTCAACCCAAGAAAATTTCTTAGGCTCAGTATGTGTGATCATGCAGTCACATTACATTTGTTCATGCCCATGATTTTGGCCAGAATGACACTAATCAGGTACTATTTCATAAAAAATATCTTGAAGGAAACCAGAATCACCATTCCGAATCAATATTTTGGAAGGAAGATTTTCATAGACATCTATTTCAACCGAGATTCCAGCAACTGATGGTCTTTCAAGATTCCATGTCACCAAATCCAACTTTAAAGGGTTTACAATAAGCATGGAAATTGGAACACTGCTTCATATTTAAACAAGTGGAGTGGTAGCCCAGGGAAGCTGATCCATATCGGGACAATGGGAGGTTCAGAACAGGGATTCAAATTCGGTGTCCATTTGAGAACTCTCATAGAAGAGCCCCAAAAAGACCATGATCTCCTCACCCAAATCTTATAATAGTCACTCTCTGAGAAAAGTAAAAAAATCTATGTATTCAAAAGCCTGTGGTAAAAACCTGAAAATTCAATGATTTCAAGAGTATTTCTTAATAGTTTCAAAGACAATATGCGGTGAGAATATTTTCCAATAGGAACGAATCGTAAATCCTAAGCAAGAAGGGTTACCTCATTTGAGGAGAAAGATATCACCAACTGACCATGATGACGAAAGTGTTTTGGGTTAATAAGAATATCAGGCACTGCGATAGCATTAGCTCCAGAATCGATGTTATCTGACCTTCCAGCATCCACATCTGCGAAGGTTCTCAATGCTGGAGTCATGTTTCTCGTTAGAGTGGTGTTTCTCTCTAGGGTAGGTTTTTTTTTGCCTCAGTTTCCATCATCATCACTCAATTGAGGCTATTATTATTACTATATATCTCACAATTCTCTACATTGATATATTTCTGCTAGATTTTCAATGCAAATATCAGAGCTTCTAACTCCATATCATGTATAGGATATTTTTTAGATTGAATTTTCTACTACCTTGAGCCGTAGTCTATTACACTATCATTTTTAAATAGTATATGGACAAATAACTTCATTGAAGTATCATTGTACAGCAAAAATAGTTACCCACTTTTTGAAAATTTTATGTATTATTTCACTAATAAGCCACTTTTTTAACTACTTGAAGTAGTCTTCACATTCACTTGTCTAGACAAGCTTCACTCCCTTATGAGTTATCAAGGTTTTGGGTTTGAAAATCATGATAAATTCATCAATGATCTTTGGTAATACCAATCTCGACTAAGGAAACTACATATCTATGTTATAGAAGTTGAACATGTCCACTCTTCAATCCCTTTGTCTTAGAAGGGTCCATAGATACTCCCTTTCAATTGATTTCATGCCCTATGTATGATACTTACTCCATCTATAACTCGCATTTACTATAATTTTCATAATGCTTCTACCTTTGAAATTTATTCTGCATAGAATTCAATTTCTCTTCATGCTCCTCTATTCTTTTGGAGTATATCAGAACATCACTGATAAATACTACCACAAATCTGTCATGGTAATCTCCATAGACACTATTCATTATGTTCATGAAAATTGATGTAGCATTATTGTGTCTTAAGGGAATAAATATGAACTCATATTTTAAATAACTTATTTGAAATGATGCCTTGGGAATATCCTCATTCCTCACCATCAATTGGTGATATCCCAACCGAAGGTCCACCTTTGATAAAAAATATTCCCACATAGTTGATCAAAGATGTAATCTATATATTGAAATGGATACTTTTTATTTATCCTGATTTTATTGATCTCATTATAATTTATGAAGAGGAACATTGATCGATAATTCTTCTAGGAAAAGAGTACCGGAGCACCCCACAATGAACCACTCAGATGTATAAAATATTTTTCCAGATTCTCCTGTAATTTCTTCTTCAGTTCCTCTAGATCAAAGGAGGAACACTTATAAGGTGTCTTTGACATAGTTATAGATCCAAGAATATGATCAATTTGAGAAGTAAATCTCTCAGTCTGGGGGAAGGCCAAAAAATTCTTTAGGGAACACATCTGTTTAGTCCCTCACAATTGGTATGTTTTCACGCATGATTATCTCATTTGTCTTAACAATTTGTTCTATATATTTTTTTCCCATAAGGAAGTAATATCAGATATTAGACAATGATTCTAAAGTATTTTCATCCCCCTCCTTACATGTTTACATAATTTTAGGATGATTTAGGATGTGAAGAGTGATCTCCCTTTCCTGATAGTTGACGTTGGATTTGGATAAAGATATCCAATCCAAGCACAATATAGAATCAAACTCCACCAAAGTATGTAATATGAGATTTTCTAGGAGGTTCATCCCAAAAAAAAATGTGGAGTTACAAAATTTTGATATAATAATTTCCCCATTTTATGTTCTCATAGATAACTCAACCTCAATTTTTTTAAGTGGTGTTTCAATTGTTCTAATAATCATACAAAATATAAAAGAATGTGTAGAACCATAATCAAAAAGCCTATTCTCCATTAATGAATGAATAACTAGAATAATATCCACCACATCATTTTTGGGAACCACCTCAGAAATAATGATATAATATGCCCTTCATTGATTTCATGGAGGTTTTTGTTGTTGATTCCCTTAAAAACCCTTATCATGGGGAAATGGTTCACATAATTCCCATGTTCCTTACTAACGAAACATCGCACTACAAGCTGATTATTGATTTGAACCATCCTACATTCTTCGACATTTTTAGGATTCTTTTTATCCCTTATGAAATTAATATCCAGATTCCCCATTCATTCAAAATTGAAGCAATTTTTTTACTTTACATAGTTCCTAGGATGCTACATCAATCAATTTTTACATGTGGGCTGTGGGGTTTTCATTCCATCATGCAATTTATCCATTTACCCTACCATATTAAACATCATTTTCCATTTTTTTTCTCGGGACCATGAGACCACTGAGAGTATCCAATCTCCCTTTAATCCTTAAGGGAACAAAAAATAATCTCCTCTTGTAAATCAAAGTCTTGGATCCAAAACTATTTCCATTGAATCAAAATTTTTCCTCTAATGAAGTGATCCACCTTGCTACTGATGTTGAAGACAAAGTTGTACGTGTATCATTAAAGATTTGTAGGTTTTTCCTTGAATTATCTAATAGAATCTTCTTCAATTTACTTTGGTCCAAGGAATTCAGTCTCCCTCCTATGATGAAGGGTTTAGGAAAATATTTATGAAAAAATATTTTCCTAGAATCATCATGTTCAATGGAATCAATATCATCGTTGGATATTGCTTTCTTGATTAGTTTCCACCACTAATCCTCTTCCCCATAAAATGATATACTTCCATCACAAAATTCTCTCCTTCTGAGAACTATAGAATATAGAATATCTTCTCAAGGGAGTTAATCCATTGTTCTACGAGAAGGGGAAAAATATACACTATACATGGTAGGACTTTTTTATATGAATGATGTAGCCACCACTTTACCTTTTTTAAAGATAAAGATGGAGTTCCACATGATTAAATTATTTACTCAAAATTTAATTAAGTTGAGCATGTATTTTCAAGAATTTTTTAGCACATGTACCGATCATATTTGGAATGTCACTAGTTAAATCATCAAATTTCATATCACATTTGTTTTTTACGTTGGTTCGTATATTTCCATCAATTTACTATGAAATATATTGTAAAATTATGGGTATTGAATAATTATCTAATGAGACTATAAAAGAAAATCTGAAGATATAAGGATAAGCGTTCAAGTGGAAAGCATATTATAACTTCTGATTCCCTATGTTTCTATATAGGATATCCATGATGGTAGAATTATCCATAGGGTTCTTACTAAAGTTCTTTGGTCATAATATCAAAAAATGACTAGACCACGTTTTGATACCATCTATAATGGTCATATACTTTTACAAATATTATTACATGATTTTAACCATCGAATACCACCAAGGATCATAATATTTTGTGTCATTGGAATATTAGGTACATAAAAATGAAAAAAATGATATAGAATAAAAATTATTTATTTTAATCATCAATAAAGATATCATAACATCCATTTAACTCTTAAATATTCATTGGATAACCTATGGAATACACAAACAAAAGAGATGAGTTCAAAATCCATGTAAGGTAATAAGCATTGAGATAAAGTATAGCAGATGGGTAAGAAGGAATAATATGATGACATAAAAGTTATCGAACATGAATAAACATAAGGAATATTAACATTTATAAAAATGGAATATATATTCATTTCATTATATAAATGTGGAAAAAACATAAAACATGACATTGTAATGAGTTAAGGAATATTTCACATGGTGGATCATGAGTCAAGACTATCCACCAAGATCGTTGCTCATGGATCATGATTCAATACTAACCCCCAAGACCATTTCACATGACATAACAGAAGACTAAACATTAACCAATTCATTAGAGAACTATCCAAGTTCACCCATCATAATATGTTCCTGAATATGTGTTCTATATGAAAATTAAATACAAGGGTTATCCATGGAAGGAAATGTGTATCGTAATCATGTCCTAAAGAATAATAAATGAGTGTATTATAAACATTTCTTAGAATGACTGGATTTAAATAATACATGAAATTAAGATGGTAAAATGAAAGTAGGACATGAAAATTGATGTCAAACAGAAGTGAAAACATGTAAAAATAGTATTTATGAAACTTTAGAAATAAAAAATTTAGTGTAGTTTAAGGAAAATATTAAAGAGTATTTAAATCAAAAAAGGAACAATGTATTATATATAACCAGAAATGAACCAAGTTATACTTTCATTATTAAATGATTGATTTTATATAAATAATTTTTTATTAAAATAAATTATGGACAATACATGAAAATGGGTATGAAATTGGGAAGTTCACATTAATCAGGAAATCTTATCGAGAAGAATTGAGAAATGAAACTTATAAAACATGCATCTCACCCTAAAATAATGAATAATTGATCTATAAATTTTTTGGGAACATATACATATAATTTATTTGTAAATAAGAAGAATTAAGAGTTAAGATAGTTTAAAGAGGGAGAAAGGACAACCTGGAGAAAAAATGAGGGTTTGGAGATAATCCATTGCCTTATGTATGAAAGTGTTTTACAATTGATATTAATGTCATGTTAACTAAAATAAAATTATTTTGGAACCTTTTATTTACATATTGTTTTGGTATAATTTTATTATGATCATTTATCACATTTTTGATGGGTAATAAGATACAATTTTATTGTTCAGGAGCATTCATTTCATTGGTTATCATGACCAGTTCACTTGTATTAGTGTATGAAAGATCATGTAAAATGGGAATAGTTGTCTAGAATTAAAATTTCATGTTATTAATGAACATATTTTATATTAAATTGTTATTTATAACATAAAACAATAATGAAAATTGTTGAGATTTTTTTTAGCTTTCAATCCTCACAAACAAGTTTTTTTTACTTAACATTATGTACATATGTTAGTTCCACAACATGACTTGGGATTTAATACATATATTATTATCTTTTTTAGTCATAAACATTATTTTTTTACTATCATTGTAGGTGTTAAATAAAAATTAATATACAATGTCCACGATGTCAGTAAATTGACACATCAAAGATGATGTTTTCATTTACAGATTGAGAGAGAGAGAGAGATAGAGGAAAGAATTTGATGATGGAAACTCCATTAACACGATAGAGTTAAAGATTTTAAATGATACATAATTTATCATTCCACTTTGAAAATGGTTTGAGGAAGATACAATAAATGATAATAACTTTAATAGAAATTAATGAAGATGAAAGAGGGTTTTACCTCATGAACTTCATCTCCTTGAGAACCTGCTTAGGGAAAAGGTTTTGGTATTTTGTTGAGATCCAAGTCCCCTAAAATTTTTGGGGGAGGTTTGGGAGAGGATTGTGAAGAAAATTCATGTGTTTAAAGGTATATGAGGTGTGAGGGGAAGTGGTGGTGAGTGGTGGTATTTATAGTGGAGTAGAGGGGGTTTTTTATTATTCTATTCATTATTTTGTTTAATTTTATTAAGAGAATAAATAGTGTTTATTATAGTGACTAAATACATAACTAGTTGATGTGAGTTCTAAATAATGCTTCTTAAAGTAGTAATTTATCATCCATTCCTCAATTATTCATGTGTTTATCTTTTATCAAAAAATATTGTATTACACTATTCACAAAAAATCATTTATTTTAGAAAAATCCCAAAAAAATAACCATAATCAAATTTCAACATATAAAATTAAAAACTGGGATCCATTTTATGAAAATAATTTTTAATTATGTGAAATATACTTTATAAATAAAATGATCATTTATTCAAAAAATACATATTTTAAAATTATAACTGATTTTATAACATTTCGAACAATTAATTAACATGTCAATAAATTCTCTTATACTAATAATACAACAAGATAATAATTCATGAATCTATTTTATGATAATAATTTTTTTAAAATCATAATGTTAAAATTTTATATAAAAATCTATGTTAAAAACAATCAATTCTTAATTTAACGTTTTTAAAACATTTATTTACTTATACTATGATAAAATTATATCATTTTTTTATTAATAAGATTCTTATGTTTTATATATAAAATTTTTGGTGAGTTTACTATTAGATTAGTCATATTACTCTTCATAAGGGTCATGATACTTATCTAAATTTCAATTTACTATCCCATCGGTATATGTTACTTAATTTTAAAAATTTGGACTTATTCAATTAATTCATCAGTTATAACATTTGTTTTGAGTTCTATAAGTTATTTCATGTGATTTATACTATATGGTATAATTATAAGATGGGAATTTACATTGATATAATTCTGGTTCATTACATCCACATCCCACTCCTTCCTTTGATGTTAATTTGATCTAGTTAGTGGTTAGGGAGGAGCTTTGTGCAGTTTGAAGAGATGTCCATGATATCCGTTAAGAATGGTTGATGATGATTATGCATAATAGTGACAATTTTTATATGATGGCCTGGGATTTCCTCAATAAAGTCAATGTAGATAAGGAGAATATTGAAATGTAAATAAATTATTAATTTTCAAGGGTCTGCACTAAGCATGAGCTCAACTCCCACTTTATGTTCTTTGCAAAGAACCTATGGATGCCTCGAGTTAATTAATATTTCAAGGAAAATGTTAATCAGATACAAGTGATTCCCCTGGTGCTCATGCTATTTATGAAGGAGAAAAAGAAAATTTTAAGTTCCATGGAAGGAGTATGAAATATTATCATCAACTTTATCAATCTGACGAAGCCTTTTCGTCATTTTTCTAGCACCATAGTAGTGTCTCTTGATTCTATTCCTTTGATTGGACATATCAATCATCCAACTAATACTCCAGAGATGTTCAATGAAGCTTTTACCCAATATCCACATGCACCATTAATTGCTCGGTTCCAACATTTCCTTTTGACACCTATTATGTTTTCCCACTATCTCAAACTTATTATTATTATATAGTATCCTTCTAAACCCAATGTCCCTAAAAATTCCACTCCAATTGCCTCATATTTTTCCACTATGCTCTATGCCTCTAAAAAGGGTATGAAAAGGAACATATTGTTCCCACTACTCAAGATGATAAGCATTGAGATTAGAATTTATGTCTTTGATAGGGATTTTTTTATTACTTTTGGTTTTTTATATTTTTGAATGTACTTCAATTCCTTTTTTACCTTAATGTAATTTAACTCCTCATATCACTTTTGTCTATTTGAATTTACTATTTTATCACTTTTTTATAATCCCAAAAGTGAAATAATGAATACTACATTTATTTACAATTTTTATAGTGATTTTATCCTTTGATACCATCATTAAATTTTTTTCTTGAGACCATACATTTAATTATTTTGAAATTTAATTTATTCCATTTATATAATATTAATTAGTTATGTGTATTTACATTTATGGTTTTGTTATTTTCTCATATCATCCTTTTTAAATTTAATATATTTGATACCATTTTGGTTATATTATTTTCGGTTTTAAAAGTTTTATCATTTATGATCAAAACATCACTATAGATTTTTTTGTTTCAAGCTGATATATTTTAAACCAAATATTATTATATATATGGTTTATAAAATTTCATTAATTTTAATCATAAAAATGGGTAGACTGTTGGAAAAATTTCTTATGGTCACAAAACCATGTTTTCTATTTTTTAAAAAGTTTTATTTTTTAGGATAGAATTTTATTATATAAGTAGGTTTATTGAGAATTTGGATATATATATAGAAAAGACTCACCATTGAATATGAGCCACCACCAAGAAAAGACTCACTATTAAATATGAGTCACCACCAAGAGTGAATCACCACTGGAAAAGAGTTGTCGACAGAGTGAAGTCACTACCAGACCTGACATACCATCAAATGACTTACCGATAGCCTAACTCACCATTGGCATGACTCGCCACCAGAAATGAGTCACCACTAGAATGACTCACCATCATTATTCTAGAATACTTAAATTAAATAATTATAAATGATATAATATCTAATTTAATGGTGAAGATTATTTTAATGGTTTTTCACAAACTATTTCCATGAAGATTAAAGATTAGGCTAGAGATAAATACGAGGATGCAGGATATCCAGATGATTTTTCATTGATTGGTCCCTCCATTTTTCAGCTCTATATATTCAATGAAGTATCCCTCTTGCAGTATGGCATTGATGTTGGCATTGTCAAAAATCATGATAAAATTTTCTTCTTACTAAGATCCATACATAAAGTGTTGCTACCTAAAATAGAATGTGGAAGTGCGGAGAAAATAGAACATTTATTACCCTCAATACACACAGGAAAAAATGGACTGTGATGCATTGTTTTGTTGTGATTTCATAAATAAAACTCTATATCATGTTCATGACACATCTGACGAGTTTCTAGCTTCATTTAACATCAGACATATCTAATTGATCATTTTTACATATTTATACGTTCTATTTCTATTTATTTCATTTACATTTTGAGTAGTTTGTGGTTTACCCTGTTTGTTGAAAGCACAATGTCTCTTGTACTATAACTGAAAGATACATGATATCTTAATAACTCTCTTTATATTTGTTTACCCATTGTGTTTTGAAAGAGGTCCTTATGTGGCCTGTGTTTTTTTATTTTCTTGGTCATTGTGGAAGAGGTACATGTGTTTCATGGATATACGTTTAGATATTATATATACCAAATCTAGGTTTTGGGACAAGATTATTTAATATAATATTCTTTGCAGCTATTGATTGATAAGTTGAGGGGATTGGGTCTCGACTTGAGACTGAACCCCTTGATTTAACTCCACTTTGTGTTTTGTTTTTTTTATTCAAGGAATTAAACTAGTTTATTTAACTTAAAAAACAACCAGTTCGATTGTTAATCTTAACTTCTGTTTATATAAGATTTTTATTTAGTAAATTTGTTTCTAAAGTTAAAATGGTTTTCATATTATTTTAACTGAGACTTTATAACTCTTCTATAAAGAATTTAAAATATTAGAACATATATCAACATATTCTTTTGAATAACTAATTTTATTTTAATTAAACTGGGGAATTTTATGAAGAATTGTTTTAACAGAAATATTTTTGTGCACTCAATTCACCCAACCCCTTTTGAGATACACACCATGATGATCATATTCCATTTTGACTTATCAACTCTCCCATTTGAATCATATATAAACTTAATTATGTCATTATACATTATCATGATTATTTTTTGGAATTATTCACAAACGATATTATAATATATTCCATTATTAAGAGAGATCATGAAGATCATTTAAATATTGTGTTAAAGATCATAGAAAAGAGGATGTTTTATTAAAAAATTATAAAATGTTATTTTTGGATCTAAAAAGTATCATTCATAGATGAAATATTTACATGGGAGGGTATATCAGTGGATCCCTCAAAGATAGATGTTATTGACCATTGTCCATGACTAACCATGGTAACTAAAATACATTTTCTTCTTAGGTTGGATGATTATTATTGATATATTGTTATAATTTATCACACATAAAATATCTGATAACAATGTTTAGATGGAAAAGAGAACTGTTTTTTGGATAGATGAATGTGATTTTTTTTTAGAAAACTAAAGAGGAAGATGATCAGTGTACTTATGGCCAAACTACACTATAGTGGATAATGATTTGTGTTTTATTGTGGTTCATCAAATAAGGGGCTCCAATATATTCTCAAATAGAATGAAATTGTAGTATCTTTTGTCTCATTACAATTTATGGGTCGTGTAAAAAATTTCTAGTCACATAATTTTGGAATATGAACAGGTAATATTTACATTGAAGATATAGAAGAATTATTTTTATGGTGAAAGTGTGACATATATACTGATCATAAAATATTAAAGCATATAGACACGCAAAAATAGTTGAATATTAAGCATATAATATATTTAAAATTGAATAAATACTATAACTACCCAATACATTACCCCCATTGAAAGGAAATAAGGTAGTTAGTTGACTAAGTTGGAATGACCATAATAATTTTTCAATGATGACGATTCAAATACATCTAATACTTTTGGATTTACATGGGATGTATAATAGCCCATAAAAAACACTCTATGAATTGATATTGATATTGTATGCATTACATTTCCAAATTTGATGTTGATAATTGTTTATTTATTTTTCTTCCAAACCATTCAACATCAAAAGGAAAAAAAGGATCGCTTACATCCATGATGACCTTTAAGGTTTATAGTTATAGATAATTATGACAAATACCTATGTAAAGAATTCACATAAATTTAAATGAGAATATCTCCCACTTCACCCATCTTTCCTTTTTCACATTAGGACATCATTAGTATCCTTATAAAATCCCTTTTAGAAATAAATTTGTCAACAATATTATTTATAACCTAGAAAACAGGGAATCCAAGAAGGGGGAGCTCAAATGCTCAATAAAAGAAAATCTATGATTTTAAAATGGATGTCATTAGTGGGAATAAAAAAGATAAAAAGGATATGATTAGGTAATCAAAGTAAAAAAGAGTATAATAGAAGAATATTTATACCAGTGAATACCAAGATCATCCAACATTAAAGCATGGAATAAGGCTTTAACAGTGGAAATATTGATAAGAATGGATAATCATGAACCATGTGATATCAATCTTGATCAAATTAAAAATAATAACCGCATAGAAAGCAGAGATAGAACATATTGGAATCCTTGAACATCATCCCATGGAACCCATATAGAAAAAATTACAATTGGAATAACCATAAATCTAAATTAAAAGATAATTCTTGATAGAACACATCATTACCCAATGAATTGGAGTATCATCTGGGCACACCCATCATTTAAGCTATAACAGGCTCACATGGAGCTATCTGGGCCAACTCATTATATAATCTATAATGGGATCTCCCAACTTTATCTAGGTATCCCATCATATAGTATCTAACTCTCTCACCTGATGATATCTGGACCTCCCTAGTGTATATATATTGTCTCATTACCACTATATGACTAATGTAAGTAAAACATCCATTTCATCACAAAACTAAAAACACAATCATTATTCATTCATAACCTAATTAACACATCGAAAGAAATTTATTTCTTGTCAATTAATTTGAAACACAATAAACCCATATAAGATAAATGGGTTTTATAACAATATCATTTAAACATGGTTATGAAAATAAAAATAATTAGGTTCCAAAACAATATCACTAAAACAATCATAATCCATCTAGAGTAATAATGACGAATGTATGATTACAAAATATCCCCACTAGATAACAATTAGTCTAATTTTTTGTTGAAATTTATAAATATAAATATAATTTAAATATCATTAATAACCTTCTAGAGGAAAATATCATTTTTCTAAATCACTTTTATAAACATAAACCATTTTGAAAATACTTTTCCTTTTAAAGAACTTTTAAAAACTAAATGTTTACAGAATATTACATAAATGGATTCTTTTAAAAAAAATTACACATTAAAAGGAGGATTCTATGAAATTATGGACATGTTGGTGGGTAATTCTACCCATGCCATAAAGAATATTCCTTTTTCAAAAAAAATGTTAGATATGTTCTTTGTTTGGAAAGTGAAAAGATGAATATTTTATAAATATTTTTTAAAAAAATGAAAAAATGGGTAAATATTTCCTCAATAAATCATTTTGAAATGATAATTTTTTTTAGAAAATAGGTATTTTAATGAAATAATATTTCTAACCAAAGAGATAAATGAATTCATATTTTATTACAAACACTCTATGAAAAAATTTAAGTACCAAATAGGGTATAAATTGTACAATTAATTTAAAATATCATGAATCATGATAGGAGAATATATTTCATGAGAATTTTAAAATTTCAATATTGGATACTCGATCACACACAATCCTGAAAAATTATGATATATGAACAAAAGACTCCTTCCAATTTTTTAATATTTAATCATAATCCACATAAAACAATAGCATTAAATGAAACATATAATATCATGAAAATAATTAGGTTCATGATATAACATGTAATAGGGGTAGTATATAAATATAATAAAATAATATATTTTTTTTAACATTACTAAAATCTCAAAGAATTCAAATTGAGACAAGAATCCCCAACCTCTTTAGTAATCTTGAAACAATAAACCCCTAGAAAGATAGATCATAAAATGGAAATTAAAATCCACATAAATTTATGTATAATATTTATATAATAAATTCAACTATATTAGATACAACCAAAAGAAATTAATTTTGATAATATGTTATATATATCATAGAAATAAATGTGTGATGAGAAATCCCTAACCTTAATTTTGATTCGCCACGCGTGTTCTTTATCTACCTATTCATCGGGTAACTCCTTTTGTTTTGAACCAAAGTTATAACATGGTTTTATTTATTCACAAAATAACTATCCTTGGCTGAGATAAGTTAATGTTGGAAGTAATTTGGGTAGGTATTGGGTGTACCAAATAGGTTTTAAATTTTAAATAGAAGAGGAGAGGTGGTTGCCTTTTATAAGTGAGGTGATTGGCACACATGTAATTTTTTTGAAAGAGTGAATTCCACCATCATTTTTTTCATGAAACCATAAAAAATAATTATAAATTATTGATCATAGATGTTATATGGTAGAAATGATTTCAAATAAAAATACATGTTTCTAGCACATTTTCTCATTATGTTTAATGTTTAATCCCTTAGAAATCACATTTTTACCTCAATCACTGTGATAAATTGTAACTTATATCCATAATAATTATAGTGAAGATTATATTTCTCCTTATTATAAATTATAAATTATTATTATTCCAAATATAGAATCCATTTTTAAATTTTTATTAACAAATTCTAAAATTTTAAATTTATATTAATCTCAGAGATGTTCCGAGACAGTAGGTTTTTAAGACTAGTGTTTTTTTTTGAAATACATGATTTTAGAATAACTCTATGTATAAGAATAATAATAATTATATGAAAATAAATAAAATTTAATGATATATAATCTATATTTTTTCATTTAAAAAACTCCATATTATGGATTATTTTAATTAATGAAAATGGAGAAACAATATGCATTTTAAAATAGTTTTTAGAAAAAAAAATTTATAAACCCAAAACAAATATATACTAAAAACCTATATAAATTTAAATATTAGTAATAAATTATAATAAAAAATATTAAATAATAAATAGTGTAACTGAAAAAATATTCAAAACATATTGGGACATTTAAATTATTTAATTTACTGAAAAAAATCATGTTACAAAAATTAGTATATTTCACTATTCATTAAAAAATAAATTTTTTCTAAAAAATCCAAAAAATTCACAAAAGATAAATTTTGATATTAGGATTCCAAAAATTAATTCCATTTTATCAAGTAAATTTTATAAAAAAATATTATTTTTTCATTAAAAGCAATAAAACTCATTTTTGAAAAATATTTTTCGATGAATAAAATCACATTACTTAAAAATGATTGAATATTTTCTAAACCTTTACCAATAATTTATATTACATAATATATTTAAATATATATATATTTATTTCATAAATTAGTTTATATATTCATACTATCCAATTTATTATCTAGGTTATAATGCTAATATATTTCTTGGGTCTCTTAACTTAGGTGTTGTGTGTTGAATATGCTATCCAACATGA
Organism: Viscum album; assembly: GCA_963277665.1. Taxonomy (NCBI): domain Eukaryota; kingdom Viridiplantae; phylum Streptophyta; class Magnoliopsida; order Santalales; family Viscaceae; genus Viscum; species Viscum album. The sequence continues at coordinate 399,632,180 of OY728131.1, read as the reverse complement.
AATTTTTAGAGTTTCTCATAATGCATTATAAACTAAGTGTTTTTTGTAATGAAAGATAAAATAATTTTTTTTGTCCTTTATGATAACAAATTTTATTCTTTTAAAATCATAGTTTGGTATATTCTCCCCCCTTTAATAAATTGCATCCTCGCAATTTTATCTTTATCTTTGTAATCAATGATCGCAATTTTGAAAATAATTTTTTTAAACCCACATTGAAAAATGGTTAATAAAACATCCCGTTGTCAATAATGAATGGGAAGTAAATAAGTAATATAGAATAACACATAACGTGGTTTCCAAAAAGGAGAATATATATGGAAATGGAGGAAGGGTACACATAATTTTAAAGAGTCAGTGAGTTCATTGATGAAAAGAAAGTGAGATATAAATGGAATGTTAAGTGACTCAAAACCATAAAACTGTGATGACTGAAAAGACCCTCAGTGCATCCAAATATAAGGTACAGGGAAAATAATTTTCTTTCAAGATCATTTTCAGTGATTCACATAACTCTCTCACCATCTATACCGAAAACATAGTGAAGTATACTTACCCTTCAAGTATAATTTAATATATTACCTGATTTGTACTAGAATCTAATATTTTTCTCTGAAATATGTGTATTAAAGATTAATTTCCACACCCAAATCTCTAAAATCAATGTCTAAAGACCATATAACTATAAATGTTATAACCAAGATATTCCCCATTTCTTTAGATAATTACCAAATACAATATGGTTAGCACATGGTAAGATAACATCCAATCTGGACAAACCATCATATGTAGCATTAAATATTCAAAATCCAATGGTAATACCGAATGTTGAAAATAAATAATTCCATAAATATAAATCTTTAAAATTTCTCAAACATTTACTTACTATGTTTTGAACTGAATGATTATAATAATTTGGTCAAACATTCATCGGAGATAAATCAATAATTATCCCTAAAATACAATTACATTTTTTTCCTAAAATAACATAATCTTTACCTATATAAAATTTTCTTACTATGTAGAATACCATTTTGTATAGTGGTAGGTTTGAATCCCTTATCATCCTTCTATCATGGTTAAAAGACCCACCACCGTACCGAATACAACAGGTTATCACCCATTATATGGTTTTACTTTTTATATAAACATGAAAAGTAATTCCCCCTTAAATAACACATCAATTTTATCCTATAGGATAAAAATACCTCATCTTAATAAAATGTCTCCAAAAATTTCATTACCCTAATAACATTTACAACATTAAATACTCAAATGAGGTTTCTAATGCTTCGAACATATGATCGGCATTAATCTTATAGTCTTATGATGGTAACAATACCTCTTAAAATAAACTCACACAAAAACATCTTAATATCTGAAGTTCTCTAAACATTTCATTTTATACAATCTATAACAACCAAGAACCTGCACTCTAGGATTTTGTGTTGTAATAGTAAAATTTACATTTTTATCTTTTATATTGATAGTTGTGACTCAATGTTTTCCATATAAACCATACAACATATAAAGGAAAAATTGGATCACTTAAATCGTTGATGTCATTTTAGGTTAATAGTTTTAGATATTTAGTAAAAACTTCTACATAAAGAATTAATATGACATTAAATGATAATTTATCCAAAATTACCCAACTTATAATTTTAAAATTAATTCATCATAATCAATATGAAATCCATTCTAGGAATAACTCATTAAGCCTTATTATTTATTGCCTATGAAAAAGGAATCATAAAAAGGATGATCTCAAATTCCCAGTAAATGAAATATAATAATTAAAAATTAACTTCATGAGTGAGCATAAGAATAGAATAGGGACATAAAAACATAATAAAAGTTCACAAGTATAAAATAATAATGTTCATACCCATCAATATATGGATCATTAAACATGAAAACATTTCATAAGGATTTAACAAATGATGTATTCATAAGAATCCATCATCATGGGTCATGGGATATCAATATTGATCAAATGAATCATCATAATCCCATATAAATCAAATTTAAAATATATAGGTATCATAGAACCCTTACATAACCCAAACAATTGGAATTACAAAATGGTTGATCTCTAATATAATACTATCGAGAACATAAGCATTAACCGTTGAATTGGAGTTATATCTGGGTGCTCCCATCATTTAATCTATAACAGGATCACCTGATGCTATCAGGGCCACCCCATCGTATAAGTTGTAATAGTCTCACCTAACGCTATTTGGGGAACCCCATTGTATTAGCAACACCTGCTCTCCCAATTATATCTTGTCCACCCTATCTTATAAGTAACATCTAAGAACCAAAACATGAATAAAGTACATTGAACTATTATATCAGTATAAAACTACTTAATACAATCATAATTCTTTTATAACCTAATTATACCCTGGAAGATTAATGGGTTTCATGTAAATATATTTGAAATATGATTAAACCATATAATAGAAATGGGTTTCATAATAATCTCATTGAAACTTGGTTAACCCATGTAAAAGAAATTCTTTCTATAAAAATATCATTGAAACAATATAAATCCTTCCAAAGAAAGAATGAGGGTGGTTTCATTACAAAATTTCATCATTATAAAATAAATACAATTATTATTATTTATGTTTTGAATGGAAATACAATTAAAATGTCACATAAAACCTTCTTGAGGAAAATATCTAGTTCATTTTGAAAATCACTTTTTAAAACATAAAACATTTTGAAAACCCTTTATTTGTAAACCATACTTTAAAAAAATCATGGATATTAAAAAATGATTTATCGAATTTTTTTAATCTTTCAAAAGAAAAATGAATGAAATAGTAGTCATATTGGTGGTAAATTCATTACTTATCATAAAGAATTTTTTTTCATCTTAAAAATCTTAGAAAAGTTCCTTATCCGGAAAGAGAAAAGAATATTCCTTTGAAAACATTTTATAATAAAAAATGGGTAAAATTTTATTTAATAAATTATTTTTAATGGTTCAAAAGATATAATTTTTTTAGAAAACATAGTTTTTGAATAAAATAATTTTCTTACCAAAGAGAGATATGAATTTAGATTTTCATAAAGACATATTCTATAACATTTTATGAAAAAATAATGGAAATAGAAAAATTACTTGAAAATATCATGAATAAAGAGAGGATAAGATAATTTTAGAATTATAATATTTCAACACTGGATACTTAATCATATTCAATCCTGGTAATTGATCATAATCTTACTAAGGACTCTTACAACTTTTGTAACATTAAATCGTAATCCTTATTAAAGAGTAACATTAAATGGAACATATAATATCATGAAATTAATAAGATTCATCAAACACTATGAAAAAGTTGAAGTAGATGCACCTCATAAAATTATATAGTTGTATAACATAACAAACATCTCCAGGAAGACAAATTGAGACAAAAATGCCTTACAGGTTTTGTAACTTTGAAGTTTTAAACACCATGAATGATATATCCTCAAATGGAAATATAAATAACAATAATTTTGATTATAATAATCGTAAAAAACTATTAATGGGAATTATATACACCACAAAAAATAATTGGTGAATATGGAAAATATACCACAGAAATAAAAGTGAAACAATAAATCCCTTACCTTGAGTTTGATACATCATGCTAGTTTTTATCTTCTACTTCTTTAGGTAACTCCTTTTTGTTTTCACAAAAGGCCTTACTTGGTTTGATTTCAGCACAAACTAAGGCATCTATGGTGATTTGAGAGAATTTTGGAAGTTATTATTGTAGTGTCTGGAAAATACATAGAGGTTTAAAAGTGTAATGTGTGGAGGAGAGATAGTGGTCTTTTTTAAGTGAGGTGAGTGTCACACTTGTAATTTTATTTTTGTAATAATTATTTACACCAACATTATTTTATGTAACTAGACCCGATAAAGGTCTAATATATATTACAGAAGTTATATGGTCTATATAATGATATATAACGGGTTTTTTACAATTATTGAGGTCATTTTACCCTTTTTCCTCAAATATCAATCACTCTATAAAGTAATTTTTACCTTAATAGTTGTGATTAATTTTTATAATTTTCAAATATCTTTTTGTTCAAAAATTATGATAGACTTGGTAAAAATTATAAAATATTATGATTCCAAATATGGAATCCATTTTTCCAAATTAAATTTATTTAAGTGGAATAAATTAAAATAATATTACTCTCTTAAACGCGGCAAGACAGTGGGTTTTTAAGATATGTATGTTTTTAGAAAATGATTATTTAATATTAACACAATGAATAATAATAAAAATTGAATGGGACTCAATTAATATTTATAGATATATAATTTAAATATTTATCTTAAAAATTTACCAATTAATTTTTTTTATTTAATTAATATGAAGATGCCTTATGCATTTTAAAATAGTTTTTAAAAAACCTAAAAACAAACATATACAAAAAACCGATATAAGGTAGATTAAAAGTAGTAAAATGTATTAAAAATAGATAAATAATACTTATGTTAAATTTAATCATATTTAAAACATATTGGGACTTTTAATTTACTTTATTTACTGAAAAGAAAATAGATTTTAAAAAAATCCGTTTTTTCACTATTCATTGAAAAAATAACATTTTCCCAAAAGTCCGAAAAAAATATCTAGGGTAAATGTTGATATTAAAATTACAGAAATGAAGGTACTTTTTTAAATATATTTTCTAAAAGTTCCAAAAATATATTCAAATATTTTTATGAAAATAAATAAAAATCATTTTTGAAGAAAATGTATTTTTGAATAATAAAATCACTTTACTAAAAATCGACTTATTATTTACTTTAAAAATATCATTAATTTATATTTATTAATATATATATATATATCATAATTTATTAAATACTATTTAGACCCTCAAAATTAATGGCTATGTTATAACTCTGATATATAGCATGGGTTGTTCAAGTTTGGTGTTGTGTGTTGAATGTATTATTGATCATAAAAATCTCATGGTTTAATGTAACTCAAGATAAACTGGGTACGGAATATAACACAATATAAACCAATTTCATCATTTTATTTATGTTGTTGAATTTAATTTTCTTCCCATAAAATATTGTTTTGTTATAGGTTGTAAAAATCATTTGTAAATGATATATATCTTATCTTTTCCAAATGAATATTATACCATATATTTATATAAATAATAATGAGGTAAATATGGATGATGTGGATTTGAAAAATAAGGTAAGTATTATTATATATTTAATACTTTAAGATAATAATATTATCATTTTTATTAATAGTTTATGTGTTCTTTTGATACTAGATTTTCAGAGTGGGAAATTAGATGAAGCTAAAAGATCACCATTCTCTATAAATCATGGAATTATGAATATTAATGTAGATTCTAAAGAGTATTTTTGGTTGGATAAGAAGAATATATATATTGTAGTGTATGTATCTTAGTACTTTTAATTCAAAAAAACATTTGGTTTAGAGGAGTAATTATAATGGTATGTTATAACCGTTACACATACCTAAGTGGAAATGAGAAACATCACAATGGATTTAATCTTTGGACTCCCAAGTACATCTAATTGTAAAATTTAAATTTGGGTATGATTTGATTTCCATATTAAATCTTCAAATTTAATTTCTATTATATAGTATTTCTATCGTGATCATCATATCATTTTATGTGTTAGAGAAGGGGTAAGGTTATATGGATTACCAATATCTGTCATATATTACATATATATGAGATTTACCGTAAAATGATGAAGATGTATATAGCAAGAGTTATGGATTTAAATGGAGTTTGTGAGTGACATATTCCTCTCTATTAATTTTTCTACCATAATATCTTTCACTAGAGTTTTCATATGTGTCCTTATAAATCCCTCTATATAAGGAAGTGTAGTAATCCAACATCTTGGAACAAGTAAGAATATGAATGCTATCGACACATGATCATGTTGAGAAAATGAAAGAGACGGTTAGAGTCATATAGTAACACATTATATAAGATTAGGATGGACAATAAATTTATGATAATAATCATCCATAATATCTAGTGTACAAATATGGGGATATGTTATTCATTCAAATATCTCTTTGGAGGAATATCATGAGATTTCCAATGAAGGGAAAGCTAAGCCCTATATATATCAGTTCCTATGGTATTATTGATCATATCAATGTGGTAGCTTGTAACATGGAGTGTACTTAGAACATATCCCACTTTCAAATTGTGTTTTATATAAAACTTTTAAAAAAGTGTATATCAAATACTCCACATTTACTGTACTAAGAGGCCATACCATTAGAGAATGATCTTCTTACAAGGAGCGGATGGTTGGAATTCATCATCCTTGATATAAAGTGATATGGAATAAGACATCTAAAATATTTAAGGATATTTATATGAATAAAAAATTTGAGGAAAACTCATGGGAGCCAATGGATATGATTATGAAGAGTTGTCCTTAATTATTTTGATCAAAGTGATTGAATTTTGGGGGTAATGGTTTATAAATGTATAAAATGTAACACCCCATGTTTATAGAATATATTTCAATTTAATTAATAATAAATTTTGATATTGAGTGAATAATGTAACCCTAAAAGTATTTGAATAATACCTCTAAATTATAAAAATAATCACATTATATGGAATATAATTTTTTAAAATAACGTCTAACTGATTTTTGAAGTACTATTGATATTAAGTAACTATTTTGAATTTTTTAAATATTTTTCTCATATATGTTATATTTTAAAATTAATAAATATTATTTATCTTTAAAAATTAGGATTTAAACATAAATTAAAGTAATTTATTTTTTATAAATTTGATAGAAATAAATATATATGCATATAAATGTAAAAATTAATGATTTTTTGAAACAAATTATTTTATGCGGTAAATGGGTTTTGATCTTAATATATTAAATTAATACCTATTTTTTATTCTCATAATGAAATTTAGAAATAATATATTCAATTAATTAATCTAACATTAATTTATTGGTTTTACAAGGTAAGGAATGAGTGTAAATTCAATGTTATCCTTAAATTTTAATTTTTCTGAATTTTTATTCACACATATTTGTCACAAAGAATAAAAAATGACTTTCCAAAAACAATTGAAATTATATTTGATAAACAAAATTCTATATTTTTAATCATAATGTACAATGTTTTTTATTTGGTCACATTATTTTTTGTCACAAAGAATAGTTACTATATTAAACAAATTCACCTCATTTAAGTTCAAAAAAAGTTGACAAGGGGTTAACTAAATGATAAGGATTTAAATGTCAAATAATTTTATCTAATTTTCATTCATTGAAGAGATTAATACTTTAAATTAGGTTAACTTTTAACGTTTTTTCATACGGTTCCACTTAAAATTGAATAGGACTTTATTATATTCTATTATTTTATGTATTTATAAGCTTATCACCCACCCCACTTATACATGGTGGCCATTCAACCTTCACTAATTCATACATTTTAATCCATATATATCTAAAAAACATTAAAATAATACATTATTTTATTCATCCCTCACATCCTAGATCATATTGTTTACCAAAATAAAAACTTTTGAAGGATTAATGTCTACACTAAAGGAGGCGTGGAAAAGAAGAGATCACTCTCTTCACCAATCTATTTTGTGTTTCCTTTTTTTTATCTGCAAAAAAAATATTTTATAACCATATTAAAATGATTAAATAAGAATATATACACAATAAAATGTTTTTATATTAATTTTTAATTATTTTTATACATCCCATTCATCATATGATAAATGACAATGTCATCCATGCATACAAGTAAACTACCACTTCCACGAAACGATGTGATTCATTATTATTGTCCACTAAAAATAAATCATAATATTTATGGATTTAATTAATATATATTAAATAAATAATTTTTTTAATTATATATTATTAATTATTACTTTGTATTTCTATTCATTGGAAAATGAAAAAATTACCTGTGTGTATGTATGAACTACCAACTCCAAGAAGTTATGTAACTTGGTTTTCATGAACAACATATATTAATAGTAATAAAAGTATATATAATTAATAAATATAATATATATATCATGATAATGATTATTTAGTTGATGAAACAATGACAAAGTTGTTAGGACCAAAACCGACAAGCTAAATCATTCATGGAAAACAAATTTTTTTACCCAGAATGTGGTATTATATAAGAATTATTAACAAATTTTAATTTCAAATTACAAATGAATAAAGTATTTCAATATAAATATTATCATGGATATTGTGTAAATTTTTAATAAATATATATTTTTTATATAGGATCATATGTTCACATATGGAAAATGTCAAGTCCAGAGGTAAGGGTTTATGTTGCAATATAATTTCTAAGAAATATTTTTTATACATGAATCTAATTTATGGATATTATATGTTATTACTCTATTAGTCCCAATATATATTATTTTTATCTAGTTATTTATCTGTTTTTCATGTTTTCCTTTCATTATTATACATTTATTATATAAAATGATCATGAAAATGTTTTTAAGATAAGTTGACCATATTTCCCCTTTAGTCATTGACATTTTCTTCCACACCCATTTTCTATAAAATGATTTAAATAATATTATTTCCTTTGATCAGATGATTAATTAAATTAATTTTACATAATATTTTACTTTATATTTAAAATTTTAATATGTACATACTTATTATTTTTCAAATGAGCTACTTTTGGACATTTTAACATAAGTGTTAATAAAAATATTATTTTAACATTTAACAAATAAAAATGTGTTGCTACCATAATATGTATTCTTTGATTTTAATATTAATTTATAGGTATCAATTATTAATTTAAAAGCGAAAAAATATCTATATTTTGTAAATTTTTATTTTAAATGTTATCATAGGATAACGATATTTTAATCGTTTTTTCCAATAATGGTTTGAATGTCCTTAAAATGTATCTTAATTTTATTTCAACATCCTTTAAATTTTATTATGTTCTATTTTTATATTACATAATGATATGATACATGCAATTTCTTTAGATGGATTATGATTATGTAAATTTTATATCTCTGTTAAAAATATTTTTTTTTCCACCGTCTATGTTGTGATGAATTTATTAATGTTATTATAATCTTGAGGCACATATATATTGGGTTTAAATTAAGTAAAGGGTGGTTCCATTAAGTCCCTCAAATGAATTGGAAAATTTTTGATATGTCAATAGATAATATGTATTGTAATGGGGTGAATCTAGATATGTGGTATATTGACACCTATGATAGTCTAAGGAGTTAATCTTTACTAAGGAAATAATGGAATGGGGAGTGAACCCAATCCACCATGAAACATCATCCACCATGATAATAATTGGAGTGATCCATGACTAATGAAATGAATTTACATTATTATGAATTGACATTAATTCATATGAAATTTATTATGCTTATGATATTCTTTCAGGGTTCATGGTTGATTAATGTGGACTCCACACACTTATTAATCATTTATTTTGAAATAATAAACCTTTATACAATGACTCGTTATTTATGTTATATGAATAAATGGGTTTTAAAATTTATTGTTAGGTTCATTATCTCATAAAATTATTCTTATATTTTAATTGTATACATTATTTGATTGTTATATCATATGTTTACACAAACTGATCGTCTAATCTCGCCTTTTTTATATTTAAAATTTTCCTTGGGATATGAGGAATGGTTTTCCAAGGAATATGTACTATAAGAGAATATGTTTTTGGTTTATGTTGATGATAATTTGTGAAATAATATGATCATGTATCTAGTCTCCAAAAAAACTAAACATTTTCTCTTATATGGAATCTAATATTATTAAATGTATTGAATATTTCTATGAAATGTTGAAATAGTAATATATTCCATGCTTGGGTCACATTAAGAGATATATACAAATATATAACTAAAAAAATACAAACCAATTGAATGAACACGCATTCACATGACTAACACCCATGAATGAAACCATTATATCGAGGTCCCTCCCAAACAATCTGTCTCATGAGTGGTATCTATCCTTCCTCTCCCAATTCATCTCTCAGTGGAATAATCAAATGTGCCATAAGATTTGGAATTTAGGCCATATAGAACCAACATGTACTTTATATATGAAAATGAATACACATCAATTTAATTCTAGTTCACACATAGAAAACCTTAATTCAAAAATACATATCCATTAAATAATTTAATAGAACACAATACTAGCATCCCCCAAAGTTCATGATTCTAAAACCAACCATTTAAATGGTATTTAAAATTAGTATTCTATAAGTTTTATCAAGAAAAATAGAGAAATAACTTATTTGTAAAATATTTATCCTTTTTAATTTAAGAGAAATTGAATAGAGGATAATCCACATACCTCCATCAGTTGTACATGATGAATCAAATCATGGACACATTGATCTTGGATATCCTTTTCACTCATTCAATGGATTCAACATAATTATTTATTAATAATTTACCTCAAACACATATTTTTACATGGAAGTAATGGTCTATAGTTCCCCTTTTAGAGAAAAAGATAGAATTTAAATGTAAGAGTAATAACGAAACTCTTAACATTGATCTCTATGATCTAATTATCTATGATCCAATGAAATTGAGCACGAAAAGAAAAATGATCTTAAAAATAACACAGGGAAGGGATGAGGGTTGAGTGACTCTGATAAATGACGATGACATATGGTTTCAATGGATTCTTCTACTTGAAAATAAATTTTTCTTATTTAATTAATATCATCATATGGTCAGGATATATGTTTTTGTAAACTATGTGTTAACGGAATGAATCACCTATATCCTAAAATTACCAATTCATGTGATTTTGGTACGGTTTTATAAAACATTGATGCTTCCTAGAATCACCCGCCAACGCTCATGCAGTTACCTAGAGAACAAAACACAGTTTCCCTTAATTATACTAAATATTTAACATTTCAAAAAATTCCAAAAAAATTCAAAAATCATGCATAAATTCGCAATAATCGACCTAAATATTATGTAAAATAAAAATATATTATAAAATATGAAAGTAACTCAAACCAAGGGGTTTACATTTGGGGTTATTCCAAAAATAATATTTATATAGTTGGTAATTATATTATTATTAGTGAAATAATAAAAAACTGTCAAAAATCAGACACCAATACATATATAAAGTTATATAACAAATTTTAATCATCATCTATAAGAACTATAAACCATGATAATTGATTATATCAGCTCCAACATCATTGAATATGAACAAAAAAATCCTTGAGTAACTGTATGGGACTTTCATATGAATAATAAGACAACACACCATCATCCCCAATATCTCAATAGTTACTCCTCATATTGTTATCTCTTAAATTAAATAATTATGGTCAATAAAATAAAAATCTATATATTCCAGTCTCAAGTTGGTTGTATTATTTTGATAGGATAGTGAACCACTGGAGAACCCCCTCCAATCATAGAATGAAACACTACAAAAACTACACTCTTGTGGAAAATATAATCATATATATAAGTATCAAAACATCAAATATAACATAAATTAATTATTTATATATCATGATACAATGATTGATTCATATCTCAGTACACTTATTGAAGGTTCCTAGCACAAAAACACTGTTAATATTTTTCATCATCCATATTTTATAAGCACGTCATTAAAACCATGAATAATGTTTAATTTTCAATTAAAATGAATTATTTTATTCATAACTGAAATGCCCCAACCCTATAAGGCCAAAGTTGGTGCATTATTATGTATCATTGGCATGATCACAAAAGATCAAGTCCTGAATGACCGATTAGTTTAGTTGCGTTGGAAGTACTAGATACATTCATAAGATTTACATTACATCATAAAAAGGAAAACTACAACAACATTGTTTCCATAGACAACAATGAGATCCCATAGACTATCCCTACAGGTCAGTCATAATATAATTCCACACATCCTGAGAAAAATAAAACATAGAAAGGGGTGAGATCAGATGCCCAGAAAGGATAACAATATAGCAGAAACTTGAATAATTAAGCAAAAGCATTTAAGGAAATGTATAAAACTAAACAAAATCTTTTCAACATAAACTTCATCATAATATGGAAAATATAAATCAAAATAATTCCATTTAGTTACACACATGGATATTCTACTAGTCTAATAATAACATGAAATATCAATAGCCACTTTCATAATGATGGAGTGCATAATGCCAGACTTTATAACCACATAGTCAAGGCCTTGTTCCAACACTACAAATAAAATTATGTCAAGGCCTTGGGCCAAGACACTATTTTGTCTCATTAGACCTACTAATTCATCAAGGATATATAATGGGCTCCACCTATCACTTACTATGTCTAATGCATTCCTCATATGAAAAGGATTAAACATAACATAAACATTCATTTTAAAAATAGCATAAAAAATGTGAATACCGTATCCCTAAACCATGAATGGGGTAAAAATAACACATCCACAACCAAACATATCATAAAACCTTAAATAAAATATTTATTTTTTGTATCATAATAAATCAAATTCGAATAAGCTTAAAATCCATCAAAGGATGTTGACATAGATGAAATCAAAACATTTTTATTAATATATCTCTTTCTATTTTGAAATCAATCAAGATACCATTTATTTTGAAAATATTATTATAATATTTTAAGGGAATCTTCGACGATTTTATAATAGTGGAAAATAGTGGCACCCACCGTATAAGTTAAAAAAATATTCTTACCTAAAATTTCTCGAAAAGGTCAAAAAGTACCTTGTTTGGAAAAGGACATAAAGATTCCATTCAAACCATTTTAAAAAAATTAAAACAGGGGTATAAATGAATTTAACCCATAGTCTAGTAAATAGTTAATATTTTATGGAATACATTTATAAGAAACATGGATGTCGATGATAAAGAGGTCCCTGTAGATACTTACATAAAAACAACCTCGGATAATAAATACATTGTGAAATTAACCCGTACATTTTACTTTTCTTTGGTCGAGGGTCAGTTAACCTCCTATATAATGGTGAAATAATTGTAATTAAATTTTAAAATAATAATATACCTTAATATGATTTCATATATGATATTTTAATATTTCTTTTTTAATAGTATTTTAGTATTATCGTCGTTTCGGGTGTTAACAAATTCGTTTTCCATTATATTATTTTTTATGTAAGTAATGTTTGTTATGGATAGGATGTATATTATTTATATTAAGAATGATATTAAATCATTAAACATTATTTTTAGTCATCTAATGAAAATATGTCTTGAATGGATATGATGGGGAATGAATCTCATTGGGTTCGCGGAGACGGTAATCCATACGTACACACGAGCGACAATATCATTATTTTGATATTAAAATAAGATATAATTGGATGGTAAATCATATATAAAGAATAATTATGATGTTATATTCATTATTTACATCATTTATACTCATTATTATACCCATCAAAATTATGAAGTGTTTGAATAACAAACTACACCACAACGTGGAGACGGTAAGCCGTACTTACACACGTATGGTGACATATTTTTCATAGGATGGATAAAATAATGAATATGGTTGTAACATTTTTATAATAACATCACAGTATATAGAATATACTAGATTTATTGTTATATAATGGAAACAAAAATGAAAAAAGAAGTGGAAGAAGAAAGGAACTTGAAAGAGGTGATGAAATATTTACCTCTTCTTCGGGTACTTCATTTAGATTTGATCATAAGGGCTCCTTAGGATGTATTTATGACAAAAGGAAGGCCTCTTGGATGAAGGGAGTATAGTTGAGAGAATATTTGGGTAGAGGTTTTTTGATCCAAATAGCTTTGAAGGTTTAAATTAGAGAAAAGGGGAAGTGCACTTTTATAAGAGGGGTGAGGGGAACCTTAGGAAAAGCAAGAAATATTGTTTTATAATATAATCATTTTGGGATTATAATGGATAAAAAATGAATTATTTAAAGGATAAGGTGGGTATGGGTCGAAACCACTCAGCCAATAGGTTTTATATAGATTTGGGTCACTATATTATTTTTATCTTTTAGATTTAACTCTTACTTAAATAGTTTGACATTTATAATGTCTCTTTGTATTTTTATATTACATGGTTAATAAACATACAATAAACTTACAAGAGAACCTAAAGTGGTTAATTAATGACATATATAATATTTTTTATGACCTTTGGCCGAAACATAGATTTTAGGAATAGAATATCAATTAATAATATAATATTTGTTTTAAAACCTCTTTTCTATCAATTTTGACAATATTGGGTATGTTTTTTTATAAATTCATAGTAGAATTATTACTTCAAAAAAAACTCATATAACCAACTAAAACATGTCATATTAACCTATAAAATTAGTTTAATTCATAAAAAGTCTCAAATTACATTTATTTGGATATTTATAAAATCAATTATTTTTATCATTCAGTAATACTGTAACTACTGCATCATCATTGTGTCATAAATAAATTTAATAATTTATATTCTAAAAATTAAAAAGAAAATAAAATTATGTAGGAAATATTTATATCTTTTTAATGAATATTTATAGTCGAACATATCTTATGTATATCCTTGTATTAAAAATGATTTATTTATTAAACATTGATTTTACCTCATTTAACTCTTCTTTAAATAAAATAATAATAAATGACCTAATCTAATTCAAGTCGACCAAAGAGGTTAATATTTTATTACTAAGGTTTGTATTGGTCTAATTATACTTATCCAATAGAATTATGACATGTGTTAGGGTAATAATAATATAATATTTATGCTTAATTACCATATTTACTTTTAACCATGGTCAATAAAAGTAATAATTTACTATTCACCAAAAAAAATATTTTCATCTTATCAAACCAAATAGTACTTACTAATTTCAACCGTGTCTCTTGGATTTTTGAAATTCAACTCACAGAAGTGGTAAAATTATGTTTTATGTAAATTTTTAAATGCTCCTAGGAGGTGGGTAAAAGACTGTAAAAAGTTCAATAAAATTTTTATATATCTAAAATTATTATAAACTAACTCCAATGAATTAAATTGAACTTATATAGGTATTATGTATCTATTTTGTCCTAAAAAAATTTAAATAACATAAATAATTATTTTAATAAAAATTCGATTTTAAACTATAACTCATTGTTTTTCACTATTCATCAAAAATTGAAAGCTTTCAGAAAAATACCAAAAATTTACCCTAAGAAAATTTCGATAATCCGAATCCAAAAATGAAGACCATTTTGAATGATAAAATTTATAATATTTATAAAACTGGGTATTACTATTCAGAACAGCTGCTTTGATTGGTTACGGTGTGATAGAATCTCAAAGTTTCGTACAATTCAAGATATTGCATTATTCAAATGGAAGCGTACAATGGAAGCATAGGGTGTTTCATTCTCCCCTCATTCAAATAATTTCAACCTAAAAATTTCTAGAATATTACTAAATTTAAAGGCTCAGGTGATTCTTTATTATAAGTTCCTCAGGTTCCAATGTTTCCTCTTCCATCTTATGGTTTCTCCATATAACTTTTACCAGACGAGTCGTCTAGTTTCTCAGAACTTGTTCTCATGTATCAAGAACCTTGGTAGGCACTTTTCAATAAGATAGATCAGGTTCCAGGTCTAATTCTTTATAGGTGAGTACATGCGTTGGGTCAGGCATGTATTTTCTCAACAGTGATACGTGGAATATATCCTGAACTTTGTAGAGACTTGGCGGCATTGCCAAATGTTAAGCTATGTACCCAATTCGTTTTAGACTTTCAAAATGTTTGAGGTACCTGGGACTCAATTTACCCTTCTTATCGATGCGTATAACATCAATTCTTGGAGATACCTTCAAGAAAACATGATCTCCTACCTAAAATTTAAAATCCTTCATTTGGTTATCAGCATAGCTCTTCTACCTAATTTGAGCTGCTTTGATGTGGGTTTGGATTACCTTAACATTTCCCATCTTTTTATCAACATGTTCTCGAACTATGATTTTTCTTTCATCAATATCATCCCAACAAGTTGGTGTGTTACATCTCTTTCTATATAATGCTTCATATGGTGCCATATGGATACTTCAATGGAGGCTATTGTTATAGTAAAATTTTCCAGAGGTAAATATTGATCCCACATACCTAGAAAGTCAAGTGAGAAAGATCTCAACACGTCTTCTAAGGTTTGAATAGTCTGTTCTGATTGTCCATCAGTTTGAGGGTGGTAGGCAGTGCTCAAAAGAATTTCAGTATCCAAGGCTTTCAAGAGAATTTTCCATAATCTTGATGTAAAATGGGGATCATGATCAGAAACAATCGATAGTGGTACTCCATGAAGTCTTAAAACTTCATTAATATATAGTCTAGCTAAATGTTCAAGTGGTAAATCTTCTCTTATAACAAGAAAGTTTGATGACTTGGTAATAAGATCAACAATGACCCATATTGTATCGTCCCTTCTAGGAGTCTTTGGCAGTCCCATGACAAAGTCCATCATAATATTATCCAATTTCCACCCAGGTTTGGGAAGAGGTTTCATAAATCCTCCAGGCTATTTCCTTCCAGCTTTCAATTTTTGAAAAACCATACATCTTGACACAAAATTAGCAATGTCCCTCTTCATGTTGTCCAACCAAAAATGTTCCTTCAAATCTCAATACATCTTAGTGCTACTAGGGTGTATAGAGAAATTAGAAATATGAGCATCATCCTAAAATTCTCTTTTTAGATCAGGTATATCAAGAACACAACGTCTCTTCCCAAATTTCAAAATTCCATCTTCATATCTAATGTCACTCAATCTCCCTGCATTCACATCTTTAATCTTCTTTTCAAACTCTTCATCATCGATTTGAGAACTCTTTATCTTTTCTAGTAAAGATGGTTTGGAGAATATTTTAAAAGGTATTAATTTTTCACCTTCCATGGTTATTACCATATCCATCTATACTAGATCCATGAAAATAAGATCCCTTTCAACTCTCATTTTCTTCATAACACCATGTTCTTTTCAGCTTAAAGCATCTTCCACCTTATTAGCCTTCCCTGGGTGGTTGTGTATCATGAAATCATAATACTTGAGTAGTTCAAGTCATCTCTATTGCCTCATGTGGAGTTCGTTCTATGAGAAAATATAATTTAAACTCTTTTGATCGGTATATATATCACATTTTTCAACACAGATAAAATGTATCCATATCATCAAAGAAAATATTACAACTGATAACTCTAGATCATGAGTAGGATAGTTTTTCTTAGGAATTTTTAGCTGCTGTGATGCGTAGGCAATAACCCTATCATTCTGCATAAGGACATAACCAATTAATTTCTTTGAAGCATCACTATAAATAACAAACCCATAATTCCCCGATGGTAGTGTCAATATAGGAGCATTGTCTAATCTAATCCTCAGTTCTTCAAAAAAAAATCACACACTTTTGTCCGAACAAATTTAACCCCTTTACGTGTGAGCTTGATTAATGGGTTAGCCAATTGGGTAAAATTCTGGATGAAATGCTGATAATAACCTGCTAAAGCAATAAAACTATGTGCCTCAGTTATTCTCATCGGTTCTGGCCATTCATGGATTTCTCTTGTCTTAGAAGGATCAACGAAGATTCCATCCTTAGAGAAAATATGTCCATGAAAATAAATCTCCTGAATCCAGAATTCACACTTGCTGAACATCCCATATAATTTATGTCTTCTAAGAGTCTTTAAAATAATGCGCAAGTGATTTTCATGATCTTCATATCATTTGGAGTATACCAATATATCATCAATAAATACCACTACAAATTCCTCAAGATATTCCTAGAAAACACTATTCATTATATCCATGAAGATAGAGGGTGCATTATTCAATCCAAAAGGCATTACTATAAACTCGTAATGCCCATACCTGGTTCGAAATGCTGTTCTCGGAATGTCTTCATACTTCACACACAACTGATGATATCCCGATCAATGTTCAATATTTGAATATTATTGAGCTCCATGCAGTTGGTCATATAAATCATCAATGTGAGGTACCAGATACTTGTTCCTTATTTTTAAAACATTGATCTCCCTGTATTCAATGAAAAACCTCATTGATCCATCTTTATTCTTAACAAAAAGGATAGGTTCTCCCCATGGAGAAACACTAGGATGAATAAATCACTTATTACTCAATTCTTATAGTTTTTTCTTTAGTTACTCTAATTCCACATTTGCGATTCTATTAGGGGTCTTCGATATGGGCCTTGAACCAGGAATTATATCAATGGAAAACTCAATTTCTAGTTCTGGAGGATTTCAAGGTAAATCATCTAGAAACACATCAACATATTATAAAAGAATAGGTACATCCTCTATTTGAACATTCCATTCCTCACCCACAATTATTCCATTCTCTTCCTCCCCAAAAATTTAATTTAGTTGAGCTACTGGGGGTGGATCTAAATAAAACTTTGGTGGTGATGTTTCTGCTCTAATGATAATGTACTTTTTATCCTCCTAAAAAATTTTAACCTCCTTCTTCTTAAAATAAATTTTCACATCATAATCTGAATTATAATCCATACCAAGGATTATATCATATTCCATCATGGGTATGATGATGAGATCAGCAGATAAAGAACATTTATATACCCTAACAGGGACTGATTCAAAAAACATTATTGCAGTGATTCTTCCCTTAAATGTTTTGACTATAAAATCCATTGTCAAATCAAATTCAAAATATCTAATTTTCTTTGAAAACGAGGATGATATGAAATTATGCGATGATCTAGAATCAAATTAAGCATTTTCTAAACATGAGTAAACAATTAAATTACCTGCCACCACATCTTTAGGAGCTTCAAACTCAACAATAGTGATAGAATAATCTTGGCCTTGATCCCTTTGCCTTTTCTGAGGTAAGTTCCCATGACATATAGGACATTCATTTGCATAATTCCCCCTTTATCTACAATTGTATCATTAAACATCAACAACATCTTTCTCCCCCTTGCAATCACGAGCTTGGTGTCTATTTTAACAACACTTGTAAGAGACTCACATTCCCTACAGGAAAGTACCAATGTGTTTCTTCCCACATTTACTGCAGGATGTATATTCAACTTTTCCCTTCTTCCCCTTATTTACATTTCTGGAGTGTTCATCAGATCTCTTCTTTTATTTCATTGCTTTAAAGTCATAAGACTTAGAGAATTATTTTCTACCATGATAGCACATGAGATAATATCTTCATACGATGAGAAGGATTTGGAGACTAATGATTGACGGAGAAATGGTTTTAAACCAAAAAATAAATGATCAATATTACTTCTTGGGATACGTATATAATATTCATCATGCCTCGCTAACCTTGAAAAGTTAGCTTCATACTTTGCGACATTCTCATTCTCTTTCTGTCTCAGACTCAGAAATTGCCTTTCCATATCTTCTCGATTGTCATAAGGAAAGTATTTTTCTAAGAAAATTTCTTTAAAATCCCTCCATTCCATATTTGATACTTCATCATATTTATTTTTGTTTTGAATCAATGACCACCATTGACCAACATCTCCATTGAGGCGGTAAACTTCCATGAAAACTTTTTCCATTTCACTACTCACCAAGGTGTGCAATATTTTCTATAAAGAATTTATCTGTTGCTCAGCTAAAAGTGGATTTGTACCCCCATTGAATGTTGGTGGTTTTTTTTTCTCATGAAGAGATCTATCATTGATACTCCACATTGCAGATCAGGGTTCTCTATACGGGTAAGGTTATTATTCATAACCTGAGTGAGTTTTCCATGTATGGTGATTTGATGATCAGCACCAGTTGCATCATCTACTCCACTATAATTATCTATAGTAGGAGGGAAATCCCTAAATGGAGTGCGTTCATTGATACGGTTTCTATTCTTTCCACTCGGCTCCATTTCTAAAAAATTGCATACACTATATTAGTTTAGGAATCGCAATACATAAATCCAAACATGTAAAACACTTAACATAAATTTTACAGTTTATGGATATAATCCATAATCATAAAAATGTTTTCCTTGATGATGTATATACTCATAAACCCTTTATAATTTTTTGTAAATAAAATGAGATTTATCCTAAGTATATCCCCCAGGAGTGTCATAATCAAGAGTGTATTAAGGCCCGCTATCGTTCACAAGTTCCCATTAGAGTCTAGCTCAAAGCGGTGTTTTTATGATTTATCCCTAGTTACATATATTCTAGAGCCGCCTCTACCTACTCGTATCCAAACAAGGATGTATTTCTTGTAAAAATCACAAAATCCATACAATACCAATATTCTTGGCAGTTCTTCTATGCTAATCCTCAAAGTCTATCTGAGATCTATGTGCTCTAATCATAGTTTATCTAAATCTATTTTCCAAGGTGGGTACTAAAAATCTTCTGATACCAACTGTAATGCCCCGACCCCAGAATCCTAGAGTTAGTGCATTATTGTGTATCATTGGCATGATTACAAAATTTCAAGTCTCGAAAGACCGATTGGTTTAGTATCCTTCGAAGTACTATATACATTCAAAAGTTTTACCTTACATCATAAAATGGAAAACTACAACAACATTATTTCCATAGAAAAAACTGAGATCCCATAGACTATCCATGTAGATCAGTCATAATATACTTCTTCGCATCCTAGGAAAAATAAATCATAGAAAGGGGTGAGCTGATATGCTCAGTAAGGATAAAAATATAGTGAATCCATTCATAAATAAGCATAATCATTTAAGGAAATGTATAAGACTGAAAAAAATCCTTTTCAACATAAACATTATCATTATATTGAAAATATAAATCAAAATAATGTCATTTACATACTCACATGGATATTATACTAGTCGAATAATCACATGCAATATCAATAGCCACATTCATAATGATGGAATGCCTAATGCCAGACTTCATAACTATATAGTCAAGTCCTTGTGCCAAGACTACAAATAAGATTTTGTCAAGGCCATATGCCAAGAAACTAGTTTTTTCATGAGACCTAACGATGCATCAGGGATCTATAGAGGGCTCCACCCGTCACTTACTAAGTCCAACACATTCCTCATATGAGAACGATTAAACATAACATAAATATTCATATTAAAACTAGCATACGAAATTTCAATACTTTATCCATAAACCATGAATGCTGTAAAAATAACAAATCCACAGTCAAACATATAAAAAAACATTCAATAAAATTTGTAAGTTTTGTATCATAATAAATCAACTTCAAATAGGATTTAATCCATCAAAGGATGTTTACATAGATGAAATCAAAACCTTTTTTAGAGTCATATCTCTTTATATTTTGAAATAATTTAAGGAAACATTTATTTTGAAAATATTCTTATAAGATTGTAAAGGATGCTTTGATGATGTTATAATGGAAGAAAATAGCTACACCCACCATACATGTTTAAAAAATCATTCTTACCTTAAATTTGTCAAAAGGTCAAAAAGTACGTTGTTTGAAAAATGACATAATGGTTCCTTTAAAACCATTTTAGAAAAGGTCAAAAAAGGGTATAAATGAATTTAACATATATTATAGTAAATAGTAAAAAAAATTTGGAATTAATTTTTATGAAATAGGGATGTGGATGATAAAGTGGTCCCAGTAGATACTTACATAAAAACAACCTCGGATAATAAAGAGATTCAGAAATTAACCCTTAACTTGTACTTTTCCTTGGTCGATTGTAGGTTAAAATCTTGTATAATGTTGATTTTTTTAAAATTATACAAGAATCATATACATTAATATGATATCATATATAATCTCTTTATATTTATTTGTTAATAATATTTTAGTATTATAGTCGTTTCCGGTGTTAACTGATTCATTTTACTTTATATTCTTTGTAACATAGTTAATGTATGTTATGGATAGGTGGAATATTATTCATATTCATAATTATATTAAGTCTTTAAAAATTATTTTTAATCATCTAATGAAAATTAGTTTTGAATGGATACGATGGAGAATGAATCTCATCGTGTTCATGGAGATGGTAATCTGTACGTACGCACGAGCGACAATATCATTGTTTTGATATTAAAATAATATATATTTGGATGGTATATCATATATAAAGAATATTTATCATGTTAAATTTATAATTTAAATCATTTATACACATTATTATACCCATCCAAATGATGAAGTGTTTTAATAACAAACTACACCATGACATGGAGACGGTAAGCTGTACATACACACGTATGGTGACATGTCATTCATAGGATGGATAAAATAATGAATATTGTTGTAAAATTTATATAATAACATCACATTATATTAAATATATAGAAGTTATTATTTCATAATGAAAAATAAATAAAAAAAATAAGTGGATGAAAAAGGAACTTGAAATAGGTGATGAAATATTTACCTCTTCTTCGGGTTCTTCCTTTTGATTTGATAAAAAGTGCTCATTAAATTGGAATTATGACTAAAGTAAGGCCTCCAGAATGAAGTGAGGATAGTTTAGAGGGTATTTGGTCAGGATTTGGCCAAGCCAAATGTCTTTTATGGTTTGAATTAGGGAGAAGGGGAAGTGCCCTATTATAAGAGGGGTGAGGGGAAACTTAGGAAAAGTTAGAAATATTATTTTATAATAAACTAATTTTCGGTTTATAATGGCTCCAAAATTAATTATTTAAAGGCTAAGTTGGGTAATGGTATAAAAAAACTCAACCAATAGGTTTTAGATAGGGTTGGATCCCTATAATAACATTATCTTTTAGATTTAACACTTAGTTAAATAGTTTGACAATTACCATGTCTCTTTGTATTTTTATATTATATGGTTAATAAACTTACTATAAACTTCCAAAAGAACCTCAATTTGTTCATTAATTACATATATAATGTTATTTATGACTCTGGACGAACCTTAGAGTTTTAGGAATAGAATATCAATTAATAATATAATATTTTTTTTAAAAACTCTTTTAGGTCAATTTTGGAACTATTTGGTATTTTGTTTATTCTAAATTTATAACCGCATTATTACTTTGAAAAAAATAATCTAACCAAACCTAATATTTCTTATTAACCTATAAAATTATTGTAATTCATTTAAAGTCTCAAATTACATTTATTTTGATATTAATAATATCAATTATTTTAATCGTTCATTAATACGGTAATTACTGCATCATTATTGTGTCATAAATAAATTTCATTATCTAATGTCTACAAATTATAAATGAAATACCATTTTGTAGGAAATCTATTTATCTTTCTAATTAATATTTATATATTAGTTTATTTTATGTATAACCGTATATTAAAAATTACTTAGTTATTAAACATTGATTTATACTCTTTTCACTCTTATTTAAATAAAATAATAATAAATGTCCTAATCTAATCCCAGTAGAACAAAGAGGTTCATATTTTATTCCTAAGGTTGTTTTTGGTCTATTTATACTTATCCAATTAAAATTTAAACATGTGTTAGAGTTATAATAATATATATTTTACCCTTAATTCTCCTATTTATTTTTAACCGTGTTAAATAAAAGAAAAAAGTTATTATGCACCAAAAATTATGTTCATCTTATTGAACTACATTTTACTAACTGGTATCAACCATGTCTCTTGGATTTTTGAAATTCAACTCACAAAAGCTGTAAAATGATGTTTTATGTAAATTTGAAAATGCTCCTAAGAGGTGGGTAAAAGATAGTAAAAAGTTTAATGCAATTTTTATATATCTAAAATTATTATAAACTGACTCCGATGAATTGCATTGAACATATACTGGTATTATGTATCAATTTTGACCTAAAATAAATTAAAATAAAATAAATAATTATTTAAATAAAAATTTGTTTTTAAACTATAACTTAGTTTTTTTCACTATTCATCTAAAATTGAAAGTAATAAGAAAAATACCAAAAATTCACCCTAATCTAATTTCGATACTCCGAATCGAAAAATGAAGTCCATATTAAAAGATAAAATAAATTAAATTTCAAAAAGTGGGTATTACTATTCATAACATCTAGTTTGATTGGTTGTAGTGGGTTAGAATCTCGAAGTTACGTAAAATGCAAGTTATTGCATTATTCAAAGGGAAGTGTACCATGGAAGCATGGAGTGTTACAATAACCCCAATTTTGGGTCCCATTTTCAGCTCATAATATCTCATAGTGATGATAAACTAATCAAACTTCTTGCTACACATATATGTCTGAAATGATCTTTAAAAAAAAATATTATATGTGGTTCAATAAAATGCTCAACAAGATATATTATTATATTCTATTTTAAGAAATATTTCAACAGTAATATTAGAATATACCTAGTCTATGATATTTTGGAAATTTATGTCAAAATATTTAGAAATTAAAAAACTCTCTTTAAATGGTCTATAATAGAATTAAAAAGAGCATTATCACAATCAGTGTAGTTTAAAATAGTAATGGGATATTTAGTTACCAAAAATTGATACATGAAAAAAATACCCTTTCAAATATTAGGGAAGATTAAAATTATAAAATTTTATTTCCCATATTCGTAGAGCCTTGCGAACTTTTTTTTAATGAGAGTCTTATTATGGGATCCATGTTATATAGCTGTTATGATAATCCAAATGCATGTTACTTTTCTGAGGCCCACTTGGGATGGTTTTCTCTTTATAGATTCCATCACTAATACTCTGTGAACTGAAACAACCCAAACCTAACCTAATCTTACAGCCCCAATCCTCAACTGACATCACACCTAATAAAGGAAAATAAATATTACCCTAACCATTAGCTTGGAACCTAAAATATAACACCTTCCATCCCACAGTACACATTTCCCCAAATATCCACCCTTTACTGGTTGGCCTCACTCCCAATAAACATTGTAATAATATTCTAATATTATATAAATAATTTTTATATAAACAAATATTATGAAAACCAACTCATATATGGATTCTTAAAGAGCTGAAAAGGGTGAACTAGACTAGTCCTGAATTAAAAAAAAACTAAAAATACTTGATCTATATTGGCCTACATTCAATAAAGTCTAAACAAATTACTCTGGTATGATTTTAATTTTAATTGGATGGGTCCATGATTCCTCCCACAATATAAACTATGGTTATATTAGACTTTTTAAATTAAAAAATAATTATTATTAATGAATATTAAATATTAGATACATAATAGCTATCAAAAAAAATACTAATTTAACAAATATTTACCATATGATTAAGAAATAAATATTCAAGAAATTAAAATGAAATATAAAATTAGAAAAAATAAATGAATAAAAAATTGTTTCCCATGGGATACGAGTATAAGTTTAGATTAATTTTCTTAATCCCATGTAATTGTGTTCTCCTTTTATTTAAGTTTGTTTAAATTGTAGTCTTTTTATATTGGTTTGGTTTAATATAAAATAATATGTTTTCCCATGGGAATAGGAAAAATTAGACACACATAATATCATATTCTTCATCCACATGAATATATCGCTTACCATCCACTTGTATAATGTAAAACTCCTTCAAATCATGAATACAGATGAGGTATTCCAAATATATTTTTAAATATCATTCCTTTCACAACTCCATTCATTCCCATCATTAAAAAGGAAAATCACTTATATATGGTTCTATAGGAACTTTTTGAAAGATATTTGAAAACCCTCATGTAGAAGAAACCCAATGAATATCTTTCCTACATTTTTTTTGTTGTAAAAATAAGTCAACATAGTTACGTGATACCACACTAGGAAACCATATTGACTAGAGCATTAACCATAGTTGGAGATAGTAATTAAAAATATGGATTTTATATGGATTTTTAAATAATATAAGAATATAAAAAAATTATTTATATTAATTCCTATAATATAACTCTATTCTGAATTTATCTATCTGATATAACTATTTTTATGAATTATGTTTGGTAATCTTATTAAATAGGTGCCATTGGATCTTCCTTTACGTCGCCTAGATTATTCTTCACCACTTTTCTCATGTGAACTCTGAGTAAGGAAGGAGAAAAACACTTATTTATAGTCAAAATGAGACCATAGAGAGCATAAAACCCATGCATGAATAATATCACCACTAAATTAATCATAATTTATTGAGAACAAACTAAGCCTATGGATTTTATATTTGAATATAAATTTTATAATATTTTTATTTTCACCAGGGGAAAAAAATTAAATTTTCATATCAAATTTATTTATTATCATTTTTCATAATTAAAAATTTTAATATTATAATTAAATAAATATTTAAACCAATGAATTGAATGTAATAAAAATGAATGTTAAATTAAAAGTACAAATTAATATTCTCAAAACAAAATTCATGGTTTTAAATTGATAATTTCAGGGGTCAAATGGTTTAAATGGATGTTATTTAATGTGACTTACAATAATACTATAATTCATAAAACTGAATCCATTAAAAAATTTATCATTATTTTTATTATATAATAAGGGATCAATTTTATATCTTTTACTCTCAACTATGAGCTTTTAGAATTTGAAACACTAAGGTACTTTAAAAAATAGTCATGTTAAAATGTTTTATATAAGTGAACCTAAAATACTATTTGTAGTTAAATTAATGTTTGTCCTCAATTTATATAAGGAAATTAGAGATGAGAATAAGTTTTTCATATGGATATACTATAGAAAAATTCTATGTAGTAACTGTAAATTTTTGTGAAGTACCTAATGTTATTTGACTTTACTTATTAACAATTACAATTTTCAATGTAATAATTCAAAGATGTTATCATGGGTAAACATGTGAGTGTATTCTCAAAAAATATATGTTTTATTAATAAAGAGTAAATTGAAAATAATAAGGCTTTATTTTTTTATAATTGTTTGCTGGAAATAATCTATGGATCCTAAAGATTGAATTATATAAGGATAAAATAGGATGTCGGTTGTTTCATTCAATGTTATACAACTCCTTGAAAAAATATGATGTGAATAAATATGGAATAGTATTTATTAATAGTATAATCACCTGATTTGGAATAAGAGTTCATTAAAATAGAATTATTTATTCTATAGATTGTAACACCTCATAAATTCATTTTTTGTAGTTATGAAATTTTTTTAGTAATCTCGGTAATTATTTGAAGATGATCTAATTTTATCTGAAGAAGTTTGGACAATACCTAGAGAATGTAGAAGACATTTAAAATAAACCATTATAAATTTGGAAAATTGATTTTATGAAAAATGGATATGTATTAAATTTAATTATATTCCTACTATGGTTATAAATATTCTTTTGATTGTAGTGCTCAAGTTGATGAACATAAATCTTTATGGAAATCATAATACTTTTAGCTTCATTGAAATAATTTTTCAATCATAAGACTCTTCCAGAAATTTGATATCATCATTAGGAAATTAGGTAACATAAAAAATTTTATAGGAATTATCATAAAAATTATACTATAGAGAATAATATTCAATGTCCCCAGAATAAATTTTTGGTTAAGCATAAGGATTTAATACTATGAAAAAATTTAAGAAATCTGTTGGATGAATTGATGTCCCCAAAAAATTTTAATCTAAAAGATAAAGATTTAAAAGTTTATGGATTCTAATATCGCATTGTAAGGCTTCATCAATTTAGTAAAATTCAACGTAGTTGTTAGGAGAAGAAAATTGAGTTTCTAGAAATAATTAATTCTTGGGAAATATGAATATGATAACGTTTAACCTATATTTTTTAGTTCATAATGTAATAAAATTTATTCTACCTGTGATCTAGAATTATTTTCATTAATATTAACAATTTAATTAAACTATATATAAGTCATCTAGATTTAAATTGAATTATTATGCTTTCAATAGTAATGTAGATGAAGAACCATCAAAGCTTGTGAAACAATTCATTAAAGGATATATAATTTTCACTCTATGATGATCAAGTTTTCAATAGGAATTCACATGGAAACATTAGAATTTTATCAAGAATAAAGTATTTATAATTATTCCAATATGGGTATATGTATGTAGATTTTTTATTTATGGTTGTTCTATTTTTAGGAAACATCTCACATCATAAGATGAGTCCAATGCCAAATAAGATGTGTGTTGTTGCAAGATCTTCATACAAATGGAAGATTTATATTTTGGATTTTTTGGAATATTGGATATTAAGGAGTTATTCATAGTAGTAATGACGTAATCCTTTTAAATGATACTTGCTTCCTGAAAATGTGTGTCATATTATAAAACAAAAAAACTATATCCCTTTTATAATGAAGTTAGTATAATTGAAATTTGACCGTTGGGTTTCAACCATTTTCTAATTGTTGGTCAATATGACCATTTGAAATAATACTCCTATTAATAATTTTAACGTTATAATTAGTATTATAAATGGAAATGATAATGGTTAATTAATGAAGAAATAAGATTAAATGAACTCATCGAGTAGAATCGTGTTATACAAAGCCCATTTTTTAGAGTTTGGGAAGAAGGTAAAATCACATGGCTTCTCTCTTTACCAAGCCCATGTAGAGCTTCAACTGGTTAATCTTGAATGAAATATCAGATGGGAGAAGTTCATGTTAGTAGATATTTCCACCTAGGAGTTCTTCTTTGAGTAGCCCCAAAAGTCTATCACCATCGCACACAACACCCTTAGGTCATATATAGGTCTTATAAGGGTTTATATTTCAAGGCCTTAGTCCCTCAAAATTTAAACACTTTTAATTAATAAATTTTTATTTCATCATTTCCATTTTATGTATAGTTTTTCTAAAAATTGAAATAGAATTTGATAAATTGATTTTATGGAGAAAATTTATTTTTTTAAGAGATACTAATTAATATATTAAACATCTATTTTATTAATAATTATTAATATTTTAAAATAGTATTATTAAAACACATTAATTTAATTGCAAATTATAAAATAAATTTTTTTTCTTTAAGTGTCCAAGATTTTACTATGCATTTTAAATCTTCTATTATTATTAATAATAGGTATTGTTGTAGTTATATTATAAATTTTTTACATTTATAAATTTATTATGATATGATATATTTTATTTTTTAATTATTAATATGAATACTATTTTAGGGTTAATTTATTGAAATTTTATAAAATACTGTAGTTTTTTTATGAAATGAAAAAATACAATTTGAGTTTTTTGATAAGTTTGAGGGCATCATAGCTATTTCATAATTATGAAATGATTAATTTAACATTTTGGGTGACTATTATATGGTAATTTAACTTAATAGGAGTCCCAAATATCCAATACCATGGCCAAATGCTGTGGGAAATCCCACGGATTTTCAAATACCACTACTCATGTGTCCTCAGAAATTAATAAAAAACTCCCTCAATTTTTCTATACATACCGAACCATTTCTTCATATAATTTCAGAAAAAATCATCATAAATTAAACTATGATAGTTTTACCTTTCTTGGAGTCTTTCCATAGTGCCCTCAATCTCCTATGGTCACGATCATTGATGTTTAGGAGTCACTATTCGAGGTAAGAGAACTCTCAACTTCTATTTTCCATTCATAATTCCATTTTATGTGGTATGTATTTCAACTTCATACCATCTTCTTATATCAATTTTATGCAATATATTTACAATGTTATCTATCATTTATGAATGGGTGACCATTGTACCCTATCTTTTTATGGTTTAATTAATCCATGTTTCATACACATTACGCTATCATATTTTCATCTAATTTTTTTTCACTTTTTATCAAGAAATTATTTTATTTTGATAACACCCTAACCAAATTCTTCTCTAGGTATATTAACATATATTTCAAAATGATCTATTTAATACTAGTATTAACTTAAATTAAATCCGTATTCATTTTATGTGGGTTTAAAATGACAAAAGGATAATATTTTGAGGCACTTTCTAAAAAACATTGATTTTAAAATGAAACACATTTATTTCATCCTCCAAAAATTATTTATGATATGTTTCTTTTAATATCAGTGTGTCTCACATTAATTAAGATATATGAATGGTGGGCCTAGATTTTTCTCCAATTCACTAGGAAAATAATTTAATCTTCAGAGATGACACGTTTTATGATACCTTGATGAATAACCTTGAAAATTTTTATGACACCTCGGTGACAAACCTTGGTGATATGATTATGAATGACTCAAATAAATGTTGTAGCCATATTTAAAAGTTATTATTATTATTATATAACTTTTTCTCATGCCTTTATGTATTTCAAAATTTTATTGATGATATTCCAAAATATCACTAGTAAATAGATTCAATTGATTACCCGTTCAGGGCATTCTATTTTCCATTTCTCTTGATGTATATCCCTAGCATATAAGATTCAATAAATGTACATTAGATGAACCATGTAAAATCATTTCAAGTGGAATAGAATATTTTTTTTCATTTTTCATGTATTACGTAACTTATTTTCAGGACACTAAACTTCAAAAAATCCTCTGTTTGTAAACTGTAATGAAAAGTTATGTGATAAACAGGTCAGATTCCATAGCTGGTATCACTAGATGGTTCAGTTATTTTTGGAAATTTGGAATTAAATAAATATGAATAAACATAGAGAGATGATTAAATATATGAAAACATCCTTTTATTATGCTGAAGTATTAGGAACCTGGTTTCCAAACAAAGAAATCTAGGTATGGATACGAACTATTAGATGTGGCTCTGGAACAAATGTATCTAATGGTAAAACCCAAAATCATCGCTTTGAGATAGACACAAACGAGAAAAGGTTCATGAAAATGTGCCTTGATACACTCTTTCTTTGAAACTTCGAGGAGATATTTTTGTTAATAATATGTTTTTATGAACTATTATGAAGGATTTATTGAAAATCTAATTGTGTTTTAGGAATAAAAAATTTATACATGTTGTTTTACGACCTAAAATTCTTCTAGATTTATAATAATATTAAAAAATCATGTTTCTCACAAGGGTTCTATTGTTTTAGAGAATGGAGGGAAATATAAGGAACTATTTAAATGGTGAGCGTGATAAACCATGTGCTGATGGTCCTCTAATAGAAGATGGAATGGATACCTCCAAGAAAATTATGAATCAACTAACTCATGTTATGAGAAATTATCTTGTATCAAGCTATACGACCAGTTTCAATACAATTGTAAAAACATTCCATTGCGTCCTTTATGTGTCAATGACCACCAATTTTCATTGGATCTCCCGACCCATTGATTACAAAATAGTTGATAATATTTATATAAAATATTATTTTTTAAAATATTTTTTTAACAAGAGAATGTCACTCTATCTATGTACCATTTAGAGGGAGAAGCTGATAAACGATGGGAACTGATAAAAACATGGAGAAATAGGGGAGATTGATGATTTTTATTCGGAATAGTTAATTGGAACCTTATTTAATAAGTATTCCCCCGGTTCAATGAGAATGAAAATGGAGAAGATATTCTTTGAACTGAAGTTGACAGAGAATGATTATATGGTGAGTTATGTTATGATGTTCACAAGACTTTCCCGTTATACCTGTAATTTGTTAATATAAAATAATGGGAAGTTTGACGGATTATATGGTTGAATAATACCTAATCTACTAAAAAATTTAGCTAACAATGACTATGAATGATATAAAGAAATAATATAGAGTGCTATGATGGTCAAACTAGAGTTCGGTGAGCTGCAGTGGTATCACAAATAGAATTAGAAGACGATATCACTAGAGATAAAACTCGGGATGATATTTGATCAAGGAAGAGTATGAAAGAATGCGCCCCGTTACAGATGCATTAAATGTTTGAAGAAGAATTTGCGGAACTGTATGCTCAGGAGTGGTGAGTGTTACAAATGTAGAAGAGATGGATATATCACTAAGAATTGTCTTAGTGAAGTGATCCCTTAACTTCTCAACACAAAAAAGAAAGATGATGCAGGCCCTACCTGAAGTCGAATGATTCCAGTGTGGAAGCTCAATCACTTTTCCAATCATTATCCCAATCCAAGAGTAGGGGAGGGGAATCTCCATCAACCTTAGTATAGGTACATGGACAATGTTCATGATTTTCTATCACGACAGCCAAAATTGAAGCTACAAATTATGTGGTGAAAGGTACTATGATTATTCTATAAAATCTAGAAAATACATTGTTTGATTCTGGTTATACACATTCCATTATTTCATCAATGTTTTCAATGAATATATAATAATCCTAAAACTACTAGAAGTAGAGTTATCAATCAAGACTAGTGGACGAATTATCAAAGCATCAATAGTTTTCAAAAACTCTAGAATTCACTTTTGTGAGCATAATCTCATTTCAAATATTGAATTCATTCTCATGTTGTAATTTGAAATTATACTAGAGATGGACTTTTTCACAAAGTATAATACTAATATACAATTTAGAAGCAAGGAAATCATTGTAGTCTTAAATGGACAACTGATAGTTTCTTTCTAAGGAGACATATCTCAACCTGAGTTTATTCAAGATGAACCACTTATAGCCTTCTTTATAGATATGATCCTTGAATAAATAGAATGAAATAAAAGTGAGTGAAAAGATTATTTCCCCATCATTCATTACTACATTGAATTATATCCCGAGGAGTTACTTATACACCCTCTATAAAGAGAGGTTGAGTTCTCCATTGGACTCATACATGGTTCCAATACAATATCAAAACCCCCTATAAAATGGAATATGTGGGGATGAAGGAAATATAGAAGAAAGAAAAATATCTATTAGAGAAGAGGTTTATCCATCCATGTGTGTCTCTTTGGGGAGCACCTATTCTATTTTCGAAGTAGAAGGATATGTCAATACAAATATGAATTTATTATATAGAACTTTATGGGGTCACAATTAAGAAAAAGTAACCACTTCCATGAACGGATGATTTATTTGACCAGCTTCATGGGGATCAATTCTTCTCCATGATTGATCTTCGATATGGTTATTACTAACTGAGGGTAATGAAAAAATATATTCTAAAGACCAAAATTCGATCATGAAATTTGAATTAGGATTTTATTGTTATTTACTTCATATTGACTAAGGAACCAACTATTTTTATGGATTTCACGAATAGAGACTTTAAGGACTACCATGATAACTTTTTTGAAATTATTATTGATGATATTATAATATATTCTAAAATTCATGAAGATCATGAGGATCATCTAAATTTATAATAAAAGTTCTATGGAATGACTTGTTATTTGGAAAGTTCATCTAGTGTGGGTTTTCATTACAACAAGTTTCATTCTTAGGGAATATTGTCACCAGTGAAGGAATTTCAGTTGACCCCACAAAGACAATAGTTGGGGAGTAGTGGCCTCATATTACAATAATAACCCAGATTCATAGTTTTCTGGGTTTAGTAGGATATTATAGGAGGTTTTTGAAAATAAATTCAAGGTTTTCTATTCCACTACCCATGTTAACTTGAAAAGGGGTTAAGATCATCAGGAAAAAGGATTGTGAGGAATTTTTCCAAGAGCTGAAGAAGATATTGGTTACTATAGCCATGCTAACTCTATCCTCTATCATAGATGGATTCATTTTTTAGTGATTCATCTATAAAATGTCTTGGGTGTGTACTCATGAAAAATGAAAAAGTGATTGATTATGTATCTCGATTGTTAAATGCTCATGAGAAGAATTATCCAACATATTATCTAGATATAGTTGCAGTTTTTTTCTTTAAAGATATAGAGACACTATCATTATGGGAATAAATGCGATATATACACAGACCACCACAGTTTGAAGTATATTTTTAATCAAAAAAATAATAAAACATGAGACAAATAATATGGATGTAATTTCTTAAAGTCTATGATTATTCAATTCATTGTCACCCTGGAAGAGAAAATAATGTCCTTTATGCATTAAGTATGAAGGATGGTATTGTTCTCTCAATGATCATGATTCAAATATGTCATTTGATCAAAGACCTATAAAAACTAGATACGGTAATTTTAAGGTAAGTGACAACATAAACCCTATCCCATATGATTTCTGAGTCGTCATTACAAGATAATATCATGAAATATCAAAGGAGGATATACCTTTTTGCATATGAAGATAAAGGATGTGATGAATGGGATGTTTCCTAAGTTAAATATAGATTGATAAGGCATAATTAAATTTTGTACAAGGTTATGTGCTCCATCTATTACAAAGATAAATAAGGACCTGATGGATGAATCTCATATCTCTACATTCTCTATACATCCTGGAAGCACTAAAATGGTTAGGGACCTTCATGATCATTATTGGTGGGATAACATGAAAAAGTATAATGTTTATGACTCTACAAGGATATAGATGTGTCAAAAATTGAAGGCAGAGCACAAAATTCCTAAACGGGCATTACAACCACTACACATACCAAGACGGAAGTCGGACGATATCACTATGTATTTTGTTACTGTTCTCTCAAAAACATCCAAAGGAAACAACTTCTTATGGGTGACATTGGACCATATTTTCAAGGATATCCATTTTATCACTATTTGGTAATATTTCTCTCTTGACAAAATCACAAAAATATACAAGAAGGTAGTGAAACGGATGCATGGAGTTCCACAATCTATTGTATCTGATCATGATCCAAATTTCACATCAAAATTATAGAGAAGTATTCTACATTCTCTGTGTACCGAATAGAATTTTAGTATGGTCTGTCACCTCAAACGAATGCACATTTTGAAATGAATTTTCAGACACTCAAGGGAATGAAAAGAACATTTTCAATGGAATTTAAAGGTATACCGGATCATCATATTTCATTTTTAGAGTTCTAATACAAAAATAACTTATAGTTGAGTATTCAAATGGATCCCTATGAAGCTCTATATGAGAAGTGAGGTAGAACTCATGGTTTTTGGGATGAAATTGGTGAGTGAAATTCTCTTGGGAAGAATATTGTGCGCGATATGATGGAAAATGTTTATACTATCTAATAACACATTAAGGATGTTTAGATGCAGCAAAAGAGCAATATTTAAAACCATTAAAGTGACTTTGAGATTGATGTTGGTGATAAAGTATTACTTTTAATTTTACCATGGAAAAGATTCATATGATTTGGGAACAAATGTAATCTTGTCCCCATGTACATTGGCCCCTATGAAATCTTTCATCTCATAGGATCAGTGGCCTATCTGCTAGAACTTCCAACAAATATACACTGTCATATTGACTAGCCCTTCTACCAGATGTATATAGATCATAAAGAGTGTTTTTGGTGGGATAACAAGAAGAGATATATTGTAGGTTATATATCTTAGTTATTTTAATTCACAAAATTTGGGGTACAGATGTGTAATTATAATTTTATGTTATAACAATTACATATACCTGAGTTAGAATTGAAAAAATTAGAATGTATTTCATCATGGGGCTCCCTAGTACATCTAATAGTGAAATTTATATTTGGGTATGATTTTATTTCCATATGAAATAATAACATTTAATTTCTATTTGAGAATATTTATATCTTGATCATCATGTCATGTTATGTGTTAGATAAGGGGAAAGGTTATATGGTTTACCACTAACTATCATATCTTACATATATATGAGGTTTACCTTAAAATTTTGGAGTTGTCTTTACCAAGAGTTGTAGATTTAAATGGATTTTGGGACTGTAATATTCAACTATATTAATTTTACTATCATAATATATTTCACTAGATCATTCATATGGATCCTTATAAATCTCTCAATGTAAAGAAGATAAGGAATCCAAACTCCAGGAATGGAGTATGGGTATGAATGCTATCGATACATGATCAACCTAAGAAAATTAATAGAAAGGTTAGAGTCATTCAGTAACACATTATGGAAGACTGGGGTCAACAATAAATTTATGCTAAAAATAATCATAATATCTAGTCTTCAGATACAGGGATATTTTATTCATTCAAATATCTCTTTGGATAAATTTTATGATATTTAGAAAGAAGGTAAATCTAACCCCTCTATATATCAGTTCTTATGAGACTCTTGATCATATTAATGTTGTGTCTTATCAATTGGAGTTTACTTAGAACATATACCATATTCAAATATTGTTTTATCTTCTCTTTTAATAAATTAAACATCATATACTCTACATTTACTGGACTGATAGGCCATACCATTGGAGATTTATCATTCTTATGATGAGCACATGGTTGAAATTTTTCATCCTTGGGATAAAGTGATATGTAATAAGAGTTCTCACCTGGATAAAGATATTTTTATGAATAAAAAATTTTAGGAACCTATATGGGTGCCCCAGGATCTGATGATGAATAGTTATCTTTAATTATTTATATCAGAGTGATTGAATTTTGAGGGTAAAATTTCTATAAATGGGTAAATTTAACACCCCAAGATTATAGAATGTTTTTCTCTATAATTAATAAATGGTTTTGATATCATGTGATGAATATAACACTAAAATTATTAAATAATACAAATACATTATAATAATAATTACATTATATAGATTATAATTTTTGAAAATAATTTCTAATTAATTTTTGAAGTACTATTGATATAAAGTAACTACTTTGAATTTTTTACGATATTTGTTTTCCATTTATGTTTTATTTTAAAATTAATCCACATTATTTAACATCAAAAATTATTATTTACACATAAATTAAATGAATTCATTTTTTATTAATTTTTTAGAAAATAATATATATGCATATGAAGGTAATAAGTAATTATTTTTTGAAAAATTGATTTTATGCATGAAATCTGTTTTCATAATAATGTATTCCATTATTCATTATTTTTTGTCTTAATGAAATTTAAAAATAATATATTCAATAAAATAAGTTAAAATTAATTTAATAGTTTTTAATAGGTAAGGAATGATTGTAAATTTAGTTTTATGCTTAAAATTTCATTTTTCAAAAAATGTATTAACTTATATTTTTGATAAAGAATTAAAAACGACTTTCTTAAAACTATAAAAATTGTTTATGATAAAATGGTTTCTATATTTGGAATCATAATGTCTATATTTCGTTATTAAGTAAAAATATTTTTTGGTAATAATGAATTGTAACTATATTAAAAAAATCGCATCGGTTAAGGTTAAAAAGGGTCAAAAAATGGTAAACTAAAGGATATGGATTTAAGGGTCACATAAATTTATATAACATTCATTGGTTGAATAAATTAATAGCCTAAATTAAATTATCTTTTAATCTTTTTGCATTTGGATCCACTTATAAATGAATATTACTTTATTATATTCTATTTTTTAGTATGTATAAGCATAACAGCCACATCACTTATACAAGGTAGTCATCTACCCTTCACTACATCACACATTTTACCCCATACATATCAGAGAAAATGTAAAAACAGATACATTATTTTTTTTCATTTCCCCCATTCTAGAACATTTATTTTCACCAAATAAAAACCTTTTAAGGATTAAGGTGTACACTAAAGAAATATTTCCAACGAAGAGATCATTGTCTACGAAAATATATTTTTACTTTCCTTATTTTTTTAAATCCAAAAAATATTCTATAACCCCATTAACATGATAAAATAAGAATATATAAATAATAAAATATTTGTTTATTTATTTTACATCTATTTTCTACTTATTTCTCATCATATGAGAAATGATATTGTCGTTCCTGCATACAAGTGGACTCCCACATCCACGAAAATGATATGATTCATTTTTCATTGCCACTAGAAATAAATAATAATATCAATTTATTTAATTAATATATATTATATAAAGGAGTTTTTTATGATTTTGTTATTATATATTATTATTTATCATTCCTTGATTCAATTTTTTGGAAAATGAAAACATTAGTTGTGTGTATATTTGGACTACCATCTCCATGAAGTTATCAAATTTGGTTTTCATGAACATCATATATAAATTGTTATAAAATTGTATATAATGAATATATATGATATATATATATATAACAGGATTAAGATTATTTAGATGCTGAATGCATGACCAAGCTGTTAAGACCAAAACCTTTTAGCTAAATCATTCATTGATATCAAATTATATTTTACCCCGAATGTGATTTTATTTAAGAATTATTAATAATTTGGTAATTTAAAATTATAAAGGAAGAAAATATTTTAATATGAGTATGAATATGGTTCTTATATAAATTTTTAATAAATATATATTTATTATATAGGATCATAGGATATCATACAAAGAATGACAGGTCCGTAGGTAAGGGTTTATGTTGCAATATAATTTTTATTCTATATTTTTTATACATGAATGTAATTTAGGGAAATTATATTTTATTCCTTTATTAAACCCAATATATTTTATTTATATCTTGTTATTTATATTTTTTTTTCATGTTTTCCATTCATTTATATCTCTTTAATATATAAAATGATCCAAAAAAATGTTTTTAAGAAAATTGGACCATATTTATTCTTTAGTCGATTAACATTTTATTCCACACACATTTTCAATAAAATGGTTTCAAAAGATTATTTCCTATGAAATATTATTTATTAAATTAATTTTATACCATATTTTACATCATATTTAATTTTATAAAGTTAATCTTCTTTTCTTTTTTCAAATGAGTTACTTTGGGACATTTTACCATAAGTGTTAATGGAATTCTTATTTTAACATTTAACAAATAATCATTTGTTCCTAACATAATATCTAATATTTGATTTTAATATTAATTTATATGTTTCTATGATTATTTTAAAAGTAAAAAGAAATCTATATTTTGGAAATTTTTATTTTCAATGTTATCATATGATGATGATATTTTTCTTATGTTTTCAAAAATGGTTTGAATGTCCTTTTAATGGTATCTTTAATTTATTTCCACATCCTTTACATTTTATTATGTTTCATTATAGATATTATATATTGACAACAAACATGTTATTTATTAATATGGATTATTATTATTTAAATTTTAAATCTTTATGAAAAATATTTCATTTCTAGGTGTTATGTCATGCTAAATTTATTATTGTTTTTATAATATTTTGGAATATATATATATATATATGGATTATATTATGTGAAGGTTTGTTCCATTAAGTAACTCCAATTCATTTGGAAATGTTTGATATTTCAGGAGATAATATTTGTTGTAATGGGTAGTGAATCTAGTTAAGTATGGTACATTGACGTCTACAATAGTGTAAGGAGTGAATCTCTACTAAAGAAGTAATGGAATGGGGATTGAACCCAGTCCACCATGAAACATTATCCACCATGATAATAATGGTATTGAACCATGAATAATGAAATAAATTTTCTTTTATTATGATTTTACATTAATTTTGATGCAATTTCTTATGCTTATGATATTCTTTCATGGTTCATGGTTTATTAATGTTGACTCCACACTCTTATGTCTCATTTATTTTGAAATCATAAACCTTTATGTCATGACACATTATATATGATATATAACTAATTGGGTTTGAAAACTATAGTTTATGATCATTCTCTCATAACCTTATGCTTATATGATGATTTCATATGTTCTTTGATTGATATATCTAATGTTTACCCTTACTGAGAATCTGTTCTCACCCACTCTTAGGTTTCCATTTTTCCTCAGCTTATGACGAATGGTTTCATATAGAATATGTTCTATAAGAAAACAAATTTTTGGGTTATTTTAATGATAATTCATGAAATAAGATCATTATGTGTCTAATCTCCAAATAAACTAAAATTTTACATTTATTGGGTGTCTATTATTATTAAATGTATTCAATATTCATATGAAAGGATGATATATTCATATATGTAATACTTGGGTCACATAAAGAAATATATAAAAATATATATCTCTTAAAAGCAAACTAATGGAATGAACACACTTACACATGAGAGAAACCCATGAATGAATCCACTATATAAAGACCCTCCTGAACAGTCTATATCATGAGTGGTATACATACCTACTCTCCCAATTCATCAATTAGTGGATTAATCAAATGATCCATAAGATTTGGAACTAAGACCATATGGAACCAACATGGACTTTCTATATGAAAATGAACAAAAATTAATTTAATTCCATGTTAACACAAACAAAACATTAATTCTAAAAAACATGTCTGTTAAATATTTTTTTAGAATACACTACTGGAATCACCCATAATTCTAAATATTAAAAAAACCAATAAAACAATATTTAAATTGAGGATCTCCTAATTGTCTCTAGCCAAATGGAGAAATAATGTCATTGTAAAATATTGGTCCATTGCAATCTAGGGTAATGTGAAAAGAGGAGAATCCACCTGCCCCCATTAACTCTACATGAAGAATCGAGTCAGGTCCATATTGATCATGGATCTCATTTTCACTCCTTCAATGTATTCAACATAATATTTATGAATAATTTACCTAAACCAAAAATTTTTTCTTGTATCTATTGGTATATTTTTTCATATTAGATAAAAATATTGAATCTATAAATAATAGAAAAAAGGAAACTTGTAACATTAATCTCTATGATCAATTGAAATGGAGAAGAAAAAGTAAAACGATCTTAAAAATAACATAGGTAAGAGATTATGGTTGGGAGACTCTGATAATAAATGAGAAAATATGGTTTTAAAGGATTCTTCATGTTAAATTTAAATTTTTCTTATTTAATTAACATCATCATATGGTCACAATATATGGTTTTGTAAACTGTGTGTAAACTATTTGAATCACCTCTTTCCTAAAATTATCATGTTGTGTGATTTTCATATGATTTTCTAAACCAATGCACCTTCTTAGAAGCCCCCTAAAACACTAATGTAGTTACCTGGAGATCACAACATGGTTTCCCCTAATTATAATCAAAATTTCTAATTTCCAAAACATTCACAAAATATCCCAAAATCATACATAAAT
Source organism: Viscum album (assembly GCA_963277665.1). NCBI lineage: Eukaryota > Viridiplantae > Streptophyta > Magnoliopsida > Santalales > Viscaceae > Viscum > Viscum album. Next base: position 399,591,192 of record OY728131.1, on the reverse strand, counting down.
TTCCATAACTCAACCTAAATAAAATGTAACTTGAAAATATATTAGAAAATAGGGAAGTACCTCAAAAATATGGTTTTACAGATGGGATCATGCCAAAAATAATATTTTTTTAGTGGTTAGTTATATTAATATATGTGAAATAATAGAAAACTGTCAAAAATCACACAAAAATCTATATATAACGTTATAGAAAAATATCTAGTCATCATCTATAAGAACTGTTACCCAAGATAGTAGATTATATCATCTCTAACATCGTTGAATATGAAACAAAAATACCTGAGTCACTATATAGTACTTGTATATGACTAAAAGGATAACACACTATCGTCCCCAATATCTCAGGAGTTACACCTCAGAATGTTTTCTCTTAAATTCAAAAAATATTTTCAATAGAAATACTTATCCATAATTTCTATTATCAAGTTGGTTATATTATTCTGATAGGTCACTGAACTACTGGATAACCCCCTCCATTCATGGAATCAAAAATCACAAAAACAACTCTCCTGCTGAAAATAAAATGATATAAATGAGTGTCATAAAATAAAATATCAAAACAATTAATTCCTTATATATCAAGATTCAATGACTGATTCATATCTCAGTGCACTTGTTGAAGGATCCTATCCCAACAAACCCAGTGGATATTTTCCATCATCCATATTTTATAAGTACATAACTAAAAACTTGAATAATGTTTAATTTACTACTAAAATGAATTATTGTAATCATAGCCCTGATTTTGGGCCCCATTTACATCTCATAATATGTTATAGTCATGATAAAAATCATCAAACTGCTAACATAAACAACTATGTCTGAAATATTATTTTAAAGAAAATTCATTAGTTCATTAAATTACAAGATAGGCTATATTATTATATTCTATATAAAAAATATTTCAATGGTAATAATATTATATACCAAGTATATGAGATTTTTATAAATAATGTAAAAATATTTAAAAATATAAAACTATCGTTTAATTGTTATTTAGTGGAATTAAAAAAATCACAATCAATGTAGTTTAAAATAGTAATATTATATTTATTTACACAAAATGGATACTTGGAAAGAAATTATTTTTCAAATATTAGGGAAGTTAAAAATTAAAAAGTGGATTTCCCATAGTCATAGTTCCATGGGAAATTTTTTCTCAGTAGAGGCTTTATGGGGGATCCATATAATATAGCTACTATGATAATCTACATGGTTGTTAATTTTATAATGCCCAATTGGGATGGTTTTCTCTAACAATATCTCATCACTAATACTCCATGAATTGGAACATCCTAAACCTAACCTAATCCTATACCCATAATACCCAACTCACACTACACCTAAAGAAGAAAAATGCATACTACCCTACCCTTTAGCTTCGATCCTAAAATAGGATACCTTTCATCCCTCAATACACATTTCCCCAAATATCCACCCTTTATAGGTTGGCCTCACTCTCAATAACCTTCATGATGATATTATTACATTCTATAAATAATTTTTTATATAAAAATATCTTATTAAACCCACATCATATTGGTATTCTTAAAGGGTATGACAAGGGGGAATTGGTCTAATTCTAAATGGGAAAAAATTAAAAATACAAGATCGATGCTGGCCAGCATTAAATACAGTTTAAAAAATAGTCTGGTAGGATTTTAATTTTAATTGGATGGGTCCATGAGTCATCCCACATTCCAAATGAAGTATATATATGATTTTTTTTAAAAATTATTATTAATTAATATTAATTATTAGATATATAATATGTATAACATAAATGCTAATTTACAATAATATTGACCATATGATTAAAAAATAAATATACATGAAATAAAAATGATACATTAAATTAAAAAAATGAATAATTTTTTTCCCATGGGATACATGTATAAGTTTAGATCCATTTTCTTAATCCCATGTAATTGTGTTCTTGGATTATGTAAGCTCTTTTAAATGTATTCATTTTGTATTTTTTGGTTTAATCTATAGATATGGGTCTCCCAATGGGAATTGGGAAAATTAAATACACATAATGTCATCTTCTTCATCCACTTGATTATATCCATAATCATCACCTTATATAATGTAATACTCTTTCAAATCATGGATCGACATGAGCTCTTACAAATATATTTGTAAATTTTAATCCACTCTCAATGACTTTCCTTCCCATAATTAAAAATGAAAAGAATTTCTATATGTTTCTATGGGAAATTTTTACAATATATTTGAAAACTCTCATGTGGAAGAATCTCAAAGAATGTATTGTCTACTTAGTTTCATTGTAAAAATAAGTTAGCATAGTCATATAATACCACACTAGGATACCATATTAACAAGAGTATTAACCATAGTGTGAGATAATAATTAAAATTATTATTTTTGGATGGATTTATAAATAATATAATAATATAAACATTTATATGTATTAATTCATATAATATAATTCCATTTTGAATTGATACAGATGAAAAAAAACAAGTTTTAAGTAAGAGGTTTGGTATTCCTATTAATGAGGGACCATTGAATATTCCTTTATGTCTGCATGATTATTTTTCACCTAATTTCAAATGTGAAATATGTGTAAGGAAAGGTTAAAATACATATTTACCGTAAAAATGAGACCATAGAGAGAATAAAACCCATGCATGACTGATATCACTACTAAAGGAAACATCATGTCCTGAGCAGTACTACAATTATGGATTTTAAATTTGAATATAATTTTTAAGATATTTTTTATTATCACCAAGGGATTAAAAAATTAAATTTTCATATTCGATTTATATTTTATCATTTTTTAATTAAATAATTTAAAATTATAATTAAATGAATATTGAAACCAACGAATTAAATGTAGTAAAAATGAATGTTAAATTAAAAGTACAAATTAAATTCATTCTCATATCAAAATTAAGGATATTAAATTGATAATTTTCCAAATAGCCTCAACCCATTTGGCGAGGACTCAGAAAGTGCAACCAAGAGACCCAAGTTCAAAACTGGGTAGAGACATGTTTCTGGGTGCTATAGCAGTACTGTAGCGGGTATTATTCGGTACTGTAGCAACCAGAACTATTCAACTAATTTGGATTTTGGGCCACTAGATTGTTCCTTAGGTCCTTTAAGGCCTTCGAGCCACACAAGGACTTTGGGCCAGTTTGTTTTTGGGAAACCTCATGTCCTTAGGGCCACCTCATGGCCTTCGAGACACCTCAATGATTTCAAGCCACCTCAAATTGTCTTTAATGGAACAGAGACAGACTCTACAAGGAGTAGACTTCAGATAAGGATTTAGAGTAGGTGTATTATCAAGAGGAGAAGCTAATAGATGAAGAAGAATGAGAGGGTATGAAATTTCCATTGGGACTAGCCTTTTCATGCATGAGAATCCTATATGAACATCCATGCGATGGGGGAGAGCTGAAATCACAATGCAGATGCTAGAGAGGAGAAGTTTTATGTAGTTATAGTCTGTATATTTCCTATAAGACCTACGGGTCATGTAATCTCTAAATCATATGGGACTTGTAAGGGTTCCCCTTTTATATTGAAATGGGGTTATCAGAAATCAATAAAAATAAGGCATGTTATCCATTTGGGTATAAATGGATACTTTCATGGGTATTAATGGTTTTTAATGGATGTTATTTAAAGTGAAAAACAACATTACTAGACTACATAAAATTGAGTCCATTAAAAAATTCCTCCTTTTTATTATATAAAATGGGATAAATTATATTAATATTACTATCATCCATGAGGTTTTAGAATTTGAAACTCTAAGGTGCTTTAGAAAAATTTCATGTTATAATGTCCAATATAAGTGAACCTAAAATATTATATAAACATAAATTAAATTGTTTCCTACATTAACATAAGGACATTGGAAAGGGGAATATGTTTGTCATATGAATATACTACAAACAATTTCAATGGAATAACTATAAATTGGTGGGAAGTACCTAAAGTTGTTAGATTTTATTTATTGTCAATTATAATTTTCATTGTGATAATGAGAAGATTATATCTTGGGTAAATAAGTGAGTGTCTGCTCAAAAAAGATATTTTTTTTTCATAAGGATAAATGGAAAAGAATAAGTCTTTAGTTTTTCAAAGTAGTTTGATGGATTGATTTGTTTGATCCTAAATGATGACACATATAAGGAGAAAATAAGATATAAGTTGTTTCATTCAATGTTATACAAATCCTTGAAAAAAGATGATGTGAATAAATATGGCACATGATTTATTGAGAGTAGAAGAACCTGAGTTGGAATAACAATTCATGAAAACACAATTATTTATTCTACAGATTGTAACACATTATTAATTCATTTGATTTAGTAAGTAATTATTTTTAATAATTCCAAAAATCATTGGAAAAAGCTCTGAGAAGATTTGAAGAAGTTTGGACAATACATTGAGAAAGAAAAACATAGTTCAAAGAAACCATTATAAATTAGGAAATTTGATTTCCTAAAAAATGGATATTTATTAAATTTATGTATATTCCAACTATGATCATAAATATTCTATTGACTGTTAGCCTCAATGTGATGAACATAAATATTTATGGTGAACATAATGCTTTTAATTTCATTGAATGACTTTATCAGTCATAAGAGACTTCCAACCATTTGATATCATCATAAGGAATTTATATATGATAAAAAATGATATAGGAATGATCATAAAAGTTATAATATAAACACTACGTCTTAAAAATACCATGTATAAATATTTGGCAGAGCATAATGCTTTAACAATTTAAAATATTTTCAGAAATATATTGGATGAAATGATGTACCTAAAGAAAAATGTAAATCTACACCATAAGGATTTAAAAATTTATGGAATTTAATATCTCATTGTAAGGCTTCAGCAATTCAGTAAGACATAATGTAGTTATTATATGAAGATAATTAATTTTCTATAATTACTTAATTCTATGGAAATATGAATATGATTATATTAAATCTATAATTTTGAGTTCGTAACATAATAAATATTATTCAATCCATGATCTAAAATTATTTTCAGTAATATTAAATGATTAATTAAACTATATATTTTTCTTCTTGCATAAAATTGTATTATTAGACATTCAATAATAATGCAGAAGAATAACCATCGAAGCTTTTGAAACTATTCACTAAAGGTTATATTATTTTCCCTCAAGGTTGTTCAAGTGTTTGAGAGGAATTCAGCTGGAAACATGATAATTTTATCAAGAAAAATGGCTTTATAATTAAAGAAATATGTGGATATTTGTGTATATATATATACATAGATTTTTAATTTACGGTTGTTCAATTTTTAAGGAATATCTCACATCGTAATATGAGTCCAATTCCAAAGAATATGTGAGATGTTGCATGATCTTCAAACAAGTGAAGGATTTTGAGTGTGAATTTTATAGAATATTTGAGATGAATGGTTTATTCATAGTTTTAATGATCAAAACTTTTTGAATGATAATTGTTTCATGAAAATATGTGTTATATTATTACACACCCAAACTATATATCTTTAATAATGATGTGAGTATAATTGATATGTGACCCCTGGGTTTCCACCATTTTATGACCATTGGTCAATATGACCATTGGAAAAAATACTCGTATTAATAATGTTAATTTTCTAATTGTTATTATGAATGGAAATTATAATGGTTAAATAATTCAGAAACAAGAGTTGATGGACTCACCTAGTAGAATCGTTTCCTACGAAGCCCATTTGTCGATGTTTGGGGAGAAGTTAGAATCACTCCACTTCTCTCTTCAATATTCCAAAGATGATCTTCCACATGTTAAGATTTAATGAAATCTCCTATGGGAGAATTTCAAGTTTGTGGAGAATTTCCACTCATGAAATGTTATCCGAGTCACCCCAAAAGTCTATCACCATCGCACATTTTCCCCATAGATCGTATGCGGGTATTATAAGGGGTTATTTTTAAGGCCTTAGTCACTAAACTTTTATTCCCTTTTCTTTAATATGTTTTTATTTCATCATTTTTATTTAAAAAATATTATTTCTTAATAATTGAAATAGAATTTGATAAATTGATTTTTCAGAAAAATAAAATTACACTTTTATGAGTGATATAAATTACTATATAAAATAATTATTTATTAATAATTCCTATTATATTGAAATATTATTATCAAAATACTTTAATTTAATTAAAATTAAAAATAATAATTTTATTTTCTTTATGTGTATAATCTTTTACAATGCATATTATTATGTATTTTATAACTCTTATTATTATTAATAAATACGTTTTTTATAGTTAAAAATAAAAATTTAATTTTTTTAGATTTATTATGATAAAATATATTTCATTTTTTAATTAATAATATCTATATTAGGTTAGGGTGAATTCATGATAACTTTATAAAATACTTTATTTTTGTCGTGAATAGAAAAAAAAAGTAGTTTGAGTTTTCGATAAGTTCAATGAGATCATGTCTATGTCATAATATTGTACGGATTAATTTAAAATTATGACCAAATATTATGTGTTAATTTAACTTAATAGAAGTCCAAAATGTCCAATATCATGGGTAAATACCGTGGCCATGCCCCTATATTTTCAAATACCACTATTGAGGTGTCCTCGGAAATTCATAAAAAACTCCTTCACTTTTTCTATAAATACACACCAATTTATTCATTTAAATTAAGTAAAAATACATTATCCTTGAATATGTGATAGTTTTACCTCCCAATGGGTCCTCCCAATTTGTTCTCAAGCCTCCATGGCCAAGATATTTATGTTTTAGGGGACAACATTCAAGGTAGGAGAACACTCAACTTCTCTTTTCCTTTCATGTTTCTTTTTTATGTAGTCTATATTTAAAATTTCACACCATATTCCTCTGTACATTTTATCCAATGCCTTTAATATTATAGTATTTATTTATTAATGTGAGGCCCTTGTTCCAAATATTTTTAGTTTTTTATAAAACCATGTTTCATACACGTTATGATTCCCCGTTTTCATCTCAAAATTTATCAATTTTTATCAAAAAGTTATTTTATTTTATTTTTTCAATACACTAACCTCTTTAATCTCTAGGTATATTCAAATATATGTCAAAGTTATCTATTTAATACTATTATTAACATACATTAAACTTGTATTCCTTTTCTAGGGGTATAAAATGACAAAAGGATCTTATTTTTAGAATCTTTCTAAAACACCAAGATTTTGAAATGAAACTTGTATCTTTTATTCTTCGGGGTTTATTGTGATATGTTTTATTAATATTTATTTTCCTCACATTAATTAACATATGTTAAGGGTGTGCCTTGAGATCCCTCCAACGCATTACATAAAGAATTTAATCACTATGGATGAAAAGTTTTACGACACCTTGGTGAATAATCTTGCTAGTATTTATGACTCCTTAGTGATAAACCTTGGTGATATGCATATGAATGACTCAATACAATGTTTTATCCACATTTCAATGTTATGATTCAAGTTATTATTATTATTATATACCTTTTTCAAATGCCTTTATGTTTTTTATAATGTTCTAACAAATATTCCTCTAGATCACCAGTAAATTGTTTCCCTTGATTACCCTTACTGGCTATTCTCCTCACCCTTTCCCTTGATGTATATCCTCAGTTTATAAGATACAATAAATGTACATAGGATGAAGCTTGAAAATTAATTTCATGTATTATTTATTAATTTTTCCAGTTTTCATGTAATATGTATGTTATTTCAAAGACACTAACCTTTTAAAGATCCTCTCTTTGTAAAAAAATATTTATTGGTTTTTTAATAAAGAGGCGGGATTCCATAGTTGGTATCAATAGATGGTTTAATTTTTTGTGGAAATTTTGATTTGAAAACAATAGGAATAACCATAGATAAAAGTTTAAATATATGAAAACATTATTTTATTTTGGTGAAATATTAATTATGTGGTTTCTGAACAAATAAATACATGTCTGGATACGAACAAGTGGATGTGGCTCTAGCACAAATGTTTCTATCTGTAAAACCCAAAAACACTGCTTTGAGATAGACACAAATGGGAAATGATTAATAACAATGGGGATTAATTCACTCTTTGTTTGACGCTTCTGGGAGATATTTTTGGTTCATCTTATGCTTTTATGAACAATAATGTAGGATTTATAGAAAATGTAATTGTTGTTAATGAATAAAACATTTAAGCATGTTGTCTTAAGAAAAAAAATTATTTTAGTGTTGTAATATTATAAAAAAATATGCTTCTCACTATGTTTCACTTCTTCTAAAAAATGGAAGGAAATATGAGGAACTGTATATATGGTGAGTGTAATAGACCATGTTATGACAGCCCTATGATAGAATCCTGAATAGAGACCTTCAGGAGAATGATGAATATATAAACTCATGTTATGGGTAATAACTTGAACCATTCTAAGAGATCTCTTTTAACACAAAGTAAAAAACATTCCATTGATTTATTTATGCGTCAATGATCACAAAGTTTCACTGGATCTACTGACCCATGATTATTGAACAATTGATAATAACTATAGAAAATATCTTTTCTGTACATCATTATTTTGAACAAGAGAAAGTTACTCTGGCTATCTACCGTTTAGAGGGAAAATCTGATTAGTTTTGGGAACAGATTAAAAACATAAGGCTAAGAGTATAGACTGAATCTGTGGAGTGGGAAGAGATAAAGGGAATTCAATTTAATAGGTAATTCCCTTGTTTCATGAGAACTAAAATGGAGAAGAAATTCCATGAACAGAAGGAGAAAGAGAATGAATTTATTAGGAGTTATGTAATGAAATTCACAAGGCTTTCTCATTATACCTCTAAATTTTCATGGATCCTAATGGGAAGGTTAATAGATTATGTTGGGTACTAAGACATAATCAATAGAATAATTTATCCAATGGAGGCTATGATAGATGTGAGGAAATCATACAGAGTGTTATCAAGTTTGAATTGGAGTTTGGTGAGATGAAATCGTCTTACGAATAGAATGATAAGAACATATCTCTAAAGATAAAAATGGGGATGATATTTGATCAATGGAGAGTATGAAACAAATTGAACCTTTCCACATGTAATACATATGGGAAGAAGTATTTGGGGAACTGCATATTCATGAGCTGGAAGTGTTACAAATGTGGAATAGATGGCCATATCAATCAGAACTGTCTTAGTGAAGTGATCCCTCAACTTATCGACATAAAAACGGTTTGATTATGCAAGCCCTACATGAATTATAATAATTCATGTGTGGATAGATTGGGAAATTTTCCAATCACTATCCAAATATGAGGGTAGTGGATGGGAATCACCATCAACCTCATTTTAGGCCAAGGAAGAAAGATTGTGATTTTCTATCATGATGACTAAAGTTTAAGATGCAAATTTTGTGGTGGAAGGAACTCCCATAGTTCTATCAAATCTAGAAAATGATTTGTTTCATTATGGTTCTACTTGTTCCATTATATCTTCTATGTTTTTAAATAATATATAATGAATCCATGAAATTCTATAAGTAGAGTTATCAATCAATACTCATGGAGGGACTATCCAAGCATCAATAGTTTTTAGAAACTTAGTCATTCACTTTCACGAGCATAATATCATGGCAAATATAGAATTCATTCCCATGTTGGAATTGGACATTATAATATGGATAGATTTTCTCACCATGTATAATACTGAGATTAAATTAAGAAGTAATAAATATAGGTAGACTTTAATAGATAACCAACATTTGTTTTAAATGGAGAGATATCTCGATGTGAGATTTTTGTAGAAGTACAACCCATAGCCTTCTATATGTACATGATCAAAGAATATGTAAAATGAAATTAAAGTGAATGAATAGATAATTTCTCCATAAATCATTAATATATCGAATTATTTTTAGAGGATTTACATAGACACTATCAAGAAAGAGAGGTAGAGTTATCCTTAGAACTCATGCCTAGTTCCAAAATTGTATCAAAAATCCCATATAGAATAGAAAATGTGTAGATGGAGGAGTTAAATAAGAAACAACAACATCTATTGGAAATGGGGTTTATCCAAATTAGTGTGTCTCATTAGGGATCACCTATTCTATTTTTGAAGAAGGAGGATAGATCAATGTGGATACGCATTTATTATATAGACCATAACAGGATCACAATGAAGAAAAAGTACCCACTACTATGAATTGAGGATTAATTTGATGAACATCATGGAGCTCAATTATTCTTAGAGATATATCTTTGATCCAGTTATCATCCATTAAGGGAAAAGAATGAAAATATTCTAAAGATTTACTTCTAATCAAGAAATGATCATTTTGAGTGTGTTTTTAGTCCCTTTAGATTGTCTAATGGACCTATTATTTTTATGGATTTGGTGAATAGAGTCATTAAGGACCCCCATGATATTGTTGTGGTAGTTTTTATTAATTATATTATTATATATTACACAATTCATGATGAGCATGAGGATCATCTAAAGTTGATACTAAATTTTCATTGGAAGTATTGGTTATTTGGAATGTTCAGCTAGTGTGAGTTTTGATTACAACAAGTTTCCTTCTTGGGGAACATTGTGACCAGTGTAGGAATCTTTGTTAACTATACAAAGACAATAGTTGTGGAGCAGTGGCCCCATCCCACAATATTAAATTAGATTCATAGTATCCATGGTTTATTTGGATATTATTTGAGGTTTGTGAAAATATTTTCAAGCATTTCTTATCCACTAACCATGTAAACTCTAAAAGGGGTTAGGTTCATCTGAAAAATGAATGACAGGAATGTTTCCAAGAGATAAAGAATAGATTGGTTACTGTAACCATTTTAACCCTACCCTCTATCAAAGATGTATTCGTTGTATTTAGTAGTACATCTCTGAAAGGGCTTGGGTATTTTCTCATGAAAAATGATAATGTGATTTCTTATGCATCTCGATAGTTATTATATTCAGAGCCTAATTTATCTATGTATTATCTCGAGCTAACTGCTGTTTTTTTTCTATGAAGATATGGAGGCACTGTCTTTATGGGGAGTAAATGTGATATATATAGAGACCAACACAGTTTAAAGTATGTTTTTATAAAATATAAGTATACATGAGGCAGAGGAGACGACAAGAACTTATTAAATTATATGATTGTTTAATTCATTATCACCCAGGAAGTGAAAACAAATTTTTTGATGCATTAAGTATGAAGGAACATATTTTTCTCTAAATTTTGATGATTCAAGGATATCCTTTTATCAAAAACATAGTAAAACTAGAGATGGTAATTTTAAGGGAAGGGATATCATCATCCATATCCCAAATTATTTCTCAACTCTCATTACTAGAGAAGATCAAGATTTTTCAAGGAGATTATCCTTTTTTGGAGAAGAATATTGAGGCTATGATATATGGGAAGCTTCCTTAGTTCAATATTGATCAAGAAGGTGTACTAAATTTTTTTACAAGGCCATGTGCTCCATCTATTCCAGAAATAAAGAAGGCTTTGATGGATTAATCTCTTTACTCTAAATTCTCTATAAATCCTCACAGCACTAAAATTTATAGGGACAATCTTGATCATTATTGGTGGGGTAACATGAAAAGGAAGATTGTTGATGACACTACAAGGAGCATGGTGTGTCAATAGGAAAAAGAAGAGAAAAAAAATTCTTTAAGGGGTATTACAACCACTACTGATACCATCATGGGATTGGGACAATATTATTTTGTATTTTTTCACATGTCTCCCAAAAACAAAGGGTTGAAATAATGAAATATGGTTGATAATGCACCATCATGGCCAGACTGTCCATTTTATCTGTATTTGGGAATATTTCTCCCTTGAACAACTCACCAAGATTTACATAAAAGAGGTGGTAAGGCTTCCGGGAGTTACACTTTTTATTGTATTTTATCCTGATCTAAGGTTCACATAAATATTTTGGGGAATTCATTAACATGCTCTAGGTTTCGAATTGAATATCAGTACATCCTATCACCCTCAAACTGATGGAAAATCTGTAAATAATATTCGAAAACTCAAGGACATGCTGAGAACATGATCAATATGATTTAAAGGTGGAGTAGATCGACATCTTATATTAGTTGAGATTGCATAAAACAAAAATTCGATATGATTAATCAAATGGATCCCTATGGTGATCTATATGAGAAGAGATGTAGAACTCAAGGATTTTAGGATAAATCTGGTGAGATAAATCTTATTGGGATAGATCTTGTGAAGGAGATGATAGAAAAGTTTATTAACATCCAACAACACCATAAGTTTATTCAGAGTCTGAAAAATAACAATGCTGAAAACCATCGAAGGGACATGGAGTTTGATTTTGGAAACAAATTCTTCCTTCAAATTTTACCATGGAATATATTCTTGTGATTTGGGAACAAATGGAATCTTGGACCGATATTATTTTTCCCCTATGAAATAATTCATTCCATAGGATCATCGGCCAATCAAGTGGCACTTAAACCTAATTTATCTATATTTCATGATATTTTCTATGTATCTCTCTTGAGAAAGTAAATACCTAACCATTCACATGTACTAAATATGAAGGTTGTACAACTGGAACATGATATCTTTTATAAGGAGCAACTAGTGGAGATATTGGACCATAGGGATAAGGTTCCAAAGAACAAGACAACCCTCCTCATCAATGTGTTATGAAGGAACCAAATGTATAAAGAAGCATCATGGGAACCGGATGAAACAATGAGGAACAAGTACCCTCACATTTACTCAACTCAATGAATGATTTGAAATTTTAGTGATGAAATTTCTTATGCGGGAAGAATTTAATGACCCAAACTTTTTAAATGGTGTTTTTTTCCTAAAATTTCGTTTTATATTGTTATAAAACAAAATTATATCCCTTTAATTATTAAGTGTGTATAATTGAAATAAGGCCTTTGGTAATCGATCGTTTTTGATCGTTGGTCAATATGATAGTTGGAACCAATACTCGTAATAATAATTTTAATGTTATAATTAGTATTATGAATAGAAATGATCATGGTTAATTAATGTAGATAGAATATTCTATGATTTCATTCTGTAGAATTGTTCCATATGAAGCCCATTTTTTCAAATATTTGGAAGAAGTTATCATCACTAGGCATCACCCATGACCAAGCCCCAGCTGATATTCAACATGTTAAGCTTGAACGAAATCTCCAATAGTATAAGTTCAAGTTATTAGAGGTCACCACTTGAGTGATGTAATTCAAACCACCCCAAGAGTCTATCACCACCACATACGATAGACTTAGGTCATATGTGAGTGTTATAAGGGTTATATTCCAAGGATTTAGTCACTAAAATTTTAATCCCCTTGTTTTAATAATACTTTTATTTCACCATTTATATTTTAAGAATAGTTTGTCTTAAAAATTGAAATGGAATTTGATACATTTATTTTTTAGATAAAAATTGTACTTTTATGGTAGATATACATTACTATATTAAAAATGGGGTTTATCAATAATTTTTTTATTATGAAATAGTACTATAAAAACACTTTAATTTAATTATAAATTATAAAATACTACTTCTTTTTTAAGTGTGGCATATTTTACTATGGATTTTACAATGCATTTTCCGCCTATTATTAATTTAATAAATATATATTCTTATAGTTAAAAGTAAAATTTATCATATTTATATTTTTATTATGATAAAATAAATTTCATTTTTAATAAAAAATATTTATTCTAGGTTTGGGTAAATTTTTGAGAATTTTATAAAACACTTAAGTTTTTAATTAATAGTAAAAATACATTTTGAAATTTTTTGTTAGTTTAATCAAATCATAGATATGTCATAATGATGTAATGATTAATTTAAATACATTCTAGACATTCATTCATTAATATAACTTTATATGTGTCCCATGTTTCCAATATAATGGTATAATACCATGAGAAATCCCATGGTTTAGAAAATACAACTACTAAGGTGTCCTTAGAAATTAGTTAAAATACTCCCTCAATTTTACTAAAACTTCCCAGAAAATTATACTTTTACATTAATTAAAAATTAATCCTATACAAATATATGATAGTTTTTCCTCCCAAGAATTCCTCACTATGTGTCTTCAATCCCCTAATTTCCCGCTCTTTGAGTTTTAAGAGTCTCTATTCAAGGTAAGGGAACTCTCAACTTCTATTTTCTTTTCATCATTCCTTTTTTGTGGTATGAATTCCAAATATCCATAACATATTCTTCTATACATTTTATCCTTTAAATTTACTATGTTAAGAGTCATTTATGATTGTTATACCCTTTTCCCCTGTCTTTTTAATGTTTTCTATAACGATGTTTCATAACCATTATGTTGCCTAATTTTAATCTCAAACATTATCTCTGTTTATTAACAAATTATGTTATTATATTCTATGAATACAAAACCCTATATATTTTCTAGGAATATTCACATATATTTAAAAATTATTTACTTATTTCTAGGATTAATTAACATGAAACTTTTATTCTTTTATGTGGGATTGAAATGAAAAAAGGATCTTGTTTTTATGCACTCTATAAAATACCATGATTTTGAAATGAAACCCGTTACATTTATTGTTTTCGGGTTATTTATGAGATTTTTTCTTAATATATATTTTTCTAAAATTAATTAATACATTTTAATTGTGTTCCCTGATATATTTTAAATGTGTTTTGTAAATAATTTAATCTCTACATATCATAAGTTTTCTAATACCTTGGTGAATAACCTTGGTAATTTTTATGACACATCGGTGAAAAACCATGGTGATATTCTTACGAGTGATTAAATTAAAATATGTATACCCATTTACAATATATAATTCATGTTATTATTATTATATTCATATATTATCTTTCCTTACGGTATTTCATTAGGTTCTTCCAGATATTCCTCTAGATCACAAGTAAATTGTTTCCCTTGTTTTCTCTTATTGGGCTTTCGGCTAACCCTTTCCTTTGATGTATTACCCCAGGTTATGAGATGAAATAAATGTACATAAGATTATATTTTAATAATACATTCATGTGGAATAGAATAAAATTTTAGGTTTCCTTCTATTATGTACCTTATTTCAAAGACACTAAACTTTTAAAGATACTCTGTATATAAAATTTAATGAAAAGTTATGTAATAAAGAGGCTGGATGACATAATAGATAATAATAGAAAATTATATTAATAAAGGTTTCAAAATTTTAGATCTTTTAATGAGGGTATTCTAGTAATACACATTTAGTTGAAAATAGTTTAACAGAAATCATTGGAAGTGGGTATTATATAATTGTGGTTTTGGGCTTGTGGTTGTGTTTTCTTCTCAATATAATATTTATGGTATTTGGAAAAGAATAAATAAATTTATTATAGCCACATGAATTTTTGAGAAAATTAAGAACAAAAATGGTGTAATTTAATAAATATTAATTCTTAATTTGGTGAGAGTATGACATCTGGGTATTGAAGAGAACCGAATCTCTCCGAGAAGAAGAAATAGAAAATGTTGTAACCTATAGTGAAGAAGAAGTTAGTGAGAAAGAGAAGACATATGATCAAAAGTTTCCATCAAAATGAAATAATATGAGACCTTGTTTATGTTTATATAATTCAATAAAAATTTATTCCATGTTTCCATATTTTGAAGTGATATTGAGAAGCCTGTGAATAAATTTAGAGGAATAATGAACTATAAATAAATTGGGAGACCGAGTTTCAAGTGGTGTTACTAAATATCTACATGCAGTCAAATCATTAAGATATGAGGAAGTATATCTTATTTTATTACTAAAAACCACCTAATTCATAGAGAATATATATTTAAGAAGCATGAAGGATTAATTAAAGTTGTTGGAGATCAAGACTACGGAATAAATATAAATAACCTTTCCCTTGTGTTAGTCAATGTTATATTGAAGCATGCATAATATGATGGCCATAAACATACGATGTTGTGTGAATAATGTTTTAGGATGATACCTAACAACCCATGTTAATTGTTTATTTTAATATATTATATAATATATGACTCAATAAGAGTTGACACGGTATTTTGTTGGTTCCCTACATCAGGTCAAAACCTTTTAATAATAACTTTTCTATTTTTATTCTTAGTTGGTCTATTTCGTATAGGTGTATGCTTGGGTAAGATACAGAATTTTTCATTCACATATTATCTGGTGAAAATGGTTAAAACCCAAAGGGGTTTTAAGAAAAAAGAGGATTGGGGTTATTTCAAAAATTACACCATGCCTGATTTACCCCCACCACCACGCTATAGTGAGTTTTGATGATATTTATTGAATTTATAGTGGAATAAGATCCAACGATCCATCCATTTATATCTTTTTTATGTTCTTCCATTTTATCAAAATAATGGTTAAAGTTTATTAGAATTTGGGTTTATTAAAAATTTATAGTGAAATTTTCAAATGCTTGAAGAAGTTTCTTGGATATAAAATTAAGATTTCATCCCTCTCAAAACATAACTGGAAGTCTCTAGTAGGATATTGAAAAATATTAAGAATATAAAGTCCATGAAGAAAAAAAATAAAACAAATAGTATATATGAAACACCATTATCTAAAGGTAATTTGAATAATTAGGATTAAATAGTTATTTATTTTGAAAATTATCCTTTCAGTAAAATAGGTTCATGTTGTGGCAATGGTTACATTAAGAATATCTAAGACCTTTAGCTTATTATTACTAATAATATTAATAATTTCCAAATTTAAGTGGTAGTTTATATAATCATATTCAACATGGGACATCAAAATGATAAGTCATAGCCATATTAAGTGTCTTATGTAGTGGAAGATACATTAGTTTAGAATGTAACTATTTATAATAATATCATAAAGCATATGATCTCCAAAGAGTAAACTAGACTAATTTCCAAATATATATTCCCTAAAAACAATTTAGAATTGAAAAGAACCTTGTGGGAGAATGAATTTTTTATAATGTTTATTTGGAATTATTCCATGAATTGGAGTATATAAACTCTCTATGGATTTCAGGCATAACCAACTAGATGTGAAATAAAACTGGAAATAAGAGAAAGGTATTTTCTGCTAGAGGAAAAGAAGATCTATTAGGTTCAAATGTATAAATTTATTTGTGAAAGTAATTGGAAGAAAAATGTCATTTTGGGATGATAAATACCCCCTAAAAAATAAGTTACATGGGATGGAAGTAAAGTTGAAAATTCTTGAAAAATAATGATCTGAATATTCAAAATCATTTTAGAAAATTGTTGATTCTAAAAAAACATTTAAGTTCATCATTTAAAAAAATTGAAATTGGTATTATAATGATCTTGTTATCATGTAGATAATCATCCACATTTGGATATTTGAAAATGGAAACCCACTCTTCCGATGAAGACTATTACATTAAACATGTTTGTTAAAGAATCAAAAGTAAAAATAAAAATATAAATAAACATGGAAGCGTATAAATTTTGTTGCATTTTTTAAAATGTTAAGGATGTAGGTGGGTAATTCCAGGAAAAAATGTTCCCTAAAATTAAACCAAAATTTTTATGTTCCAACAAAAAAATAGTAACAAATAAAATATAGAAATATTAAATATGAAGTGAAAATAATAATACATATAAGAATACATTGGACATGATGGATGTTTGGGAATAGATCCATTTAATACTACCACAATAGTTCAAATTTAACAAGCTAATAAAGGCTTAGATAAAACGGTATTAATATTAAAATTAAAATTTAGAGGAACCTGGATGAAGGAAAATAGTACACATGAAAATTGAAGAATATGTATATAAAGAATAGATTTAAAAGCCTAAAAAATTTCGAAGAGATATCGAACATTGTGGTCACAAAAATTAGGGAATCATTTATATTCTTACCAGGTACCACATATTAATAGAAGAGGTAATAAAAACACCATTGTTTGGGAAGTAGGTGGTTGAAGAATATGGCACTCCCTTGGGTGACAATCAGATAAAATTAGTGATGAAAAGTACTTCCAGGAATACAATGATTGAAGGGAATAATAAGGTTCAATAAATATGGTTGATGTTCTCCTTTTTTTTTTGAAGATACTCTACACTATGTACCATTTAATCATGACTCTATATAACATATATAAAGGGATAGATGTGAAATAATTAAACGAATCCATCTAAAAGAGAGATTTTATAATTGGGATTATGTTTGATACTTCTAGTGAAGAAGTTTATAATATTCCCTTGAAGAGAAAATTAAAATCCTATATCGAGATGTGTATAAGGTGAAAGAAGTAAGGTCATACTTCTTTTATATGTGTGATATAGATTCATGAAAAAAAGATCTACTGAATAATTAGGGGAAATCACCAATGATCTTGAATTATAAAATTATTAATTCAAATAAGGTATTCACACCAAAATAAATATATAAGAACGTCCCCAAATAATGTCTAACCATATGGAATAATCAGTTGAATTTGGAAAGTAAATTATATAAAATGAAAAGAAACCCTTTGAAATAATCTCCGAAGTAATGAATTCCACTCCATCTATGAAATAAAATTAAAAATGGGATAGAACTTTCTTCTGCAAATTTGTGAGAAATGTTTTAAATCCAAAGATAGTGGAATCATGAATTTTCTAGAAATTTCATACCTATGAGAAAATGAGTTATTGGGTTGAAAAATATATTTCAATCCTTCTACATTAATTGAAGTGATTTTTGAAGATCCAATATTACCCCATGTTTTTAAATTTGACTTTAAATAATGGATAGATAAGATTATGAAGGCTCATGGGTATCACTTTAAAGGGAGATACATAAGAAATTAATTAATATAATTGAATTGATAAAATCAACTTAAAACATGATATTTGGATATCCTTATAAAAATATGATGTAAAAGGTATGATTTTATTCTCCAATCACAATTTTTACAAGTAAATATTCTAAATGTCAATGGGGTGATTATCTAAATGATTGGGAAAAATCTTCACACATGAAATTTTTTGATGTATTTGTTCAAGTGAAAACAGTTTATTGAAATTTATTGAATTTTATTGTCCTACAAACAATGTGTGAATCATAAATTCTCGAAGAACTGGAGGAACCTAGAACACCATAAGAGGGGGGGAATCATGTTATCAAATTTTTTTCTTGAGTAATGAATCTTGTTCCTATGATGGTAGTATCATATTAAACCTACTTATTAGAAATGTGTAGTAATGTCAACATTCATATATAGAGAGAAAACACAACAATTTTACTTGGTTCACCACTAAGGGCTAGTCCAAGGAGCATACTAAGACCTTATTTAGGTTATACTAACGTCTACTAGACTTCACTTGTTTGGGAGTAAAAGTCTTCAGAAACAGTCACTCTAGGCCAGGCACACTGCCTTTATATGATTTCTAGGATAACACATAGTGTCCCTCGTATCACTTTTGTCAACTGCCTGTAGATCAATGCCTTGGGTAAAGTCTAACTCAGTTTATCGACATGAAGGTCTATTCAATTTGTTGGAATTGAAGTCTTTGTCTTGGTATAGCATAAGAATCATCTTTCATTCAGGTCCTAAATTTATTACCTTGAAATTACTAAAAAAAACTGGAAGTTTGAAAGCATTCATGAAGCACACACTAGCACATGTGCACAACACCTTCTCTTGAATGAATGATTTGGGATTGTTGCGCAAGATGTATTTCATGTAACCGTTATTTTTCACTCAACCTTTATATTTTATGCAGCTACACAACAAATTTCACTTGGTCATTAAAGACTAAAGGATAACTTTCCATGCAATATTTTCTTTCTGTAATCTTCCCTATGCTACTCATTTTCGTTGAATAGTAACCAAATCATCATTGAAAATGTTTTAGATTTAATGGGGGTATCTTCCTATTCATATTCCATGACGACCCTATGTGAAAGATTCTTGACTAGCACATAAAAACATATTTGACGCCGCATTGGGTGTGTAAGCCTCTTCCATGAAACCCCATCTTTCAGGCTCATTTAAAACTCTCACACACTTTTTTCCTTTTCAATATTTTGATGTGATGATCCCAAAATAGGACTTGTGCACAATTTTCAATACCACCTTTATACTAGCACGCAACATCCTTTCTCTAAAACATTTTTCTTCATTGTTTAATTTTTGGACCCAAAAATTTAGAAAACTCTGAGAAATGACCCCCTTCAATATTTTTGCCTTTTTGAACTGTAAGATCCATTTCCTTAAGAACTTTTGGATATTTTACATGAGTATTGAAGAAAAACCATACTCCATTTCTTGAAAAGAACACCCTTGGTTCTAATATGAACATGAGTTGAAAATATTCACTATTTTGTTTTCTCAACTTCTCATTGTGGATTTCTACAAAGGAATACCCCCACGTAGTGTTAAAATTGATTATTTGATAGAACATTGATCATATAAATGTGATGTTAAGTTAATTTGAAATAATGTTATGTTGTTATGATATTCTTATAATCACTTAGAGCTGGTGAGAAGTGTTTCTTTATTAATTCCTATTCTCAAATAGGGGTTTATTTAATATCTCAAAGAGGGTATATATCTTATTGAGTTGATATGTATTGAAAAAATCATACTAGATAATTATCCTAACAGGGATAATATTTTGAAGAAGATCTTCCCCCTATATCTCAATTACACTTACATGTGGTATCAATATGATGTGGTATCACACACTAAAGTTGGAGAATAAACTGAAGCATAGCCCTATGATATCCAAAAATGGAAGAGTATATTACAATTTTCAATTATTATTAATTAGGGGGAGAAATATCACATTGAACACTAGAGAATATAAGAATTTATTTATAATTGAAAAAACACAAAGGGGGTAATGATGTTCATATAGTTGTTTCATTGTATTTATTGTCAATTAGTCTAGTCAATGTGATAATACAAGGATTATATCTCAAGGAAGAAGTTAGTATACACCCATGAAAGAGGAATTTATTCAATGAATAACTAAAAAAATAGATAATATTTTAGTTCTTAAGAATAGAAGGCTTAATAGATTACTTGAATCATAAAGGATAAGACATTTAAGGAGGAAAAATCATGTTGTATATTGCATTCAATGTCAAATAAATTTTGGACTATTGATGATGTGAATAAGGATATATTTGAATTCATTGAGAGTAACTGTAACTGATCTAGAATAATAATTCAAACAAATACACTTATTTGAGTGTTATATACGTAAAAAACACCTCAAAAACTCATTTAATGGACTTTTGAATAATTTTAGAAATTTTAATAATCATTTTAAGAAGCATCCAAATGATTTAAATAATTTTAGAGTATCTATGTTGCAATAATATGTATATTTGGAAAAACATTAAAAAAATACATTCTCTGTTCCATGGAATATACCCGGAATGTCAGCCAGAGAAAAATTCTCCAACCATTTATTAAAATAAGGGAAAAGTACAACCAGAACAGCAAAAAAAACATAACAAACCATAAAAACAACTACAAGTCATGGATGTCATACTCGTCTCCATAATCATGATCCATTGTTTCATCCGTAGTAGCTGACTCCCACTCCGAGCTGTCAACTTGCGTCAGATTCTTGGCATATTTCCTTTTGAGGTTTAACTTTTCCAAATACAGAAGCTCCTTAGAAGACTGCAGTCTAGAGGACCTAGTAGTCATAAACATAGGCATATAAGAGTAATCTTTCCTTCGGCTTATCTATAACACCCCAAGCTTCTACGCTACACTTTTCTTGAAATAATCTGATAGCGTGTGTTATACTCAACATCGAGTTCTAACACACCACAATCAATCAAAATAGCCGTTATGACTAGTAATACCTACTTTTTGAAATTATATATATTTTATATTTCAAAATGGACTTTATTTTTGGATTCAGAATATCGAAATTATCCTAATTTGAATTTTTGGTATTTTTCTGAGAACTTCCAATTTTTATGAATAGTGGAAAATAATTAAAAACAACTTTTTAAATAAAAATAATTTTTAGTAATAAATTATATTATTTAGTGGTTTTGAAGTATAATTAGAATATATTTTTACCATTTTATCCAATGGTGTTCATTATAATTAATTTCACTTTGCAATTGGACATAAACAATTGTCAATCTTTTGATATATATTGTTTCTTAAAAACATGCTATTTGTTGTGACAGCAGAAATTAATTATAAAATTAATTAATGAAAATTTTATGTTTGGAATTTTTTAAAATAGACATCAATTCTGAATTCATAATATCAATTATAGCTTAGGGCGAAATTTTGGCATTGTTTCGAAAAACTTCAATTTTTGATGAATAGTGAAACTACTAAGTGGTAGTTAAAAAACTGAATTTTTCATAAAACATAATTTTACCGCTTTTGTGATTGGAATTTTGAAAATCCGAGAGACACGGTTAATATCAAGGAGTAAAATGTGATTCAACGAGATGAAAATAATTTTGGTAAATAGTAACTTTTTACTTTTATTTACCACGGTTAAAAGTAAATAGGGTAATTAAAGGTAAAAATGATATTAATATTACCCTAACACATGTCCTAATTCTATTGTACTAGTGTATCTCGACCAAAAAAAACCTTAGAAATAAAATATTATCATTTAGGTCCACTTGGATTAGATTAGGACATTTATTATTATTTAATTCAAAGAAGAGTTAAAAGAGTTAAAATCAATGTTTTTTACTAAAACATTTTTAATATAGGGTTATAAATAAGATAAATTAGATTGTAAATATTCATTAGAAATATAAAATGATTTCATAATTAATTATATTTTATTTATAATTCTTATATATTATATAATTTAATTTATTTATGACACAATGATGATGTAATAATTACCATAATAGTGAACAATTAAAATAATTGATATTATAAATACCCAAATAAATATAATTTGAGCCTTTTAATGAATTACACTAATTTTATATGATAATATGACATATTATAATTGATTTAATTGACTTTTTTCGAAGTAATCATTCTGTTATGATTTTTACAAAAAACAATTATTGAATAGTGTCAAAATTGACATAAATTTTTTTTTTAAACAAATATTATATCCTTAATTGATATTAAATTCCTAAAAATCTAAGGTTCTGCCAAGAGACTTATATCATGATTGGTGTATCATAAATGGAACACTTGTGGGTCTCTTGGATTTATATAGTTAGTTTATTAACCATATAATATAAAAATACAAAGAGACATTGTAAAAGTGAAACTAATTAACTAAGAGTTAATACTTAATGATAAGGTTAATATAGTAACCCAAACCTATCTAAATTCTATCGCTTGAGTGGTTTTTAGACCTATCCCCACCATAACCATTAAATAATTCACTTTGGATCCATTAGAAACCGAATATGAATTTATTATAAAATAATATTTCTAGCATTTCCAAAGGTGCCCCTCACCCCTCTTATAAAAGGGCACTCACCCTTCTCATTAACTCACATGTTCAAAGCCTTTTGGCTCAGAAAAACTCTACCAAAATACTCTCTCAACTTCCCTCACTTCATCCTAGAGGCATTCCTTTAGTCAGAAAGCCAACCTAAGAGCCCTTTTGATCAAATAAAAAGGAAGAACCCGAAGAAGAGGTAATGATTTCACCACAATTTTCCATGTTCATTTCTTCTTCCACTTCTTCCTTCTTTGTTATTACCATTATAAAATAATAACTCCAGTATCTTATATATAATGTGATGTTATTATAAATATGGTACAACCATATCCAGTATTCTATCCATCCTTTGAATAACATGTCACCATACGTGCGTACGTATGGCTTACCGTCTCCACGTCGTGGTGTAATTGTTATTCAATATATTATTATTTGGATGGGTATAATAATGATGTGTAACTCATGTAAATAATAAATATAACATAATAATGATTCTGTATATATGTTATACCATCCAATTATATATTATTTTAATATCAAAATAATGATATTTTCGCTCGTGCGTACGTACGGACTACCGTCTCCATGAGCGTGATAAGAATCATTCTCCATTGTATCCATTCAAGTATAATTATAATTTGATGATTAATAATAGTATCTAAGGAATTGATATCATTCTGGATATGATTAAGATACAACCTATCCATGACAAACACAACTTACGTACCAAAACATAAAAAAGAAAATGAGTAAATTAACACCCGAAACAATGATAATACTAAGATATTATTAACAAATCAATATGAAAATATCATATATGTTATCATATTCTTGTATAATTTAATAACAATTATTTCACCATTATACAAGTGGTTAACCTACCCCAACCAAGGAAAAGTACAAGTTAAGGGTTTATTTCGCAATCTCTTCATTATCCGCGATTGTTTATACGTAATAATCTACTGGGACTTCTTTATCATCCACATCCATCTTTCATAAAAATGTATTTCAAAGCATTTTTACAATTTACTATAATATGGGTTAAAGTAATTTATACCCTTGTTGACTTTTATAAGTGGTTTATAAAGGAATATTTCCGTCATTTTCCAAACAAGGTGCTTTTTTAACCTTTTTGACAGAAGTAAGGTAAGAATGTTTTTTTACTTATACGGCGGGTGTGGCTATTTTCCGCCGTTATAAAATCTTAGAAGCTTCCCTTACAATCTTATAAGATTATTTTCAAAGAACATGTTTTATTTTAGAAATATATGAATCTTAAATGATTTCAAAATAAAAATAAATATTTCTCTAAAAAGTGTTTTGATTTCATCTATGTCAACATCCATTGATGGATTTTACGCTTATTTGAAGTTGATTTATTATGAAACAAAACTTCTATATTGTATTAAAGGTTTTGTGATATATTTGACTGTGGATGGGTTATTTTTATACCATTCATGGTTTATGGATGAAGAATTTACATTTCTTATGATAGTTTTAATACGAATTTTTATGTTATGATTAAAACTTTTCATAGGGGAATGCATTGGACTTAATATGTGACGGGGGGAGTCCACTATAGCTCCTCGATGCATCGGTAGGTCTCCTGAGACAAACTAGTGTCTTGGCACAA
The DNA here is from genome assembly GCA_963277665.1 of Viscum album. NCBI lineage: Eukaryota > Viridiplantae > Streptophyta > Magnoliopsida > Santalales > Viscaceae > Viscum > Viscum album. The sequence goes on along the minus strand of OY728131.1, from coordinate 399,566,114 downwards.
GGCTTTGACAAAATCTTATTTGTAGTCTTGGAACGAGGCCTTGGCTATGTGGTTATGATAGTCTGGCATCATGCAATCCATCATTATGAAAGTGGTTATTGATATTGCATGTGATTATTCGATTAGTATATTAACCATGTGAATAAGTAAATGGCATTATTTCATTTTATTTTTTCCATACTATGTTGAAATTGAAGTTTAAAAGGATTTTGTTTTAGTTATACACTGCCTTAAATGTTTATTCTTATTTATGAATGTTTCTACTATATTGTTATCCTTACTAGGCATTTGTGCTCACCCCTTTTATATGTTTTATTTTTCCCAGGATGTGATGATGTAAATTATGAATGACCTGCAGGGATATTATGAGGTAACAATAGTGTGGACTATGGAGACAATATGTAGTTGTAGTAGTTTTTCACATTATGATGTAATGTAAAAATTTATGAATATATCTAGTGTTTCCCGGGCTACTAAAACAATCAGTCTTTCTAGATTTGATCTTTCTTGTGATCATGCCAATGTTATGTAATAATGCACCGACTCTGGGTAACTAGGGTCGGGGCATTATAGTTGGTATCAGAGAAAGTTTAGTACAAACCTTGGAATCTATATTTAGATAAACTCTGATTAGAGCACATAGACCTAAGATAGACTCTGAGGATTAGTATAGAAAACTTCCTAGAATTTTGGTATTGTAGAGATTTTTTTGAGTTTTCCGATCAATACATCCCTGTCTGGATACGAGCAGGTAGAGGCGGCTCTGGCACAAATGTTCCTAGAGGTAAAACCCAAAAACACCGCTTTGATCTCGACTCGAACGGGAACTGGTGCATGACAATGGGCCTTGCTGCACTCTTAGTTACGACACTCCTAGGGGATATGCTTAGGATAACTCTAATTTTCTTTACAAATCATTATGAAAGGTTTATGAGTATATACTTCCTCAAAGAAAACATTTTTTATTATTATGGATTATATCCATAAATAGTTCAATTTATTTTAAGTGTTTTATAAGTATGGAATTATGTATTTTGATTCATAAACTGATCTAGTTTATGTCATTGTATAGAAATGGATCCTAGTGGAAGAAATGGAAACTGTATCAATGCACGCACTCCATCTAGGGATTGCCATCCTGCTCAAGATAATTATAGTGGAGCTGGTGATGCAACTGGTGCCGATCAGCTAATCACCATACTGGGACAACTCACTCAGGTTATGAATAATAACCTTACACGTATGGATGACCCTAATCTGTAGCGTGGAGGATCAATGTTAGATCGCTTCATGAGGCAGCAACCACCAAAATTCAATGGGAGTACAAATCCATTAGTAGCTGAGCAATGGATATGTTCTCTAGAGAAAATATTTCAGGCTTTGGGGAGTAGTGAAAGGGAAAAAGTTATCATGGATGTTTACTGCTGTAAAGACCTGGAAAATTCAAGGAAAATTTTTTCTTAATTTTCTTTGGAATTTTACATGAACGCAGTTTCTAACGGTGCCTGATTCCGAGGCCCGGTGTGCCCGGAATTAATTTCCGAAGTTTGGCTCGGGTACGTTCAGTGATCGAGTGAGCGGGATTTTCTATCTTTTGAACCGGTGCTCGGAATTGAAATCTGATGGCACCGATGAACTCGCAACACCAGTAATCGCTTAAGGGAACCTTTACCGTAGTTGCGTTTGTGTGGGAGAAGAAGTTAATTAAGGGGGTTTAATTAAAAAGTAAATAAAATTGTTAAATCAATTTTATTTCTTTTTCAAGGTGGTTAGTTTCTCCCATGGGAAGTTGGTGGTGGGGCCCACATCCACCCAACTTCCCATGTGTGGATAATTAAAAGGGTGGGGCCCACACGAACCCCCCACCTTTTCAATTTTTCCCTAACTCCCTAACCCCTCTTAACCCCTTCACATTCCTAACACCCCATTAACTCACCTTCATTAATATTTGACAACTTGTTGTAATTAATTTGGTGAGTTAAATGTAAGTTTTTGAAATTCAAACAATTGAATTTCAAATGCTTTGTTGTGTTAATAAAATAAGTTTAGAGCTTATTTTATTGAGGGTTGGTTTTGGGTTGTTGGAGAGCTTTTTGGAGAAAAAGCTAAGGAACACCTTCTTCCTCGACGAAGAACATGAAGAACACTGTTCTTCAACGAAGGACTTCTCCGTCGAAGAACACGGTTCTTCCGCGACGCCGTATCTGCGACGCAACGTTCTTCTTCCACGTCGTCTCTTCCGCGATGGTTTTCCGTGACGAAATCGCCATCAACGACTTTGAATCATCACTTCGCGACGTCGACGTTCTTTCCCCGTGACGCCCGACCTCCGTGACGCTCGTCATCCGTGGGTCGTTGACGAACACCATTCCTGAACCGAGGTAGGGGATTATTGTTATTTTATTAAATTATTTCCGTTCTTGATTCTAGCCTGTCGAATTTCGTGGTTAATCGACTATTTGTTATTGTTTAATGAGATGGGGTCGGACCGCACAAAAACGGCCTAACCCCCTCCTATGTTTATGATTGTTTCTTTGAGAATGGAACGGGATGGCGTAGTGTCGTCGCACCACACGAGAATCACTTGGCAAGTATTACGCGACGCCGTTGCGCCACGCCGAGAAGTTGAACAAGAACGCGACACCGTCGTGCCGCATCGAAGGAAGTCGAAGGCACCGCGGCCGGAGCGGAGCCACGGCGAAGGGGCGCGGCGCCAGCACGCCGCGCCGGAGAACCACGAAGATGGTGCCTTTCGTTTTGACATGCGGTTTGACGGGTGATGATGCAGCAGGCCATTTGGGCGTTTGAATCCCTTCGCAGTGAAGGTGGGGTCCTCGGGGGACCATAGGCGAAGACGGCAGAAGGAACGGACCACCGGAGCGCGTCTGGTGGTCCGCGGAAGGCGGTGGCGGCGCGCCACACCGGCGCGGTGGAGCCGGCGACCGGCGGAAAGGAGGCGGTCGGCGAACCTCTGGCCTCAATTAGCGGCATGCGGGGGACACCCAGCTCCGCGTTTCGGCTCAGCCACACTGGTCGAGCCGCGACCGGAGGGTCGGACCGGACCGAGCCGGACCGAGCCGGGCTGGGCCGGGCCCAGCCGGGTCGGACCCAGCCGGGTGGGACCCAGGTCGGGTCGACCCGGTTCGGCCGACCCCGGGGGGGTCGGGCCGGGTTGCCCCGGGCCCAGACCCCCGATTTCGGACCACTTTCGGTCAAAATCCCGTAACATGAGATACGGGCCTCCAAACGACTCACCGTCAGTGGCAACGCGATCCTTGGATCGAGACGGTCGTTTCGGTTTATCGCACTCATGGTTTCGGATTACGTTGGGTTCGGCCGGGTTGGTTTAGTTACGAAACCAACCGGGCCCTCGGAGCGGAAACGCTCGTAACTTGAGTTCCGGACGTCTGATTGACGTGCCGTCAACTTTGATGGATTTCTTTAAGTGAGACGGATCTTTTGGCTTACTCCGATCGAGGTTTGGATGTCGTCGGAGTGCGGTCGGGTTGGTTCGCTCACGAAACCAACCGGGCCCCTGGAACAAAAAAGCCAATAACTCACAGACCGGGCGTCCGATAGTCGCGCCGTCTGTTTCATTGAATTCCTCTTGATGAGACGGAACTTTTGGCATACATCGCCTGAGTTTTGGATACAGTTGGATAGTGGACGGGTTGGTTCGCACCCGAAATCCAACCGGGACCTTGGAACGGAAAAACTGATATCTTTCAGACTGGACGACCGTTTGACGAACCGTCAGCGGCGTTGGTGATCACGTTGAGAAAAAGTCCCTATGATTATACCCTATGAGAGTTCGGGGTACAGTTGAGATACGGCCGGGATTGGTTCTCTCACGAAACCAACCGGGCCCCTGGGATGAAAAGGCTAGAAGCACACAGACCGGGCGTCCGATTGACGCGTCGTCTGTTGCATTGAGACCCCTATGACGAGGTGGTACTTTGAGATACTTCTTCGTGGGACCTTGAGATACTTGGAGTATTGACCTGTAGCTCGTGGAGCGGACCCTCCCAGAGACGAGCATGTGGAGTACAGATATCGTGTAGCCGACTGAGACCTGATGACTGCATGACCGACTCGACTTGGAGTGAGTCGACTAGCCTAGTGGACGGAGCACTACATTCTAAGGTGCAGACCCATGGCGGACGGAGCACTACCTTTGTGATAGTGCAGACCCGCGGTACTCGTCCGGAGAGTACCTCAGCAGGCTACTTGGGGGTGTGCACAACTGTGTTTGGGTGACATACCCCGGCGGGAAGCACTACTGTGTCTGGGTGGCTGACCCGCGGTACTCGACAGGAGGAATACCTCAGCAGTCTTAGGTTAGTGAGCAGTTCCTCGAAGTCGTGACAGGACCACTGTACACTCCAGAGACGGAGCTCTTCAGCAGTTACTGTTTCGATAATGAAAATCCTGGTTTGAGCTGAGACTTTTAACCTTTGTGTTTACCTCATGATTGAGATGGGTCACTTGATAACATAGGCATATGTATGGGAATATACCTGGGTAGTGGTTATCTGTTGATTTCATGATCCTTGTGTTTCCTCAAGATTGAGATGGGTTACTTCATAACCTAGGTATATATATGGGCATATACCTAAGTAGAGGTTATCTGTTGAGATCTTCTTTGTAGTTATCCTTGTTGGTTTTAGTGAGACCTTGAGGGTCACGGGGTCTCTACTGAGTATCGTTATACTCACCCCTGCACGGGCTATGCCCGCACCTCGTTGTATTGGTTGCAGACGTTTGGCAGTGCTGACAAAGGTCGAGTGTTCGAGGACTGGACGGTACCCGGAGGTGGACTACACGACGAGTCCGTACCCGGAGGTGGACTACATGAAGAGACAGTATCTGGAGGAGGACTTCACGGCCAGACGACCTACGGAGGAGGTTGATGGGCGAGAGCGTTGTGGAGGCTATCTGTACCTACCCTTCAGGTAGGATCTGTGGTGGATGATCCAGGAGTTGCGCCATCTGTACCTACCCTTCAGGTAGGATCCGAGGAGGACGACCCAGGAGCCGCTTCGGTCCCTCCAGCTATTGTCTTTTTCTGTTGTACTTGATCAGTTGTAGTTGTACTTTCTTTTGGGTTAGTATTCTGGCCCATTTTCCTTTCAGCACTTCTCTTTGTTCATAGTGTTTACTTTTTCATCTTGCTTACTCTGTGGTGCTTGTTTTCTTTTATAAAGGAAATGCCTTCCCAGTTAGCGGGATTTATGCCTTTGGTTCTAGTCTCCAGCCCCTGGCCTATGGAAGGCGAGCTTGGGGTAGTCACGGCACGGGCCCCAAGGACGGGTCGTGACAAATTGGTATCAAAGGAGTCGGTTCTACCGCAGAACTTATAACTCTGATATTTTCTTTCTGTGAAGCAATAGTGTTAAGGGTACCGAGTGTGGCCTTTAGTTCAGGGAGTCCAGTGTTGGTGTGGGCGGCCAACGTATCCATACACCAGGACCCTGACAATTGAATTCCGTCTTTGTGCACAAAAACACTAATTGCATGTGTGTTTTCTAGAAGTTTTATTTAAATGTCATCTCAAACCAGGTCATCTCACTAGGGATAATCATTTGACCGTGTCACGTTGTTTCTTTCAGGATTCCTTTTCTCGGACAACCAGCTAGAGCCCAGAGGGATGTGCGTGCTGACAGCCTGTCGAGCGACGAGGCATCGGTACAGGGCCCTCTTGCAGTTGAGACACCAGCGGAGGCACCAGCGGTACTACCATACGTTAGGCCACCGATGCCAACAGCCCCAGCAGTAGGTGATGCATTCCACTTGAGTGCACTGCACGAGTTCCAGCGCTAGAGGCCACCCAGGTTCCGGGGAGAGACGGACCTGCAGGCGGCTGAGGTTTGGCTAGAGGCTATGGTGAGAGTCTTCAGGCTAGTGGGGACACCGGCAAACTTCATGGTGATCTTTGCTGCCAGCCTCCTTCAGGCAGCAGCAGGCAGGTGGTGGAGCCACTTTTTTCAGTTTTGCGACGGGATGACATTTGCATGGGAAGACTTAGAGACCTTCTTCAGGGTGGAGTTTGTTCCATTAGCTCTACACCCCGAGCGTGTACAGGAACTTCTGCATTTGCCGCAGGATTTTCGATCAGTAGCCGAGTAATCAGTGGGTTGTAGACAGATGATCCAGAGGTCCAAGAGGACCAGACCAGTAGTTGGACGATCTCGGGTTTTAGGACCGGTGGTGCGGGGCACACAGGGTGGGGTTAGAGCCAGGCATGCCAGAAACAGGATGTGTTACTCCTGCGGTGGAAAGGGTCACCTGACACGTGACTGTCCGACTCCTCGTACAGTTGATCCGCAGGCGTTGGAGGAGCCATCGAGGCAGAAACAGTGACGAGTGCTTGAGCAACAGCTGAGTAGTGGACAAGGCAGTAGAGCTCCAGGAGCATGTGGACAGGAGAGGAACTAGTGGATACGTACTTTGTACTTCTAGTTCCATGTTGTTGTTGTATTTGTGTCTTTGTATTATGAGCTGCAATAATAAAAAGACACTTATCTTTGTTTGCTTTCATGTCCTTTTGTTTGGTTGATACTGAGTGGTCCCAGTTAAAACTGTTGACTTGACCCTCACTTTCTAGATTTCCACTGGAGGAGACCCAGTGACCTCACAATGATTCCGACAGTGTGACTCGACCCTTGGAGACGAGAGTGACAGTTGGATCTCTTAGTAGTTACGTCGAGGCCTTACGATGTCATCCATGGCATGAATGCGTCATTCATGTCAAGATTGACTATATTAGGCAATGGGTGTGGTTCATCCAGGGGATGAGACCAAGTTTCTCTTTTCGGCAAAAGAGAAATTTTAGCAGCTCTTTCAGATAATAGGCAAAGCAGGTGCAGATCATCCAGGAGCGGATGAAGACTGCACAATGCAGTAAGAAACAGAAAACCGGCTCCAGTCTTAGAGACTCGAGCGTGTTAAATGTTAAAGAAGTGGAAGATTTAAGGATAGACGAGTCTGTGAAGCAGCAGACGTGGAGGCAGAGCTAGGAGAGAAGTATGAGGTGGTGTACATCTTGACATGCTACAACCACCCGCCATAGTTATTCCCGCCAGGCTCAGGGAGCTGGAGGGCGGAGGAAGAGTGCGACTACATGCGGTGAAGGAGTGTGACCCAATGGCTCTAGAAATGATTCAAGGGACAATCTGTGTCCACTACTAGCTTCTGTAGTAACGGACGTCGATATGAATCATTCCTTGCTTTCACAAATCTTGTTCCAGACCTAGAGTTTCCGGTAACCCGTGGACTTGACCCTCACGCCTGGAGATACCTTGGGAGGAGACTCGATAATCACACTTACGCCGACAGTGTGGTCAGACCCTCGAGGTGAGAGTTCTGGTTGGAATCTCTTGGTGGCAGCGTCGAGGCCTTATGACGTTAGTTTGAGTATGGAATGGGCAATAACTGTTCATACTCAAATTAACAGTTTTAGGCAAACATCGGGATGGGTTTTCCTTGGTCGGCGAAAAGGAATCCCCAAGCAGCATAGGATAAACTCTTTCATAGGAGGGTGCGATCGATCACTCTTGAGTCGGTCAACCTTACCCTCGTGGCAGCAGTCGTTTTAAGTTTCTGTTCTAAACAGGAGTTGGAGACCTCTGAGTTCAAGAATGATGATCACGTCCTTATACGAGTCTCACATCGACGGAGTTTACGGAGATGTGGCCAAGGTGGCAAGTTATCTCCGAGGTTCTTCAGACCTTCTTAGGTCCTCAGCTGGGTAGGCGGGGTGGTTTACCGCTTGACCAATTCACCGCAGTTACACCAGGTGCACGATGACTTCCACGTATCTCAACTGAGGAGATACGTGCTCGACCCTTCACATATCATCGAACATGGGGAGATGGACAATGGCGATGGGGTGTCTTTCACGGAGGTTCCAGTGGGGATCGAGGATCGACAGGAATGGATCCTACGAGGACGATTGATTCCTCGGGTGAGCTTTCTTTGGCAGTACGGGAACCTCCTGGTAAGCACATGGGAGCGGAAGGCTCAGATGCGTGCTCTGTACCGCTTTTGTGACCCTAGTTTGTGTTGAAGCTTTACGGGGGCGTAAAGCCCTGAGGTGGGAGTAATGTAAAGACCCTGAAATGTCAAGGAAATTTTTTTCTTAATTTTATTTGGAATTTTACATGAACGCAGTTTCTGACGACGCCTGATTCCGAGGCCCGGTGTGCCCGGAATTAATTTCCGAAGGTTGGCTCAGGTACGTTCAGTGAACGAGCGAGCGGGATTTTCTATCTTTTGAACCTGTGCTCGGAATTGAAATCAGATGGAACTGATTAACTCGCAACACCGGTAATCACATAAGGGAACCTGTACCGTAGTTGCGTTTGTGCGGGAGAAGATGTTAATTAATGGGGTTTAATTAAAAAGTAAATAAAATTGTTAAATCAAATTTATTTCTTTTTCAAGGTGGATAGTTTCTCCCATGGGAAGTTGGTGGTGGGGCCCACCTCCACCCAACTTCCCATGTGTAGATAATTTAAAGGGTGGGGCCCACACAAACCCCCACCTTTTCAATTTTTCCCTAACTCCCTAACCCCTCTTAACCCCTCACATTCCTAACACCCCATTAACTCACCTTCTTTAAAATTTGACAACTTGTTGTAATTAATTTGGTGAGTTACATGTAAGATTTTGAAATTCAAACAATTGAATTTCAAATGCTTTGTTGTGTTAATAAAATAAGTTTAGAACTTATTTTATTGAGGGTTGGTGTTGGGTTGTTGGAGAGATTTTTGGAGAAAAAGCTAAGGAACACCTTCTTCCTCGACGAAGAACATGAAGAACAATGTTCTTCAACGAAGGACTTCTCCGCCGAAGAACACGGTTCTTCCACGACGCCGTATCCGCGACGCGACGTTATTCTTCCGCGTCGTCTCTTCTGCGATGGTTTTCCGTGACGAAATCGCCGTCAATGACTTCGAATCATCGCTTCGCGACGTCGAAGTTCTTTCCCCGCGACGCCCGACCTCCGTGACGCTCGTCTTCCGCGGGTCGTTGACGAACACCGTTCTTGAACCAAGGTAATGGATTATTGTTATTTTATTAAATTATTCCCATTATTGATTCTATCATGTCGAATTTCATGGTTAATCCACTATTTGTTATCGTTTAATGAGAGGGGGTCGGACCACACAAACATGGCCTAACCCCCTCCTATGTTCCTGATTGTTTCTTTGAGAATGGAAAGGGATAGTGTGGTGCCGTCACACCACGTGAGAATCGCTCGGAACGTATTATGCGACGCCGCCGCGCCACGCCAAGAAGTCTAACAAGAACGCGATGCCGTCACGCAGCGCCGAAGGAAGTCGAAGGCGCCGCGGCCGGAGCGGAGCCACGGTGAAGGGGCGTGGTGCCAGCACGTCGCGCCGGAGAACCATGAAGATGGCGCGTTTCATTTTGACATGCGGATTGACGGGCGATGACGAAGCATACCGTTTGGGCGTTTGAATCCCTTCGCAGTGAAGGTGGGGTCCCGGGGGGACCATAGGCGAAGATGGCAGAAGGAACGGACCACCGGAGCGCGTCCGGTGGTCCGCCAAAGGCGGCGGCGGCATGCCCCACTGGGGCGGCGGTGCCGGCTACCGGCGGTGGCGGCGTGCCGCCGGAAAGGAGCTGGCCGGCGTACCGCTGACCTCAATTAGCGGAAGGTGGGGGACACCCCGCTCCGCATTTCGGCTCGGCCACGCTGGTCGAGCCGCGGCCGGCCGATCAGACCGGACCGAGCCGGGCCGGGCCCAGCCGGGTCGGACCCTGGTCGGGTCGACCCGGTTCGGCCAACCCAGGGGGGTCGGGCCGGTTCGCCCCGGGCCCAAACCCCCAATTTCGGACCACTTTTTGTCAAAAGCCCGTAACATGAGCTACGGGCCTCCAAACGACTCGCCGTCAGCGGAAACACGATCCTTGGATAGAGACGGTCGTTTCAGTTTATCGTACTCAAGGTTTTGGATTACTTTGGGTTCGGCCAGGTTGGTTCGGATACGAAACCAACCGGGCCCTCGGAGCGGAAATGCTCGTAACATGAGTTTTGGACATCCAATTGATGTGTCGTCGACTTTGATGGATTCCTCTAAGTGAGACGGATCTTCTGGCTTACTCCGCTCGAGGTTTGGATGTCGTCAAAGTGCGGTCGGGTTGGTTCTCTCACGAAACCAACCGGGCCCCTGGAATGAAAAAGCCAATAACTCACAGATCGGGCGTCCGATAGTCGCGCCGTCTGTTTCGTTGAATTCCTCTTGATGAAACGGAACTTTTGGCATACTTCGCCCGAGTTTTGGATACAGTTGGATAGTGGCCGGTTTGGTTCGCACCCGAAATCCAACTGGGACCTTGGAATGGAAAAGCTGATATCTTTCAGACTGGATGTCCGTTTGACGAACCGTCAGAAGCGTTGGTGATAACGTTGAGAAACAGTCCCTATGAGTATACCCTATGAGAGTTCGGGGTACAGTTGAGATACAGTCGGGATTGGTTCGCTCACAAAACCAACCGGGCCCCTAGGATGAAAAGGCTAGAAGCACACAGACCGGGCGTCCGATTGACGCGCCGTCTGTTGCGTTGAGACCCGTATGACGATGCGGTCCTTTGAGATACTTCTTTGTGTGACCTTGAGGTACTTGGAGTATCGACCTGTAGCTCGTGGAGGGGACCCTCCCAGAGACGAGCGTGCGGAGTACGAAGACCGTGTAGCCGACTGAGACATGACGGCTACTTGACCGAATCGACTTGGAGTGAGTCGACTAGCCCAGTGGACGGAGCACTACTTTCTGAGGTGTAGACCCATGGTGGATGGAGCACTACCTGTGTGACAGTGCAGACCCACGATACTCATCCGGAGAGTACCTCAGCAGGCTACTTGGGGGTGTGCACTACTGTGTTTGGGTGACATACCCTGGCGGGAAGCACTACTGTGTCTGGGTGGCTGACCCGCGGTACTTGACAGGAGGAGTACCTCAGCAGTCTTAGGTTAGTGAGCAGTACCTCGGAGTCGTGACAGGACCACTGTACACTCCAGAGATGGAGGTCTTCAGCAGTTACAGTTTCAATAATGAAAATCCTGGTTTGAGCTAAGACTTTTGACCTTTGTGTTTACCTCATGATTGAGATGGCTCACTTGATAACATAGGTATACGTATGGGCATATACCTGGGTAGTGGTTATCCGTGGATTTCATGATCCTTGTGTTTCATCATGATTGAGATGGGTTACTTGATAACTTAGGTATATGTATGGGCATATACCTAAGTAGAGGTTATCTGTTGAGATCTTCTTTGTAGTTATCCTTGTTGGTTTTAGTGAGACCTTGAGGGTCTCAGGGTCCCTACTGAGTATCGTTATACTCACCCCTGCACGGGCTATGCCCGCACCTCGTTGTATTGGTTGCAGACGTTGGGCAGTACTGACAGAGGCCGATTGTTCGAGGACTGGATGGTACACGGAGGTGCACTACATGACGAGTCGGTACCTGGAGGTGGACTACATGACAAGACAGTATCTGTAGGAGGACTTCACGGCCAGACGACCCACGGAGGAGGTTGATGGGCGAGAGCGTTGTAGAGGCTATCTGTACCTACCCTTTAGGTAGGATCTGTGGTGGACGATCCAGGAGCTGCGCCATCTGTACCTACCCTTCAGGTAGGATCCGAGGTGGACGACCCAGGAGCCGCTTTCGTCCCTCCAGCTATTGTCTTTTTCTGTTTTACTTGTTCAGTTGTAGTTGTACTTTCTTTTGGGTTTGTATTCCGGCCCATTTTCCTTTCAGCACTTCTCTTTGTACTTAGTGTTTACATTTTCCGCTTGCTTACTCTGTAGTTCTTGTTTTCTTTTATAAAGGTAATGCCTTCCCAGTTATCAGGATTTACACCTTTGGTGCTAGTCGCCAGCCCCTGGCCTATGGAAGGCAGGCTTGGGGTAGTCACGGCACGGGCCCCGAGGACGGGTCATGACAACCGCCTCACTAGATATGCTGATCAGTGGTGGTAATTGATTCAAAACATGAAGGAAGATGATGAAGTATCAAATATGGAATGGAGGGAGTTCAAAGATCTATTTTTAGAAAAATACTTTCCCCGTGACCATCGAGCAGATAAAGAAAGTCAATTTCTAAGTCTGAGACAAAATGAGTATGAGAATGTCGCAAAGAATGAGGCTAACTTTACCATGTCAAAATGGTATGCTGGAGATTATATACGTAACCCAAGAAGTAAGATTGATCGTTTCTTTGATGGGTTAAAACCATTTCTCCGTCGAGCATTAGTCTCACAATCCTTCTCGTCGTACGAAGACATTATCTTATGTGCTATCCAGACCGAAAAGGAATTCTCTAAGTCTTATGACTTTAAAGAAAAGCATGAGAAGAAGAGATATGCGGATCAATCTGGGAATGGAAATAAGGGGAAGAAGGGGAAGGTTGAATATCCATCATGTGGTAAATGTGGGAAGCAACACCCCGGTACTTTCATGAAGGGAATGGGTGTCTATTACAAGTGTGGTGAAAATGGCCACCAAGATCGTGAATGCAAAGGGAAGAAGGAAGATACCAATGTTCAATGCTACAATTGCAGGGAGATGGGACATTATGAAAACGAATGTCCTAACCGTCAGGGGAACTTACCTCAGAAAAGGCCAAGGGATCAAGTCCAAGCTTATGCTATCACTACTGCTGAGGTAGAAGCACTAAAAGACGTTGTGGTAGGTAATTTAATGGTTTCCTCAAGTTTAGAAAATGCATTTTTTGATTCTGGATCATCACATTGTTTCATATCTTCCCTGTTTTCAAAGAAAATTAGTTATTTCCAATTTGATTTAACAATGGAGTTGTTAGTTAAAACTCCTAAGGGAATTATCATTGCAACAATGTTTTGTGAATCAGTCCCCATTAGAGTACATAAATGTTCATTACCTTCTGATCTCATAATCATTCCTATGATTGAGTTTGATATAATCCTCGGTATGGATTGGATTTCAGACTATGATGCTAAGATTTATTGCAAGGAGAAGGAGGTTACAATTTTTGATGATGATGATAAGGAACACCTTATCTTTAGAGAAGAATCGTCACCACCTAATTCTTATCTAGATCCACCCCCAATAGCTCAACTAAATTCAATTATTGGGGAGGAAGAGAATGAAATGATTATGGGTGAGGAAAGGAATTTCCAAATAGAGGATGTACCTATTGTGAAAGAATATGTAGATATGTTTCTGGAAGATTTACCTGGACATCCTCCAGAACGAGAAGTTGAGTTTTCCATTGATTTAATTCCTAGATCAAGGCCTATATCGAAGACCACTTATAGAATTTCCACTGTAGAATTAGTTGAATTAAAGAAACAACTAGAGGAATTCTGTAATAATGGATTTATTCTCCATAGTGTTTCTCCATGGGTAGCCCCACTTCTTTTTGTTAAAAAGAAAGATGGATCTATGAGGTTATGTATCGACTACAGGGAGATCAATGCTATAACAATAAAGAACATGTATCCCCTACATCGCATTGATGATTTATTTGACCAACTGCATGGAGATCAACACTTTTCAAAGATTGACCTTCGATCTGGATACCATCAGTTATGGGTAAATAAGGAAGACATTCCGAAGACAGCATTTCGAACCAGGTATGAGCATTATGAGTTTACTGTAATACCTTTTGGATTGACTAATGCACCCTCTGTATTCATGGATCTGATGAATAGATTTTTCAAGGAATATCTCGATGAATTTTTGGTGGTATTTATTGATGATATATTGGTATACGCTAAAAGCTACGAGGATCATGAAAGGCACTTGTGCATTATCTTGAAGACTCTGAGAAGACATGAATTATATGGGAAGTTTAGCAAATGTGAATTCTGGCTTCATGAGATTTCTTTTCTTGGACATATTGTCTCTAAAGTTGGATTCTTTGTTGATCCTTCTAAGACCAAGGCAATCCAAGAATGGCCAGCACCTACGAGTATAACTGAGGTACGCAGTTTTATTGTTTTGGAAGGTTATTATCGACGTTTCATCCATAATTTTTCTCGATTGGCAAACCCATTAACGAAGCTCACACGTAATGGGGTTAAATTTTTTTGGACAAAAGAGTGTGAAAAATGTTTCGAAGTAATGAAGAGAATATTAGTCAATTCTCCTATATTGACTCTACCATCGGGGAATGATGGGTTCGTTATTTATAGTGATGCATCGAAGAAAGGACTTGGTTGTGTCCTTATGCAGAATGATAGGGTTATTCCCTATGCATCAAGACAGTTGAAAATTCATGAGCAAAACTATCCTACTCCTGATCTTGAGTTAGCAGTTGTGATCCTTACTTTGAAGATATGGACGCACTACCTATATGGTGAAAAATGTGAGATTTATACTGATCACAAGAGTTTGAAGTATATTTTCTCACATAAAGAACTCAACATGAGGCAAAGGATATAGATTTAATTACTCAAGGATTATGATTGTACGATAAACTACCACCCAGGGAAAGCAAACAAGGTGGAAGATGCTTTGAGTAGAAAAGATCATGGAGTTTTGAACAATATGATAATTGAAAGGGATCCAATTTTCATGGATCTAGTGAAGATGGACATAAGAATAACCAGGGAAGGTGAAACATCAATGCTTTTTCAAATGGTTTCCAAACCATCTTTACTAGTAAGGATTAAGAGTTATCAAAACGATGATGAAGAATTTCAAAATAAGATTAAAGCTGTGAATGATGGGAGATTGAGAGACTTTGTGTATGAATAAGGAATTTTGAAATTCGGGAAGAGGCTTGGTGTTCCCGATATACCTGATCTAAAAAGGGAATTTCTTGATGATGCTCATAGTTCCAATTTCTCTATACACCCTAAGAGCACCAAAATTTATAGAGATTTGAAGGAACATTTTTGGTGGGACAACATGAAGAGGGAGATTGCTGATTTTGTGTCAAGATGTATGGTTTGTCAACAAGTGACAGCTGGAAGGAAACAGCCTGGAGGAGTCATGCAAACTCTTCCCATACCGGAGTGGGAATGGGACAATATTAAGATGAAATTTGTCATGGGGCTACCAACGACTCCTAGAAGGAATGATGCAATATCGGTCATTGTTGATCATCTTACCAAGTCAGCACATTTTCTTGATATAAGAGAAGATATACCACTGGAATGTCTAGCAAGACTATATATTAATGAAGTTGTGAGACTTCATGGAGTACCCCTATCAATTGTTTCTGATCGTGATCCCCATTTTACTTCAAGATTCTGGAAATGTCTTCAGAAAGCCTTGGATACTGAACTTCATTTGAGCACTGCCTACACCCTCAAACAGATGGACAATCGGAATGAACTATTCAAACCTTAGAAGACATGTTAAGATCCTGCTCACTTGACTTTCAGGGTATGTGGGATCAATGTTTACCTATGGTAGAATTTTACTATAACAATAGCTTCCATTAGAGTATTCATTTGGCACCATATGAAGTGTTATATGGAAAGAGATGTCGCACACCAACCTGTTGGGATGACGTTGGTGAAAGAAAACTTGTAGGCCAAGAACTGGTGGAGGAAACCATGGAAAAGGTGAAGGTAATCCAAAAACATATCAAAGCATCTCAAAGTAGGCAAAAGAGCTATGCTGATAATCGAAGGAAGGATTTGGAATTTAAAGTCGGTGATCATGTTTTCTTGAAGGTATCTCCATGGAAGGGAGTCGTACGTTTTGGTAAGAAAGGTAAATTGAGTCACAGGTACATTGAACCTTTTGAAATTCTAGAACTAATTGGGGTTGTAGCTTACAGATTGGCAATGCCGCCAAGTCTCTCCAAAGTTCACGATGTGTTCCACATATCTATGTTGTTGAAATACAGTCCTGACCCAACGCATGTACTCAAATATGAGGAATTAGAACTGGAACCCGATCTGTATTATTGCAAAGAGCTCGTCTGGATTCTTGATACAAGAGAACAAGTACTGAAAAACTGGACGACTCGTCTGGTAAAATTCTTGTGGATAAACCATAAGATGGAAGAGGCAACGTGGGAACCCGAGGAACTTATGATGAAGAACCACCCGAGTCTTTCCATGCAGTAGTATTCTAGAAATTTCGAGAACAAAATTATTTGAAGGAGGGGAGAATGTAACACCCCAAGCTTCAACGGTACGCTTCTCTTGGAATAATGCGATAGCATGTGTTGTACGTAACATCGAGTTATAACACACCACAACCAATCAAACTAGCCGTTATGAATAGTAATACCTACTTTTTGAAATTATATATATTTTATATTTTAAAATGGACTTCATTTTTGGATTCAGAATATCAAAATTATCCTAAGTTTAATTTTTGGTATTTTTCTGAGAACTTCCAATTTTTATGACTAGTGAAAAATACTTAAAAACAAATTTTTTAATCAAAATAATTTATAGTGATAAATTATATTATTTAGTGGATTTCAATTATAATTAGAATATATTTTTACCATTTTATCCAATGGTGTTCATTATAATTAATTTCACTTTGAAATTGGACATAAACAATTGTCAATCTTTTGATATATATTGTTTCTTAAAAACACGCTATTTGTTGTGACATTAGGAATAAATTATAAAATTAATTAATTCAACTTTTATGTTTGGAATTTTTTAAAATAGAAATCATTTTTGAATTCGGAATATCAATTATAGCTTTGGGTGAAATTTTGGCATTGTTCTGAAAAACATCAATTTTTGTTGAATAGTGAAACTACTAAGTGGTAGTTAAAAAACTAAATTTTTCCTAAAACATAATTTTACCGCTTCTGTGATTGAAATTTCGAATATCCGAAAGACATGGTTAATATCAAGGAGTAAAATGCGGTTCAATGAGGTGAAAATAATTTTTGGTGAATAGTAACTTCTTAGTTTTATTTACCACGGTTAAAAGTAAATAGGGTAATTAAGGATAAAAATGATATTAATATTACCCTAACACATGTCCGAATTCTATGGGACAAGTGTATCTCGACCAAAAAAACCTTAGGAAAAAAATATTATCATTTAGGTCCACTTGGATTCGATTAGGACATTTATTATTATTTAATTCAAAGAAGAGTTAAAAGAGTTAAAATCAATGTTTATTTACTAAAACATTTTTAATATAGAGTTATATATAAGATAAATTAGATCGTAAATATTCAGTAGAAAGGTAAAAAGATTTCCTACATAATGATATTTTATTTATAATTTTTAGATATTAAATAATTTAATTTATTTATGAATCAATGATGATTCAGTAATTACCATAATAGTGAAAAATTAAAATAATTGATATTATAAATACCCAAATAAATATAATTTGAGACTTTTAATTAATTACACTAATTTAATAGGATAATATGACATATTATGATTGATTTAATTGAATTTTTTGAAGAAATAATTCTGTTATGGTTTATAAAAAAATCAATAATTGAATAGTGTCAAAATTGACATAAAAGAGTTTTTTAAAACAAATATTATATTATTAATTGATATTAAATTCCGAAAAATCTACGGTTCAGCCAAGAGACTTATTTCATGATAGTTGTATAATTAATGGACCACATGGGGGTAGCTTGGATGTATATAGTATGTTTATTAACCATATAATATAAAAATACCAAGAGACATTGTAAAAGTGAAACTAATTAACTAAGAGTTAATACTTAATGATAAGGTTAATATAGTAACCCAAACCTGTCTAAATTCTATTGGTTGATTGGTTTTCGACCTATCCCCGCCTTAACCTTTATATAATCCACTTTTGAGCCATTAATAACCAAATTTTAATTTATTATAAAATAATATTTCTAGCATTTCCAAAGGTGCCCCTCACCCCTCTTATAAAAGGGCACTCTCCCTTCTCATTAACTAACACACTCAAAGTCTTTTGGCTCGGCCAAACTCTGCCCAAATACTCTCTAAAATTCCATCAAATCATCCTAGAGGCCTTCCTTTAGTCATAAACCCATCCTAGGAGCCCTTTTGATCAAATCAAAAGGAAGAACCCGAAGAAGAGGTAATGATTTCACCACCCTTTTCCATGTTCCTTTCTTCGTCCACTTCTTCCTTCTTTGTTATTACCATTCTAAAATAATAACTCCAGTATCTTATATGTAATGTGATGTTATTATAAATATGGTACAACCATATTCAGTATTCTATCAATCCTTTGAATAACATGTCACCATACGTGTGTACGTACGGCTTACCGTCTCCACGTCGTGGTGTAATTGTTATTCAATAAATTATTATTTGGATGGGTATAATAATGATGTGTAACTCATGTAAATAATAAATATAACATGATGATGATTATGTATATATGTTATACCATCCAATTATATATTATTTTAATATCCAAAAAAATGATATTGTCGATTGTGCGTACGTACGGACTACCGTCTCCATGAACGAGATAAGATTCATTTTCCATTGTATCTATTCAAGTATAATTCTCATTTTATGATTAATAATAGTATCTAAGGACTTGATATCATTCTGGATATGATTAAGATACAACCTATCCATGACAAACATAGCTTACGTAACAAAACATATAAAAGAAAATGAGTAAGTTAACACCTGAAACAACGATAATACTAAGATATTATTAACAAATCAATGTTTAAAGATCATATATGATATCATATTCTTGTATAATTTAATAAAAATTATTTCACCATTATACAGGAGGTTAACCTACCCCAAACAAGGAAAAGTACAAGGTAAGGGTTTATTTCACAATCTCTTCATTATCCGAGGTTGTTTATACGTAATAATCTACTGGGACTTCATTATCATCCACATCCATTTTTCTTAAAAATGTTTTTCAAAGCATTTTTACTATTTACTAGAATATGGGTTAAATTCATTTATACCCTTTTTGACTTTTATAAGTGGTTTATAAAGGAATCTTTCCATTGTTTTCCAAACAAGGTGTTTTTTAACCTTTTCGACAGAATTAAGGTAAGAATGTTTTTTTAGCTTATATAGCGAGTGTGGCTATTTTCCGCCATTATAAAATCATCGAAGATTCCCTTACAATCTTATAAGAATATTATCAAAGAAAATGTTTTATTTTAAAAATATATGAATCTTAAATGATTTCAAAATAAAAAGAGATATTTCTCTAAATAGAGATTTGATTTCATCTATGTCAACATCCTTTGATGGATTTTACGCTTATTTGAAGTTGATTCATTATGAAACAAAACTTCTATATTTTATTAAAGGTTTTGTGATATGCTTGACTGTGGATGTGTTATTTTTATACCATTCATGGTTTATGTATGAATTATTTACATTTCATATGCTATTTTTAATACTAATGTTTATGTTATGATTAAACAATTTCATATGGGAATGCATTGGACTTAATATGTGACGGGTGGAGCCCGATATAGCTTCTCGATGCATCGGTAGGTCTCATGAGACAAACTAGTGTATTGGCACAAGGCCTTGACAAAATATTTTTTGTAGCCTTGGAACAAGGCCATGGATATGTGGTTATGATAGTCTGGCATTATGCATTCAATCATTGTGAAAGTGGTTATTGATATTTCATGTGATTATTCGATTAGTAGAATATCCATGTGAATAAGTAAATGGCATTATTTCATTTTATTTTTTCCATACTATGTCGATGTTCAAGTTTAAAATTGTTTTTTTTAGTTATACACTACCTTAAATGTTTATTCTTATTTATAAATGTTTACTCTATATTGTTATCCTTACTGGGCATTTGAGCTCACCCCTTTTCCATGTTTTATTTTTCCCAGGATGTGAAGAAGTAAATTATGAATGACCTGCAGGGATATTATGAGGGGATAATAGTGTGTACTATGGAGAAAATATGTTGTTGTAGTAGTTTTTTACATTATGATGTAATGTAAAACTTTAAGAATATATCTAGTGTTTCCAAGGCTACTAAACCAATAGGTCTTTCGATATTTGATCTTTCTTGTGATCATGCCAATGTTATGTAATAATGCACCGACTCTAGGTAACTGGGGTCAGGGCATTACTTTATCCTTGGCGGATCAGTCACAACTTTGTCAGTTCCTGATGCATTCCTCATTCCACCCTGAATAATATCACTATAAGATATTTGGGTCCTGCTACCATCGTTATCTTTGTCACTATTGGAGAGTTCACCCCATTTTCCAGAGGTGCACACCTTCTGATAACCATCACCCCATGTTCTTTCTCAAATTTACGGTTCGAGTCGATCATGGCTAAACCTTGTGCATGTTCCCCATGTTGAGGATTGCTGGGATCAACAGAAAACTCCCTAACCTTGGCCTCCTCCACAACTCCCCCATTACTGGAAACATCCTATAAATCAGTACCTTCAATTCCCTGACTACCTTCCATAAATGGAATCTTATCATTCTCCAATCACTCAAAGCGGTTTCAGGTCACCACTCCATCAGAGCTGTGGGTATTCAGTTTCGTAGCTTCAAAGATCCCATCCGAATTCTCAAAGGGCACCTCAGCGAGAGGAACCAACTGAAGATGGCATATCCTCTCCTCAGTCTGAGGCCCTACACCAAGATCATAACTCAACCTATCAAAAACATGCAACACTGTTGGATTAATTTGCAGCTGCACTATCTTCATAATGCAAGCATGGTCTAGTGAAGCAGTAAGAGGGCCCTACCCCACCTCCCCCTCCACAAGCCCATCAGGTTTCTCTTACACTAATGAAACAGAAGTACAAGGGGCTTCCATCCATACTCCCTGCCCAGAAGACTCTCCTGTAGTGGTACACACAACATGATCCACAGAAGAGCACATACCCCCATTCATATTCCTAGAATCTGACAGGGCCACTCCAAGGCCATACTCCATCACCATCTAATCTGGACTTCTGGCATTACCACCATCATAGCCACCACTGTAATGGAACTCAACCACACGTGAGGCACTGCACAGTCTTCCACTGTGGAAAATGGCCTCCAATTGCCTGACCCTTCTTCACCCCACACAGAACTGCATCCATGATTCGAAAACAACTTATTGCATCCATTGGAACTCCTTTACATTAGTGATCCAGACACAACGCACCTGAGGCTTTTCCACATCAACATCAACACAAATCTGTGGGAAAATCAGGTGTTCCATAGACTCCGTCTGTTGATCCGACCATAAATATATTCCAATCAAATTACCAACATCACAGAGAATAGTGGGATTTTGAAACAAAAGAAGAAGACCAGGAAGGCTTACCAATGTTGAAATCGACAGAGGGTCACACAGCATTTGAAATTCAATGCTCCAATGAAACATATAAAATGATGATCCACCACACCTCCTCAAATTCCTAGACCAAGCAGCAATCATGTCTTTCTCCAAGCCGAATCGGACCATTATGTGTCTCCGTTCAAGTAACCCTATTACCGAGCTCTCACGAAGATTCTTGAAATCAGAGATGAACTGATTAATGACTTCTACTGAAGGTCGATGAGGATGAAATCCATCCACTAAGGTATATTTTCATAGGTATACAGCACTGTTAAGCTCTTCTGGAAGTAGATATAACTGGGGTACCTCCCGGAAAAGATCCGAAATTTTCTGGGAAATAGAAATCTGAGGGAAGGATAGAGAAAAGACTGAGCCTGAAGGAGGGTCATCTCTCCTAGGTGAACGCAAAACTCCCCCTCTAATCGTGAGGGGGGGGGGCTCCGTCTCCATGGATCTAGGGCATCAGTGCGGGAGAGCATGATGGGAGTGCCACCAACACCTTGATTCTTCCACCTTCCATGGAATATAGATAAGCCTTGAGTCAATAGATTTTTCTATTATATATTAAATAAACTTCTTTTCATAATGATTAAAAAGTTGAATGTAAATCATTGAGGTGATCATAAGGATTTTAGATTCATCAATTGACATTTTCAATCATAAGATATTATCATTCATTTTAATTCATCCAGAAGATGTATTGTATAACAAAAATTAATAAAGGAATGATCATAATAATTTTTTATCCAAGTGTAATTATTCAATGTACCTAATATAAAACATTGTCTGAGTGTAAACATTTTTACAATTATAAAAGTTTTCAAAAAGCTATAGGATGAAAATTTTGTACCCATATAGGTATTTAAAGCATCACTTTAAGGGTTTATAACTGTGAGGCTTTGAAGTCCTTATATTAATGATTTAACACTTATATGAAATTAAATGTTATTTTGGATGAAAACATAGAGTTTATATATTTATTATTTCTATATAAGTATAAATCAAAGGATTTTGAAGCTAAGTTTTTAGATCATAACATCATGATGTATATTTAAGACATAATCTGAGAAAAATTTGAGTAACATTGAAGGAGGAGTTCAAAGTAATATATTTGATAAAATGATAAATAGAAGTAATAGGTTTTCAATGATAATACAAATTAATAAACATCTAATCTTGATATTATGTGTATAAATGGCCACTATATTTATAAATTTAGGACATTTTTGTGTTTGATACAAACTGGGATGGATTTTTTATAATTTTCCCTTGACTAAAATACCGAGAATGAAGCTCGGATACTATTACATATAGATCATATATTAGGGTTTTCCCAATTTTCATTTAGTGTCTCATGCTTCAAGATGAGTTCCACATTTAATAAGAAATGAGTTGATATATTATATATTTATAGATGGATTATTTGATGTGTACATTTTGTGGAATATTTTTGGAAGAAAAATTTATGACTAGTAAAGAATAAATAATATTTTATTCAACCACATTTCAGAAGTGAGGATAATTTAGTGATGGAATTCTATAAATATACCTTGAGATTAAAAAATAGATCACTTTCAATCATTGGAAACCAAATTGGGAATTCTATAATGGTTTTTTATAGTTGTTCCTATTTTTTATTATTAATGAACCATTTGTGCTATTTGGAAAATAAAAAATTCATTTATTATAGAAAATTATAAATGTGTTTTTTATAAGATGTAGAAGGAAAATTTAGAAAAGCAAAAAATTAGACATTGTTGCTTGGGTGAGAGTTTGAAATCTAGGTATTTGAGAGAACAATATCTCTAAAATAAGTAAAAGAATGAGAACCACTACAACCAATTGTGAATAAGAATTTAGTCAGTAGGATAAGACCTATGTGATTTGTTGTACATTAATAAGAAATATTCATAGATTTTTTTTCAATACATCGAATCTTGGAAAAATATATTTTGGGATTTTTTCTTGACATGTGATCTTTGAATAAATAAAAAACAAATATGAATTGTGAAGGCTTCTAGAGACTGAGTTAAATGTGGTGTTCTTTATAATATATAGGTTTTCCAATTTACTTATGTGGAGGAACTAAATATGATTTAATTGGTGAAAATCCAACTAATGAATAGAGAATATATATATCAGAAGGAGAAAAGAACAAGATTAGTTGTTATATTTTAAGACTATATAAGATGTATAAAGACCTCTTCACTTATTTCATAGAGATATGGACTATTATTTTCATAATATAGTGTCTGAACATGTACTATATTGTGTGAATACTGTTTTATAATGATACATGTCCACCCATTGTTTTCTGTGACTTAATTACAGTGGCGAATCAAGGAATCAATGAGAGTTGACATGATAAAGAGAATATTTACCACACCAGGGATAATCCTTTTAAAAACCCTATGTTATTTGTATTTTATATATTTTTATAAAATCTAGTTGTATGGTTTGTTAAAATACCTACGCCTACGGGCCTTGTAAGGGTTCCACCTCACCCCTTGAAAGGTGGATTATCAAAAATCAATAAAAAATGAAGGCCTTCGGGCCATTGGAGGTATGGTAGGTTAAAATAAAAAATAATATGCATTTACATCCTAATTAGTGATAGGGATTTATAAGAAAATGGTGTTTAAAAAAGTAATTTTGTTCTTGTTATAATCGACCCACATATAAATCACCCCTAGTTTGTATTCACTAGTTTACAAGAGTTTTAAGGGGATATATACAAGGTTAGGAATAGTTTGTATTGGCTCTCAAACTATAGGTATATTATATACCAATTTTTTTTATATTTTGGATTATAATCATGTCAGGAAACCACTATACTAATAATTTTATAAAAACATGGAAAAGACATGAATAAAAATAGTTCTCAAACTATTTTTACAGTGATCTTGATCCATTGTTAATTTTTAACATGTGAATAATCCATTACATAAGCACATTAGTACCATAATACTCTTTTTTCTCTAATGTGCACCACCTAAAAATACAATTAATAATATAATACAAGATAACCATTATGATATGTATCAGTTTCAGTCATGATAAATTTTAACAATTGAATAAAAATATATATATGAATTAAATTTTAAAAAAAATAGTTAATTATATGGTAATACATATATATAATAATATTTAATAAGTTTTAATAAGTTAAAATTTGTCATTCATATAAACTACATTGTCATATTAAAAATATATGAATTAGAGATGATCACTATCCCTCTATAAATATTCAACATCAACACCATCACTAACATCATCCTTATTATACACCCCATTGCTATGATAATCATCTCTATAGATAATCCCCCTTTCCATGCACGACTTTGAAATAGACCAAAGAATATTTTTAAAGACATATGCTGAGATGGTGTGTGATTTTGTGGCCCGATGAAATCTTAATTAAGTCTATTAAAATATTGAATATATTTTATATCAGGTATGTGCATTTTTTCATAAATTATGGAATATCTCTTAAATATTTTCAAATCAAACAACTGCGACCACTATTGTATCCATGGAATGGGATTTTCCACATTTGTGACCAAATGTCTATTGGTGTGGGATGTTTGGAAGAGGTGGTCATTGGTGATTGATTTTAATTAAAATTAATATTTTATTTTCTAATTTTAATTTAAATGACCTAAAACTTTATCCTCTTGAAATATGTCATTATTAAATTTCTATAGGGTTAGTCTGATAACCATAGGAGGATTTTTGGAGAAACCAACCATTCATTACTATTGAAACAACATTATATGTTGATTGAATTCCGAAACTAGGTGAATCGATGCATAGTGAGTGAAATAGTTCATCTCCTTCAATGGTGATTGTGTTATTCTCCAACGATCGATCTGAATTGAGGTAGATCTTGATAATTGTGTTTTATTATATTTATTAAAAGTTAGATTGTAATGAAATATGTTATTCATTAATATGCATTCAATTTTATACTTTCCATGATCCCATATGTTAAAATAAAATTTTTAGTTAGTATATTTCTTAAATATTAAATTAATTCACCCCTTCCAATTCCCAATTCTCCGATCATTTCCCATGAATGCTTGGCCAATAATGAAATCACTTTTTTCTTGTATCGATCTCAAAAATGTTCTTCACACTCATCATTATTAGACCACGGGGTCATGATTCAATTATTGTCAACAATTTTTTAGTGTGATCAAATTTATGAATTTATGGTGAGTATGTACACCAACCATATTAGAATTTTGAGGATTAATGGGTGAATATTTTGGTTAGCGGTTATGGATTTATAGATCTCGGATATATGAAATATAACAACCCTACTCTTTAATACATATCAATTCATGATTTATTACAAAATATTACACATTGTAAAAATCTAAATATCAATAATTATTTTTTATTTAGAAATTAGGATCAAATCGTAACATCATGGACTTGAGATAAGTGAACATTGTTGAAAACGTCATTAAAATTGTTCTAAAATACCATGGCTTTTAAAAAGGCATGGGATAACCAGAGGACATACATAAGAAATCATTGAGATATAAATCCATGCAATGGAATAAACAATGAATAAGGTGATATATGATAGAAAATATTCATATCAAAGTGTAATAATATGTATTATAATAAAACAAATGAATAATAAGGCATGATATGGCATGATAATCCTGACATGGGAAATGTGGAAACAAATTAAATCATTTCATCATAAACATAGGTCAAGGGTAACTTCCAAGAAAAACTGATGTAAAAATTCCCAAAAAGGAATCAGGTTCACACCCTATCCCAAAAAGACTTTTCGTCAAACTAAATTTTACCCATTGCGTTGGTGCCTTATATTATTTCAGATGCACCTATCACATTCATTTCATTCTCATTCTTAATTATGCCGCATTGATCATAAAACATGGAATCATTCATAATCATATTTGATTCCATGATAATGGATTGTAGAATAAATTAGTGTGGTCCCCATGTAAATGATGTATAAGTTTATAACAGTGAACATCCTTGATAGAAATTGGTATGGTATTCACTACATAATTATTTTGGCCTGGAAAATCATGGTGATATTTCGGCAGCATAACGGATCACAAATTAATAGATAAAATGGGTTTATGGGTTTAAAAGGAGTATATAATTATTTTTAAATTAAATGGGTAGTAATTTAGAGAAGTAAATACTTATCCCAAAACAATAAATTTTAAATAGAAGGCATAAGATAATTAAGAAACTTGAATAATGAAGATAAAGTGAGGATCTTTTACTTGAGTGTGTCAATCCAAATGATTGGTAAGAGCACATTGAGAGCATAATGGACCCTCAAAAAGAATTTAGATTGGGGAGGTTAGAATAAGGATGTGATCCATAGGTTGTATGTTAATAGAAATGTGATCATATATGGGTTTATATAGGAAAAAAGTTTGGAATTCTTTGTCTTTTCTCAAACATAGGTTTTTGAATCTATATAATAAAATAACCAAAACCACAATCCATACTTTAGTGTTTCCCATAGTTTCTACAAAATGGGAGTTGTTTTCATTATTTATAAAGTTCAATGGACGAAATTAGTAAAACAATACCATTTATTATGTGGAAGTGAGTCACACATTTAAATAAATTATTTTAAAAACATAAAATATATAAATGTTTCTAGAGGATTAAAAAAGGAATTATAAAACTAATAAAATAAACATATAATCCCCTTATTTGAAGGTTGAATTTTTTTATTTGATCCTAGATACAATTTAATGTACATATTAGATCACTTTTGGGTCCTTATGATGTCATTAAACACAGAGTATATTCATACAATGCATAATATTTACCTGAAAATTTGATTGTCTCGAAATTTTTTGAAAAATTTACCATTTGGTAATTTTGGTATTTTAATTAAAAATAATAATATTAATTTTATCTAATATTTTTCTAAATATTTTCATTTTTTACTTTTAAGATTATAATAGACATTTATTGAGAAATGCTGCTTTTTTTACAATAACGGTTTTTAACTGTCACGACCCCTCCCCACAAAGTGTACCCCTCCTGGGCCGGCAATGTGAAAAGGGAGATAATGACCCCCGAGTCCCGCCTCCAGTAGGCCCCGGGTTGGCGACTAGCACCGAGGGTATAATACACACACAAATGGGAGGCATTACCCTCTAAGAGAACACATGCAGAAGAGAGAGATAGAATAGAATCCAACCAACTCCAACTCATAACTGAAATGTAAAAGAAACCCAAGTACATATATGAAATGTCATGCAAAAGTACTACAACTGAAAGGGGAAACTAAAAGTACCCAAAAGAAAGTAAAACGACAGCGACCACAAGCCCGAACAGCTCCTCCTCCAACCGCAAGCTAGTAGTAACCAGCTTGATCTCCAACCTGCTCCAAGTGACCTGAAAAACAGTTTATATGTACATAGGGTGAGTATAACAGTATACTCAGAAGGATCCTCCCCAAGACTCTCGTGCAAAAGTAAAGAAAGCATGCTAAAGCCCAGTGAACAACAAGTGAAACTAACTCGTCACCTAAACAGGTATACTATGTTCCCAACCTCACCAAGGCTACTCTCACCAAGTAACGCATACAAGAATATAGCATGTAGTAAAGAATATCAAGGGTACCCCGCTACCACTTCCCCACTGGTTTGCCGCTTTGCCCCAACGACATACGTCCTGTGCATCTCTCTCCAAAGGCTTGCCCGTATCAACATGGGTCAAGCTCCACAATATGCACCACGCGCACCACATAGGCTTGCCCGCAGACACCTGGTCTAAGCTCCACACAATCCTCACAACCAAAAGTAACCAAGTAGTTTCCGGGAGCCACCACAGCTCGCATAACGTGTATCATACGTCGGGTATTATACCTCAAGCCATTACAGCCCATACACCGAGTAAGGATCCTCAAGCCATCACAGCCTATACACGTTACACCTATAGTAGTCCATAGGATACTATATCCAGAATATATGTGTGTGAAATAACCACAAGCCATTACAGCCCTCTACACACATATATGGGTAAAACTAACCACTGTGCCTACCAGCACTAAGATCTACCAAGAGAAGAGAGCGGGGCCAAAGGGGGTAGTCAGCCATTCAACCTCCCATCAGAATGTTGGGGAAAACACCCCCCCAGGGCTCAGAATCCCCGGGGTGTCAGTTGCCCTTACCGACAGGGTGGAGTAGCGTATAGAAACACAAAAAGTACAGAGTATATAAGTAACTCACATCCACACTATGGGCATTACCTAGTCATAGATACAACTGCAGCTAACGTCTCTCAGACTCCAGGCTGCTACTTCTAAGACTAGGTATCCTATAAGCACACAACCAATTGAAGAGCTTTATTAGATTACTCCATTCTCATTTATCAGTTCCACTGTACATTAGTTAATTCTTTAAGCATTAATTAAGATTGAACAATTCCCCATTTAACTGAAATGGCGTCACTTTCAAAAACAACTGCTCCTTTTTAAGATTCACATCACCTTTAAATTCTAGCATCTCCATCCCCGTGGATTTTCACCATTTAATCAAACATTCATTACAGAAATACTTTTCCACATTCCCAGGCATTCTAGAAAAACATCCTATGCTTCTAAACACAAAGGAGGCTCAACACGGTGAGTAGATATACTACCCGTCGAGTCTTTGCCGCCTATAGAAAGAGCATAGACCCATCCTCCATCGAGAGGCTAAACACGGAAAGCACGTGGCATACCCCGCGTGTCTTCGCCTCCTTCAGAATGAGGGTAAGCAAGACCAGCTGCCTTGAGCAGTGGGGAAAAGCAAAGCAGATTAACATTCAAGAAAACCACAAGCAACCAGCAACCATATCCGTCCCATTCCATCACCCCCGGTGTCCTCCCTGACACCCATATGCATAAACCGATGCATCTCGCCACACTAGGCATCATCCGCTGCCACAACTATAAGGCCTCCATGCCTCCACATATCACAACAACCATCCAGGCTCACATCACAGCACAAGCAGCAGGAAAACAAACATCACAAAATGGGCTCTCGGCCCTTTAACAAACAAGAGGGTAACTCAGAACCCTTTTTGAAATTCCAACATAATCTGTTCTCTAAACCATATCGAATTAACAGATTTGTTATTCGTAGGTTCCAATCATGGATACCTAATCAGTAAGCTATCACAATTAAATAACCATGCTTACTTCCCTAATTTGATTATCCTCAAATTAGAACAACTACAACAACGACAACAACCAGATTAATTTACATGCCTCTTTATCTTTAGCCAATTAATCAACAATTAATTCCGGCTTTACGTTCATTATCAATTTCAATCATGAACGAACAATAAATCAAAGAAAACATAGATATCACTATATCTAGGAAAACTTGAGGCAAACCGTTATCACGGTATAAAGCAACAGCATGCGATCAACCAATTCTTTTAATCCGGTTCAAGTATTTAATTAGGTCAATTTCATTGTGATCCAAAGGAATAAATCATGCTAACTCTACGATTGCACATATATAATTAGAGAATCCATGAATCCCCTACCTCGAAGAGTTCTTGACGTCCTTTATCCACACAGCAGGTCACGATCCTCCCCTCGCGACAACTTATGTGGAAGAATGATCGACACAGCTTGGTTGCATCCAACAGAGCGGGACTGATCCTAGGAGTAAGGGTTGTTTGTGCAACTCCTACGGGAAGTATTGAAAGGTTCTAGTGCCTCTTAATCGAGAACAAAGGGAAAGAACCAGGAAGAATGATATCTCGTCCCTTTTTAAGATTTAACGAGGTGACGGTTTAAGATCCGGTTAATTCTCCATTAAAAACGGATCGCATTAACCCACGCGGTTTGACCAAGTGAAACATTCCAAGCCTTAGGAATAATTAATATTAGGATTTATGGCATTTGAAACGGCCTTATGAGCCCTTAAAATAAGGCTTTAAATGTATTTCATGTCAAAGGAAACGTCAAAAGGGGCAAAACTGTAGGAGTCTGGAAACACTGTTCACCTACCGTTACTGTACATGAAACTGATCTGTGAAACTGATCTGTCACACCGATCTGTGAAACTGATCTGTGAAACTGATCTGTCACACCGATCTGTCTCACCGATCTGTCTCACCGATCTATGAAACTGATCTGTGAAACTGATCTGTCACACCGATCTGTGAAACTGATCTGTCACACCGATCTGTCTCACCGATCTGTCTCACCGATCTGTCTCACCGATCTGTCTCACCGATCTGTGAAACTGATCTGTGAAACTGATCTGTCACACCGATCTGTGAAACTGATCTGTGAAACTGATCTGTCACACCGATCTGTCTCACCGATCTGTCTCACCGATCTGTCTCACCGATCTGTCTCACCGATCTGTGAAACTGATCTGTCTCACCGATCTGTGAAACTGATCTGTCTCACCGATCTGTGAAACTGATCTGTCTCACCGATCTGTGAAACTGATCTGTCTCACCGATCTGTGAAACTGATCTGTCTCACCGATCTGTGAAACTGATCTGTCTCACCGATCTGTGAAACTGATCTGTCTCACCGATCTGTGAAACTGATCTGTCTCACCGATCTGTGAAACTGATCTGTCTCACCGATCTGTGAAACTGATCTGTCTCACCGATCTGTGAAACTGATCTGTCTCACTGATCTGTGAAACTGATCTGTCTCACCGATCCGTGAAACTGATCTGTCTCACTGATCTGTTACTGTTCATAAAACTGGAAACACTGTTCACAGAACTAGAAAATTGGCAAAGTGTTGGGGATAAGTCCCCTTGACCTCCCGGAACACCTCCAACACCAACATTTCACAAAGTAATGGACCAGAGAGGTCCGGGCCATTACATTAGATACCTCTCAAAACATTCTCGTCCTCGAGAATTAAAAACCAACCCAGAAGAAAAGAGGGGTCCGAACAACCACCCCATAAGATACCTCTCAGGGGAAAACCACCATGAGTTGTTCGAAAGCTGGAACAAAACTATGACATCCGGGAACAAACAATCCATACCCAAACAATTCATTCGCAACATCACATCAAAGGTACATAAACAAAACATGAAAGGTCCAACCACAGAGATAACATCATTACATGAAAGGAGTTAAACATTAAACAACTCTGGGTACTGAGCACGTATCTGTGACTCACGCTCCCAGGTACTCTCCTCCATGCCACCGTGTCGCCACAAGACACGAACTAAAGGAATAGAACGCCCTCGCAACACCTTCTCCTTGTGGTCTTGGATCTCCACAGGTCGCTCCTCGAAGGTTGCATCATCATCAATATCGATCTCTCCCCAATCGATAACATGAGATTCATCATGAAGATAATGACGGAGCTGCGATACATGAAAAACATCATGTATCCGACTCATCCGAGGGGGAAGTGATACTCGATATGCCACAGCTCCAACACGAGCTAACACCTCGAAAGGCCCAACAAAACGGGGAGAAAGCTTACTTCCGCGACCAAACCTTCGCTGCCCACGACGGGGAGTCACCTTCAGAAACACATGATCCCCAACATTAAACTCTAAGGGTCTCCTTCTTTGATCCGCATAAGATTTCTGACGATCTTGTGCTGTCTTCATCCTCTCACGAATCACTTGAACCATCTCCGTCGTATTCTGCACTAGTTCTGGTCCGAGAATTGCTGACTCTCCGACCCCAGTCCAGCACAACGGAGAACGGCATGGCCGGCCATACAAGGCTTCAAACGGCGCCATGCCGATGGTAGAGTGAAAACTATTATTGTAAGCGAACTCTACCAAAGGTAAGTGCTTCACCCATGAACCTCCAAAATCAAGAACACAAGAGCGCAACATGTCTTCAAGAGTTTGGATGGTTCGCTCTGTCTGACCATCCGTTTGAGGATGAAAAGCAGTGCTAAGGCATAGTTGAGAGCCAAAAGCATGCTGGAGACCTCTCCACACCCTCGAGGTAAAACGAGGGTCTCGATCAGAAATGATCGTCTTAGGAACTCCGTGAAGCCTCACCACTTCCTCCAGATACTGCCTCGACAAAACCTCCACTGAGCTCGACTCCTTGATTGCTATGAAGTGGGCCGATTTAGTTAAACGATCCACTACCACCCATATAGCATCATGTCCTCCCGGAGCTCGAGGTAAACCTGTAACAAAGTCCATTGATATGTCCTCCCACTTCCACTGAGGAATCTCTAAGTGCTGGAGAAGACCACCAGGAACACGGTGTTCGGCCTTCACCTTCTGGCAGACTAAACATCGAGACACACATTCTGCAACTGAACGCTTCAGCCCAGGCCACCAAAACTGACTCCTCAAGGATCGATACATCTTCGTCACACCAGGATGTACAGCTAAGGGCGAGCTATGGAACTCTCGGAGAACCGTCTCGCGCATTGCCAAGGGAACAAAAAGCCTGTCATGATACAACACTCGGTGTTGTTCATCCTCTGACCAACCATCAGGGGCCTCCCCACAAACAACTCTGTCTCTCAAAACTTCCACCTCTAGATCACCCAACTGAGACTCTTCCACCTTTTGCATCAGGGATGACTGCACCGTCATCTGGAAAAGACAACCTCTTCCTCCAACTTCTCCCATATCAAGATGCAAAGCTGCTAGCTCTTCCATCCCTCTCCAGGAATCACCAGATTCACGTACAACATCATTACGTGACTTTCGGCTTAGTGCATCAGCAACAACATTTCCCTTCCCAGGTGTATACGATATTTCGAAGTCGTATTCCTGCAAGAACTCCATCCACCGACGCTGCCGCAAGTTCAAATCCCGCTGAGAGAAAACATACCTCAAACTCTTATGATCGGTGAAAACCACAAAGCGCTCTCCAATGAGGTAATGTCTCCACAACTTCAGCGCAAACACCACGGCTGCCAACTCAAGATCATGGGTGGCATAGTTGCGTTCATGGGGACGCAACTGCCGAGACCCATAAGAAACAACTGACCTCTGCTGCATGAGAACACAGCCTAGCCCCAGATGTGAAGCATCACAGAAAACATCAAACTGGACTCCCTCCGTTGGAAGACAAAGGACTGGAGCACTTACCAACTTCTCCTTTAGATACTCGAAAGCTGTCTGACACTGATCAGTCCATATGAACGCTTGATCCTTCCTGGTCAAAGCTGTCAGAGGAGTCGCAACTCGGGAGAAATTAGCCACAAACCTCCTATAATAGCCTGCGAGACCAAGGAAACTTCGCACCTCTGACACGGTCCTGGGGGCTGGCCAAGACACCACTGCTTCTATCTTCGAAGGATCCACAGCTACTCCCTGTTGGGACACAACATGTCCCAAGAAACGAACTTCTCGAGCCCAGAACTCACACTTGGACAACTTCCCAAACAACCGATGTTGGCGAAGAACTCCCAAAACAGCTCGTAGATGTTCTGCATGCTCTTCTTCAGATGTGGAGTACACAAGGATGTCGTCAATGAAAACCACAACAAACTTGTCCAAGAATTCACGGAACACAGCATTCATCAACCCCATGAAAACAGCTGGAGCATTTGTCACGCCGAATGGCATTACAACAAACTCATAATGCCCATGACGACAGCGGAAAGCAGTCTTCGGGATATCCTCATCCTTTACACGCATCTGATGATATCCTGACCGCAAGTCGATCTTTGAAAACCAACTTGCACCCTTCAGTTGATCGAATTGGTCATCAATCCGCGGGAGAGGATAACGGTTCTTTATTGTCACTTTGTTTAAGCGACGATAATCGACGCACAACCGCAAACTGCCATCAGCCTTTTTCACGAACAAGACTGGTGCACCCCACGGTGACACACTTGGCCGAACAAAACCACACTACAATAGACCATCGAGCTGAATACGTAGCTCTCGTAACTCAGAAGGGGCCATCCTATATGGAGACATAGAGATGGGAGACGCCCCTGGCTGTAGCTCGATCCCAAACTCGATCTTCCGTCGAGGGGGTAAGGATACAACCTCTTCTGGAAAGACATCAGGGTACTCTTCTACGACCCTAGGAAACGCCAGCTGTTGAACCTCTGAAGAACTCAGCATCATCCCAGCCATCATGGATGATAAGGATGAAACTCGTCTATGACTCATCCGAGGATCTCTCTCACCAACAAACACTACTTCCTCTCCATCTTCATCAAAGAAAACGACCTTCTTCCTGTAGCAATCCACAATAGCCTGCACCGAATACAACCAATCCATGCCGAGGATGACATCATATGGTTGTATTCGTAAACATAGGAAATCTCCCCAAGAGCGGTGCTGCCCCAACACTAGCTCACAGTCTCTACATACTTCAAACAAGCTAGCTCGACCTCCAACTGGCGTAGTCAACGCCAGGGGCACTGGAAGCCTCTCTACCTCAAGTCCCAAAGCGTGGACAAGGGTAGGGGATATAAAGGAGTGTGTCGCTCCTGAATCAAACAAGGCATACACCAAGGTAGAAAACAAGCAAAGGGTACCTCGGACGACGTCTAGCTCGCCTGGAGCTGGCAACGCTAGAGCATGAAGCTGACCACGACCACCTCCACGGCCTCTCTGACCCTGATGACGACCACCACCACGGCCGCGCTCTGCTCTCTGAGGACGGGGAGCGTCATGGGGCTGTCCTCTGCCTGCTCCATCTACCCTCTGGTGATCTAAAGCTGGTGCAACCTGCTGCTGTTGCCTCGGCTGGAACTGCCTCAACGGAGGAACCTGGAGTGGAGCGCCTGGTGCACGATGACTGCTCTGAAAAGTTGGGCACTCCCGCTGCTGATGACCACGTCCACCACAAGAAAAACAAGCGCCTGATCCCTTGGGATAGGTCTGAGAGTTGCTACCTCCGGAGAAATGAGATGGGAAGGGCCGGGACCTACCCCCAGGTGAACAGAAACTCTTCTGTCCTGAAAACCGGGAACCCCAGACCACAGCTCTGCTTCTTGAGGAATCATGACGATTCCCCTCTCGCGACGATCCGGTCCTAGCCAAAGTCCTCTCAACAACCTCTGCCCTCGCCAGCACCTCAAGATATGTCTTCAGCATAAATGGGGTGACCTGACGCTGGATCTCTGGACGCAAAGCCTCCTCGAAATGCCTCGCCCTGGCCTCATCATCTGGTAACAGGTCTGAAGCATATCGTAGAAGGTTCCTGAAACGGATTCCAAACTCCCGAACACTGGAGCTCCCCTGTCGAAGGGTAAGAAGCTCCTGGCGACTGGATGCCTTCGCAGTCGAAGAAAGAAACTCGACTCTAAACCTGTCTCGAAACTCCTCCCATGGGATCGCTGACTCCTCACGATCCCCGAGGAACAAGAACCACCACTGTCTCGCTGCTCCCCGCAACATCGTCACAACCAAGGACACCCAGTGTTCCTTCCGAGCACGAATCGAACTAAAGCCTATCTCGACCTCCTCCAACCAGTCTTCTGTGACTGCATCTGAAACGGAGCCCTCGTACTTCTGTAGACTCTGGCGCTGAAACTCTCGGAGTGTCTTCCTCCAAGTGTCATCTTCGTCAACCTCTACCCGGCGGCGATCTGCTGGAACAGCCTGCTGGGCACCTTCTGCGCAATCCTGACGGGGACGCCGACCTGGAGCCATACCTGTAAAATAACAATCGTTAGAGCTCCTAAGCCTGGAATATGGAAGACTCAACATTAATTAATTAGTTATTTTGTTTTATTAATTTTAGGTTACCTATCCCAAGGTCTACCCATTCAAACACAGGCGCAAGGAATAATGATGCATGATCCTTTCCTAGGTCTCTACCCTGCAACCAGTATCACTTTGTTTAGTAGCCATCGTAAACTTAAAGGTCCGTGCAACAGATCATAGGGGGCCCTGAACGCCTATGTCTCTGCCGGTCTCCAGTGTTTACCCCACTTGCTAAACATGAATGACACCGTTGCCCTACCATCCCATGCATCCTCACCTGTGCCTAACTCCAAACTCCATCCTATCCCTCGACCAGACCTCTGATACCACTCTGTCACGACCCCCTCCCCACAAAGTGTACCCCTCCTGGGCCGGCAATGTGAAAAGGGAGATAATGACCCCCGAGTCCCGCCTCCAGTAGGCCCCGGGTTGGCGACTAACACCGAGGGTATAATACACACACAAATGGGAGGCATTACCCTCTAAGAGAACACATGCAGAAGAGAGAGATAGAATAGAATCCAACCAACTCCAACTCATAACTGAAATGTAAAAGAAACCCAAGTACATATATGAAATGTCATGCAAAAGTACTACAACTGAAAGGGGAAACTAAAAGTACCCAAAAGAAAGTAAAACGACAGCGACCACAAGCCCGAACAGCTCCTCCTCCAACCGCAAGCTAGTAGTAACCAGCTTGATCTCCAACCTGCTCCAAGTGACCTGAAAAACAGTTTATATGTACATAGGGTGAGTATAACAGTATACTCAGTAGGATCCTCCCCAAGACTCTCGTGCAAAAGTAAAGAAAGCATGCTAAAGCCCAGTGAACAACAAGTGAAACTAACTCGTCACCTAAACAGGTATACTATGTTCCCAACCTCACCAAGGCTACTCTCACCAAGTAACGCATACAAGAATATAGCATGTAGTAAAGAATATCAAGGGTACCCCGCTACCACTTCCCCACTGGTTTGCCGCTTTGCCCCAACGACATACGTCCTGTGCATCTCTCTCCAAAGGCTTGCCCGTATCAACATGGGTCAAGCTCCACAATATGCACCACGCGCACCACATAGGCTTGCCCGCAGACACCCGGGCTAAGCTCCACACAATCCTCACAACCAAAAGTAACCAAGTAGTTTCCGGGAGCCACCACAGCTCGCATAACGTGTATCATACGTCGGGTATTATACCTCAAGCCATTACAGCCCATACACCGAGTAAGGATCCTCAAGCCATCACAGCCTATACACGTTACACCTATAGTAGTCCATAGGATACTATATCCAGAATATATGTGTGTGAAATAACCACAAGCCATTACAGCCCTCTACACACATATATGGGTAAAACTAACCACTGTGCCTACCAGCACTAAGATCTACCAAGAGAAGAGAGCGGGGCCAAAGGGGGTAGTCAGCCATTCAACCTCCCATCAGAATGTTGGGGAAAACACCCCCCCAGGGCTCAGAATCCCGGGGGTGTCAGTTGCCCTTACCGACAGGGTGGAGTAGCGTATAGAAACACAAAAAGTACAGAGTATATAAGTAACTCACATCCACACTATGGGCATTACCTAGTCATAGATACAACTGCAGCTAACGTCTCTCAGACTCCAGGCTGCTACTTCTAAGACTAGGTATCCTATAAGCACACAACCAATTGAAGAGCTTTATTAGATTACTCCATTCTCATTTATCAGTTCCACTGTACATTAGTTAATTCTTTAAGCATTAATTAAGATTGAACAATTCCCCATTTAACTGAAATGGCGTCACTTTCAAAAACAACTGCTCCTTTTTAAGATTCACATCACCTTTAAATTCTAGCATCTCCATCCCCGTGGATTTTCACCATTTAATCAAACATTCATTACAGAAATACTTTTCCACATTCCCAGGCATTCTAGAAAAACATCCTATGCTTCTAAACACAAAGGAGGCTCAACACGGTGAGTAGATATACTACCCGTCGAGTCTTTGCCGCCTATAGAAAGAGCATAGACCCATCCTCCATCGAGAGGCTAAACACGGAAAGCACGTGGCATACCCCGCGTGTCTTCGCCTCCTTCAGAATGAGGGTAAGCAAGACCAGCTGCCTTGAGCAGTGGGGAAAAGCAAAGCAGATTAACATTCAAGAAAACCACAAGCAACCAGCAACCATATCCGTCCCATTCCATCACCCCCGGTGTCCTCCCTGACACCCATATGCATAAACCGATGCATCTCGCCACACTAGGCATCATCCGCTGCCACAACTATAAGGCCTCCATGCCTCCACATATCACAACAACCATCCAGGCTCACATCACAGCACAAGCAGCAGGAAAACAAACATCACAAAATGGGCTCTCGGCCCTTTAACAAACAAGAGGGTAACTCAGAACCCTTTTTGAAATTCCAACATAATCAGTTCTCTAAACCATATCGAATTAACAGATTTGTTATTCGTAGGTTCCAATCATGGATACCTAATCAGTAAGCTATCACAATTAAATAACCATGCTTACTTCCCTAATTTGATTATCCTCAAATTAGAACAACTACAACAACGACAACAACCAGATTAATTTACATGCCTCTTTATCTTTAGCCAATTAATCAACAATTAATTCCGGCTTTACGTTCATTATCAATTTCAATCATGAACGAACAATAAATCAAAGAAAACATAGATATCACTATATCTAGGAAAACATGAGGCAAACCGTTATCACGGTATAAAGCAACAGCATGCGATCAACCAATTCTTTTAATCCGGTTCAAGTATTTAATTAGGTCAATTTCATTGTGATCCAAAGGAATAAATCATGCTAACTCTACGATTGCACATATATAATTAGAGAATCCATGAATCCCCTACCTCGAAGAGTTCTTGACGTCCTTTATCCACACAGCAGGTCACGATCCTCCCCTCGCGACAACTTATGTGGAAGAATGATCGACACAGCTTGGTTGCATCCAACAGAGCGGGACTGATCCTAGGAGTAAGGGTTGTTTGTGCAACTCCTACGGGAAGTATTGAAAGGTTCTAGTGCCTCTTAATCGAGAACAAAGGGAAAGAACCAGGAAGAATGATATCTCGTCCCTTTTTAAGATTTAACGAGGTGACGGTTTAAGATCCGGTTAATTCTCCATTAAAAACGGATCGCATTAACCCACGCGGTTTGACCAAGTGAAACATTCCAAGCCTTAGGAATAATTAATATTAGGATTTATGGCATTTGAAACGGCCTTATGAGCCCTTAAAATAAGGCTTTAAATGTATTTCACGTCAAAGGAAACGTCAAAAGGGGCAAAACTGTAGGAGTCTGGAAACACTGTTCACCTACCGTTACTGTACATGAAACTGATCTGTGAAACTGATCTGTCACACCGATCTGTGAAACTGATCTGTGAAACTGATCTGTCACACCGATCTGTCTCACCGATCTGTCTCACCGATCTGTGAAACTGATCTGTGAAACTGATCTGTCACACCGATCTGTGAAACTGATCTGTGAAACTGATCTGTCACACCGATCTGTCTCACCGATCTGTCTCACCGATCTGTCTCACCGATCTGTCTCACCGATCTGTGAAACTGATCTGTGAAACTGATCTGTCACACCGATCTGTGAAACTGATCTGTGAAACTGATCTGTCACACCGATCTGTCTCACCGATCTGTCTCACCGATCTGTCTCACCGATCTGTCTCACCGATCTGTGAAACTGATCTGTCTCACCGATCTGTGAAACTGATCTGTCTCACCGATATGTGAAACTGATCTGTCTCACCGATCTGTGAAACTGATCTGTCTCACCGATCTGTGAAACTGATCTGTCTCACCGATCTGTGAAACTGATCTGTCTCACCGATCTGTGAAACTGATCTGTCTCACCGATCTGTGAAACTGATCTGTCTCACCGATCTGTGAAACTGATCTGTCTCACCGATCTGTGAAACTGATCTGTCTCACTGATCTGTGAAACTGATCTGTCTCACCGATCCGTGAAACTGATCTGTCTCACTGATCTGTTACTGTTCATAAAACTGGAAACACTGTTCACAGAACTAGAAAATTGGCAAAGTGTTGGGGATAAGTCCCCTTGACCTCCCGGAACACCTCCAACACCAACATTTCACAAAGTAATGGACCAGAGAGGTCCGGGCCATTACATTAACCCTTATAAAAATAACATTTGATTGCACAAAAATTATATCATAATTTATATTCAATAAACATTATGTAATAATAATATTTTACTAAAATATTATTTAATTAAAAAATACATTAATTCATTAATAAATTCCTTATTTTAATTTGAATATTACCCGAATTACATTTTTTGTATTATTTTATAAAAATAAAGATAATATATAAAGTAAAAGAAAATAGGATGAAATTATATTTATTATTATATATATAAAAATATACATATTTATTTTGATAGGGTCTTGATACATATCCCTTTAAAATACCAAAAAATTTCTAAAGAGTTAGGTGTGTGATGGTGATACTTTCATGGTGTGGTTCAGCGTACATGGTTTGGGTCGTGATATCAATGAGGTTGAACACCTACCATAAATGGTTTATCTCATTCATATGTTGTAGGATATCACCATGGTATTGGTCAAGAGAAAATCTCAATGATGTTATCTACCTTAGAAGATCTGATAAATGGGATTCATACGGTACAATCCTACTAATTGAGGTCATCACTTCCTTTGTCTATGCCTATTAGATTTGTTAAAAACCTATATTTATACAAATCGCGTGATCGATGTTCAATGGATATATTATCAATTGTAATGATTATTAACATTATTTTAAATCATATATTATAAAAAATTATAATTTAATGTTTTTTCTATAACCATAAAACATAATAAGACATTTAAATAAATAAAAAAGGTGATTTTAATTTATAATAGTTCAATTCACTACAATAATCCCTCATTAATAGGTTTTGAACTCAAAAGATTATTTTCCCAC
This sequence comes from Viscum album, assembly GCA_963277665.1. Lineage (NCBI taxonomy): Eukaryota > Viridiplantae > Streptophyta > Magnoliopsida > Santalales > Viscaceae > Viscum > Viscum album. The sequence continues at coordinate 399,525,217 of OY728131.1, read as the reverse complement.
ACTGAAAAATATAGGAATAACTCTTTATCATCACTTCCTTCAGTTCAAACATCGTTTCAAAAAAATTGTGGTATTTCTATAGCACTTTGACAAAGTGTATTGTCTTCTTTTGTTGAACATTGTCTCTATATTCTAAGGATTTAATTGGCTACTCTTCATAGGTAAAGTCATTCTCCAATGGTACAACCTCTATATTGAGTACATGTGAGGGTTATGGTGTGTACTTTCCCATGAGGGATTTGTGGAATACATTATTTACTTTAGATAGGTTAGGTGGGAGTGCAGGTAGGTAGGCCACCACTCTAATGCAATCAAGGATATCAAAGGAGCTGATGTATCTTTGAATAAGATTTACCTTATTCCCAAATCTCATAACTTTATTCCATGGATATATAATGAGTAATACCATGTCTCCAATATCTAACTCTAGGCCTCATCGATGATTGTTTGAGTAGCTTTTCTATCGACTTTGAGGATCCTTGATGTTCTAATTAATGGTCTTAACCATATCCATGAGTTCCTCATCCATTTCAAAACCTAGCTATATTTCTTGATCAACCCCATCCTGACATATATATGTTCTTCACCTCTTCCCATAAAGTCCTTTATTAGGTTCTTTTTGGATTCTTGAGTGGAAACTGTTATTGTTAGAGACCTTGACTAGAGGAATATGTTAATCTTATCCTCTTTTGATGTTAATTGAGCATGCTCTCAACATTTTCTCTAGTGTCTGGATATTCCACTAAGACTGACCATCAATTTAATTGTGATAAGCTCTGTTGATTTTCAAATCAGTGTTCAAAGTACATTAGAGACTTCTAAAAAATGTAGAGCTGCATCTCAAATCTTGATTAGATATAGTTGACAGTGTTACTCGATTTAGTCACCCCACATATCTAATGTAAATATATGAAATATGATCCTATGACAAATCTTCTCAAATCATAATAAAGTGTGCATTCTTTGTATGATGATCCACCAAATCCCATATAGCATTATTCCCTCTTTATTTGTTTTGGAGACCAGTGATAATGTCTATGGTGATGTTTTCCCATTTCTATTTAGGTAAGGGTAATGGTTTCATCATCCCATTATATTTTTTCCTTTAGAGTTTCACATTCTAATATACAATACATCGTGATGTATATTCTGTGATATCCTTATTAATTTATTCCCACCCATAGTTCTCATGTAGATCTTCATAAATAATTTTTCTTCCTGGGTGGATGGACAAGGTTGATCTATGTGAAACATCCAACATATACTTATATAACTCAAGATTTGATGGTACTCTTATTCTGGATGAAAATCTCACAACTCCTTCATAACATTAAACTATGAGATTTACACTTTCCCTAAAGATTCAACATTATTCTAAATTCCCACATAATCTCTTTTAAGATCATTTATATTATCCAAAAGATATGGTTGACGAATCATAATTGAAATGATTGATGTTGTTCCTTCTTTTATGATTCCCATGTCCATCCTTTCCAAATATTAGAAGATCATATCCCTCTCAATTCTCATCAATGATAGAATTGTGGGATCCTTTATACTTATAGAATCTTCCACATTATTTACTTTCCGGATATTATAGTGTACTGAGAAGTCATACTACTTGATAAGCTCTAAAAATCTTTATTGATGCATATTAAACTCATCCTGCGTGAATATATAATTGAGGCTTTTTTGATCTGTACATATTTCACACTTCTCCTCCAAGAGATAATGCCACTATATTTTCAAAGTGAATATCATTGCAACCAACACTAGATCATGTGTTGTGTAGTTATATTTGTGAACATTAAACTGCCTTGAATAATAGGCTATGACATTTTCATTAGGCATTAACATGTATCCCATACCATTCTTTCAATCAACAATGAATACAATGAAAGGTTCTCCAATTGTGGGTAGTGTGATCACAGTTTTTATGATAGTCCTCATTTTCAACTCATTAAATCTCTCTTTGCATTCATAATGGTCAGAAATATTGACTCCCTTCCATGTTATATTACATAGAGGGTTTGGAAATAATGATTAATTTCTCTCATATCATTGATGAAACCCAACTAATCCTTGTAAAAAATGGATACTTATCACAGATATTATCTTCAATCATCATTCAATTAAATCTTTCTTTGAAGGTTCCATATATATTACATTTCTTGGGATGATATTCCCCAGGAATGATACTTACTTGAACCAAAAATCGCATTTTTGTACATTGAAAAAAGCTTCTCCTTTCGTATGGTCTTTTTCATAGTTCTCAAATGATCCTCATGATCCACTTTGATTTTATAGTATATTATAATATCATCTTTAAATACTACCAAAAATTTACTGAGGTATTCTCTAAAGACTCTATTAATCAATTCCATTAATATTTCTGGATCATTAGTGTGTCCAATTTGAATTACTATGATCTCATAGTTCTCATACCTTGTATGAAAATTGGTCTTGGTAATATCATCCTTCTTCATCTTATCTTGGTAATATCTCGACCGTAGATCCACCTTGGAGAATTATTTTTCTCCTGATAGATGATTGATCAAGTAATCAATTCAAGGTAGATGATACATTTTCTTTATTTTTATCTTATTGAGATCATGATAATCAATGTGAAGGTGCAGTGACCCATAATTTTTAGTGAAAATGTGGACTGGTGAACTTAATGGTGAAGCACTTGGGAATATGAACCCTTTATCCATATTATTTTATAGTTGTTGATTCATCTCCTCAATTTCCAAAACAAACAATCTTTATTGAGTCTTGGATAATAGTAACACCCTAGGTATAAGCTCAATTTAAAATTCAAACACTCTTCTATGAGGAAGTCCAAGACTTTCCTTGAGAAACACATCAATATATGCCCTCATAATCGGTATGTCATTGAGGATTATTCTTTCTTTAGACTCAATCATTTGAGCTAGATATTCTTTCTTATATGGAAAAAATATCCATTATTGTGATTTTGGTGATAAAAAATATTCATACACCTCCTTTAACATGCACTGAATTAGATTTAGTTTCTCAATAGAGAGAGTGATTACCTTTTTGGGGAAATTTATGTTGGCTCTGTATAGGTAAATCGAGTCAATACCCATAATTTCATCAAATTACCACAATGGTAGTATGACAAGGTTCTCTGGGAAGGTCATCCCACAAATTGTGGTGGGGGAGTTATATATTCTGGATTTACAAATTTAACCATATTCTATTTTCACTTGTATATATACTTCTATGCTTTGTGGTGGTGTTTGAATAAATCTACATAACATTCGTGATATAAAGGTCTACATAGAACTATACTCAAAAGTGAATTCACTATTATTAAATTAATATATAACATACCAATCACCACATTGTAGTCATGATCCACCATAGTGGTTATGATGGAAAAATCATGGACTTTCTTCCTTGGAGATTGTTGGCTATCTCCAAAAACCCGTTTCTTAGTGAATTGGTTTTCAAAGTCCCATGGTTCCTAGAAATTGAATCATTAAAAAATGTTCTAAGGGTTGACTAGAGAATTCCTTTCCTCCATCACATTAGATGGTTTCTCCTGGCATCAATCGCTATCCAGTTTCCCTTCCTCTTTTCACCTAAGGATTTTCCTCTCCCCGCATAGGAAATTTTTGATGGGATTCATTCCGCACCATTGACATGTGGGATGTTGAAATTTCTTAGCACCATGATATTTCTGCATCGAACCATAAATATAAAATGCCACTTTCCACTTCTTATATCCTTGATATCCATGAGTTTCAACCACATTCATTTCAGTTTTGAGGGAACATCAGACAATTTCCACCTAGATATCAATGTCCTAGATCGCCTGGGATTTTCGTAGACTAATAGTTTTTCCACCAAAGAAGTGAAAAACCAAGAATTCTAGGGTAATGATAAATTTGGAGGTTTATCCTGAAATTCATATGAATTTTTTCTCCTAATGTTGATATATTTTTCCTCTTTATACTTGAATGTAAGGAAATCAATTTCAATTTTATGCTTGAGAGTGTAAAAAAATATTTATCAATAAACATTTCCTGAAATTCGTTCCACCCCATCGGATTGATCTCTTCATCAAGATTCGTATTATTGACCAATGTCTACAACTAATTATCTTTCCCCTATATAAGATAAATAGCCAATAAAACCTTCTCTGTCTCAAAACAGTAAAGGATGGAGAATATATTCTCAATGAAGTTTACCCATTCTACCACTATTAAGGGATCAAATGATCCCTTGAACATTGAAGGCCTTTTTCACATAAAGCTCTAAATTGTGTATTTTTCTTTCATAGGGAGATTTGGACACTCCTCTTAATCATGGTTTATATTCATAAATGTAGTCAGTTCAGAGATTATCATCCAATATGTTTTTATTCTTTCTCCCTTTATGTTGGGAATCTCATTAAGGTAGACATAATATTTATCTTGACATTTATTATTTAGCTAATTGCTTCTATTTCATGACATTTAATAGAATAAAGGGAAAATTTGGGTTGAGTATTTTTTTACTATTAAAAACATTAATAGGAATTTAATTTCATAAAACAAATAACTTATAACTTATATTTGTTTTCCTTAACTAATGAATTTCTAAGATTCAATCTATGTTATCCATGGTCTATTTTCTAACATATATTCTAATGTGAATATTTTATTCCATTAATGATGGTTCGTATTGAGATTTTGATTTTACCAATGAAAATACCCTTTGATTAAAAACCATGTACACAGTATGGCATTTTTTATGTACCAGATTATGCTAAGTCAGGCCTGAACAACCTTTTTAGAGTTATTACCACTAAGTATATATGTGATAGAACCACATCCACTTGTAGTATCTAGATAGAGATTTATTTTCTAGATAAACCACTTCCTATATAATTACCAAAATTTTGGGATATTTCATACTAAGTAGTGTTATCCCTATGTCTTTCTCTATAGTTTTGTAATCTTTATCCCAAAAATAACTAAACATTTCCTTTGATACCAACTATAACAACACTATTCTTTATTATGTATTAATTCATGATTTGTTACATACAATTACAGATAATAAAACATATATGATTGAGAAGACAAGTTTATTTGGTAATTAGGTACATATAATAACATTCTTCACAAGGGATAAAATAATATTATTGTAAACTTTCTAAACATGCTTCAAAGATTCCATGGCATTATAGACAACAAGGGATAGCCTGGGGATATACATAATAAATGGGTAATATATAAATCTATGTAAGAGAATAAACATTTAATAAGGTAACACATGATATAAAATAGGAATATGAATAGGGATTAAAAGGTGTGGGAATCTTAAAAATGAATAACAAGAAATGATATCTCATGATAATCATAACATAAAAAATGTGGCAACAAAATAATGCACTGCATCATAAACATATGTTAGGGATAATTTCCATAACAATCATGGTGGGAAAAGAGTCATAATGGAATAAAGTTCACTCCCTATCTGAAGATGATATATCATGAGAATAAAAATTACCCAATGCATTAGAGCACTATATAATTCTTGGTGCACCCGTCACTTTTATTTCATTCTCATGCTTAAATGTGGCACATAGATCATACAACATTGATTAATTCATAATAATATTGTATTACATGATAAAGTGGTGTGGAATAAATAAATTTGTGTCCAAATTCAGATAAGAATAATTGTATAATGGTGATCACACTTGATAGGAAATGGGTATGGTATTCAATAGACAATTGTTTTGGCACGGAAAATTGGGGTGATATTTTGACAGCAAAATGACATCACATAAAAATTCATAAAATGTGTTGATGAGAGGGAAAGAAGTATATCATAATTAGGACATGAGATGTTCAGTAATTGAGACATTTAATGACAAATTCCAACATTTGAATTAGAAATTTAAGGTATAAGATAATATGAAAACTTGAATGAAAAAGATAAGTTGATGACCCCTTACATGAGTGTGTGAATCCAAAAGATTGGTAGGATCATCTTGATAGCTTGGGTGCCCCATGGGAGGAATATAGAAAGGTTGGGTCAGAGTAAGGACCTGATCCAAGGTTTTTGAGTGAGGATAAATGGTTTTATGTGTGGTTTAATATAGGAAAAGAGTGGGGTATTCTTAATAATTTCTCAAACATAGGTTTTGGACTATATATATTAAAATTACCAAAACTACAAACCTACTTATAATTTTTGAAAATGGTTTCTGAAAAATGGGGCTTTTTTCAATATTTTATAATGAAAAGGGAGAAAAAATTTTATGATAATACTCATTCATATATGGAAGTGTGCCACAGTCTTAAATAAATTAATATAAAACCATAAAATATACTAATTGTTTTGGAGGATTCAAGAAGCCTTTATATAATTACTAAAATAAACCTAAAAAACCTCATTTTAAATAAAAAATATATATTCGATCGTGTATTCTATTTGTATTATTTATTAAATCATATTTGGGTCATTATGGTGTCATAATACACACCGTATGTTTACATGGTATTAATATTTTTCCCGAAAATTTATCTGTATCAGAAATTTTGGAAAATTTTACCATAGGATAATTTTGATTTTATGATTCAAAAAATAATATTAATTTTTTCTAAAATATTTTCTAAATATTTTATTTCTCACCTTTAAAATATAATCGTCATTTATTAATAATGATTTTTTTTAAAATAACAGTTTTTGAACCCTTATAAATATTACATCAGAGTTCATAATAATTATATAATCATTTATATTTAATAAAAAATATCTATTAATAATATTTTATTAAAATATGATTCATTTAAAATCCATTAATTCATCAAAATAAATTCCTTAATTTAATTTGAATATTACCCAAAAATAAAAATTTTGTTTTTTTGTATAAAAAAGATTAAAAAGAAATAATAATAGGATTATAATAGATTAATTTTTCTATATAAAATAATGTAAATGATCATATTGATAGGTTCTTGATACATATACTTTTATTATATGAGAAAACACCCTAAGCGTAAGGTGCGTGATTGGGAGACTTTCATGGGGTAGTTCGGTGTACCTGGTTTGGTTCATGATCCCAATGAGCTTGAAATTATCCCGTAAATGTATTCACTCAATCTTAAGTTATTAGATCTTAGATGGGTCTTGGTCTGTGAAAAATCTCAGTGATTTTATCTCCCTATTAATCTCTGATAATTGGGATTTGTAGGGTAGATCCTACAGGTTGAGTCCAGCACCTCATTTTTCTGTGTTAATTGGATTTGTTAAACCCCTATATTTATACTAATCATGTGATCACTATTCAATGTCTAAATTATCAATGGTAAGGATTCATGAATGATTTTGAAATAGGATATAATAAATCAAAATAATTTAATTTTTTTTCTACAACCATAATACATAATAAAAGATTTAACTAAATAATAAAGGGGAATTTTATTTATAATAGTTTGGGTCATTATAAGAACATTTTTTCATTAATTGAAAACATGCGTGGAATGTGAGAATTTTTATAGAATAATCGGAAACATGGTTTTCAGCCACATAAGTATAGGAAATCGACGGTTGGCATCATAATTCATGGTTTCTATTAGAGTCAAGATGGAATCGGGTGGTTTTGGTGGATGAATTGGTTGATTTGTAAACTTTTTAATATATCTAGATTTATTGGAACAATCCAACTAAACACCATTTAGTTCAATGAGCACACGCCATGTAGTCTGGTTCCTACATATGACAAGATTTTGTGACAGATTTAAAAATCACACTTTGTGAGCAGGTCCCACATGTTTTTTAACCCCTAGTTTTTTTGTCATGGAGTGTACAGGGAGAACATGACTAGGATCTCATATGGCCCTACACAGTATATAGGGTGGGGAAAATCTAGTTTACTGGAACATGACAAATATACATAGACACGGCCAAAAGGAAATGGTCATGGCTAGAAGAAAACATTTCAGCCTTAAGTGGTCAAGATATACTATCTATTACCCTTACACATTATGTAGTACTACATGGAATGTGAGAAATGACAATGATAGGACATGAACGGAAAAATGAGTTTTTCCACACATAGTGTGGACCCCCCTTACTTGTTCTGTACATCCTCTTTAAAGTAACTTCTAACTCTTCTATCTCCTTCATGTAGACTTGTATTTTTTATTGTGAGTATACTATCATTATTTTTTACATGTAGAAGAAGATGGTGTACTACATATTGGATTTTGAGATATAATAGGATATGATATAATCATGGAACATATATAAGAGATGCTCTATAATGGATTTGACCAGGAAGGATCACCAAATAGTGGTATCCCCAGATGGACTAGGCCATGGGTCCACTATCAATCTATGGGGTGGTACACACCTTAATGACTATGGTTTCATTAACATAAATACAGATTAGTACCCCATGATGGACTAAGGTATGGTTCTTCTCTCTAACACTGAGTTGTATCCCCTACCACAATAGTTAATGGGTCCTCTACCTGGATTTTGTGCTCCCTCAACTGTGCGGCATAGTAGCGAGTTGTGGGTACCTAATAGGGTAACCTCCTCAAACAGACACGCGAGATGATGGGCATCGATGATCATCCTTTAGAACTATTTTTGGGCTCTTTTCTTTGGAATAGATGTGAGATAGAGATCTCATTTCTCACTCATCTAGGTTTCTTTTATCTATATATATATCTTTGTTTGTAGATTTATCTTCTCACTTGATATGGGTTGATTTTTCTCTTTCTATAATTTCTCTTATTTCTCACCCTCTAGTTTTTAGGTAATCCTTATGGATATGTATATAATCACCCCATCATGGGAGTTTACTACATGCATCAAGTCTTACGTAGATGAAGGATATGTCATTGTATATTTTAGAGAAGCATAGTGATACCCTAGTGCATCTGAGCACATATGGTGGTCGGATCATGGAGATGTGGAGCTTGTACATCTCAGAATTTACAATTTCTATTATTGTCTGGTTTGGAAATCTTTCTGGTTCGGTGTTTATTTTTTCTCTATAATTTTTATATTATCTTTTCATTCTCTTTTTTATTTCCTATACATCCTTATATGCAGGGTTGTTACAATAGATTTTACTGTATTTTTTATTTATCCATCTGCATTTTTGAATGGAGATAGTTGGTTGCATGTGTAAAGGTACATTAGACATAGGCCTCCTATATTAATTATGCCTTGAATTTTAGTGATTTTCATCAACACATTTCCTATGAAGGCAGGCTTGGGGTTGTTGTTTCTTTGCTCTCTTCCATCCAGGTAGGCTCTAGTGGGTCACTTCTTGACATATTGTAATCAAAGGTGGTTAAATCATCATCACTATGTCTTGAGTTTTTCATTCATGAGGATTTGGTTGGGACCTATAGAAATGGTGTTATAGTGTCTTGAGTTTAGATTTCATTCCAAGGAACCTCGTGTTCATGTAGTGGTTGATATATCCATTCAACTGATGTATGCCTACCTATTTTTTCGACTTGGTATACTATGAAATTAGTTTCAGGGAACATTGGTACATGAATCATATAGAATTTAGTTTTTTATAACCCTTCGTTAGTCAACTATCCATATATCTATGCTCATTTTACCATGGTATTACTTCATTAAAATTTCCAAATGTCTTCGCAAATACATCCATCCAGGTTATCGATTCAAGATCTTAATGATGATCCAATGAGTAATTAGTCCTCTGTTTAGAGTCTATCACATGAGATATTTCTTCTAATTGGGAATGAAGTAACACCCTTTCTTATCGAGTTGTAGATTATAGCAACATAGAAGGTTGAGGATATGAGAAATATTAGCTCACTCCATGAGTTCCATTGTCAGAGGCCTCTATGGTGCCATGGTGATCTAGATCCCCAGGCAACAGATGATTGGATAGAGTCAGTGATTCATGCTTTTTTACTTATTTAGAACCAAACTAATCATATTCTTACACTGGAAACCAATCTTTTCCATAGAGAATTTGAGCACCAGTGGAGTCTATTCACACAGATATGTGACGATTCAGCACTCTCATAGTCATAATTCTAATAGTTGTTTTAGGTTGAGTATTACCCCCATCCATATGATCAGTTCATATTAATGAGATTCTAGATCTATAGAAGAGAGAGATGAAAGTTATTGGGTACGTTGTGAGGTTCCATTACTATATATGGTACTCCCAAGACATGATATGGTATGGTTACATCCTGGTGTAGAAGTTCAAGCATTGTATTTGCAGAGGCATATGATCCAATTTGGTTCCCCAATTCAATCCCACTTAAGATATAGTGTTAGAGAGGAAACTAGTGGTGGAGAACATCCTATATAAGGGACACCATGTAGATGGATATGGTAGAGAGTTTCATAAGGCTAAGTCATCTACAACAGCTAGAAAGCACCTGTCAGAAAGTTATTGGCATAGGGGATCCCATCATGGCTAGACTTAGACATGTGGTCATGTTATTCAGGGACCAAGAAGGGGACTAGGGAAACCCGTAGAGGTTATATGTTATGCATGTGATAATAATGGTCATAAGGCATGTGATTTATTATCCTAGAATGGAGAGGAGGTAAGACTGATAGTGAATGGATCACCACATCAGAGGAAGCTCCATGATCAAGTTCGTTCCAATCATGGATAGGGTGGGCCTCTGGGAGGTGGAGTTGGCAGAGGAGTAGGTGGGGCTCTCACAAGAGTAATTCTGGTTGGTGGATGAATTTATGAACACCTCTCACCCTCACTACCAGGTATAACACATCAGTCCTAGGGAGCTGGTTTTCGAGGCTATGGAGAACATTTTGTTGTGGATTACTATGACCTAGTATCTCATGAGATGATTAGAGGTATCATATGTGTGAATTATACTATATATTTAGTACTAGTAGAAAAAAAGTCAGTTATTTAATTTTATCTATAATTTTTGTGTAAGATTTTGGATCTTAGTTGATACAACATCCCTACAACACTACCTTAAGGATCGTACATTTAATTCCTCTTTGATAATGTTTAAGTTTTTGAAAAGTGTGAAATCTCTTTGGGGGGATAGTTTCCCATGCAATCTCTTGGTCATCATAATGAGACCTTATGAATTCATCTTGGGTATGGACTAGTTGTCCACATTTTAATCCTTGATTTAATGTCACTATAGATGAGGCAGATACCATCAGACTAATGGGATAATATTCTCTTTTTTGGGGTAGAGAGATCTTTTAACAGATAAATTTGTTCTTGTAACTATGAAGCTTCAACCCATCATCCATCATTTATTAATTTTATCCCTTCTCGTAGTATACTTTACTATATTATGGATGTATTCAGTCATGGAGGATTATATTGAAGTCTTTCCCTGAGTACATTTTGGTACTACCACATATGCTGGAGATGGATTCTTTCATCAAATTTCACTCCAGACCCCCTCTAATATCTTTTGTGTAATATAAGATGAACACTACAAAGCATTGAGATATTTAGTTTTAGTAAGAGGTAATTTGAGATAATTCATTTATCATACCTTGTGTGTTCCTTGGGTTAGGTTTAGTGTTGTTCATGAAATGGTTGTAATGGATCTTGTGGCATTGTGTGGATTATCACCTCCTAAACCTGTACATTATAAATAAAAAGTACCCCTTTCCTTGTATTTTTGGAAACTTTGATCATTTGTGAGGAATGATATGGTTATAAAAGATTTATATTATATCTGGATACCATATGTTAAGAGTTTCTAAGGAGGATATTTTAAATATTGAAATATAATTTCACTATAGACACTAGATTTTCTTAGTGATTCCATTCATTTTGAAGGATTCCCCTTATATTTTTATGTCTCTAAATAACCAGATCATCCATACATAAATATAATATTTATTTGTTGTAATTATTGATATAATACTCATCTATTACGTGTTAATGGGGGAGCATGAAGAATACATGAGGATGGTACATGAATTTTTTAAAGAGAACTACATATATGGTATTCTCTAAAATTTTCAATTCTAGATCATGATGTTCCCTTTTTGGGGCATGTCATCTTTGATAAATTAATAGTTATAGACCTATAATAGATTAAATATATTTATTCTTGGGTTCCACCGAGGATCTCATAATAGGTTTGGAGTTTTCATGCAATGACATGGTACTAAAAAATTTATACAGAAGACTTCTCTAGGATTTAATCAACATTGACCCCCCTCCCAAATGAAAAGCAAAGTTTTTTACTATGACTATAAAATTTTAGAGGGCCTTTGGGGAGTTGAGGCTAAAGAAAATGAGTGCTACCATTTAGAGACTACTATATGAGGTTGTGAAATACACTTTGTATTGTGATATCTTGAGAGCTGGTCTTGGCTATGTGTTGATGTAGCGTTAGATAGTTATATAATAAGGTTTGAGGTAGTTGAGAATTCCAGGGAAGAATTAAATGGTGAATTCCCAAGAGTATGAAGTGGTATTATTCTCCTTCAAGATGTTTAGGATCTATCTTCTAGGATAGTGCTTGGTTTTTTAATCATAAAATCAAAGTCTCGAGTATGTCTCCACACAGACAGACCTGAAGCTGAGATAGAGAAACTGGTTCAAGTTCCTATAGGATAGGACTATGACTTTGATATAGTATTTACTTATAGAAAGGGAAACATGGTGAAATATTCACATTGAAGGAAGTCCCTTGTTAGTTTAGTGGAGGATGTGTCTGAGCATTTGGCATTGTTATAGCTGACCTTGGAAGAGGAGGAGGGTGAAACATTTCATCATCCATTGATGGTATCCCCTCTTCTTCTAATAAAAGATAGCTAGGCTTCATTAAGATACATCAAATGTGAGGTCTTATGTGACCAGATATCCTCGGGAGATTCGCCAGATGGATTTTTTGGAGGGAATCATGTCATATTATTCTTGGGATAGGTGGTTGTACAAGATATGATACGGCATGGGTGATGAGGGAGATTCACACTTCTCATATGCATATATATCATGTTGCTGGGAAGATTTATATAGACCTTCATTAATAGTTTTGGTGGGATAGAATGAGTTTGAGGGTGGTCATGTTCTTCTCTTTATGCCTCTCATGTCAGTAGGTGAAGTATGATAATTGGGATCCCACATGTTTTTTAACGCCTATGGATATTTTTAAGTGGAAATTTTATAGAATTTACATGGTCTTTAGGATATGTATTCAACATAAATCCATAGGTCATGATGCCATCTGGGTGATAGTTGGATAAATTATGATGTCACTGAACATCCATTCTATCAGGGAGTAGAGTTCGGTAGAGTTTTTGGGATAGATGTATGTCCAAGATATCATCCACCATCATGGTTTTCACTCTATAATTATCTATGAGGTTAATGTGTAGTTTATTTTATGGTTTTGGATAGGTCTACATGAAGGATTTGGGACCCTAATGTTGGTGAGTGAAACCTTTCTCCCCCATAAAAATGGCCAGACTGCCGAAGGCATTTGGGACCTATATGAGGATGAGTAAAACCTTTCACTACCATACAGATGTCCAGACCAGGAACAATATATAGAGGATGGATGATATGCTAAGGGATTTCAATATTGACTTTGGTCAAAGCTAGAAGGATCGTATTACCTTTGGTGGTGTTTTATAATGATAATCGCTATTACTATACCATTAGCATGTTAGATTTTGAGGCCTCATATCGAAGACCCTCCATGTCACCAATATATTGTACTGAGATTGTTGAGTCATATCTTGTTGGTACATATTTTCTATATGAAAAAAAGATAAGGTCTTGGTGATCTATGATAATATGAGGACAGATCATTATAGGTAGAAATCATATTTGGATCATTATCATTATCACATGGAGTTCGATTAGGGAGCCCATGTTTTCCCAAGGGTCTCCCTATAATGGGGATTGTGATGATTTATCTAGGGAGGAAAGTTATCCCCAAGGATCATCAGACCATTGTAGTTCTTGTAAATGGTTGTTGAGTTTTCTTACCACCTCACCTTAACCACATATTTGATGCTGGTGCATGTCGTATTCCATGTGACACAACTGAGGAGATAATTCAATGATCTCGTGAACACTATTTTCTTGGTGAATTTGGACATTGATGATGGATAAAACTTCATGAAGTAATTGGTGGTGATTGAGGACTGGTAGGAGAGGATCCTATTTAGATGGACTATTCTATTGGTTCATATGTTGTGGTAGTATTGGAGTATACATGACATCTCCTTAGAGCGGAAATGCCAGATGGGGGATTAGTATCCCCTCCTCTTTTCTTATTCATTGAATTTTTTTGGAAGAAAATATAAGAGGGAATAATTTAGCGACCATATTTTTTACTTAAAATAATATGTAACATATTAATAAATATATTAGATCTAGGTGTTAAGATGACATATGATTCGGAGTCCTGGTAAGATCAAAATTAATTTTATAAAAATTATTCAATATATTTTACAACATGTTCAAACAATTTTTTCATAAATGATGTAATATCTCTTGAAATAATTTTATAATCGAAAATCTAAAACTATAATTGAATCTATAGAATGGTATTTACCCTAGGCATGACCTAATGTATGTTGGAGAGGGGAATTCAATAGATTTCTCCATTGGCAGGTGAATTTACATAAAAAAATAACTTATTTATATATTTTAATTTAAATAAACTAGAACATAAACCTAAATATATATTTCCTCATGAAATTTCTCCAGGTTTATTCACATAACCTTGGTAGTATTTTGGGGGGAATACATCATTATTCATTGATGAATCATTATTGGATGAAAACCAACTTCTGGATATATGTGAATCAAGGAGCGGCGAATGCATTGGGTCGTCTCAATATTTGGGGATATCATTCTACACCAATGATCGATAAGAATCAAGGTTTGGAAATTCAATTTTGGATTCCACCCTTAATTAAAAGATTGATCATGATCTATTTTATTATTATATTATTCATATTTCATTTCATCATTTTCATGAGCATGTGTATTAAAATAAATTATTCCTTCAATTTATTTATTGATTATACTATGAAATAACCTCTGCTAATCCTTGGTTAATTTATCATTTTCCAAGAATACGGTCATGATTTCACTATTTTTAGGTAGGTCTAAGCATTATCAGGTCCCCAAATTCCTGGTGGATTCATTGAAAATTATCTGATTAGAGTTTTGTGGATGAATAAAAGAGGAGTGAGGGTAGTGGTAATGGATTCATTTATCTTATATTCGGTAAGTTTTTGGAAGCAATGGAAAACAAATGGGGCATGTTTTGGCTTCAAGAGAATGATAAAAAAACTCAATTTATGACCACTAGAGGATGAAAAATCAATAGCCATCATAATAATCCATGGTTTCATGAGATTCATGTATGAATTGGGCAGTTTTGGATATGTTAGTAGTGGATTTGGAAGTCACAAAATAACATTAATTTTGGGGGGAAACCCAACTACATGCCTTGTTTTTAAAAGAATAAAGGATGTGTAATCTGGTTTCATCAGAATCTAGGTTTTTGTGATGGTGTTAAATATCAGACACCATGTGGTGGTCTCACACACCATGTGACCCCAAGTTGTTTGACTCTCCATCAGTGGAGAGAACACACCCAGAATCTCATTTGTCCCTACACAGAGTGTATGGTCGGGAACATGTCGGGTATTAGCACATAGACAGTGTACAAAGACACAGACTGAAGGAGAATGGCCCATCCAAGAAACTTCATGTCACCCTAAGTGGAAGAAATATTCCATGTAATAATATTATATTTTTTTAGTATTATATGGTCGATGAGCCTTTAACCGACAAGGACAAGACCAATAAGATGAGCCGACTCATACGTCGTGTAGACCCATTTACATGTCATGAACTTTCCTTTTAAGGAAACTTAAACGTATCCTATTTCCATCATTTAGACTCATATTTTGTACCATGAGAAGCCTACAATGATTTCTATTCATATAAAATATTATGGTGTCCATCGTAGTGTTTTTTGATATAGGATGTGAAATATTTTGAGTGTAGTGTTTCTTTAGGTGGTGCTAGGCGATTGTAGGGATCAAGTGTGATCGTTATAGATTGGTACCACCTATTTAACTAGGTGTAAGGTCCTCTATTTGTCTACATAGTGGTACCCACTTGTATAAAAGGGTGTGGTTTCCCTACAAACTGAGTGGTACCCCCAAATAGACTAGGATGTGGGTCCTCTATTTACCAATAAGTGGACCCCACCTAATGCACTATGGTGTGGGTCCTCTACCTAGAAATTATTCCCCCTGACTATGTTAAATAATGGTGAGGTTTAGGTCCTCCACATGGTTACTTCATTAGCCATACGTGTATAATGTTGGGCATTGATGATGGACCTTTAGAACTGTTGGCGGACTCTCTTCCCATGTTTGTCTGTTATATGGAAATCATATTTCTACCTTATCTATATTTCTTCTATGAGAAAATATGTCCCTATTTTCAAATTTTATTTCTCTATTATTATGGTTTGATGTGGATTATTCTATGGTTTCTCTTATTTCTTCCCTCTAGATTTCAGGGTGTCCTATTAGGTATGTATATACACACACCTTTATGGACTTTTCTTTGACATGTCCTATCACATGAAGATGACTAACATATTGGGGGGTTGTAATACCCCATGTTTTCAAGAATTATTATTTTTTAATAAATAATATTTACTTAACTCCTTTTTTATATGCAACTTTAGGATAATCTTGTCCTACACACAAAACTTGTTTAGATTGCATTATATGCAACCAAAAGTTTTTAAAAGAAGTAGAAATATACTATTAATGCAACTATTACAACCAAAAAAATAAACATATTTATATAAATTGTGTCAAATTATTTTAAAATATTACATTTAGTGTTTTTATAAAATGAAAAAATATTTATAATAAAATATATAATTTTCATTAATTTGTTTATATGTTTCAAGAATACTATTTTTAAATGGTTTTTAGGTATTTTGGGATAAATAATAAAATTAATTTTTGAAGCATTAAATAAATTATTTTGGTCAAATAAAATTAATTTTTTAATTCTTAATTTTAATATTACATTAGGATGACTTTTCAGTATTTTTCTATGATGTTATATTTTGTTTATTAATATTGAAAAATATTGAATTTTAATTAAAAACTACCTTTTAATTTAATTTATTTATGAAGTTAAATTATATTTTAATTTTTTTAAGACAATAATTATTTAAATCATAAATCTATTAATCTTATTTATTCCAACGTAATAATTTTCATATTGAATTTAGATATAAAAACATCATAAACTTTTTAACATTTTCACATTAAAAACATGTTTTTCATCCGGTATGCGAGATTAATTTTAAATTTAATTTTCCACTTTGGGGAATTGGATTTGAAATAATGGATTCTATATTTTTAATTATCATAATTTATAATTTCTAATAAGGCCAACAAAATTTTCACCCAAATGAACAATGAATAATAAAAAATCATTACCAGTGTTATGGTAAATATGGGTTTACCATGAGGTTAAACTAAAATTATAAGAGTGAAAATGAGAAAAATGTTGTATTAATTTTATTTAATGAGTATATTTATATCTTTTCCCTTCATTTTTTGAAATATTTAATTTTCTGTCCAATTTCCTTGGAATATCCTTAATATAATAAATTCACTAATGAAAAAGACAAAAAAAGATACTCTTCTTACTTTTAATAGCTCCAAATCCATGGGATTGTGAAAAAAACATATGTTTGGCTATAATTATTTTTTAAAAATTAAATTTAAATTTTTTCCTTGAAAAATATTTTAATTTTTCTAAGATTAAATAATTACATAAATTCTTAAGAAACTCCATCACAATAATTATTTATTTAATAATTAAAAAAATTAAATGATACTAAAATTTTTAAAAGTGAGGTAAAATGAAGAAATAATTATGTTAAATTATTTTTATATATTAATATATCATGTTACACAGGTTTTAAAAGAATATTTTTTAATTCTATCATTGAAATGATATTTTTATATTCAATTTAAAAAGAAAAATGTCAAAATTGACAATAATGTTATTTTATGATAAATTATATTTTATTAAATGAATTAAAATGAATAAAAATAATATATTATACCAGTTTATTTATAATTTAAAATAAATATAAACTATTTTCCATTCATGGATTAATTTATATTTTATAATAGATATATTTACCCCTAAATGGTAGAAATTATGTTAGTGTGGTTAACGTTAGAATAGTGTTTTTTATGTTACAAATGATTATGTTAAAAAATAAATTATGTCACTCATATGACTTATATTGCATAAATTATATATAATATGTATAATTATTGTGTCTAAATTATCTAATATGTCCCAATTTATTTTAGTTTTAATGTAAAAATTACCTATGTTATAAAACTAGTTATCGTAGTGAAACCCCTAAATGGTAACGGTATGGAAACATATATTATAACGAAAAAATATTTAAACAATGTTTTTTATTATGTGTTTTGTGGTTTTTCATGTCTATATAACCCATAAAATAATTTAATTATAATATTTTGAGGCACTATAGGTAATATTTAACTTCAAATAGTGAATACTTTTGAGTTTTTACAGGAATGTCATTCCTCATCTACTGTAAAAGGAAACTCACTCCCATCAATTATACATCCCAATAAAGCCATTTGGATCACCAAATATCTTTCTAAATCACTTAAAAACTTACCTCCTCTCATCATTGAGGCTTTGTTTTTGGAATAAATATACCCTTTGAAGGATTTAGGGATAATCAATGGAGGATACCCGAAGAACAAGTAATGTTCTTTAATGAGAACCTTTATATTATTTTTTATCCAACTCCAAAAATTATTATTATATGATTATTAAATAATAAAATAAGTATATTACATATACTAGTATATTTTTATGTTAATATAATGACCTAAAAACTTCTCATCTTCTATCAAATGGGTTACAAAATCATTATTTATGTGTAAGGTGGACTACCGCCTCACAAACTAATGTCATTCTTTTTTCCATTACAACCTCTTAAGGAAGGTCATAATGATGGATTTATTATATATATATATATATGATATATATTTTATACTAATGATTTTATTAGGATTTTATTATTATTTAATTTTTATATCTCACATACCTTCTTAATCTTTATTTTGTAGGAATACGATAACATCGTTTCTGTGTAGGATAGACTATCACCTCATGAACCAATTTAATTCATCAATGCATTACTTGGGATGTATTGTGGATGGTTTTCATAAACAAACCTTGTTATATGTGATATAATCATGATTATTTAATGATAATACATATAATTTTCTTTTTTTTCTTTTAAACCAATAATAAAATGAAAAACATTTTTCATGTGTATCAATCGACTACCATCTTCATGAATGGTGTGTCCCATTTCTACAACTAAATTTTATGGCTCACTATAAATAAATATATAATAAATATATATGTAAATTATATCAATTTTATAATTATATATATGTTTGAACTATGTTCAAATTAATATGATGAAAAATATAAAAATTATAAATATATACAAAAAGAAGAGAATCTATTACCCAAAACATAACATTAACATGGAATTATTAATAAGAACGTAAAAAAATTTAATAATAAAATTATATTTAAAATTATATATATGAATATGGTTAGTTAATAGATTTATAATAAACATAAATTTCTTATACATGAGTTTTTATTGAGTATGATGGAAGTCAATACTTAATGTAAGAGATGTTCATCTCACCTTTTTTTGGTGAGGAACATGCCACATTTACTATGTATTTTATTAATGTGGGGTATATAAATCACATGAATTTATTTCAAAATAAATATCATAAAAACTAATTGGGATTACATATCCATTTTAGGATCTTTCTTTCATGGGGTTTATAATTCAGAAGTTAACAAATCGATATGGGGATTTTTATCAAAATTTTCCTTAATTAAGATGTACGTTATTATATGGACCTATATTCTTTCATGAGGTATATATAAAATCCATATTATATTTAATATCATGAATTTATTTATCCTCACGATAATTGATGTTTCATTTTATGTTATGACTTCATGGGTGTTAAGATACAGTTTTTCAAAGATATAAAAGATTTTATGTTTCAATCCCATCTTTTACAGGATTATTTATGATTAAGTCTAAAATATATAAATATACTGATCTATCTATCAATAATTATAAATAATTTTCTTTTCCTCTGTTAATTTATGGTTCCTTCATGTAATGTTACAATTTTCCACTCTTTGGTATGTAATATAATTTATAAAATTTTTTAAATAAAATATGATCATATATATATCTTCTGCTAGAGATCTATTTTCTAAAAAACCATTTTTTCTAAAAATATGTTTTATTAAATTTTATTTATTTTTAAATGGAATTTTTTCCCATTTTTGTATTTTTTTAAATGTTTTAAAAGGATCTTCATGTCATTTTCTGAACAACATATTTTTTTATTTTACCAAAAAGTTGAAAGCATTCATTATTTAAACTTGTACAATGTGAATGAAATTATATGACATCATAAAAAATTATTTATTCAATGATTCCTTCATATGTTCTCAAGGTTATTTTAAACAAAATTGTTTAAAAAAATATTATTTAAAATTTTTTCTTCATATCAGAAAGGATATTTCCATCAATAAATTTTTTAAGTGATTCTTTTAAATCATTTCCCATCTAATATGACACCCATTGATGTTACATATTCCTAATTGGGGATATGATACTAGGATACCATTATTTTTCATTCAATGAATAGTTTATGTTTATTATTAAATTTGGTTTATGAAACCCAATTCTCATCCATTTGTTATACCATGATAAAATAATTATGAAACTTGATTCCTTCCACTGGCTATTCTAGGATAAAATGATTATGAAACATGTATCATTTCTATGGGTTATGATAGGATGAAACGTTTATGACACCCCTTCTATTTAATGGGATATTATATGAAGTCTTTTTTATGATTTTATAGAATAGATAAATATGGTTATTCATTATGAGATGGTAGGGACCTATATCTCCCCACAATACATTGGATGAATATTAAAGATCTATGACTTAATAGGGTAAACTAGTAGTCAAACCAAGCCTGAAAAGGAGGGTACATGGGTGGTAATCCCAATCCTGAAAAAGAGGGTACACTGGTGGTTATCTTAATCCCAAATATGGTACATGGGTGGTCATCCAAAACCAAACATGTTATAAATGTATTGATGTTTACATGTGATATAATATTTTATATGTGTATGTGTATGCCCTAAATCTAGGTTTTATGCCATCATTTTTATCCCATGGGTCATTGTAGTGGCTTGTGTTTACACACATTACCAAATAATGTTTTATTCTTCACTGTGTTATAAAAACCAAAATGATTTATTTTAATTAAAAAATTTCAAATGCTTCGATTTTTTTACATTTTTAATAAGGTAAATATTTTTTTAAAAAATTCCTTTATGGTTCAATTATGTTTTTTTAATATGATAATATCAATTAATTAATTTTGTTCTATCTTTTTTTTACTCCATATTTCTTTGTTTAAATTTTAATTATTTAATTCCATTAATTCTTTACATATCTAATTTTTTATTCATTTAAAAAATAAAATTTTAATCTATTATTTTATTTAATAAAATAATTTTTTAATTATTTTTCCATTTAATAAATAGTTAGTTTATTAATAAATCTTTTTATTTTATTTTTTTATAATAATTTATTTTCTTCTTTTTATTTATCTATTAATTCAATTAATCAATTTTTTTAATTCTTAAATAAATAATTTTTTTAAATCAATGATTTTTTTATATCAATTGTTTTTAAAAATATTAAATTTTAGTGTTAAATTTTAAACTATTCATTATTAAAAAATTTATTTATTGCTTTTAATTTAAATAAATTGATTTATTCAAGGATGTGGGCTATTGATAGCTCTTGTGGTCTCCTCTATTACACTCACAATTCTCCTCCACCGCCTACCATCAAAAGTAGAGAAACCGTGACACTTTTGAGTCACCTCTCGAACCCCCAATGGTGACTCCCAAAGCCACCACCACTCATCCACCCAATAGTGACTCAAGGGATTCATTGTTCTTCTCCACATTCGTCGCCACCCCACTCCCATTCTTAGCAACACTCACTCACTTTTACTAAAAATAACCTGTGGCACCTCCTCGCAACTATCACCCACTACTACCCCACATCATTCTTCACTACCCAATCACCAGTGACTCCCATTCCAACTAAACGGTGACTCATTGGGGTCACCATTCTCTGCCTCCCCACTTTCACTCACCATCACCACAATCACCTATAAGCGACTCATCTTACATTTCACCAGCCATGCATACTCATCATGGTTGATCGGTTATCCAATCGCCATTCTCAAATCTGTCCACCATAAAAATAAAACATAGAAAAACACAGTCCAATCACTCTAAATTTAATAGAAATCATGAAATCCATTAATTAAAACCTAGTTATTTTTAACCAAACAAATTCATATTTTTGAGATGTGAAGAAACTGAAGTCGCGGAGTGAAAAAACGTCAAGACACCACTCATGCTCACCTAAACAGATCATTGTCCTCCACTGAATAATCTTTAAGGCCACATAGTTGAAGATGAAGTGGCCTCCACAAGACCAAATGTCATTATCCTGATCTGTTAGACCACTCGTGGTCGCGATGTCAAGTCATCACCCGTAGAGAAACACCAACCCAGATTTTCTCTATCAGAATGTCGAGCACCAACAAAACATGAAATTCTAAAGAACATTGAGCTACATTCAGAGGCCTCTCCCCCTCCATCTCTCTATATACCGTTCCTCAAGATCCCCCTCAACTAAACCCCACTTCTATCTTAAAATTATATATATAATAATTATTGTTATTAAAAGAACATACTAATAATATATATTTAAAACATTATTAGTAATATTATGCTTGTATAAATAATATATATTGTTAATAATAACATATCTTTTTTAATATTTTAATAGTTATAGATTTCATATATATTAATAAAAAATAAGCATAATAGTAATTATATAAATGTATATATATATTTCTAATGTTAATAATAAAAATAATAATAGGTTCATGTAAAAAAATAAATAACAATTTCTGTAATATTGTTATTTATGTACATATATTTCTAATTATTTTTTTTTGTTTTTACTTGTTACTTTTTTAAAGCAGGTAATGGGGATTGTGCAGTATGAATCGGGGGATGGGATCATTCTATGATGGAGATTCTACATTGATCACCAATGAGGAGAAAGTGGCATAGTGAGGGTGTCACACAACGGTAAGGGATGCCATTTGGGAGATGTAGCAGTAGCTAAAAATGGGAATAATAAGACTCAAGAATGAGGGGAGATACATTACACATATTCAAGATACTTCTAGTAGTATGTGATCACCATTCACTCCATGATCCAATCTCTTTAGACTGCACATTCCAGAACCATTGAGGGGATATTTTTGAGTAGATTGTAGTAACATATATGACATTCAAGAACTCGGTGGAGGATTGATTCGATTGACATATCCATTCCATCCTCCCTTCCAGATCCATTCTATCACCACCATATACTAGGGCAGAGAAGAGAGATAGGATCAGATAAAAAATCATGGGGAGTTTTTAGAGTATGGGGGATTCTTATTCTTTTTTCATTTACGCTATTTTACTATGTCGAGATGATTATAATGAATTTAATTTTTTCTACTATTTTAATTATTAATTTCTAATTAGTTTAGGGAGTTTGATCATATGGTTATTACTGTTATAAATCATAAGTTCTTAAAATTATATTAATCACTAGAGATTTGAGGTGTTCTATAAAATGATTTCTTTTTATATTCCTCATGAGAATACTTTTTCTCTACCCTATGTACCAAGAGGTGAAAGGAAGAGTATAATTTTTAATTGGTGGCCACAAATGAAGTACTAATCTAGAAACGGATGTGGTGAGCTATTTTACAAGAGGAAGAATAACATTATTTGGTTCAATTATAACTAATTTTTCCCAAGACCGATCACTAGAAGGGGTTATTTTTCTAACAATTTTAAGAAATTTAATTCCTCCACACACAACCCCAGTAACTCTATGATTGGTTCCATTCAAGAAAAGTTTCATTTTAATCAATCTAATCTATTTTTGTTCTACTAAATCATCTTCTAATCATCTTTTTATTTGAATTTCATCCCTTGCACAATTCCTCACATTCCATCTCACCCATCCACCTTCACTATTTTATTCCTATTTTTGTTTTCTTCATTTGCATTATTTTTTTATCTTTGTTTTTTCGACACAATATTATTCTTTACCTATGGTGGGACACCTTTCTTACCTAAATAAAAATTTATTATGGTTATATAAATTTTAAATTTATGTGAGTCTAATTACATCGCGGTCAAATTTTATCATTTTTTGTAGTGAAGTAATGTGAAACAAAGAAAAAAACACAAATATAAATATCTATATAAAAAACACTTAAAAATTTGAAAAGAATATAAAATATAAAAAAATACAAAACCATAAAATTTTACAGAAAAATAATCTCAATTCTCTTTTTACTGAATCAGTAAGCACACAATGTATACTAAGTAAAAATTAGAAACATCAATATATAAAATCAAAAACATTGTTATATTCTTAGAAAACAAAAGAAAATTGAAATAGAAAAATCTGTAATCAAGATATGTTAATCAAAACTTTAATTTACCATAGCCTATAGTTTCTTCCCATGAGATACTTAGGCTTGCAGAGTTCAACCATCCTATTATTTCAAGCAATCCATCTTGTATATGATTTTATCCTAGGTTTAGAAACTATGAAATCAAACAATATCATCTCTCCTAACTCCATTCATTCAATGGGCTAGCTAGAGAGGACTCACATGAATTTATTACATATTTTTATTGTTCTATCTAGTAATCACCTCTGTGTTATTTGAGTGAATAAGAGTTAAGGTCGAGGTTTTCTCAATTCTACCATAAGGGGAGGTTTGGGACATGGTTCCAGAAATTGGATAAGCAAATATTTCGAACCTTGGATGATGTCTTCATTTATTTTGTATCCAATTTATATCCCAGGAACACCCCCATGGAGGTTACACACAATATCATCGACTTTTCACATATAGAGGGATAGATTTTTCACTAAGTATGGTATAGATTCAAAAGTATTCCTAGAATGAGTAACAATCACCAGTATGCTCCTCATCTGCTCATGTAAACATTCTACAATGCTCTACCCCTACAACCAGAACCTCGATAACCAATCTTGTGGAGGTTACTTCTCTGATTCCACTATTTATGAACATAAAAAACATCATGATAAGATTTCTCAAAAGTCCCAAAACATGTTCACTAGGAAGAGATCCATCCATAGGGACGAATCCAATACACAAGCTACTGTAGTTAATTAAACAATTCTGATAGAGAGTTTCTGTCACTATGGGATGTTTGGTATAAGGACCCAGCAATATTACAATAAATAATATAGAATTTTAGTCAATAAATCATTTCTTTTAAAATTTACGATCTTTTTAATTTTAGATTTTCTGAGAATTGGTATATAATACATACATTACATTCCACATTCATATAGAGTAGATACCATATAAATAGTATATATATCCTCCAAAATTTATAACTATTTAAATAAAACATGTTTTCTTTGAAAAATATTCATAACATTTATCATCGATTCCTTTTTGTCTTAAAAAAAATTTAACATTTGAAAATCATTTAAAAACATGGATGAGCACAAAAATCTTAGTAAGGGATAAAAAAAGAAGAAATGAAAACATTAGCCCATGAATACTTGTAATGTATGAAATCATTTAAAAAATATATTTCTACACATATAAACATAATTTTTGAATCTTGATATTTGAATGATATTGCCACAAAACATATAGAAAGTAAGTAGAAGATAAAGGTATCTTGGTTCATTACTAACATAATCATGTAACCGTCTTGTCTACCTTTTAAGTTGTAACCCTCACGACTACCTTACAATTTGTGTCACCATCACAGTTACACTTGGAGTAACCATATGGCTAACCTCCAATGTAAACATACCCAATGCATTGGGGGGGATATATAGGTCCCATCCTTAATCACAAACAATTCCCAAGAACCTGAACACAATCATACAACATGAATAATTTCATAAAACATTACTTTTGAATTTCGTAAAATAGAAATCTAAAATAGTTTTTTAAAAGGAACATCCCTTATAAATAACATATAATTGAAGGGAGACTTAATAATGTGGATTTAATATGTATATAAACTATAAATACACATATTTCAACATAATATAACAAAATTAACTCACAAACCATTTTAATACCACATAAATAATGGGGTAGAATGTTAACCAAAAGAATTGAAATCAGGTAATGAATTCCCTTAACTCAGGTTTGTCTTACATTAAACTCATTTAATCCTTCTATATATTGGTAAAATGAGTGTTATTAATATTTCAAAAAACATATTAATGTTTATAATATTATATATGATCATTTCATTACATCATTTCTCCCTCTAATTGTTAGTATTTTGTTCATTCCATTCTTTTGGGTGCGTTATTTACATGAATTCCCTGATCTGTTCATGATGGGTATTCCTTTTGATTAGAAGTGAAACTACATAATTGGAATGGATTGGTATTTAAATATTTAAAGATCCATAATTTATACCATTTATCATTTTTAATTCTAACATGAGGATGATTCATAAGTCAAAACATTATCCATATTTTTTAGGTAATTTTGGCGATTCATTGATCATAATGAAATCATTTTATTTAATAAATTAATAACATTGGTATAAAATGATTCAATAATGTTATATAATATATAATACATAAATTATAATATGGTTAATCCATAAAAATTGTTTCATGACTATAATTGAAGATGGTAAAATAAATTGAAAACTCATCATCCTTGAATGTGGAAAATTATCACATCTCATATTTTGTTTTCATTTTCGGTATAAAAGAATAGGAAATGAGAGATTATGAATAATTATTCAATTATCACAAAAACATTCTAGTTCATTTACGTTTATATAATTATCATAACATTTTTTTGATATGAGGTGAGGAAAGGAAAATAAAAGAAACGAATCATGGAATAAAAGAAAAGTTGAGAAATCCCTTAAGAAAATCATGCAACCTAACGGCGTCTCATAAAATTTCATAAAATATTTTGACAAGAGAAAAGAATTATCCCATCATTATTACATAATATGGACTATATGGGGGATATTTAATGACACATACCAACAAAAGCCAACTGAAATTAAAAAAAATAACATAAATTGAAATATTGAAGAATAGAAGGGTGGGGGATTCCCTTAACTTGTTGAGTAACTCCAAAAACATGAAGTTTGGGACCTTTTGGGATTGAGTACACCTTGGGAGGACTCCTATAGAGGCAAAAATACCAAATAATATAGGGTGATGAGTTTTTAATTAAATAAAAGGAAGAAATGAGTGGGTATTTATTGTAAATGAGAGGGAGTTTATTATTAATTTCAAAGGACATCCAATTAGTGGTTTTCTCAAGTCCATGGGCTTTCCCAGGGTTTTTTCTATTGGTATTAGCCACATGGGAGTCCTTTTTTCATATTTTACTATACACATGTTGACCATTGTTTTATATTTATTATTATATCATTATGATGTCATTAAACATACTCCAAACTCAAAACTGTATATTTTCTATTCACAAAAAAATCATGTATTTTAGAAAAATCATAGAAATTCACACTAACCATTTTCCAAAATCTATAATTCAAAAAAGAACTCCATTTTTTTAAAATATTTATCTAAATACTATTAATTTAAATTTTAATAAAATCTTAATTTATTCAAAAACAATTAAATCTATAAATCATTTTTTACTACCTTAAAAAATTAATCAACATATAATAATCTTCTATCCATAATAAAATAAAATAATAGTATGATTTACTATTAATAAGGTTCATATTACTATTCATGTTACTATTCATATGGGCATGTTACTATTCACCAAAAAAACATGTTAGTTCTACCAGACACCAAATAACTTACAGATCACAACTATAGATGAGTATTTTCTAAAATTCAAATCCATAAATAAGAAAACTTATTTTTAAATGAAATTTGTAAATATATACATAAAAAAATTCATGCATTTCAATTTATTTTCTAAAAACATGGGGTGTTACATTATTCCCACCTTCTAGAAATTGAATCCTTGCAATTTTATTTACTTATTAAAAAAGTGAGGTTACCTTTATCTCATACCATTTTCAAATTCCCATGTTACTTATTCAACCATGTGGCTTCTCTAAAAAACCTTTACCTGGTGGATTTACTTTTTCTAGAATACGTGTTCTCTTCGATCAAGAATCTGAATATGTTTCTCTTCATAAGAAAGGTTCCCTTCCAGCTAAACTGCTTCTGGTTTCAAAACATGAGTTGAATTTGATACATACTTTTTCAACAACGAAACATAAAAAACATTCTGTACCTAAGATAATATTAGAGGAAATTCCACTAGGTATGTGATTGTTCTATCTTTCTCTATAATTTCATAATTTTTAATAAATCACGTACATAGCTTTACATTATTAACAAAATGCATTCAACGTTTAGATGGTGATATTCTATGAAAAACATAATCACCCACAACAATAGAAAATTTTTTCCTCCTATTGTCTGCATAAGTTTTCTGTATACTCTGAGCTTTCCTCGTGTGTTGCTAGATCATATTCACTTTCTCATGAACTACCTCTACTAATTTTGGTCCCATCAACATCCTTTCCCCAACTTCATCCCTATAATCTAGAGTTTTACACTGCTTCACATACAATGCCTCGAAAGGTGATATATGTATACTGGAATGAATACTTTTATTATAAAAAAAACTCAAATTATTAAAGATGATGATCCCAACATCCCTAGGATTTCATTGAACAAGGTTGAAGAAAATTCTCTAAAGTCTGTATCATTCATTCTCACTACCCATCTAATTAAGCATGAATAGTTGTACTGAAATTTAACATGGTGCTCAACGACTTCTGAAATCCCTACCAAAATTTGTAAGTGAAAATGGGATCCCGGTCAGGTACAATGGAAAAAGGAACTCCATGTCACCTGACAATCTCTTTGAGGTACAGTCAGGAAATCTGATCTAAAGAAATTGTATCTTGAATAGAAAGAAAATGTGCAGATTTAGTCAATCGATCAATAATAACAAAAATTTCATTGTTACCTCAAGGAGTCTTTGATAGTCCCAACAAAAATACCTAGGATACAGTCTCTCATTTCTGCTATAGCACTATAAAAGGATGAAAAATACCCTATGGTAACTATTGTTATGATTTAACCAGTTTACATGACAAACCTTTCATTGTAAAATCAAAAATATCACTTTTAATTCCATCCCAACACTAATACTCTTGAATGTCTCTCTACATCTTAGTACTACAAGGATGAAATGAAAATTGAAAACTATAAGCTTCACACAAAAATTATTTCTTAAACTAGGAATCACAAGGCACAAACAACCTTTTACCAACACTTAGAAAATATTATTTACCATGGTTAAATTCTGGAAACCTACCCATTTTAACCAATTATACCATTTTCTATAGCTCAAATTCTTCCTTCTTCGCTTTCTTAATTCATTCATATATCAATGACTACACTGAATCCTAAAGCAAAATAGAGGTATTTTCAACACCAATAACTTATATGACAAACTTCATCAAATAATTAATCAAGGGATCTTTTTCCAAACATAACATGGTTAATGATGCATGATGTTTTAAACTCAAGAAATCCTCCATCCTGTTTTCTTTTCCCGGATGGTAATAGATAATTAAATCATAATCCTTTATTAGTTAAAATCATATTCTCTACCTCATGTTTAGTTCCTTCTATGTGAATATATACATCAGACATTTGTGGTTAGTATATATTAGACATTTGGCTCTGTATAAATGATACCTCCAAATTTTCATAGCAAAAACCATAGCTATGAATTATAAATCATTTATGAGATAATTTAACTTCTGAGGTTTTATTTTTATTAAAGAATAATAAATTACCTAATCATTCTACATCAATAAACAATCAAGTCCTTTTATTGAATAATCACTATAGATAACAAACACACCATTTTGGGAAGGCAAGGCACAAACAGGAGCATCCACCAATCTATTCTTCAGTTCTTGAAAACAAACATCACATTATTCTTTCCAAATAAATTTAATCCCTTTTTGTTAACATAGTTAGGGGGCTAGATAACCATGCAAAAATTTTAAAAAACTGTCAGTAATAATGTGCTAATGTAATAAAACTACAAATCTTTGTAACATTTTTCGGTATTGACCATTCATCAACCACATTTTTTGTAGGATCAAATATTCTTCCATCCTTATTTACAATTTTATCCTGAAAATAAATATGTTACAACCAAGAATCTCAATTTATGAATTTTCTATATAGTTTTTTTTCATTAATGTTTTAAAAATAACACTTAGATGATTTTAATGCTCCTATTTTCTTTTAGAAAACAAAATAATTTCATCAATAAACACACCCATGAACTTATCCATGAACTCAGGAAATATTCTATTTCTAAGTTCCATGAATATAGAATGTGCATTAGTTAACCCAAATAGCATAACAAAAAATTTATAATTCCCATATCTAGTAAGAAAAGTTTTCTCATGATGTCATCCTCCTTCACCTTCAGCTGATGGTATTCAGATATCAAGTCAGTCTTGGAAAAGTACTGAGCTCTCTGGAGGTGATCAAAAAAATCATTAATGTGAATCAAAGGATAAATGTTTTAGTAGTGATGTTATTCAAGACTCTATATTCAATGAAAATTATCATGGAACCATCTTTCTTTTTATGAAACAAAACCAGATCACCCCATGGTGATGTAATAGGATGAATGAGGCATTTATTATTAAAATATTTTAACTGATTTTTAAACTCAAAAATCCCCAATTGAACCATTTGGTAAGGGGTTTGTGAAATTGGATAAGTATCAAGAACTATGTTAATTGTGAATTCAACTTCCTGATCGGGTATGGAACCAAGTAACTCATCAGAAAAAACATCAAGGTATTCATATACCATTTCCACATCATTAATTTATACATTTACCTTATTTTCAATTATATAAGAATGATATCATTAATTTCCATATTCAAACAGTTTCTTAGCTTCCTAATATGATATTGATTATATGGGTTCGTTCTTGTATAAAAACTGA
The DNA here is from genome assembly GCA_963277665.1 of Viscum album. Taxonomy (NCBI): domain Eukaryota; kingdom Viridiplantae; phylum Streptophyta; class Magnoliopsida; order Santalales; family Viscaceae; genus Viscum; species Viscum album. The sequence continues at coordinate 399,493,872 of OY728131.1, read as the reverse complement.
AACTATTTTTGAAAACAACTCCTTTAGCTCTATAATAAATCTTAACATGATAAAAAGAATGCCAATCCATTCCAAGAATGACATCAAACTCTACTAAGGTAAAATCAACATGATTTTTAGGTAAAGTATTTCCACATACCACAATAAAATGATAATAATAGTTTTTCTTTTCTCTAATATTCCCCATGGTGTTTTATCAATATGTTTGGGTATCATTTTTTGAGGTGGTATTTACAATTTACCGAACAATTCCAAAAAAATAATGGAATGTGTAGACCTTGTATCCAAATTTTTTTTTGAAAAATTTGAGTAAATAAAGAAGGTATCTAAAAAAACAAAATTAGATGGCCCAAAATCATCTGGCGTGGTCACAAAGGATCTCACTATACATTTCTTCTTATAGTCTAGCTTTTTTTTCATCATTCAGATCTCTCTTTGGGTAAGAATTTTCATAATGACCCATCTCTCCTCATTTAAAATTCTTAATAGTTTGCTTATAATAATTATTCTTAGGATCATTTTCATTACAATATTTGTCCATATGTCCAATCTTACCACATCAAAAACGCTTACCAGTTTTCGTAAGGCATTCCCTAGGGTTCTTTTTTCTACAATTTTCACAAACTGGAAACTAGAATTTCTTACCATTAGATTTCATTGGTTGGTTCTTTTCCATTACTTTCCATCTTGACTTATTATTCATCTTATTTTCAAAGTGCACATTATCATCAGAAAACCTTATCTCCACCCTATCAGAACATTGTACAAGATAATCATAACTTTTGAATTCATAGGTGGCCAACGCCCTTTGATACCTTTGCTTTAATCCTTAGTAAAAGCAATTGATTTTTCCATCATGATCCATAATAAGATTTAGAGAATATCTCTCCAGTCGGGTGAAGTTAGCTTCATACCCGCCCAATGAATCTTCATTCTTTTTCTTTAATTCAAGTAATTGTTTCTCCATCCTAATTCTCCCCACCTTGGGAAAATAATTTTCAAGGAAATGACTTTTAAATTCATCCCACTATAAGGCATCAACCTCCTTTATATCCCAAATATTTTGGACCATTAACCACCACTAATCATCTTCATCTTCAAAATGATAAATGGAAAGACTTACCTTTGGTTTATATGAACAATCCATTACATAGAATATCATTTCTAGGGCCTTAATTCATCCATCAGTCGCTACTAGGTTAGAAGATCCATTAAAAACATGAGGGTGTTTTCTCATAAAATGATTCACTACTGGGAGGTTCCATTACATTAACTTTGGTTGTTCACATTCATGGATTCCACCATCATTTATTTCTTGCACCAGCTGAACCATTAATGAAAAAAACTATTCGGTTCCAATCCCTGCCTTTCAAGGCTTCAGATTTGGAAAGATATTGTTATGTTTGTGCCTCCCCTTTTCAGCTTCCCGGTTTCTTCAATGGAAAACCATTTTGAACAAACTTACCTTAGTCAAAGCAACATGGTAATCATTAAATTTTATATCATTTCAAATTAACCATATATTAAAAATCATATATGTTATTCTATTAACATCATCATAACCTGTAACGATATCTAAACCATCCTCTGATACCATCTATAAGGACCCGGACTTATTACATTACATAATCATAAATTTTAGTCAAGAAATAATCTACATTCAAATTGAGGATCATTTCATGTTTATAGTTTTAGTGATTTGGGATATAATACATACATTAAATTCCATATTCACAGAGATTATATACCAAAAAATATATCAATATCTTCAAAGATATAAATCCTTTTGAATAAAACATGTTTTATTTAAAAAATCATCATAAAATTTAACATGGATTCCTTATAGTCGTAAACATCATTATAACCTATGAAAAAAATTTAAAAACATTGTATGAACCAAAAAAATTCAGGAAGGGATATAAAAAAGGAAAGAAAATATTAGTCCATGAATACTTGTAACGTATAAAATCATTTTAAAAAAAATGTGTACCAATATAAACATAGTTTATTAAAATTGATATTTCAAATATTCTATATAAGAAACATATCCAAAATAAATATAACCATAAACATATCATGGGTTATTACTTATATAATTTGGAAACCCTCTCGGCTACCTTATAATTTGTAACCCTCACAGATGCCTTACAATTTGTGTAACCATCACAATTACACTTTGAGTAACCATAGGGCCGACCTCCAACATAAACATAACCAATGGATTATAGGGAGATATAATTCCCATAATTAAAATTAAACAATTCCCAATAACCATAACACAATCATACAACAAGAATAATTTCATAAAAATGATGCTTTTGAATTTCGTAAAACAGAATTTTAAAAGAGGTTTTTAAAAGGAAAGTCCCTAATAAATATCATATAATTGAAGCGAGACTTAATAGAGTTGATGGAATATGTATATAAACTAAAAATACACATAATTAAACATAATATAAACATAATTAATCTGACAAAAAATTTTAATACCACATAAATAAGGAGGTAGAATGTTAACTCAAAGAATGGAAATCGGGTTATGAATTCCCTTACCTCGGGGTTTTCATACTTCAAACTCATTTAAACCTGATGTATAATGGTTAAAATAGTGTTATTAATATCTTAAAGAAACATATTTATCTTTATAATACCTTATATTATCATTTCATTACATAATTTTTCCCTTTAATTGTAATTATTTTGTTCCTTCTATTGTTTTGGGAGCGTTCTCAATATGATTTCCATGATCGATTCCGGATGGCTATTCTTGTCGATTGGAAGTGAAACTTCAGAATTTAAATTGAATTGTATTTTCATATATAAATAATGATAAATTATACCATTTAGAATTTTTAATTCTGATATGATTATGATTCATAAGTTAAAACATTATTGATATTTGTTTACGCCAGTTTGGCGATTATTCGATCGTAATGAACTCATTTTACTTTATAAATTAATAACATGGGTAAAAAATGATTCAAGAATATTATATGAAATATAATACAAAATTTATATTTTTTTTCAACCATAAAAATGGTTTCATGACCAAAATTAAATATGAAAAAAAATTCAAATCTCATCTTCCTTGAAGGTGGTAAATTAGCACATCTCGGGTGGTGTTTTCATTTTTAGTATAAAAGAATAGGAAAGGAGACATGATGAAGAATTATTAAATTATCAAATAAATAATCTACTAAATTTATGTTACTAGAGGTATCATAAAATTTTGATCAATGGTGGTGAGGAAAAAAAGAAAGGAATCTCAAAATAAAAGAAATGTTGAGAAATCCATTACAAAAATTCTCCATCCAAACGACATCACTTAAAATATAATAAAATATTTGGATGAGAGAAAAGGAATATATAATTATTATTAAATAATATGGATATTAAGGGTGATGTTTAATTACATATCCCAACATAAGTAAAATTGAAATTAAAAGGTATAACATAAAATGAATGCTTAAAAAAGAGAAGGGTGGTGGATTCCCTTACCTAGAAGAGTAACTCCTAAAACATGATGTTTGGGACCATGGGGGATTTATGACTCATTAAGAGGACTCATAGGGAGGTAAAACTACCATATATTCTAGGATAATAAGTTTTAAATTAAATAAAATGAAGTAATGAGTGGGTATTTATAGTAAATAAGAGTGAGTTTTTATTAATTTCAAAGGACATATAATTAGTGTTTTTTGAAAAAATATGGGCTTGACCTTGGTATTTGCCCATGGTATTAGACACATAACACACCTCATTTTATAATGTACTATAAAAAAGTCATCCAGAATTTTATATTAATTATTATAACATTATGATGTCAATAAACGAACTGAAAACTCAAAACTGTATTTTTACTATTCACCAAAATTTCAATTATTTTAGAAAGATCCCAAAAATTCATCTTAACCATTTTTTGATTAGTAGAACTCCAAAATGAACTTTATTTTTTAAAAATAAGTTTATAAATTTAATTAATTTAATTTTTTTAAAATAATATTTTATTCAAAAATAACGATTTTAAATCTATAACTCATTTATTAACAAGATGAAAAATTAATCAAAATCTCATAATATTATATCCATAAGGAAAAGTTAATTTGATTTACTATTTATAAGGTTCATATTAATAATCATAAGGGTATGTTACTATTCACGACAAAAACAAGTTGTTTCTATCAGACTCATAATAACTTAATATTCACAACTTTATATGACCATTTTTTGAAATTCAAATCATAAAGGTTGAAAAATTATGTTTAATGGCTAGTTATAAATATCAACTTAAAACAATGTTTCATGCATTTCAATTTATTTTTTAAAAAACATGGTGTGTAACATATGGTCAAATTCCAAAATATTTCCCCAATTCAAACCTCTTTTTCCAATGTTATGATAGTTCATAGTTTGTAGATTATAGAGCTACGAAGAAAGGGGATAATGATTCATTTTCAAACCAATACACTTCAAGATAAAAAAATCACACCAAACTGTCATGGAATGAACTTGTGGTGATAAAATAGTCCACATAAAAAATTACTAAAAATAGTACAGAACATAAAATTAAAATCAATATGGGGTATAGTATTAAAAATACCAATGGGAACACAATGGAATGATACATTAGGTTCTAGGTGAAAATGGACCTCAACAAATTTCATGGTAGTAATAACCATTTTTATCTCTGAAATTCAAAAATCAATTTGTGAAAAATCTATGAAAGAGTATAAAGATGTTCAATTCAAGATAATAATTGAATTGAATAGCTAGAAAATCCCAAATCTAGAAATTAGGATAGTCCTAAATATTAGGTGAAAAAATATATCCTTTCACATGAAAAATCCCATGAAAAAATAGAATGATGAAATGTGAATTGATATAATAGGCAAATAAAAATGAGAGGATTGAGGATTATGTGAATAACCCAATTTTTTAAAGAATTTCCCCCTCTCATCCCTTTACCACAGAGGTAAAAAAATCATTGAACATGATTAACTAATGATTAATCATATTTTTAGGAGATTCAATGTTAACAAGACCTTTATGGAAGCTTTGAACCAAATCCCTTCAAATCTGAAATTTATTAAGTAGTTCTTAACTAACAAGAGGGATTGGGGTGACAGATAAACTATGATTTTTTACTAAGGTCTGTAGTTCCATAGTCTAAATAAACATTCCCCAAAATATGAAATACCCTGGAATATTTATCATTTCCAATAAAAAATTTCAATGTGTGAAGACTAGGTTCCTGTATGATGATGGTGAAAGCATCAACTTTATTCCCTCCCACCTATTTAAATAGTTGGCCTTAAGGAGATGAATCCAAATTTAGTGACACTACCACTAGCTGATAGGTCAATTTATTACCCTTATGGGAGAGTAGAAAATTTTTTGGTAGATGTGGGGAAACATTCCTTGGTCACTAACATCATGATTATACATATGGAGTGGGATCTCACTATTCTAATCATTTTTGGTAGGCCATTCATGGATATTCCTGGGGATATTAATGTTATATCAAACGGTATGTTGAACCTTTATGTTAGTAATGATCAAGATTAATTTCAATTCAACAAAGAGTCTCCAAATATAGGTGACTTTTATGTTTATTGATGTTGCTAGTGAGGTTTTTAGTGATGAGATTAGAAGTTAAAATCATCATCCCTTTAATTATATAATCATTGAATCCATTAGTTAAAATTTTTAAGATTATATTATTGATTCTGAATCTACACAAGATCTGGAATGGTTAGGGAGATTTGAGATCCAAATTGGTAATTACATTGATCAAAACCAAGACGTGATCCACCCCACACCAATATATCTCACAGATATTGTTTCTCAAATTGTTCAAGGTTTATAGTCTATCCAAGTTCTCAACCCTAATTCGGCTTCATGTTTTGTAAAACCTGATAGAATTCATTATGGTCATTGTACATAACTTAATAAGAGTGGAAGTATTTGAGGTGATGATATGTTTGGAGTAACCCCTATTCATCTTGAATTTTATGGTGAGTATTCTGGATCTATTAAGGGTGAACTAGAGGAGTTTTTGGATTTTTTTACCTATTACAGATATCAAATCCACTCTTAATTCATTATACCAATTGGATGAATAATTTTTCATCCATGAGTTTGAAATATTGTTAGGAAAACATGATAAATCTCCCACTACTTCAATTATGGTTGATTCATATATAAGGTATCTTATTATTGATAGTGACCCACTAGAATAAATTGTTTTTTGAGTTTCTAAACAGATTAATGACATAAGTGTCAGGGAGAATATGATGACTACCATTCGGATTGAGGGTGGTCATCTTGGATATCATTTTTAGTTTTTTACTTCATTAACTCATTCTTGAAGCCACATATAGGGTTTTGAATTTACATGTGGAAGGAGGAATAGTCCTCAAGTGATAGAATTTTTTAAAAGACGTATTCAATCAAATAAGTTTCATCAGTTTTTTTTGAACATAATGAATTGTTCAAATGAAACATAGAGGGGTCATGTACTGATAAATATTAGCCACTAAATGATCATGGTTTGAAAACAATAGGGGAAAAATTGTAGCTAATGACACTAAATCTTTCCCTACATGGGAGGAAACCCATTGTTTTATTTGTTTCTTTTTTCATTTTCTGGTTGAATAAATAATCCCCACTCGATTGTGAATTTCTCTATTTTGGTTATCCTTTACTATTGAGTTATTCATTGACATATATTTTATCTTTATCGGTGAATATTTTTTTCTAGTTCCTTGTTTCCAAGAGGTATAGGTGGTCTAGTGGTCTTAGATGAATTTGAGAATTCTTTACCAATGGAATCCTCATTTGAATCATCTATACTTGAAGGAACCTACTGGTTTTAGAACATTAGATAAAACTTTTGTCAACTCAAACTTTGGTTTATTTCAATTATATATTTTACTTCTAAAATTTCATGTCAATCTATTCATTATATTGGAACATCATATTTTCAAGTAGATTCCATTTTAATGTTTTTAAAGGGGGATAAAATTTTTATTTACAAAATTTTAAAGAAACATCCACACTCAATGAAGTATTTTTTTAAATATGGTAATTATTAATCTCTACATTCATATTGTTTACTATTATGAGTATTGTGTAGTGGAGTCCCCTAATTTATTTTAAAACTGTAAATATTTTCTTGTGGGGAGTTAACTTTCTATAATCTAGTGAGTTTTAAATTATGTTGGATTGCATTTTGATACATGATTTCACCCATTTAATTCACATTCATTATGATTTTGTTGTACAATTTTTGTTATCATGATACATTTTGAAATTCAAAGATAATTTTTTTTCTATTTATAACATCTAAAACCTTGAACTTTAAAAAGATGAACTTGTTTACTCGTGGTGGATGGTGGGGTTTATTTGGTATATATTTTTTTGATTTCCCATAATTTTTGTGGAAAATGATTTTTGAACATTAACATAATCCCCCTTCACTATCCTTTTACTATTCAATTTCCTATATGGTTATTTAAGGGTTGCAACATTCATGACACTATTTTGGATGTATGATTGATGAGTGAAGTTAGAAACAATTTATATCAAAATTATGTTTATAAACATAGAAAGAGAGTAATTTTGGATAGATGGTTGGGAAAACATGATCATGACACTAGAAAATTGAAAATTTGAGCATAAACCTAGGGTAATCCTTCTTTTGAATAAATAATAATCACATTTGGGAGAAAACCCAAATGATAATCATAGAAATCCTTTGAATCCGGAGTAAATTGGGGAAATGGTATCCCATGGTGAACATCTGAGACTCTAATAACATGGTGTTTGTGTGAGCCCTTTGTACATACCAATAAGTTATTTTGTGTAGTGATCTTAACACAAACATGGATGGGTACAATTAAAAAAATAATAAATAAAGTATCTAGTGGTCAAAATTAGTTCATTAAGGTAAAGGGAATTTTAAACATATGTGAAGAAGGTGACAATTTACTTATAAAAATATCATTTAAATTGAATCAATAGAGTGACTCATAAATAATTGAAAATGTTTTTTGAACCTAGGAGAATGTGAAAAATAAAGTCCCCTTTGGTTAAGATATTTATTTATATCAGGCCTATCAGCCACATAGAATTGGAACATTATGTGGAATTGAAGTAGGGAAGCAGGTGACTTTATATAAGAGGCATGAAATATTTGATAGTGAATAAATCAATGCTTTCCTTGATTTCCAGAGTGTTTTTGAATCTATATGGGACCTTCAATGAAATCATTCTTTGAAAAGTCCTCCCACTTGTTCTACTCTTCCATTTTTAAAAGTCTAAACATTCCCATTCTGAACAAACTTTTACAATCATATCATCTATTTCATAAGGAAAAAAAGATGCATTTTTTTAGGAAAAGCAAACATTATATACAGGGGATATTAATGTGGCATTTGGTTATGCACTTTTCCACATCATTTTGTATAATTTATTGTGGTATAATTATCAAAATTATGTATTTTAGTTAATTATTATCAAATGTTGTCCTTTTTGTACATTATTAATAATGAAAAGATTTTTCGTTAAACCTTTTCTTTTAGGGGTCATTTAATTCATATAAAATAATTTAAACTCGGTTAAATAATTGTTTTTTAACTTTAATTTTTTATTTTTTTCTATTTAAATTTTAATTTTTATTTCGATTATATCATTCATTATTTTATTTTTGATGTTCTTTAAAAATAAAAATTTCATTTATTCTTTTATTTAATTACTTTTTAAATTATTTTTTAATTAATTAAATATTATGTTGACTAATTAATCTTTTTATTTTATTTTGTTGTAATTAATTTATTTTAATCTTTTTATTTATCCATAAATTTAATTAATTCATAATTTTATTTACTAAATATATAATTCTTTTCATTAATTTTAAATTTTTTTTCTTTCGATTGTTTTTCAAAATAATAATTTTAAGTGTTCTAAATTTTTGTCTATTAATTTTTTCAAATTATTTTTTATTGTTTTTAATTTTAATAAATTGATTTGATTTTGCATGTGATCCATCGTCAAGTCTTGTTGCATACCATGTTTCACTAACAATTATCCCCCAACACCTACCGTTAGAAGAAGACCAAGGTTGACTATTTAGATTCAACACAAACCCCCAATGGAAATTCCTTAAGGCACCACCACCCATCCACCCAACAGTGACTCAAGGGAGTCGTTGTTCTCCCCTAAAGGTACTTCTTCCAAGTACCCTCTATCTGCAACACTCACCCACTACTACCTCGCACCACCGATAGCCACCAAAAGTCCTAATTCTCCTTTTCTGAATTTCTAGAACTCTCTGTGTCATATTTCCACGTCATCACATGCAGAGGATACCCTAAACTATAGTTTCATTGCTAAAATTCCGACCACTTCCAAACTGTGTAGCTTCAAAGTACCTTGAGTCAACTCTAGAGGCCCCTTCCCATCTATCTCTCCATGGAACCTTCCCCAGGATCCCGCCATATTATAAATATATAATAATATTATTTTTAATAATATTAATAATATTAAAAACATAAAAAAATATATATTTGAAAACATTAATAGTAATATTAAGAATGCAAAAATAATATATACTATTAATATTAAGTGTCTATTTTTAAATATTATAATAGTTACAAATTTCATGGATTTAATAATAAATAAGTATAATATTAATTATATATATATATGGACATTTTATTAATGGTAAAAATAATAATAGTTTTTTAGAATGATATTAATAAATATTTTTTGTAATTTTTTATTTAAATACATATATTAATAATTAAGTAATATTTTTTAAATATTTTATTTTTTTAATAAGGTAAAGTTGATCATGCGACATGTCCAAGTGGAGGGGATCATTATGTTAAAGGGATTCTACTTCTGTCACTAATGAGGAGAAAGGGGCATGGTGAAGGCGCCACAGAGATGAAGCAGTGGAAATCTAGGACTTATGGAATATATGAAAAGGGGAACCAGTAGACTCTAGAAGGTTGGAAGATACATTATACAAATTTCAGAGACTTCTAGAAGATATAGAATATCATTCACTCCCCAATCCAGTCTATTTTGATCGCAAATTATAAAACCATCTAGAGTCTATTTTGAACAAATTACAGAGAAATATACCGCATTCAAAAACCATCAGAAGGATTGATTGGTTTGACTCAACCATTCCACCCTCTTTTTTAGATCCATTCCATCATCACCATTCACTAAAGCAGAGAAGACGTATAAGAGAAAAAAATAGAGCAGGGATAAATTATTGTGCATCAGGGCTTCTTCTTCTTCTTTTATTTACTCATTATACTATTTTAAGATGATTCTAATAAATTTTATATTTGTTATGCTTTTATTATTAATTGGAATACATTTTAGGGGGTTGGATCATATGAATTAAACTACTATCAATTCTTCTATTCTTGCAAAATGGTTAACCACTAGAGGAATGAGGTGTTCCATCTAGTGATCTGTTTTTCCCTTCCTCATGAGAATTTTATTTTATCTACCCCAAGTACTGAGAGGTAAAGGGTATAGTATCCTTTTTCTCTGGGGACTAAAACTGAAGTACTAATATTGAAAAGGTTGTGGTAATATATTATCTATGAGGATGCATAACATTCTTAGTTTCAGTTTGAAATAATTGTTACTAAGAGAGATGACTGGTGAGGGTGATTTATATAATTATATTTTGACATTTCATTCCACTACACACAACCTGAGTACCTATTTTATTGGTTCCATTCAGGAGTAGTCACTTTTTAGTAAATCTAATCCATTCGAACTCCCCTAACTCATATTCTCATTCTATCTTGATCTGATTTTCATACTCGATACCATTCCACACATTCTGTCTCACCCGTATACTTTCACCATTTTATTTCAATTTTGTTTTTTTTCTTTCATTTTTTATCTTTTTTTGGGTCACACAACATTATTCCTTCCCTATGTTCCAAAACCTTTCTTACCACAATACTTGTGCATGTAGGTTATATAAATTTTAAATTTTTCTGAGTCCAACGACCTCAAGGTAACTTATTTACTTTTATTCCCTTATGTTTCATGGATTATGTACTTCCAATATTTATACAATAGATCATGATTATTATCTATAAAAGGTTCAGTATAAACTTCTTAAGTTATAATCATTATCACATACACTTGTGATTATCTTATGCTTTCATATAATCATAGATTTATATCACTTTTGTAAACCCTTATTGAGCATATAAGATCACTCACTATTATGTTTACTTTCCATAGGTTATAAAGAAAGGTTTTATCTAGGTTATGTCTATGAATGGTACAAAATGGGAAGATCTTTGTTGGAATCACTAAAAATATTTCACCTGATTAGAACATTATGTTCCATGTTTCTAGTGGAACTAAACTAGTATGGTCCTCAAGAATTTGTTTTTCTAATGTAATGAATATTCATTTAAATAGATGAAATACACATGTATGAGAATCATAGGTCTCTATAGTTAGTATTGAAGGAAATGTTTAGTAAACGATTAGAAACTATAATAGGAAAAATTAGTGGGATCCATAGAGATGTTTTGAAGGATATATCTAGATATATCTCTAAGGATAATTCAAAGGATGACTTAAATAAGAAGAAAATGTCCTGAAATTTTGGTTAAAGGATAGGGTTATTGGTTTCCTAGAAGCACATCTCTATGTAAATACAACATGTTGATGTGGATATGGAACAGATGTACATGGGATAATAACCCCAAAAAACATTATTGAGCTACACTCGACTGGTAAATGGTGTTTGGTAATGGTCGTTACTATACACCTTGTTTTATACTCCTGGGGGATATGATTTTGAAATTCATAAACTCATTATAAACCATCATGAAGGGTTTAAATAGACGATGACTATGAATGACCTAGGAAAACCCAAAGGTGTCATAGATTAATGAAGGCGTCATGATTTAGATATCATATAAGCAATTTTCATGATTATGTGGTTACCCCGGATGATTAGGGTTTCACACTCTATGCTATCACTTATTGTCAATTGAGGTAGTAAGAAGGAACCGGGTTAAAAATATATTTGATGGAATATTCGATTATGAGAAGCCAAATGGGATGTTTATTGGTTAAAGGATATTGTGATTTTTCCTAATCAGTTATCATGGAACATGATTAAAAATATGCACCTGAACCAATGCTCAGACTCATTGAATATGTGAATGATGGTGTTTTCTAAGAGTTCGGTTAATAGAGACCATGGAGGAGAGGAGATTCAGTTTATTATGTGTGGAGAATGTGGTAAGAAAAGCCAATGTGGATTTCTTAGAGGAACAATAGTTAGTTTTTGTAATGATCCGCAATTTAGACCGGACTAAAAAGTGAAGGTTTTTTATTATTTTCAATTACTAAATGGGTGGTTTTTAAAACAGATCCTCGATACATAATTCTGATGGTTGGGTCACTTCAAAGTGATGTTTTTTTACTTGGGTGATGCATGATAAATTTATCAAGGGGCTTGAAAAGTTTTGGTAGAACTAAACCCAGAAAACATAGTTTTTGGAAAACTAAAAATGGTGCATGGTTTTTCTAAAATCATGCAGCCCACTATAGGTAACTGTGTGGTCCCCTCAATGGGGACAGAGACGGTTCACATGGACTACACATGTTATTCAAAACCATGAAGCCAACCCATTTGGGGTGTTCCACATGTCCACTGGAGGGCACATGGTTGGCGCATGCTTTTTCAAATTGTGCCACCAAAACTATGCGTGACAACCAGTTTTTAATGCTTAAATTAATTTATAATTTAATTTAATTAAAAACCAAAATTAAACACTCCTTCAACCATCTCTACCATACACGATGTTTCTCCCCCTCACTCTCATGGGTCATGTGACCCCCCACCCCTCCCATCAGCCCTCCTATGTCAATCGATTTTGTTCCTCATTCCTTTCGATTTCTCACGGAATCATAATGGTATGGCTCTCTGTTCCTCTTCCTTCTTGTTTTTGGTTTCGATTTTGTCTCACCATCACCCTACCTAGCATGGACAAAACCCTATGCTTTGGGACTAATAGATGATCATTTTTTACCTATGGCCATGCGAAAGGTCTCCTGGAACGTGTTCCTGCGTGTTTCGATAACCACCGCCAAAGTCATGGTGGTTTTGGTGGTTTTGGTCCACCAAATTTGTTTTGGGGTAATTTTTCACCTTTTTTTCTTAGTTTATATTTTGGTATTTTATGTTTTATGAGTTTTTGGAATTTTATTTGTGGTGCATTGGCCCTTAGTGCTTTAATTTTGAGACCATGGTGTTTTTTGTAGTTTTTTGAATTGTCCTTTAGGCGGGTACGAGTCACCGGAGTCTAAGGCGACTCACCAACATATGCATAGGTATGTATATATGTATATGTCAGTTACCTTATTATGTGAAATTCATCCATGATAGTGACTGAACATGTATGGGTCGACGTGTGCCTATGCATATAAATGAAAATTCATGCATAGGTGAGTGGATATAGGTATATGCATATAAGTAGTGTGATTATCCCGTTGCACATGTTCATGGCCATGTGGGCATGTGAATTGGGGCTAGATTTCATTTCATGTATGTGAGGATGTACATGCTTAATTGGGGAGGATTATATTTTAGTTATCATGCACCTAGACCCGAAGTGGATGTCTTGGTTGCACCCTGAGGTAGGGTACCTCTTACATGCCCTTTTTAATTATTAATGCATTAATTAGTTGATTAACGCAATGTCCTCTGTTTTAAATTAATGCAGTATTATTATAATTTTATGCTTCGATGCTTAAAAGTGATGATGTCTCTTTATTCAATGTGTACAAATCTTCAAAGTCTAGGTCAATGGGTTGACACTTATAGGAAGACCCATATTTGATAAGTTTCATTTCCTTGATGTTATCTAAGTGGCCTTGTTTAGGGTGGCCAATGTGAGATGGTGGAATCCTATAATTTATATTACTATTCCTTATAACAATTTTCAATGTTTAGGAAATTTGAGCATGAATACCTTGAGCAAGAGGATCATACCAAATGACATGTTTTCTTTTGAATTATGTTAAACAGTAAAACATGAAATGAAACAGATTTGAGTTGTAAGGACACACCTTGGGAAAATATAGTAAGCATGACTCATGATAGTGAACATGACATATCTATGATGGTTTAGTCCATACCTCTTCCATATGATCATAAATCACCATATTTCAAATGAAGTGTTTAAAGGAAGTTTCAAAATGGATTCTAACATGCATGAGAGGCGTTGCCTCATGTTTGGAAATTAATGTGTAACTATTTCATTAAAAATAATTAAGATTTTATTCCTTAACACTACTATAAATTGGACCATTAGAGACCTCCATTAATGGTCGCTAATGGTCTTCAAATACCACCTTGATACTACCAATGGTGGTCGTATTAGTCCCATTGATTAAGGTCTACAATGACTGCTAATGACAGTCTCTGTAGGGGACCTAATGGTTGTTTGAATAGTTGTATCTATTGGGCCGAGCTATATCTACCTAAAAATCTTCCTACAGAAACCGCCAATGGCGGTCGCTGGATACTTGATACAAATACGACCATTGGAAACAAACATAGATGGTCGTTATGTTGGGAATTTGTTTTAAAATAAATTACAGTGTTGTTTCTCAAATAGCAGAAAAAGGGCTAAAATCTGGAATAAACATCAATTCAAAATAGTAGAAGCATTAGGATCCCCAGAAACCATAAATTAAAAACCTACATCTTCACATATTCAGTGATCCAAACAGATCCAATCCATTCTAACATTGAGCTTCAATAAATGTACAATAATATAAAAAAGAAACAAATGAAAAATGAAAATTAAAATTGGAAATATTTATTCTGTTACAATATATATATATATATATATATATTAATTAAAATGGGCCATTAGGGTGTTAGGATGTAAGGTAATTAGGGTGTTAGGGCGTTAGGGTGTTTGGGCGTCCGGGCGTTAGGGTGTTAGGCTGTTAGGGCGTTAGGGTGCTAGTGTGTTAGGCCGTTAGGGTATTAGGGCATTAGGGAATTAGGTTGTTAGGACATTAGGGAGTTATGGTGTTAGTCCATTAGGATGTTAGGGCATTAAGGTGTTAGGGAATTATGGTATTAGGCTGTTAGGGAATTAGGTCGTTAGGGTGTTAGGTCGTTAGGGTATTAGGGAATTAGGGAATTTGGATGTTAGGATGTTAGGGAGTTATGGTGATTGTCCACTAGGGAATTAGGGTGTTAGGGAATTAGGGAGTTAGCCCCTTAGGGCGTTAGTTCGTTAGGTCTTTAGGGTGTTAGGTCATTAGGGCATTATGATGTTAGGGAGTTAGGGCATTAGGACATTAGGGTGTTAGGCCGTTAGAGATTTTGGCCAATTGGGAATTTGGTAATTAGGCCATCTGGCCAAGTCTCCATTCATCCAATTGGAAATTAGGATGATTTTGATATTAGACCATTACACTCACTACTCTAATCTAGTAGGGACCCACTGTCTTGCTCATAAACAATGAGGTGGTTCGAAAAGAGGTTTTGACAACTATTCGACTACATTAACTCGACATTTGACTATATATAGTAATGTTCTGTTCTGAATTGCCCTCCTCCCAACCCTCTATAGACCCCACACTCACCCCCTAAAACTCCCCCAGACATCCCCCCCCTGCACACCCAAAACAAACCCCCACACCCACCCCCGGACAGGACCCCCCACTACCCACACCAAACCCCCCAATGGATATCCCCCCACTCACCCCAGGCCACCCCCAGACAACCCCACTCCCAATCTCCCCTTAGATAGCCCCACAACACCCCAAATAGACACCCCTCGGACAGCCCTCTACCACCCCCCTGGATAGACCTCCCCAACCCCCTGACAGCCCCCACCCCCGGACAGTCCCCTCCCACAAAACTCCCCCCAGACCCCCCCCCCCCCACACCGCATACAGCCCCCCCGGACATCCCCCCCCCCCAAACTCCCCCCGTACATCCCCCAACAAAACTCCCTCCGAACATCCTCCCCCCCCAAACTCCCCCCGAACACCCCCCCCCCCTCCCGGAAAGCACTCACCCACCCCTGGACAACACCCCCATAGCCCCCACACCCAACCCCCCCATGGACACCCCCTGACCTTCACAACCAATCCCCCTCCACTGAGCATCCCCTAATAATAGAATAATTTTTAGTTACACATGCGAAATGTGTCAATTTGATTATTATAAAATTATAACCTACACCAGCTTTAGTAAACATGTATCTTAATTCTTTATCCAATTAATTATCAATCAATACATGCTTTAAATTTTTTACCAATTTCTATCAAGGAAAACATGTTAATACACTACATAACAAAACATACTAACAAGAATAGTATTTATATAGTAAATTATCTAGAAACACAATAGGAAAATTGTTATCATGGTATACAGCAACAATATTTTCCATTAGGTGATTAGGTCATTTTCTTCATTTTGGAAAAAGGCCATTACGCCATTTCGTCATTAGTCCAATAGGATAATATTCCATTAGTCTAATAGTGCATTAGTTAATTAGGACATTAGTCCATTTGGAAAAAAATTCCATTGGGTTGTTAGTTTATTCGGCCGTTTTGGCATTAGGTCGTTTGACCGTTTGTCCGTTGGGTTGTTCGGCCATTAGGCTGTTGGGCCCTTAGAGAGTTGGGTTGTTGGGGAATTGGGATGTTGGGGGGTTAGGTTGATGGTTTGTTCAGCTATTGGTGTGTTAGTCCATTGGGGAATTAGGTCATTTAAACCATTGGGGAATTTTTCCATTTCAGCCATTGGGAAATCCAGATATTTGACAATTATGCCAAAAGGCTAGTACTCCATTCGTCTCTTAGGCCAATAGGACATCATTTCATTGGTCCATAAGTCCAATGTTCCATAATTCTATTGGTCCATTAGGACATTGGGCCATAAGGCCATTGGTCCATTAGGCCATTGTGCCACCTATCCTAATTCTTATTCTTCAATGGAGATTCTAAAAAATTATCTATCAAAATAAAATATCCAATTCTAGTTCATACACTTAAAATTAAAAAACCATTTTTATTTTTAAAAACATAAATTATTTTAATCATTAACAATTATATATTTAAAAACTAATCGATATATAACATCGATTCAATAATAAGTATACAAGAAACACAACTCATGAATATGATGTGTCATTCATGGTTACGGTTGATACCTCCTTCCGGTGTGCTAGGGGCCTACAAAAAATAAAAATTATAATGATTTTAATAATGAAAATAATTGATAGGAAATAAATAAATTCATTATAAACTCGTGTCGTATGATCCCCAGCACCAACACCTGAATGCACATATTCATGCAGTGTTCTAACCTAAGTGATCAATTGAACATTTACCTCCTCAGAAGCATTAAACCATCCCATGAAATCAGAAAAATATGCTGTCATCTAAGCAATATTAGTACCGAAAACCTCACCGTAGGATACTACAGAACAGAGAATCCCCATTTCATAGGTTAAGCTATGTCCATGGCCGTATAGAACAATAATGTGATGGAATATCTCATCCCTTCGTATGGGAAGCTGTCGTTGGTCCTATGGTAGCTATTCTAACTCATCTTCAAATTGAACATGTGCAGTATATATATATATATATATGTTTATATACATATGAATTTAATTATTGGTAATGATTACAAGCACTAATAATAAGATCAGCAGCCTCTGGATCATTTCGATCACGAGTTCTCATCCACACAGACATTTTATCAATCGTCTCACCTTTCTCCTATAATTGTATAACAATAAAATAAAAAAATATAGAAAAATACCATATTAAATATTTAATTAAAAATGAATAATAAATACATCATGTTGGATCTGAGACATGTTACGAGTCACGAACCTGTGAGGTGGCCCCTCCAATGCTCGATTCTCGAAATGGCATGCTGACACCACCTATATTCAATTAATTAAAATTTCAAACAAATATAATGTCATGAATTCTTGAAAATATATATAAAAAATAAATATACTGATTTTAATGGCCTCAGTAGACCAATATGCAACTATTTCGCACAACTGAGACAACAGAACACCTCTCATGACTTTTTCTAGAATGTATGGGGCACCCGGGTTCGGTACCCAGTGTTGCTTCTTGACTTTTCCTTTATAATCTTTCCACATATTATGACATTTTCCCTTACACATAGGCTAAAATGCATTGGGGGAACACTTTAATATTATTCTATTTAAAAAATATTACACATGTTAGTATTTTTTAAACATAGTGAAGAATCTAAAATGGTGTTCATACCTGAAATTCCATCCAAAGATAATATAATGAATCCTAAGGGATAGAATCCCAGAAACTTATTGTCAGTGGAAATCGATGTGGGTCACATATGGTATGATATTTCTAATAGATCAATGTTGGTGTAGTTAGACCCCCAAGATGAAATCTCTCATCAAATGAAACATTAATGGTCGTGTTGGAATTCCAAGATGAAGTGCCACGATCGGGGCCTCTCTTGCGAGAGGAAGAAGCGGTCGAGTCCGATCCTATTGAAAATAAATTTATTCATAATTATATATCTGTGAATATATATATATATATATTTATTTATTTATCAATTACACAAAAAAATAAACACAGTTACAGTCAAACATACTTCTACCCTGTGACGTAGATGGCTTGGATGGACGATGTGGATCTATTGCATGTTCCCATGACATTCCTAAAATCATAGAAAACATTAGTAAGGGGACCATCCAAAGTGTGAAAAAGATAAATTGGATTGTTTTTAAAAAATCAAACTTATACATTTGTCAATAAAACAAAGCGATGATCACATAGAGGGAAAATCAAAGAGGGTAAGAGGGATGGATATTTGTTTACAAGAGCCAAATAATCTCTTAATCAATAGTCAAAGAGCTCTTAGAAGAAGTTACCCCAAAAACCTGATAATTATCTTTACATTGAATTTGTTTTAACTATTTGTGCATGAGTAATGTAAAAATATATACAAATGTGGACGGAGAAAATTTCTTATAAATTCACCACATCATCAATGGTGAATTTTTCCACGTTTAAGCGGTGAAACTCCCCAAATGGAACAAAAAATATTGATTTTTCCACTCAAAAAGACCATGTAAGTTAATCTAGTCAGACTACTTCTAAATAGAAGATAAATATATTTTTTGGTCACTGTTGGTGTTACTGGAGGTTCATACATAATTCCATGGAGTGATGACATAACATGTTAGTATGTGCAAATAAAATGGCTAAAGAAAGTGGGAGAATACCTAAAACAAAGATAAATCTCATTGGATAACTACAAACAACAACAAAAATACAGAATTTGTATTTCAAAAAATAGATTTGATTATTTTGGAAACTTCAATGATTATTGTAAAAATGTTTGTCGTTTATATGAAGAGTGTTAGTATGTACCAATCCAACACAACTCTTATGTTATTGAAAATATAATTCCACACCAAAGGGGGGTTAGGAGTGGGGGTTGTTTGGGGCTAGGGGTTGTCTAGGTGGAGGGGGAGGGGATGTGTAAATGGGGGTGGGAGGGCTGTCCGGGTGTGGTCGTGGTGACTGTGGGGGGTGTCCACGGAGGGAGTGGGGATGGGGGGGGGAATGTTGTTCGATGGTGGGTGGGTGTGGGGAGAACTCTGGGGGTAGGGGGAGGGGTTTTCCAGGTGGAGAGGGAGGGGTTGTACATGTGGAAGGGGTGGGGGTGGGGGGTTTTGGGGGAGTTTTGGGTGCTGGGTTTTCTAGGAGGGGGTGTTTTCCAAGGGGTGGTTGGGAGTGGGGGTTGTTTGGGGATGGGGTGGGGGGCTATCCAGGGGGAGGGGGAGGGGCAGTGGGGGTGGGGGATTGTCTAGGTGGAAGGGGAGAGGTTGTGTAGGTGGGTGTGGGGTGGGGGGTCTGGGGGGTTAGGAGCGGGGGATGTCCAAGGGCGTGGGGGTTGGGAGTGGAGGTTGTCCAGGGGTGGGGGAGGGGGTTTATCTACTGCTAGGGGATGGGGGATGTCCAGTGGATGGAGGTTGATTCTGACTAATAATAAATAAAAATTCATACATACCAAATTAGTTTTGGGTTGTTTTAAACAATTTAAAAAAATTCTTTAAACTGAATAGTAGGAAAACAATTATACCTTTTATTAAAATGAAAATTGATAGTTTCTTTTTCAATGACCACTCTATCCCAATAAATATATTCTTCACGTTGAACTATCGTATGTTGATAAAGTTTTTGGGAAACAAAGGGAACATTCTCGGGATCATCTTTTTCAAATAAAAAAACACATCACCGGTACATTTTCACAACAACTTGACAACTTGGATTCGAAGGTAAAGTAATGAAGAATACTTGTTCCGCTTGTGATGTAAAAATGAAAGCATAATTTTCAACTTGTTCATTTCTATATAGAATATAGTTAAAATTCACCAATGTTAACTGATATTGATCGACCTCACTTCCATGCACTGGATCAACCTAAGTACACTTTAACAATACGTACTTCAACCCATGTATGTATACAACTTCAATGATGTGTGTCAATTTCTTATAGTATTAAGAATATTTTAAGAATGGTCAACTGATGCCATTTTTTTGTGTTTATAGTGTCTCTTCGACATCTATAATGATAAATCTAATGTCGTTAGCATCTATAGATTTATAATGGCATGCCATGATAGATGGACCCTCAGATAGTTGGGTAAATTCTTCAATTTTCATGGGGTCACCTATCACTTTTAGGTAATGAACACAAATAATTCATAGAATTCAATAATGATCTATGTAGAACGATATTAGTATAATACTTCACTCATAATAAAAATAAATTTATACATACAAAATACTTGAACCCATCATGAAATGATGCAAAATGATATTGTTGAATTTGATACTCAGTAGCACAAGATATCTCTTCTTTTAGCTCATTAATGTGTTTCTTGTAAATGGTAACACAGTGTTTAAATGATCAACTTTTGCAAAAAAACATGTAAAATATTATCAATACATGTGATAATACACATAATCCATTAATGGTGCAACAGATGGATTATTGAACAAGATATATCGATGCACTTGTATGCACTCGGTGTTGTCCATATCAAATATGGGTCCTTCCCCAATAGGACCACCATGAATCTGAGATGGATTATCTAATTTTGTTTCAAAATCCATAATATATTCTCTACACAATGTAGTACACTCATCAATAAAATAACCATTGGATAATGATGCCTCTAGACGATCTATGTTGTGTACAAATCCTTTCAATGTATTTAGATACCACTCAATATGATATATCCACCTGAATTGCACCGGACCAGAAGCCATTACATCATCAGTTAGGTGCACAATCAAGTGAACCATAACATTGATAAATTAGGTGGGAAATAGTTTATAAAATTGAAAAATCATTAGTACAATTTGGTCTTTCACACTTTTTAAATCACTCTGTCATTGATTTCTTAAACAAAGATGTCTAAAAAATTACTCATCTCAATCTACATTTAAACAACATTGGGGGAAAGCAATCACAAATTTTGATTGGAATCAACTTCTGAATTAATATGTGATTTTAATGACTTTTCAACCCTTGAAATTTCCTAGTCGTTAGATTCAAAAAAATTCAAAATTATAAAAGAGTGGCCATCATGCACCTTAAGTATATTAAAAATGGTATGAAATGTCTCTTTATCCTTTGTAGTGATCTTATACAGTGAAACATGCATATATTCCTTGTTTCCCTAAGTTAACTGTAAGTGAAACTATTTCCTTAAACCCATTTCTTCCAAATCGTGATGTGAATTAACAGGGCCCTTTGATTTTACACTAAGACATAAAATGTTCCACAGTATATTCTCACAATTTTTTTTCACTGTGCCTGACAACCAAATTAGGCCTTAGAATGTTAGTTTTCCAATAGTTGACACTGTAAAAAATACTTTTCTTTTTCTAATTATGACTACTCTATCTACTCACACAACAAATATTAGGTAATATATGAGCCACAAAATCCTGAATTTCATATACCATGTGTATTTTTTCTTCCTCAATCTATGAAAACATTTCAACTCTTGTCTTGATCTTTGGGGTTGGGCTGAACTCTATAGAACCATCAAATATCACTCTATCCTTTCTAAACTTGGGCTGAGAGGGTAGAAAAGTTCTGTGACCCATGTATGCCCATTTTTTGGAATGTTGAGACCATACAAATTATTTACTTTTATTGCAACAAGGGAATGAAAATTCCCCTTTCTTACTCAAGACTGATAAATTATAATAAGCTAGGAATTCATTGATTGTCCACAATAAAGCAGCATGTAGTTTGAATATTTCATTCATTTCACAGTAATAAGTCATCACACCATCACCCCAAAATTCATTCAACTCATCAATCAATTGCTGAAGGTAAACATCAATCTTTTCCCCTAGACATCTAGGTTCGTCAATAAGAGTGGAAAGTAACATAAATTGTTGCTTCAAACAATTCCACCGAGGAATATTATACAGAAGCAACACCATGGTCCATGTTTTATGAGTTGAACCAACCATAGACTTGAATGGATTGAAACCATATGCAGTCAACCCAAATCAGATATCACAAACATATTTAGCAATGTCAGGGTGTCTCTTATCGAAATCATTCCAGGTATGAGAGTATTTCGGGTGGGTTAACATATCACTTTCCTAATTTCTTTCTATGTGTCATCTCGTTACATTAGATATTTAGATGACATAAAAATATTTTCAACCTCAGCTTTAGGGGAATGTAACGCATTTGATTTATGGAAATCATTTTTTCCGGTTTCATAGTTTGACTTTGATGAGTATGATTTCCCATGCTCACTTTCCACCATGAAGAGCCGTAGACAATACAAATATCAAAATCGGCTGTTTCTTTTCTAAAAAATTTATCTTTTTGCACAAGCATCTATGGTCTCATATGTAAAACCATCATTCTCTGTCAAATTACGAGCCTGGTAATACCACTCCGGAATGATAACATCAATAAGAAAAACCTTTTTCAGTAACACCAACAACATGTCAAATGATGTGTCTGAACAATGATTCAATGTCTTCAAATGAAACAACTTCATGATAAACAACATTTTCTTGTAAGTAGTAAATTCATGATATAATTCCATTATTTCATTATCAATTATATCATAAAACCACCTCGTATCATGATCTTCACTAGAGCGCAACACTACCACAAAACAGGGAAAGGGAAGTGCTTCTATTTATAAGCACTAAACAGAATGCACTGATAAAGGGGCATTCCATTATCAGCACTAGTTAAAAGCACTGATAAATCTAACCTTTATCAGTGCTAAAATAAGCGCTGCTAAAAGTTAACATTTATCAGTTTTTATTATAGCACTGATAAACATTTTTATTCTTAATTTATATAAAATTATAATATTTATATTAAAAATAGTGTTTTTTATCAGAACTTTTATTTTAGCACTGATAAATCATACCTTTATCAGTGCATTCAACGAGCACTGATAAAGGTTCCAGCGGTTTTTATTTATTAACCCTAACCGGCACTCCTCGGTTGAACGTGGTCAAGCTTTCACAGAAGCT
The DNA here is from genome assembly GCA_963277665.1 of Viscum album. Classification (NCBI taxonomy): domain Eukaryota; kingdom Viridiplantae; phylum Streptophyta; class Magnoliopsida; order Santalales; family Viscaceae; genus Viscum; species Viscum album. The sequence goes on along the minus strand of OY728131.1, from coordinate 399,470,226 downwards.
GAACTAGGCCCCTCTTTCGCCACGACCTTTGGTCCTCCTCTTCCTCCTCCTCATCCTCCTCCTCCTCCTCATCCTCCTCCTCGTCATCCTCTTCCTCCTCCTCCTCCACTATTGCAACTGGGTTTTCCTCCTCCTCCGCAACCACCGATGCCTCTGCTGCCGCCGCTAGGTTTTCCTCCTCCGCCGTGACCGACGCTGCCTCCGCCACCACTGGTCAGTGTAGGATTATTTTCCTACTCTTTGGTTATTATATTCCTTTTGAGAGGTATTCCTTTAGGTTCTATCCTTGTGTAAGGTTGGTGACCCTACATAATGTAATTGTTCTTAGATGAATCACATGCCATTGATAGAGCTAAATGATGGGATTCTTAGTAAGGGATATGAATATGGGTTTGTACCTTATGTTTTACTAAAATTTGATAATGGATACCTTTAAACCAAAATGGATTATGTTCCTATATTTTAGTATTTTTTGAGTTCTATGATCATCATTATTTTGGATGGAGGGGAGCAGGAATGTGTGATTAATTCAAATATTCAATTAGGATATACTAGTTCTCCTTCAAGACATATGTGAGAATATGAATCCAATCCTATGTTTTTTTGTTGGGATATGCTGACATTCCTCTTGAAGGGGTGGGGGGATATAGTCCTGGTATCATATGGAAATTGAGATATGATGTTACCTTGCTCAGCATTTATGGAAGCATGAATATGGGCTTATCCCTATGTGATATTTGAGTTATTTCTATTACAGAGTTCTACTAATGCTTCCAATATATGGTGAAAAATATTTAATACATGGGTGGGGATATAGGGTTGTTTTTATATTTCCTCCAAGTGGTATTGATGGGATTCTATAATTTCAATAGGATTATGAGCATGATTGTTTGTAGGAGTGGGGATATATACATACTCTTTCCCCTTATCCACTTCCATAAGAAACTGGTGGAATTTATGCATGGGTGTGGAATTATGTTTGTTCCCCATAATTTTTGTCAAGATATATGGGTAGGCTCCTTGAGTTTGAATAAGGATATGATCCTACTCAATAGATACCGCGTGTTGTGTTGGAATACTTATTATTGGTAAGTGGGGATATAAACCTTCTCCCTTGGAACAATTGATCTTAATTCATAGAGAGGCCTCAAAGATTCTTGGATCTAAGAGATTAGGGAAGGGGTCTGCATTGTTGTGCCCTCAGTAGGCTTCTAAGGGTTAGTGGTCTCATGATGTTGGCGGTTGTGGTGATTTTTAGGAGCCCTACTCGGTGACCCCTGAACTGAGTTGAGGTCATGGATAACTTCTTGATCCACCTTTCTAAGATAATGAATATAATAATTATCATTATATAAGGATATAATTTTGAATTAATTAATGATGGTGGTAGGTTCCACTTGCTTTATTATAGTTTTCCAATAATGGGGTGGGTTTTGAGGCTTCAACACGTGAAGACCCTCATATGAAACTTCAAGAGTAGGGTTGGTACTGTGTTAGTGGTTGTAACGACACGAATCCGGAGCCACTAAACTGGTTCCCTATGCCCGGTTTTCCACATGACCTCAAGTGCGTTTACCCAAATTTCAGAGGCTACCGACTAACAGCGAGGTCCTTTGTGAGTCATTGGGGAAACTATGCCATAATTTGGTAAAGTATACAAGGGAGAGGTTATAACAGTCACTATAGGAAGTATTAAACAGCATACAATAACAGAAACTAAACAGTGGAAGCAATGTATAATATAATAAGGATACAGCATGGTATAGGTATCAAAGGAAAGTAGCAAACACAACAACGTGCTGCAATACAACTGAGAACAAAGTACTAAAATTAAATAGCAACTCCAGCAGCATCGCAAGACTAATCTCGGTCCCATGCTCTCCATCTCTAATCAGCAATCACGTACCTGAAGTAGAAGGGACAAAATCCTTATCCACACCTGCAACCATATAACCTATTCGGGCTGAAAAGTAGGACCCAAATAGGGTGTGAGACTAATCCCAGTAGGAAACCACCACAAGATCTGTACCCTACTATCAATGAGCAATATATCAAAAATAATGGAAATAAAAGCAGCAGAGAAAAAAGAGTAGAATAAAGTAAAAAATCCTAAAAATCTACATTCACATTTATATATTAATTTAATTCAATCATTAAATTTTCAACCATGAAATCAAGAAAACATCTCTATATTCCCAAGGCATAGCTAGTAACACAACAGGTGTCTCAGAAGTCTACCTAAACAATAAGCAGTATAAAACCCAAGAAAGTTTTTTGGCTTGGTGGACTCGTCACAACCAACCAAACAATATTCACACTGACTCTCTGGGTGGCTCATACTGGTAGACCCCTCTAGTCATGAAATCATACAAAGGTACAAAAAATCTGGGAATCTCTCACTGTCAATTCCCCTGTGGTCTGGTAACGATAGCTATAGACACTCCGTGGAATCACTTATGTCTAATTCCCCCTATAGTCTCGATACATAAATAAGGACACTTTGAGGAAGCTCAAATTCCAATTCCCATAGGTCCTGCGAATGATACTAATTTATAACAGACTTTCTAGGGAATCCCTTAATCGTCAATTCCTTTAGTTTATTGCACTAGGTTCACACAGCCCTAAGCAGTCCAGTCATGCGTAATTGACTGTCAGCAGCCCTAATTTATTTTAAAAACTACATGGATAATAGATACAATGCATAAAAAGCATATAAACAGAAGTCAATACATGCAATCAATTATATCAGGGTAGGAAATCAATGCAACAAGGTATGCCTCACATGCAACCTAATCCAAACAGTGATAAATAGCCAAAACATGGGAAAAACACATGGGGTGATCCTCAAACATGCTAACAGGAAATAATTATTCATCTAATATCCTCTAGCACACAAGCAATCTAAGGTAGATTATAATGCAGTATCAAAACCCTAACCCATGACACCTGATACATGGGTATCCGAAACATTTTCACAAAAACTAAAAGTCATTCAACGCAAGGAAACAAACCACCAACCTTAATCCTAGGAGATTGATATACCTAAACCTGGCCCCATGAATCAGCATAGAATAGAGTAGATCATCAAAAACATCATAAAAAATTAACCTACAATAACTCTCATAAGAGAAAGAATATGGAAACGTGGTCAAAGAATAAACAGTAAATCACCACTGCGATTCTATTATAACCTACGGCATTCAATTCAGATAATTGGTGATAGATCAGCAGCTCAGAGAAGATTGGTGTCTGTACCCTCTCTCTGAGTCAAAGAAGCTGGAGAAGATGATGTTTTGGGGGTTATGACGCATCCCCAGTCCGTTTAATAAAAAAAAGTACACTAGGTGTACATTCGGAGTACACGTCATGTACTAGGCTTTTCTTTACTCCACATTAAGAAGCCTCCACACCACCCCTACATGTTAATTTGTGTGGCCATGACATGTCCATCACACGGCCTCAAGCGGTAACAAATTACATCCAGTGTACTTAGAAATATTTTGGATTCTCCTCTTTTTCCCAAAAACGAACATAAATGGAAAAACATACCATAAAAGAAGGTCCAAGTTCTTAAAAAATTCATCTCTTAAAGAAATTTTTCCACGAATTTCCCTAGAAATGTGGTGAATAAGAAACATCAAACAACTCTGGCTATAGTGATTGCATAACGGCCTCCCTGTCCCAAGTCTCGTTCTATACACAGTCGTGCTACCATAGCACCCGTACCAGAGGAACAGACCTGGCACGAATTACCTTTGGACTATGATGAACAATCCTGATAGGATGCTCCTCTAACGATGCATCATACTCTAGCTCAACCTCCTCGGGTTGAATGACATGAGACGGGTCTGAGAAGTAGCGTCAAATCTGAGAAACATGGAAGATGTCGTGCATAGCCTGGTACCTCTGAGGTAACTGAAACCTATAAGCAACCTGCCCGAATATCTATAGAACCTCAAATGGCCTGACGTATCTCAATGAAAGCTTACCCTGTCTCCTGATCCTCTTGTGTCCCAACCTCGGGGTAACATGTAGGAAAACATGATCTCCAACCTTGAACTACAAAGGTCGTCTCCACTAATCAGCATAAGATTCCTACCGAGACGGTGCAGTAGCCATCTTTTTCCGAATCAACTCCACCTGTTCTGTGGTCTCCTGAACAATACGAGGTCCTAACATAGCTGCCTCTCCTTCCTCCATCCAACACAAGGGTGATCAGCATGACCTACCACACAAAGCCTCATAAGGTGTCATTTGAATAGTTTCTTGAAAACTATTATTGTAGGAAAACTACACTATAGGTATATTTCTCTCGAAAAAACCTCCAAAATCAAGGACGCATGCATGTAGCATGCCCTATAGCACCTGAATCCTATGCTCTGACTTTGCCTTCATAATATGATAGATACCACATTCGAACTCGGTCAAGAAGGCTAGATGTAATAGTTACATATGAAAGAAAAGTATGACCATGTCTACCGTGCACCTCCAGATGAATTTCGGAGAATAGAGCCATAAGCTTCCAATCACTGCTAGCCTCTTATACTTCCTGTATCTATGTCCTTCTGCTCTGTGCGTTTTCCATAGAATTGCCTTTCCTATGCATATCAGCAAGCTTGAAATCGAAAGACTGTAGGTACTCAATCTACCTCCGCTGTCTTAGATTCAAGTCACGTTGCATAAAGATATACTTGAGGCTCTTGTGGTCAGTATATACCACAAAATTCTCTCCCAGAATATAATGTGTCCAACAATGCAATGCTTGAACAACTGCAGCCAACTCCAAGTCATGCGTAGGACAGTTCCTCTCATGTGGCATCAACTTTCAAGATCCATAGGTAACAACACGATCCTCCTGCAGAAGCACTGCTCCAAGCCTGATGCCAGATGCATCACAAAAAACTATATAACTCTTGCCCAGCTCTAGAAAAACTAGAATCGGTGCTGAATTCAATCTCCCCTTCAGCTCCTGGAAGGCTGAATCACAGGCTTCTGACCAAACATACTTCACCCCTTCTTATTCAAGCCAGTCAACGGTGCTACTAAGCATGATAAGTCATGTATAAACTTCCTGTAGTAACTAGACACCCCTAAGAAACTTCATACCTCGAAGTCATTATTCAACTGCTCCTAGGTAACTACTGATCTCACTTTATCTGGGACTACTAGTACTCATGTCTATGATATGACATGACCTAGGAAGTGAATATCATCTATCCAAAAGTGGAACTATGAGAGCTTAGCATATAACTGATTCTTCCTTAGTGTACTCTAAATGATCTCAAGATGGGTAGCATGGTTTTGTCTAGTGAGAGAGTACACCAAGATATCGTCCACAAAAACCACCATGAAAGAATCCATGTAAGGATGGAAAACTCTATTCATCAGTGCCATGAAAACTGTTGGCGTGTTTTGTGAGACCGAATGGCATAACCAAATACTCATTCATACCATACCTACTCCGGAAGGCTGTAAGGGGTATATAAGATTGTCTGACACGCAATTGATGATATCCAGATCTCAAGTAGATCTTCGAGAACACTCTGGATCCTTGAATCTGATCAAAGAGATCATCTATCCATGGAAAAGGATATCGGTTCTTGGCCGTCAACTGGTTTATCTTTTTATAATCCCCACAAACCCATAAAGTAACATCCACCTTCTTTGCAAACAGAATGGGAGATCCCCAAGGAGAAGTACTGGGTCAGATAAAACCCTTTTCCTGCAACTCCTCTAACTTCTTCTTGAGCTCTTTCGACTTAGGTGTAGACATCCTATAAGGAGGAATGGACACAATTGCTACTCTTGGCACAAGCTTAATAGAAAAATCTACCTCACGCTCTGGAGAAAACCCAAAAAAGTCTTCTGGAAAGACATCTGGAAAGAGATTAACCATTGGAGGAAAATCTAATTAAGATGTCCCCTGGTCATCCAGATATAAGAAAGAAATCTGGGCCGTAACACCCCCCAACCCATGATGCTCTAGTCCAGCTCTACTCGCTTAGACATCCCATTCTCCCTTGTGATGAAAACATCTGCCCTCCGGTGATGTGAAACTGACCCTACAGTGATAGCAATCGACAAAGGCATAGAAAGGAACTAACCAGTCCATCCCAAGAACGACATCATAGCCGGTCATCTCCAAAACATAGAGACTCTATGAAAAATGACACCCACCAACCTCAAGGGGGAAGTCTAAGCACTGACTCATGCTAGCAATTATAATTCCCATTGATGTTTCTAGCGTCATCATATCCTCAGAAGTACAAACAGTAATTCTAAGGCTTTCCACAGTATGCACAGAAATAAATTTATGAGAATATCATGTATCGAAATGTGTAGAGGATAAAACTGAGGCTACTAAAATCATACCTTGAACTGTAGAAGGTCCAGGATCCTACTCCTGATGAATCTACTCTACCGTAAAAGTCTGGCCTATACCGCGGCCCTGTGTAGCAGCCTGAGATCCCTGAGATGACCCTCCCTGAGCTTGACCACTAATTCCATGGCCTCTACCATGTCATAAACGACCTGAATAAATCCATCCCATAGTCTTCTACGGAACTGGTAATCCAGATCCTGTACTAGGAGTCAAAACTGATCCTCCATTACAAGCTGCTGGAAGGAGAACCTTGTAGAAACGATGAATATGACCCATCTTGCCGCAATATCAGCACTCCACTAGGTATCTTGGTCAATAAGGCTTCTTATTCCCTTTTTTCACACTGGTATCACACCACCAAGTTCCTAGAAGGAAGATCTCGCCAACCAGAAGGAATAACTCACTTCCTCGGGTCACCTCATGTAGACTCTTGGTGGAACTTCCTACTATCTACCTGAAACGAATCTGCCCAGGATGCTAAAACGCCCTGGTCCACAGCTCCAGTCTCCCTCATATTTCTCTCCATGATAATCACCAGGTTGACTATCATAGTAAAAGAAGTCAACTGAAAGATGTTCACCTATGATCTAATGTCCGGTTTAAGGCCTTCCTCAAACTTCCTCACTAAAAACAGCTCGTCATTCCCTAGAACGGTAGTGAAACGTCATAACTCTGTGATGAGAGAGGAATAATCCATAACTGTGAGAGTACCTTGATATAGGTCCATGAACACTCTGGCTCTGTCATACCTTAGTGTCTCTGGGTAGATGTAGTTGTAGAACGTATGCTGAAACTCGTCCCAAGTTATAGCATGTTGGTGTTCTATCTTTGAAATGACATCCCACCATCTCTTGGTGGAATCTCACAACATATAATTCATGAGATTCACTCTCTTATCTGTAGGTGTCTCTAGATGCTCGAAGATGGATAGCATGGCTTCTAGCCAACACTCCGCAGCCTCTGATCCTCCATCTTCTATGAACGTTGGAGGATGATGATGTTGAAAACCCCACATTAGCTCAGCCATAGACATTGTAGGATGCTGATCTCCCTGGAAGGTCTGCATGAATCTCAGGAAATCCTCTCTGATCTGAGCATCAGCACCAATGTCTGTAATCACTGCAAGTGTCATATCCGGAACGATAGGCGGAACTACTAGTAGTCCCTAATCTGTCGTATCAGATTTACGGTCACTGATTGGTTCCTGACGTGCAATGGGAGGACGTCTTGGTGCCATTTCTCTCAAAGGTCAGAAGAACACCTCAGATTCAGGATTAACAAAGACAGAAAAACTAAAGGCACAAGATGGAACATGGAAAATAAGGCATTCATGTTATTCAAAACATGACTACACGGTGTGTATAATGATAACATGGCTTGTTCCCTTAGTCCATTCACATGGCCTTGTACTTATACCTAAACTGGTCATGTAACACCCCAAATACACGGCGTGTTATCCTAACACATGGCGTGTACTTAAATCCTTTTTCCCTGCCTGGGTCCTTCTACATGGTTAAGCCACATGGATCTCCTAAGACAAAACTACATGGAGTGTTCAAGGGAGACACGGTGTGTACAAGACATGCCTTACCTGGCCCGTGTTGTTAGTGACATGGCCTAACACATAGCTGACACTACACACTGTGTTCTAGCAGGAAACAACATGTACAACAAAGGTTAACACCGCCTCGTGTTGTTTGTGACAGAGCCGAGTAATTAGATCAAACCACACGACATGTAAGATTCAGAAACGGTGTGTATGTGAAAAGATAACATGACTCGTGTTGTTCATGACATGGTCGGGGTATCTATTTCATACTACACTGCTTGCTAAACTATTACATGACATGTTCCTACAAGAACTTTCACAACCCCATGTCCATGCCTACGTAGTAGCCTAAAAACTGCTTTGAAGCCCAGGAAACATAGGAAAACAATCTTAAGGGTGCCAATTTCTAGTATGTGGGGGGCCATACTCCTCGTGAATCAAAGCTTGGCATCATAACAATTCATATAACAAGTAAACAGTATAACAAACTCATGATCCACCAAATTCTGATCCTTGAGGGCCCATAACAACTCTAAGACCAAATTTTGGGATCCATGATAAAGAAGCTCTAAAAAAACGATACCCTATCAACATAGAAGGTATTCTATCATAGCAGCATATCACAACAACATGCATAGTCTATCAAAAATTCTTTCACAACAGTATGCAATTTCTAATCCAATCTAGATGGCATGGAAAAATGCATGAAATTTGATTTTATAACAAGTGCATATATGATGCATGAGATGGAATACCCTTATCTCATTGGGTTGTAACAAAATAGAACCACAATTATATAAACAGTAACATCACAAAACAAGTGCACCACCCAACGGTGAAATCAAGTAAACTGTAACAATTGCAAAACTCGAAAATTGAAATATTCACAGTAACCTGGATTTTTCCCAGTGCAGGAGTTCTAGAACTCCCGGGCACTGCTATTTACCATTTACCTATTCTGTCCTATCCCTATCTAATTTTTCTAAATAGTAAGTCAACAGAAAAGAAAAGAACCTCCTCTAATACCACTTTGTAAAGAACTGAATCTGGAGCCACTCAACTAGTGCCTCGTACCTGGTACGCCACATGACCTCAAGAGCATTTCCCCAATCACTAGAGGCTTCCGACTCGCAGCAAGGGCCTTGGTGAGTCATTGGAGAAAATATTCCCTCATTTGGTAAAGAATATAAGGAAGAGGAAATAACAGTCAATAACGGAAGTAGTAAGCATCATACAATAACTGAAACTAAAAAGTGAAAACAATGTATAGTATAATAATGATGCAGTATGGTACATGTATCTATGAAACCAACTAACACAATATCGTGCTGAAATAAAACAGAGAACAAATTACTAAAAGTAAATAGCAACTCCATCAGCATCGCAAGCCTAAGCTCGGTCCCATGCTCTCCAGATCTAACCAGCAATCATGTACCTGAAGTAGAAGGGCCACAATCCCTATCTACACCAGAAACAATATAACCTATTTGGGCTGAAAAAAAGGACCCAAACATGGTGTGAGACTGATCCCAGTAGGCAACCACCTCAAGATCTGTGCCCTACTGTCAATGAGAAATATAGAAAAAGTAATGGAAATAAATGTAGTAGAGAAATATGAGTACACTAAATTAAACAATCCTACAAATCTCCATTCACATTTATCTATTAATTTAATTCAATCTATTAATTATAAACCAATAAATAATGAAAATAGCTCTATATTCAAAAATCATAGTTAGTAACACAACAGTTATCTCAGCAGACTACCTAAACAACAAGCAGTACAAATCCCAAGTTTGTTCTTTGGCTTGGTGGACTCATCACAACCAACCAAAAAATATTCACACTAACTCTCTGGGTGGCTCATACTAGTAGACCCCGCTAGTCAATTAATCATTCAAAGGAATAGACACTCTGGGAAGCTTTCACTGTTAATTCCCCTTTGGTCTAGTAACGATAGCTATAGACTCTCTGGGGAAGCACTTACGTCTAATTCCCCCTGTAGTCTCGATACGTAACTAAGGACAATCTGAGGAATCAAAAATTCCAATTCCCATAGGTCCTGCTAATGATACTAATTTATAACATACACTATAGGGAAGCCCTTAATCGTCAATTCCCTCTTTAGTCTACCGCACCAGGTTCACACATCCCTCAGCAGTCCAGTCATGCATAATCGACTATCAGCAGATATAAGTAAGTTCATCAACTACATGGATAATAGCTAAAATGAATCAAAAGCAGATAAACAGTAGTCAATATATGTAATAAATCATATCAAGGCATGAAATAAATGAAACAAGGTATGCCTCACAGGCAACTTAAGCCAAACGGCGATAAACAGCCAAAACGAGGGAAAACACACATGGGGTGATCCTCAAACATTCTAAAAAGAAATCATTGTTCACCTAATAGCCCATATAACACAAGAAATCTAAGGTAGAAAATAATGCAGGATCAAAACCCAAACCCAAGACACCCGATACATGGGGATCCAGCACTTTTACACAAAAATTCAAAGACATTCAACGTAAGGTAACAAACCACCCACCTCGATCCTAGGAGATCAATATAATTTAACCTCATCCCATGTATCGGCCTTCAATAGAGTAGATCTACAAAAACATCTTAAACGTTAAACCTCTGATAACTCTCATAATAGAATGAATTAGAAAACGTGGCCAAAGAAGAACCAAGAACTCACCGGTGTGATTCTATTTCAACTGACAATGTTCGATTCAGATAATTGGTGAAGGATCGGTGGCTCAGAGAAAATATGCGGACATACCCTCACTCTTGGTTGAAGAATCGGGAGAAGAAGATGTTTTTGGGGTTAAGACGCGACCCCGGTCCATTTAATGAAAAAAAGTACATGGCGTGTACTTTTGGAGTACACAGCGTGTACTAGGATTTTCTATAATCCTCAATATGTGGCCTCCGCATCACCCCTACATGGCCGTGTGTGTCGCCATGGCATTTCTAGCACATGACCTCAAGCGTCAACAAAGTACATAGCGTGTACATATAAAGTACACGACGTGTACATAGAAAATTTCCAGATTCTCCTCTTTTTCCCAAAAATGACCAGGAAAGGAAAAACATAACTGCAAAGAGGTATGGGTTCTTACAGTGGTACCCCCTTTCCATCATGTAATCTACCTAGTTTTGAGGTCTCTGAATAGGTTAAGTATTCCTTTAGATCATGAGGGATGTAGATTTGGAAGAAATTGAAGCATGGGAACATCTAGTGGATGAAGAGACCTTCACTTTCGCTTGAATGAAGCTCATAAGGCGTAATTATATAAAAAAACTACCAAAAAAAGAATACTAATTAGTGAATTATTACAAATAAGTATATTCGGTTAATCATTTTAACAAGTAAAGGATTCATGGTATATTAAAAAAAATTGTTTACGTGGAAAACATGAAACAAAATAGCCTAACATCCAAGAAATACCATTATATTCTCATTGAATAATTCAAATTGGTTTCCCTACTTTTTTTTTGTGTGACACGCAAATAAAATTCCCTCACACATTTTTAAGTTAGGAAAGGGAAATATGTGGATGATCTCACGAGGAAGATGGATTCAAGAGGATGGGTGTGAAAAAAGAATACAGTTTTAGAACACAAGATGGAATATTACATATCATATCGAAATATGATTAAAATTCCACATTATTTAAGGGAAATAATTTAAGGTTGTTTGAAAAGATTTTACCATGAAGTTTTAAGTCATGCGATTAGGATGTATGTGCCATGAAATGTGTGATAACAGAGGATTGATCAGGGCTTACTCATTCGGGATATAATATCTAGAATAAAATTGGGGATTATACCTAGTAAAGAGGACATATTGGTCAGGGCTTACCCATTGTATGTTCACCTTTTATATTTTATAATGTCTATTGAACTCATTCAATCAGAGGTTATTTTTTTAATTTCTTGTTATCAAACAGTGTTTTTAACCCTGGTGTGGGTAGATTTGGGTTTTAGTGGGTTCTTGGGGTTTGTGGGATGTGGTAAATGGTGTAATCAATTTTAGATTATTTTATTCTCATGGGTTTCCCCTATTTTATGTTTTTTTAGTTGGAAATATCATCTATTGTGCACCTCTCCTCTTCCACGAATGCACATTTATCGTGTGCTTAAAAACACATTCGCGGTGAGTTTTCACCTTTTACACATTGGTTTCCTATTGTTTTCATGTTATCACTGTTTGATATTGATTGTAATAATGTGAAATGTACGGGCTAAATTCCCTGCTGAAAATCATGGACGTTGGGGGAACTTGTTTTCACACTAAATGAATTGCATGTTGGTTGGTTCTTGTTGAACATTTGAATAAAAATTAATTAATTTACGTAAACATGACTTATGAATGAACGCCCCGAGATGATAAATATTCTGTGATAACCCCTGAATTAACAAACAAAATTGAATAAGGGATGCTTTGTAAAATCTAAAATTGTGATTGTTTGGTTTGTATGGTGTTTTGATTGTGAGAACGATTGTGTTTTTGTATGGTTTTGTGGTTGTTGGAATGATTGATATTCCATTTGTTTTCCATGTTGCAGTTCTTCACCATACACGGATTTCATATAGATTTTAATTCCACAAAACATTTATCTTTAATTTTTACACCACATGACTCATCTTCTGACTCAAACATGGACTGATTTTCATTTTAAATGTTACATTTTATGTGAACCTAGGCCACACACAATATATCTCCAAGACATAAACTTTAACATGAAACCACGTACTTGCCATGAAATAATGCTAAAACTATATGATATGTGTTTTACTTCACTCACACCATGTATAAAAACAAAGAAACTTGATGTGTATAGAATATACACCCCTAGTGGTCATGTAAGTACTACACACTGTGTATTCCACAATAATGTGATGCATAGCCAGTGAGGTGACTCAGTATGTATCTAAAGTACATGCCTTTAGCTCAGTTTGTTCTATATACCATGTATTTTCAAAGGCATCATGCAGTTTTTGTAAGACTAACTATGAATTAATTTGATATATGTTAGATTAAATCAGGTATCTTATACATGAACGATGTTCACCCTACTGGAGACACCATGTATATGGATTTCACAAGAGTTTAGAAATTGTAGTATACAACCAACCTTGACTAAGAACCCTACACATTGTGTATTCATTGAACAAATTGTGTTCTATGTTATTTTCGTTATTATTATTTGTTTTTCACTTAGATTATAGTATTTCATGTATTAGTATCCCATTATATATATCTTCTCATATAGATCACAATAGTATGATTCCCTCATTCATTGAAAATTGCACACAATGTGGTTTGGAGATTTTAATTATCTCCACTCTTCTTGAGAGTTGATAAGTGACAAGTGATATGTTTAGAGAAAATATGGAGTTTGGTACTCTACCGTGTTTCAGTGAAGAGTCCTCCATTTATAGGTTTTAGGTACTCTTGGGAGATATACAAAAGATAGGGCACAGTCCACTATATTTAGATAGAGTTCAAGTACATTCACATGTTTTGGAGTAGGTTCCTCTATTTCATTGTAGAGGAATTTGTAACATTATTTTTCTTACAAACCCCAAACAATTATACGTGATTAATTAAAAATAATATTAGGAATGTTTGAGATAGAAAATATAAAACGATGAATATAAATAAAGAATGGATGAATGTCAGTCGGTTGACAAAAGATTATGAAGATGGTGTGAAAGAGTTTATCATGTTTGCAGAAGATCATGCATGTGACCCTTCTCAAATACTTTGTTCGTGTTTACGTTGTTGTTATTCAATACAAATTAGTCCAGTGGAGTTGGAAGAACACCTGATCTATCATATAATAGATCGAAGTTATACATGATGGAATAAACATGGGGAAAAACTAATGTATGTTGTGGCTCGGATAACATGGCATTTTATAGATCATCTTATATGATTAAAAGAGTGAACAGTGAAGACGATCATATGGAGGGTGTGATTATAGATGTGAATGATGATGAAGATCGTATTGATAAAATGACAAGGATAGTTGAAGATGAAATTTGAGATTGCCTAAAATTGTTTGACAAGTTAAAGAGTTGTGAAAAAAACTCCATTGTATGCTGGTTGCACTAAATATACATCATTGTCAGCCGTACTAAAGATGTATAATTTGAAAGAAGGAAACAGGTGGAGTGACACCAGTTTTACAGAACTACTTTCTCTCGTGAATGATGTGCTCCCAAAAGATAATGAACTCCCAAGCCGAACATACAATTCCAAACGAATGATATGGTTGAGGGGTATGATCTCTAAAAGAATAAACACCTGCAAGAATTAGTGTATATTGTTTTGTAAGGAACAAAAATCACATAATGAATTCCAAAAGTGTGGTGCTTCTCGATACAAGAAAGATGATTCTAGCCCTACAAAAGATGTATAGTAATTTCCAATCATTCCAAGGTTTAGGCGCCTATATAGAAGTGATCAGACTGCAGGAAAATTTACATGGCATGCAGATACAAGAATTAATGATGGGAAACTACGTCACCCGACAGACTCTCCTCAGTGAAAGAGAATTGATCACGAGTATCCTGAATTTGGGAACGAGCTGAGAAACCTTCGTCTAGCGTTATCTACAGATGGGGTGAATCCTTTTGGTTTTCAAAGTAGCAGTCACAGTACATGGCCGGTTATGTTGGTAAATTATAACTTACCACTGTGGTTATGCATGAAACAATAGGTCTCTCAACCAGCTACTGGTGGTCCCAGTGTAGAGAAACAACAGGTCTCTCAACCAACTGTTGGTGGTCCCAGTGCAGAGCAACTACATGTTTCTCAACCTGTTGTTGCTGGTCCTAGTGCTGAGGTACAACAGGTTTCTCAACCTATTGTTGCAGGTCCCAGTGCCTATAATAGTGCTCCGGAGGAACATATTGATTATACTTCGAAGGAAATTGTTGGAAATGAAACCCTGAAAGCACAAAAAAAAAGAGCGTCACAGTTTGACAGTGTTAGCCAAAATCCTTAAGGAAAAATCAAAAGGCATCAAATTTGAGCTGGGATTGAATAAGCGAGGCCAACATGTTAACCCCAACAGATCCATCATTAGTAGCTACATTTGACTTGTCACTCAGAAACACATTCCGATTGATGTACAATCGTAGCACCATGTTGTCAACGGGCTAAAGACACGAATGTGGGAAGAGATTATGGTAACGTTATTATATATGTTTTTTATTTATTAAAATAAAATATCAAAACATTGACTTACTCTTCATCATCCACTACAGAGTGAATTTATAGTAGATTCCTCACACAAGGAATATGTATTAAGAGTTTCAGGAAGGATTCATTGAGGTTGCCACACAATTTTAACAAAATATAATCTTAAAGATGCTGAAGGGAAAATCAAGATGCACCCACCTCCTCTTTATGCACACTTGATAACCGAAAGAGCGTTGGATGTGTTTAGCAACCATCATGGGGAGAAAACTTTTCAGGTACATTGTGTGGGGTAATACGTTGTTTGACGTTGCTTGTAATAAACACTTTTATGTACAATTTTTTATTTATAAAACAACAAATGAGTGTTGTAAATAAAAAATGTGAAATAGAAATAGCGTACCCTTAATGTAAAGCAAGGATGGGGTACGCTTCACTTGAGAAAAATTGGTACGTCTTCTAAATCTACCATACTATTTGTATGTGACATAAAACAACACCATAACCATGTTTATCTATTTATATGAAGATTGATGAATAAAAATTGAAATCAACATCCATCCCATGCCATGTGCTATGGAAGGAGGCTCGTGTAAATAAAGAGGGGATATTGATAGATGAAAACACACAAAAAGTGTGGGAAACATGTGTAAGTATGACATAATATAAATTTTATTTTCTTTAAATCGCTATTAAATTACAATGAATACTTATTTTTTTATATTTTCTATCTGACATAGTTACAAGAATCAGCAACAACCGCACCAGATGCCGACATACGTTCAGCAGCCTTGAAGCAGCCAGAACAGTATGGTCGCGTTAGAGGTGCGAGTTTTTGGGGTGATAGCCCGAACATATTTTCAAAAAAAAATAAGCGGAGGATCAAAATGAAAAAATGGACAATCTATAAGAAAAATTTCCTATTTTTTCAAGAAGAATTACAATACCAGAGAGATATGGTAGCAACATTGATGGGGGAGAGACAAAGTGAAGAGACTACTCAACAACAACTCGTGCGTGACGATCCCGCCCCACCCCCCACCAGTTCTGAGGTGAGCCATTCCCATAAAAAACTTGACTTAGCTGAGGTAATCAATGTTTTAATAATTGTTTCTGTGAAATTTGATTCACATAGAAACTAATACCTTTCCTGTACTAATATTATATAGGGTAAAATGACTGTGATTTATATCATGCAACTCCCACCTATCGCCTTTTAGAGAGGGATACGGTGTCCAATAGACATAACGACATGATACACAATAAATATCTTCTAAAAGATCATCTCAGAGTGTCAACTAACGTAGCTAATGAGCTGAGTGCTGAGCTACCTATTTCAAATGACTATTGTGACATTCATACGATTGAACAAGCTGTTGTAACATTCATCACATGGCCGAAAATTCATGTAAAAATATATGTCGACAAGGAGGTATCCATTTCCATTTTATTTTTCAAGGTGGACCTTTAACATTTAATAAAAAATGTTCTGAACTGACAAATGTTATTACATAACGATAAAGTGAAGGGGGTGAAATGATATATCAGCTCAAATATATCTGAAGGGTTAAACAACCAATTGAAACAGTCTTCTGAGTGCACCTTCAACCTGCATGTTCTATATACACAGTTAATACCATTGCAACCTCATGTGGATACAAAGTTGATAGATAACTATGCTCACATAGTTGATTTTGAAAAAAATATGTATGGATAGGAAACATCATATTTCAATAGTGTTGAAAATGTAAATGAAATCCTCACGTATGAATGGATAAGTGCCTTAGTTATAAATCTATACATGAGGTATGTTTTCATGATTTGATTTTACAAAAGCTGCTATAATCGGATAATTATGACTAAGTACATTTTATATTTTTCGCAGGAATATATATGAAAAACAATTGAATGGATTTTGCCATGAACAAAAATTTGGACTCTGTAGTCCTCACACCACCTCTTCATAAGACGAAATAGATTATGATAGAGGCTGCAATAATGTCATTCATGCTCAAATTTTTTGAAAACAAAATTACGGATGATAGACTATTTTTAATACCAACGATGCAGGGGTAAAACTCTACAATTTAATCATATCAACTATATTTTCATATCTTTTTTTACTTATTCCTTTTGTATTTTTAGGCAGCATTGGATGCTAATTGTAGTCATTTTGGATACTCCAAAAATTTATTTTCTAGATTTAATGCATGGATATCCATCAAATAGACCATGCATGATGGTGTTTGTTAATTTGTAAAACACTAGATCCAACATTTTAAAAATAAACATCTAGTTATATAATTTATGTTATCATTTAATTAGAATTTGATTATGTTAGGTCAGTGCATCAATATCGTCTAAAGCATAGAATGAATACAGGTCCTAAGGATAACAACGCCTAAAATATCTACAACTAGAAAAGTATCATGGTATATATAATAACATTGCACTATCCAAACACATATCAAAACAAATTAATTATTGTTGTCAATGTTTCTAAAATGTCCAAAACAAAAAAATGGAAAAGACTGTGGTTATTATTTTTGTAAATTTATGAACGAGATCGTATTTCATCAACAAACTATTATTCAGAAGATGATATAGATGTGTTTAGAAACGAATGGGCAACATACCAGATGGAAGATTGTACACAAATAGGATGAAGGTGATTCCTACTAATGTTATCCATATATGATCATTGATATCTCCCTTGTTTACACTTATTGAGCATATATGATCACCCTTTATTATGTTTTATGTCTTTAGGTTATGAATAATGGTTTTATAAATGATTTTTATTTCTAGTAAAGCCTAACTCATTGGACTACACTAGTTGATAGTGTGGAAGTCAACCGATGCATAGTCATTCAGTCCACTCATGAGCATTTGAAAAGATTGATAGGAAGCAATATCTTGGATTTTCACTTTTCTAATTTTAGTTTCCATTATATGTGGGTGGGGGTGTCTAGGAGGGAGGGGGTTTCCAAGAGTGGGGGTTGTCCAGGAGAGGGTGTCTCTAAGAGGTAGGGGGTGTCTAGGTGTGAAGGTGTCTAGGAATGGAGGGAGGGCTGTGTCCCGGGGAGTGTCCATGAGTGGGTGTCCAGGAGGGGAGGGAGGGGTTGTGTCCAGAAGGGAAGGGGTTTCTAGAAAAAGATCCATTCAATTCCATTAAATACTGATAATATACAATCGGTAGATCACATATAGAGTAGCATGAAGTGGGTCCGTAGTGAGGCATCAAAAGGTCCAACCAACCAAACCAATTCCAAGCCCATATGAAGGCCGAAGAATTATATTACAGTTCAATTTGAGGCCCAATATATCTTATTTAATTTCATAATGACCCAAAATATGCATCATTTACCTTTATCAGATTATATTTATGTGAAATTATGTTTCTATTCATCCAATATATTTTTTGTTTGGTGTTTTTCCTTGATTTTTTGAACTATATCTCTTCAAAATATACATGATTATATAATTTATATTATTGAATGATGGTGTATGATTAATATTTATATCATTATCAAATATATGATGAAAATATAGTTGGATAAATAATTTTATTAATGGGTATACACTAAATATCTATGAGGGAGGGGGTGTCTAGGAGGGGAGGAGGGGATATCTAGGAGGGGAGGAGGGGCTATCCTGGAGGGGAGGGGCTGTCCAGGGGGGGCTGCCCAGGGAAATGGAGGGGGGTTACAAGGGTAGGGAGGGGCTGTCCAGGAAAAGGGAGGGGGTTCAGGTGGAGTTTTGAGAGGGAGGGGGCTGCAGGTGGAGTGGTGGGAGGGAGGGGGCTGCAGGGGCAGGGGAGGGGGCTGTCTAGGGGGTAGTCTCGGGGAGGGGAGAGGGGGGTTTTCTAGGAAGGAGGGTTTGTCCAGTAGGGGAGGGGGCTGTCCAAGAGATGAGGGTGGCTATCCAGGAGGTGGGAAGGGGGCTATCCAGGGAAACGGTGGGTCACAAGGGGAGGATGGGGGTTCCGTCCAGGGGAGGGAGGGGGTGTTGTCCAAGGAAATATGGACATGTAGGGGGGATGTAAGGGGAGGGGGGATATCCAGGGGTAGGGAGGGTTTTGTCTTTGTGGGATGTCTCGTGGAGGGGAGGGAGGTGGTTGTCTAGGAAGGAGGGGGTGTCCTGTAGGGGAGGGGGCTGTCGAGGAGAGGAGGGGGTTGTCCAAGAGGTGGGAAGGGGGATGTCCAGGGAAAGGGAGGGATACATGGGGAGGGTGGGGTGTCGTCCAGGTGAGGGGGGGTGTTGTACAAAGAAATATGGACATGTAGGGGGCTGTAAGGGGATGGGAGGGGGCTGTCCAAGGGTAGAGAGGGGATTTCCTAGGGGGTATGTCTCTGGGAGGGGAGGGAGGGGGTTGTCCTGGATGGAGGGGGGGTTATCCAGGAGAGGAGGGGGGCTGTCCAGGAGGTGGGTAGGGGGATGTCCAGGGAAAGGGAGGGATGCAAGGGGAGGGAGGGGGTGTTGTACAAGGAAATATGGACATGTAGGGGGCTGTAAGGGGAGGGGAGGGGATGTCTAGGGGTAGGGGGCTGTCTAGGGAGCATGTCTCAAGGAGGGGAGGGAGGGGGTTTTCCAGGAAGGAGCGGTGTTCAGTAGGGGAGGGGGCTATCCAAGAGAGAAGGGCGGCTATCCAGGAGGTGGGAAGGGGCTTTCCAGGGAAAGGGAGGGTTGAAAGGGGAGGGAGGGGGTTCCCTCCATGGGAGGGAGGGGGGTGCTATCCAAGGAAATATGGACATTTAATGGTTGTAAAAGTAACAATTGACATTTTATTAATGTATTCTTTCATATTAATGTTTAATTTGTTTGGTTATTGTATTAAAAACATAATATTTGTTTTCTTATATTGGTGAAATATTTTTACTGAGTTCGAATGCTTTGTTCGAAAACTTATACCATGGACGACGATTTTTTAGGGCGGATCATGGATGAAAAAAGGATGAAACATCAATGTTTTTTATATGTTTGTTGTATAATTGTAAATGAAACCAAATTAAATTTTTTTTGAAATGTATATAGTAGTGTGTTATTTTTTTCCTGATTTCAAGTATATTTATATAACATTTTTGTTCTTATGTGCTTTTTGTGTGGGTTTTGTTTCTAATGTGTGCAGGTGTTGTCATATGTGTGCAAGTGTTGTGAAGGTTCTGGGTTTGAATAGGTAATTTGGCCTTTATCAGCACAAATTAAGCGCTGATAAATAGATAATATATCAGTTCTAAGGAAGTGCTATTAAAGGCCCACCTTTATTAGTGATTTTTTTAGCACTGATAAAGGGTAACCCCACCCCCTTTATCTTCTCCAAAATTAACAGCACTTTTTTAGCACTGTTAATAGAGGTTTTTAGCGCTATTAAAAACCCTATTTGTAGTAGTGCATATTTATCTAACTTGTATCAACATTCTAGATGTAAATACCTTTTGGAGCCAACCCACGTACCATTTCAGAATGAATTTCAGGAATTGGATCATTCATTCTTGAATCAACATCCATCTGAACTACATCTGTATTATAACAATGAATATATTCTTCCCCATCAAGTGTCTGACTCTTATAATTTTTTAGAAATCCGTTCAAGAATAGGTGATCCCTCATTAATATTGTTTGAATTGATATATGTATGCACATTTTCTTCATGGAAAACTAATATAGTCACTTTGACATCCGCTAGTGAACTCAATAAACAGCATAATTCCCTGGAAATATTCTCTAGATTTTCGATTTGGAAGATCAATCCAACTCTTATCCATAATAATTTCTATATAAAAAGCATTTACACAAAACATCACATGACATGAGTTTTGATATCATATATATTTAAAATAATGACTGACCAATTGCATGTGGACCATTGATAAAATAAACAATTAATATCTCTAAATAATAAAGAGGATTATATATAATAGAATGGTAGTAAAATCCCAATCATCGCCACCAAGTTGGTAAGATAAATCTAACGATGATTCTATATTCAAGAAACTATATTGAGAATGAATTTGGTCTATAATTCCATAGAGTAAACATTTTTCAAGAAAGGAATATTATAGCTATGCATGTCAATATTCAAACATATGATATAATAATTTTTCTTCACAACTATTTAATTCTGCATAATCATTAGTTAATTTCTATCCTAAGGTAACTGATTGGGTCACCCACAACATGATTTTCAGCATTGAGCTATGAATTTTAGGTTTTGTTCTCAAATGTATTTCCATAATGTGACTCACACTTATCATATTCTCCTCCTATAAACATGATCATTTTGGCACCCTTTAATATATTGTTCTTTATAATATGGAGTTGGATAGATCATGGGTCATATATAATTACATTACTTAATTCATTTGATCAGATTGGTGGGGGAGTCGATCATTTAAGAAACAATATATATTATATATTGGGTGTAGTAAAAAATATCCAACCAACATGAACTATAAAGAATCTTTGGTCCACTAATATCATAATTCATATATTTTGATACACAATAATAAAAACATATAATGAAACTATAGCTATAGAAAGTCAAATGCTAAATCAAAAAAAATAAAACACAACATATAATGTTCATGTGTATATGGTACATGAAAAAATTCATCAAATATCTATCTTGAACTATCAAACATAGAGACCAAGTTAATTCCTACCAGTAAATAAACAAATATAATCTGTGATTAAAGTGCCCAAAATCAATTAGTGATTAACAATCTTCATAAACTTAGAGAAACTTTATTGTGGTACAAATAATGTCTCACTACCTCTTGGATTCACACTACCTTTGTTTCATCAGCGGCGGTAAATATTAATCATCAAAGATAGAAATAAATCACTAATTTTTGAAAAAATAACTAATCTTTATCAATGATAACATCAAATATATAAAATAAAAGAACAAAAAAATACTGATCTATCTTGACTTATGTTATCAATAGAGAATATGTGGGACAATGAATGTGATGCCCCAAGTAGAATCACATAGTCCAAGACTGTAACGCCACGACCCTAGTTACACATAGTTAGTGCCTTAATACATAACATTGGCATTATCACAATGAAATCATGTCTCGAGAGATAGATCAGTTTAGTATTAATGGAAACAAGATTCATACATAAGTTCAACTTTACATCTTGAAGTTAAATACAACACAAATATATTTCATTAGAAACATCCAAGCCACCTAGATTATGCATGCATATCACTCATAACTAACTTCTTCATATCCTGGGAAAAGGAAACATAAGAAAGGGGTGAGATCAAATGCTCAGTAAGGTTAAGTAATATAGTGGAAAATGACATAAATATTAGGCATGGTAAATAATTGAAACCACATTCATTTACCAACAATAAACAAGAATAATTTAATCTCAATAATATGAGGTGAGTAAAAAATGCTATAATAAAACATAATCATGGGTATTCTACTAGTAGAATGACCACATCAACCATCAATATTGTTTCCATAATGAGGAAATGTATAATGCCAGATATTCTGAAACATTTTCTCAAGGCCTCATCCAAGATGTCTAAAAATTATTAAGGACTCAGCCAAAACCATAAACCAAATTGGGAAATGGAATCGGCCAATTCCATGTCTATTTTTCTCATGATACCTACCGATGCATCAATGATCTATAGCGGGATACTCTCGTAAATTACTAAGTCCAATACATTCCTCGTATGAAAAGGTTTAAACATATCATAAACATTCGTATTAAAAATAGCATACGAAATGTCAATACTTTAACCATAAATAATGAATGGTATAAAAATAGCACATCCATAGTCAAACATATAAAAAAACCTTCAATATAATAGGGATGTTTTGTGTCATAATAAATCAACTCCAAATAAACTTAAAATCCATCAAAGGATGTTGACATAGATGTAATCAAAACTCATTTCAGAGAAATATCTATTTCTATTTTGAAATCATTTAAGAGTATCATAATTATAAAAAAACATTTATTCTGAAAATATTCTTATAAGATTGTAAGTAAAACTTTGAGAATTTTATAATGGTAGAAAATATCTGCATCTTCAGTATAAGTCAAAAAAGACATCCATACCTTAATTTTGTCGAAAATGTTAAAAAGGACATTGTTTGGAAAACGACGGAACGATTCCTTAATAAAAATCTTATAAAAAGTAAATCAAGGGTATAAATGACTATAACCCATATTATGTAAAATATTAAGAATGTTTTTAAATAAATTTTTAATAAACATGTATGTGGATGATAAAGAGGTCCTAGTAGATAATTATGTATAAACATCCTCAGATAATGAAGAGATTGTGAAATAAACCCTTACCTTGTACTTTTCCTTGGTTGAGGGTAGGTTAACCTCCCGTATAATGGTGAAATAATTGTTTTTAAATTATAAAAGAATCATATACATCAATATGATATCATATATGATCTTTTAACATTGCATTGTTAATAATATCTTAGTATTATCGTCGTTTCAGGTGTTAACTTACTCGTTTTATTTTATATTTTTTGCTACATAAGCCGTGTTTGTTATGAATAGGTTGTCTCTTATTCATATCCAGAATGATATCAAGTCCTTAGACATTATTTTTAATCATCAAATCAAAATTAGTCTTGAATCGATACGATGGGGAATGAGTCTCATCGCGTTCATGGAGACTGTACTCCGTACGTACGCATGAGTGACAATATCATTATTCTGATATTAAAATAATATATAATTGGATGGTATATAATATATAAAGAATAATTATCATGTTATATTTATTATTGACATGAATTAAACATCATTATTATACCCATCCAAATAATAATGTATTGAATAACAATTACACCATGACGTAGAGACGGTAGGCCGTACATACGCACATATAATGACATGTTGTTCAAAGGATGTATAGAATACCGAATATGGTTGTACAATATTTATAATAAAATCACAGTATATAGAAGATACCATGGTTATTATTTTATAATGGAATCAACAATGAACGAAGAAGTTGAATAAGAAAGGAACTTGAAAAAGGGTGGTGAAATAATTACCTCTTCTTCGGGTTCTTCTTTTTGATTTGATCAAAAGGGATCCTAAGGTAATCTTTCTGAATAAATTAAGGCCTCTAGGATTAAGGTAGGATAGTTGATAGGGTATTTGGGCGCAGTTTGGCCGAACCAAAAGGCTTTTATGGTATGAAGAATTGGATAGAAGTGGTGTCCTTTTATAAAGGGGGGGAGGGGCTCTTTAGGAAAAATTTAATGTATTAATTTATAATAAATTCATATTCGGTTTATAATGGCTCCAAAGGGGATTATTCAAAGTCTAATATGGGTATGGGTAGAAATAATTTCAACCAATATATTTTAGACAGGTTTGGGTCACTATATTAACCTTATCTTTTAGTTTTCCTATTAGTTAATTAGTTTGACATTTACCATGTCACAATGTATTTTTATATTATATAGTTAATAAACGTACAATATATACATCCAAGATACCCCCAAGTGGTACATTAATAATACACCTATTATTATTTATGTTCATTAACCGATCCTTATAATTTTAGGAATATAATATCAATTATTAATATAATATTTGTTTTAAAAACTCATTTATGTCAATTTTGACACTATTCAATAATTGATTTTTGATAAAGTCTTAACAACATTATTAATTCTAATAAAGTTAATTTGAGAAATCATAACATGTAATATTAACCAATAAAATTCGTTTATGTCATCAAAACTTTCAAATTATATTTATTTTAACATTTCCTCTTCCATCTTATGGTTTCTCCATAAAACTTTTACCAGACGAGTCGTCCGGTTTCTCAGTACTTGTTCTCTCATATCAAGAATTCTGACAGGCTCTTCACAATAAGACAGATCGGGATCCAGTTCTAATTCCTCATAGGTGAGTACATGCATTGGGTCATGCATGTATTTCCACAACAGTGATACGTGGAACACGTCGTGAACTTTGGAGAGACTTAGAGGCATTGGAAAATGGTAAGCTACAGCCCCAATTCGTTCTAGAATTTCTAATGGTCCGGTGTACCTGAGACTGAATTTTCCATTCTTACCGAAACTTATAACTCCCTCCCATGGAGATACCTTCAAGAAATAATGATCTCATACCTGAAATTCCAAATCCTTCCTTCAGTTATCAGCATAGCTCTTCTGCCTACTTTGATCTTGTTTGATGTGGTTTTGGATTACCTTCAACTTTTTCATTGTTTCCTCCACCAGTTCTAGGCGTACGAGTTTTCTTTTACCAACTTCATCGCAACAGGTTGGTGTGTGACATCTCTTTCCGTATAACGCTTCATATGGTTCCATCTGAATACTTGAATGGAAGCTATTGTAATAGGAAAATTCCACCAGAGGTAAATATTGATCCCACATACCCTGAAAGTCGTGTGAGCAAGATCTAAACATTTCAACTAAAGTTTGAATAGTCCGTTCTGATTGTCCATCAGTTTGGGGGTGGTAGGCAGTGCTCAAATGGAGTTCAGTATCAAGGGATTTCTAAAGACTTTTCCATAATCTTGATGTAAAATGGGGATCACGACCCGAAACAATCGATAGAGGTACTCCATGAAATCTCACAAATTCATTAATATATATTCTTCCTAGGCATTCAAGTGGTAGATCCTCTCTTATAGAATGAAAATGTGATGACATGGTAAGACGATCAACAATAACCCATATTGCATCAATAATTCTAGGAGTCATTGGTAGCCCCATGAAAATGTCCATCGTAATATTATCCCATTTCCACTCTGGTATGGGAAGAGGATGCATAACTTCTCCAGCCTGTTGCCTTCTAGCTTTCTCTTGTTGAAAAACTATACATCTTGACCAAAAATCAGCAATCTCCCTCTTCATGTTGTCCCACCAAAAATGTTCCTTCAAATATCTATACATTTTGGTGCTCCCCGGGTGTATAGAGAAATTGGAGCTATGAGCATCATCTAACAATTCCCTTTTCAGATCAGGTATATCAGGAACACAAAGTCTCTTCCCAAATTTCATAATTCCTTCTTCATACACAAATTCTCTCAATCTCCCATCATTCCTAGCTTTAATCTTCTTTTGGAACTCTTCATCACCGGTATGAGAACTCTTTATCATTTCTAGTAAATATGGTTTGGCAACCATTTAAAAAATTATCGATGTTTCACCTTCCATGGTAATTTCCATATCCATCTTCACTAGATCCATGAAAATAGGATCCCTTTCAATTATAATCATGTTCAAAACTCAATGATATTTTATTCTCAAGGAAGCTACCACCTTATTTTCCTTCCCCGGGTGGTAGTGTATTGTAAAATCATAATCCTTGAGTAGTTCAATCCAACACTTTTGCCTCATGTTGAGTTCTTTCTGTGAAAAAATATACTTAAAACACTTGTGATCAGTATAAATATCAAATTTTCACTATAGAGATAATTTCTCCATATCTTCAAAGAAAATATTACAGTAGCTAACTCAAGATTATGAGTAGGATAGTTTTTCACGTGAATTTTCAGATGTCGTGATTCATAGGCAATAAATTTGTCATTCTGCATAAGGACACTACCAAGTCCTTTCTTCGATGCATCGCTATAATTAAGGAACCCATCATTCCCCGATGGTAGATTCAATATAAGAGCATTGAATAATCTTCTCTTCAATTATTCAAAACATTCTTCACACTCTTTTGTCCAAACAATTTTAACCCCTTTATGTGTGAGCTTTGTTAATGCGTTAGCCAATCGGGTGAAATTCTGGACGAATCGTCAATAATAACCTGCTAAACCAATAAAACTATGTACCTCAGTTATACTCATCAGTGCTGGCCATTCTTGGATTGCCTTGGTCTTAGAAGGATCAACATAGATTCCATCCTTAGAGACAATACGGCCAAGAAAAGAGATCTCCTAATGCAAGAATTCACACTTGCTTAACTTCCCATATAATTCATGTCTTTTAAGAGTCTTCCGGATAATGAGCAAGTGATTTTCATGGTCTTCATATCTTCTGAAATATACCAAGATATCATCAATAAATACCACTACAAAATCATCGAGATATTCTTTGAAAACTTTGTTCATTAGATTCATGAAAACAGAGGGTGCATTAGTCAATCCAAAAGGCATTACTATAAACTCGTAATGCCCGTCCCTGGTTCTAAATGTTGTCTTAAGAATGTCTTCATTCTTCACACACAACTGATGGTAACCATATCGAAGGTCAATATTTCAAAAGTATTGAGCTCTATGTAGTTGGTTAAATATATCATCAATTCGAGGTAGGGGATACTTGTTCTTTATTATTATTGCATTTATTTCCCTATACTCAAAACATAACCTCATAGATCCATATTCCTTCTTAACATAAGGGATAAGGGATCCCCATGGAGAAACACTAGGGAGAATAAATCCCTTATTACTCAATTAATCTAGTTTTTCTTTGTTCAACTAATTCCACAGTGGCCATTCTATAAGGGGTCTTCGATATAGGCCTTGAACCAGGAATTAAATCAATGGAAAACTCAATTTATCTTTCTGGAGGATGTCCAGGTAAATATTCTGGAAACACATCAACATGTTCTCTCACAATAGGTACATCCTCTATTTGAACATTCCTTTCCTCACCCACAGTCATTTCATTCTCTTCCTCCCCAATAATTGAATTTAGTTGAGCTAATGGAGGTGGATCTAGGTAAGAATTGGGTGGTGAAGATTCAGCTCTAAAGATATGGTGTTCTTTATCATCATCATCAAAAATCATAACTGCCTTCCTCTTATAGTAAATTTTCGCATCATGGTCCAAAATTCAATCCATACCGAGGATTATATCAGATTAAGTCATGGGTATGACGATGAGATCACCAGATAAAGAACAATAATATGCCCTAATGGGAACAGATCCACAGAACATTGTAGCAATGATACTTTCCTTAGGAGTTTTAACTAACAACTCCCTTGTTAAATCAAATTGTAAATATCTAATTTTCATAGCAAAATGGGAAGATATGAAACAATGAGATGATCCAAAATCAAACAAATCATTTTCTAAACATGAGGAAACCATTAAATTACCTACCACCAGGCCTTTCGGGGCTTCTACCTCATTAATAGTGATTGCATAAGCTTGGCCTTGATCCCTTGGCCTTTTCTGAGGTAAGTTTCCCAGACTCTTAGGAAATTCACTTGCATAATGTCCCATCTCTCTACAATTTTAGAATTTATCATTGGTAGCGTCTTTCTTTCCATTACATTCACCAACTAGATGACCTTTCTGTCCACATTTGTAGTATACTCCATTTCCTATTAGACAGGCACCATGGTGCTTCCTTCCGCAATTATCACAGGGTGGAAATTAAATTATCACCTTCATCCATTTTTCCTTATTTCCTTTCCTAGAGTGTTAAGAAGATATCTTCTTCTCTTGCTTTGATTTAAAGTCATAAGACTTAGAGAATTAATTTTATATCTTGATAGCACATGAGACAATATCTTCGTATGATGAGAAGGATTGTGCTAGTAATGCTCTATGGAGAAATGGTTTTAACCCATCAAAGAAACGATAAATATTACTTCTTGGGTTACTTATATAATCTGCAGCATGCCTCGCTAACCTTTTAAAGTTAGCCTCATACTTTGCAACATTCTCATCCTCCTTTTTGCCTCAGACTCAGAAATTGCCTTTCCATATCTACTTGAAGGTCACGAGGAAAGTATTTTTCTAAGAAATGATCTATGAACTCTATCCATTCCATATTTGATACTTATTCATCTTCATTTGTGTTTTGAATCAATGACCACAATTGATCAGCATCTCCAGTGAGGAGGTAAACTGACATGATAACTTTTTCCCTTTCACTACTCCCCAAGGCATGGAATATTTTCTCTATGGAATTTATCCATTACTCAGATACTAAGGGATTTGTACTCCCATTGAATTTTGGTGTTTGTTTCCTCGTGAAGAGGTCTAACATTGATCCTCCCCGCTATGGATCTGGGAGCTCCATATGGGTAAGGTTATTTTTCATAACCTAAGTGAGTTGTCCCAGTATGGTGATTAGCTGATCAGCACCATTTACATCATCAGCGCCACTATAATTATCGAGAGTAGGAGGTAAATCCCAACATGGAGTGTGTGCAATGATACGATTTCCATTTCTTCCACTAGGCGCCATTTCTAATCAATGGCATACACTAGATTATTTTATGAATCTCAACACATAAATCCAAACATTCAAAACACTTAATATAAATTGAACAGTTTATGCATATAATCCATAATCATAAAAATGTTTTCTCTGAGGAAGTATATAATCATAAATACTTTATGATGGTTTGTAAAGAAAATGAGAATTATCCTAAACATATCCCCCGGGAGTGTCGTAACCAAAAGTGCAGCAAGTCCGGTTGTCGTGCACCAGTTCTCATTCAAGTCTAGCTCAAAGCTGTGTATTCAGGTTTTACCCCCAGGTACATCTGTGATAGATCCGCCTCTATATGCCCGTATCCAGATAGGGATGTATTTCTCAGAAAACTCACAAAATCTCTACAATACCAAAATTCTAGGAAGTTATTCTTTACTAATCCTCAAAGTCTATCTTAGGGCTATGTGCTCTAATCAAAGTTTATCTAAATCTAGTTTGCATGGTTTGTACTAAACTTCCTCTAATACCAACTGTAACACCCCGACCCTAGTTACCCAGAGTCGGTGCATTATTACATAAAATTGGAATGATCACAAGGAATTCATGTCTCAAAATACCAATCAGTTTAGTATTATTGGAAACAAGATTCATACATAAGATCAACATTACAGATTGAAGAGAAATAAAAAACAAATATATTTCATTAGAAACATCTATACCTCCTATATTATGCATGAAAGTCACTCATAACTAACTTCTTCATATCCTTGGAAAATGGAACATAAGAAAGGGGTGATCTCAAACGCCCTTTAAGGGTATGTAATACATCAGTAAATGACATAAATATTAAGCATGGTAAATAATTGAAACTACATGCCTTTACCAATAATAAAAAAGAATAATTTTATGGAAAAAATATGATCTGAGTAAATAATGCCACAATAAAACATAATACTGGGTATTCTACAAGTCAAATGACCAAATGAACCATGAATAATATTTCCATAATGAGGTAATTTATAATGTCGTACATTCTGAAACATTTTATCAAGGCCTCGGCCAAGAGGTCTAAAAATTATTAAGGCCTCAGCCAAAACCATAAATCAAATTCGAAATGGGCCTCGGCCAATTCCACATCTAGTTGTCTCTTGAGACCTACCGATGCATCAAGGAGCTATAGCGGGCTCCACCCATCACTTCCTAAGTTCAATACATTCCTCAAATGAAATGGTTTAAACATATCATAAACATTCGTATTAAAACTAGCGTATGAAATGTCAATACATTAACCATAAATCATGAATGGCATAAAAATAGCACATCCACAACCAAACATATTAAAAAACCTTTAATAAAATATGGAAGTTTTGTAGCATAATAAATAAACTCCAAATAAACATAAAATCCGTCAAATGATGTTGTCATAGATGAAATCAAAACTCTTTTTAGAGAAATATGTCTTTCTATTTTCAAATAATTTAAGAGTAACATAATTATAAAATAAAACATTTATTTTGAAAATATTTTTATAAGCTTGTAAGGGATGTTTCGACGAGTTTAAAACTATGGAAAATAGCCTCACCCGCCGTATAAGTTAAAAAATACATTCTTACCTTAATTTTGTCAAAAAGGTTAAAAAGGACCTTATTTGGAAAATGACGTAATGATTCCTGTATTAACATATTATAAAAATTCAAACAAGGGTATAAATGACTTTAACCCATATTTTGTAAAATACTAAGAATGTTTTTGAATACATTTTTAAAAAACATGGATGTGGATGATAAAGAGGCCCCAATAGATAATTATATATAACCAACCTCGGATAATGAAGAGATTGTGAACTAAACCATTAACTTGTACTTTTCCTTTGTTTAGGGTAGGCCAACCTCCTGTATAATGGTGAAATAATTTTTATTAAATTATAAAAGAATCATATACATTAATATGATATCATATATGATCTTTTAACATTGCTTTGTTAATAATATATTAGTATTATCGTCGTTTCGGGTGTTAACATACTCGTTTTATTTTATATGTATTTTTACATAAGCCATTTTTTTTATGGATAGGTTGTCTCTTATTATTATCCATAATGATATCAAGTCTTTAAGAATTATTTTCAATCATCAAATGAAAATTAGTCTTGAATAGATACGATGGGGAATGAATCTCATCGTGTTCATGGAGACTGTAGTCTGTACGTACGCACGAGCGACAATATCATTATTTTGATATTAAAATAATAGTTAATTAGATGCTATATTATATATACAGAATCATAATCATGTTATATTTATTATTTACATGAATTAAACATCATTATTATACCCATCCAAATAATAATGTATTGAATAACAATTACACCATAACGTAGAGACGGTAGGCCGTACGTACGCATGTATGGTGACATTTAATTCAAAGGATGGATAGAATACTGAATATGGTTGTACCATATTTATAATAACATCACGGTATATATAAGATAATGGATTTATAATTTTATAATGGAAACAACAAATAATGAAGAAGTTGATGAAGAAAGGAACTTGAAAAAAGGCAGTGAAAACATCACCTCTTCTTCGGGTTCTTCCTTTTGATTTGATCAAAAGGGATCCATAGGTTTGCTTTCTGACTAAAGAAAGGCCTCTAGGATTAATGTAGGATAGTTGAGAGGGTATTTGGTTAGATTTTGGCCGAACCAAAATGCTTTGATGGTATTAAAAATTTTGTTATAAGTGGTGTCCTTTTATAAGGGGGAGGAGGGGCTCTTTATGAAAAACTTAAAGTATTAATTTATAATAAATTCATATTCAATTTATAATGGATTAAAAGTGGATTATCCAAAGTCTATGTTGGTTATGGGTCGAAATACTATCAACCAATATATTTATACAGGTTTGGGTCACTATATTAACTTATCGTTTAGTTTTAACTCTTATTTAATTGGTTTGACATTTACCATGTCACATTGTATTTTTATATTATATAGTTAATAAACATACTATATACATCCAAGAGACCTCCAAGTAGTCCATTAATTATAAAACTACCATTATATAAGTCCTTTGGAATAACCTTATAATTTTAGGAATAGAATATCAATTATTAATATAATATTTGTTTTAAAAACTCATTTACGTCAATTTCGACACTCTTCAATAATTGATTTTTTAAAGTCATAAGAACGTTATTAATTTGAATAAAATTAATTTAATCAATCCTAACATGTAATATTAACAAATAAAATTTGTGTATGGAATCAAAAATTTCTTATTTTATTTATTTTAACATTTATAATAATAATTATTTGATTCTTTCATTAATAAGGAAAATACTACATCATTATTGTGTCATAAATAAATTTAATTATTAAATGTTTAAAAATTAAACATAAAATACAATTATGTAATAAATATTTTTATCTTTATAATGAATATTTAATGTCGAAAATGTAAAATATATTACCCTATATAAAAATTGGTTTTCTAGAAGATATATGCTTATGTGATTTTTGTATTTACATTAACTTAGTTAATATAAAGTGTCATTATCCGTTACAAGTGGATCCATGGTGTCCCAAAATCGACCCAAAGATTCCCATGGTCGGACATGTATCAACCAATAGAAATATGATACGTTTTAGGGTAATTTATTATTATTATAATATTATTTTTTTCCCTTATTTACTGGATTTACCGTTTAACCATGGTAAATAAAATATTTACCGAAATAATTATTCAAAATGTCTAAAAACAAAAGTTTCCTATTTAAAGAATTTGGACCTCCTGATTATAAATATGGAATCCATTTTTCTAAATTCAAAACACATAAGGGGCATAAATTAATTTAAAATTAATTCCCGCTGTCAAAACCAAAAGCTTGTTTTTATGAAATAAAAACTATCAAAATATTGACACTTGTTTATGTCCTGTTTAAAAGTGAAATTATGTCCAATGATAAACATTGTATTAAATGGTAAGAATATATTTCAAATATACTTTAAAACCACTCAAATTCATAATTTATCACTATTAATTAATTTGATTAAAAAAGATGATTTTAATATAAATTTTGTAATTTTCACTATTCATCAAAAATTGAATGTTTTTAGAAAAATTCCCCCTAAGATAATTTCGATAATATGAATCCAAAAATGAAGTCCATTTTGAATGATAAAATGTATAAAATTTCAAAAATTGGGTATTACTATTCATAATGGCTAGTTTGAATGGTTGTGGTGTGTTAGAACTCAAATTTGCGTTCAACACACGCTATTGTATTATTCCAATAGAAGTGTACCGTGGAAGCTTGGGGTGTTACAAAGACAGTGTTCCTCGCAGCCTCAAGAAGGTATCTTTTTATGTAAGATGTTTGTTACTAATAGTGAGGGGCTTAATTTTATCAGTTCAGAAAATATACCATTGGTATCAATAAAGAAAATTATAAACAATAATATGATAGATTCAATAGACAAAGAAAAATCATAATCCATGGTTGGTATCTCAAGTCATATAGTAAAAACCAAAATACCCCCAAATTATTAGGTTAATAAAAGTGTGGGAAATAACAAGATTGTTGAAAAAATATTGATACATCACTCTAAATTCCAACCATATTCTACCTCTAAACACCATTCATCATATCCTAGCCCCTATCATTAGGGTAATTCCCTTATATACTAGACTGTGAAGTATTCACATGCATCGAGATGCCCATGAATTGTGGGAATATGAAAGTAGTAGGAAACACCCAATTTCACCTTAACACATGTGAAAATGTATAATTGTTTATGTTGTGATAATAAATAAATGTGCATGAAATAAAAAAAACAACCATGTTCTGATTGGTCATGCGCTAAACAAACTTTGGCTCCATGATGGAAATGTAGTTATAACAAAATCCATGATCTTAGTCAACCACAATGTCACGTCATGTATGTCAAAACATAAAAAAGGTAAGAGTATAAGGTAAAACCATATAACGTCATCAAGACCCATATCTCTCTCAGTTAATTTATAAGGCCAACACATTTGTACACTCCCAAGGGCCTTCATATCCCAAAACTACGTCTCAAGTATTATCCTTGAATACCATCATGCCCCATTGTCACCTCAAGGTTCGGATCTCATAAGACTACCATGACCCTATGTGTGGCTAAAAAAATACATTATACACCATCATCTATCTTAGTCCAATATTTATGGAACATTCATACTCTTATCATGCTACCCATTAAGGGCTACTGAGCCATGAACTGCACACCAGTAACATTGGTACCATGCATAGAACAAGAAATTATAAAATATAAAAAGTACATCATATTGAAACACGTAATATCATATAGAGGAACAACATATAATATTAATAATAACATATAGTATTGAAACACATATGATCAAACTCAAAAATGGGTCTCATGGGCTTCGCAAGCACACAAATGTGGTCAAACCACAAACATTTTCTCTTAGGATAAACACAAACAAAGAGACATGTGATAAAATAAATAATGGAATAAATAAAATAACAACACATCTTAATATCAATCCAGTCAAAATATACTTGGACTCTGTATTTTATATACCTTCTAACCTCATGAAAGTGTGAAGTATCCTCATACACACACTTCCAACACACATTGTTTCATAATTTTTCATGCACACAAACTCGTATACACATGAAATTCCATTTATACACTTTTTATTCACACAAATATTCATATAATCTTCATGCATGCCAAATTTGTGTTGTAAACTGCCTAAAATTAAAACCCTAAAATTGAAATTAGAGCATACCTGATAGCACAACAAATTTGGAAAGGTGGGGAGCTGGAGGTGGTGAAGTGAGG
Source organism: Viscum album (assembly GCA_963277665.1). Taxonomy (NCBI): domain Eukaryota; kingdom Viridiplantae; phylum Streptophyta; class Magnoliopsida; order Santalales; family Viscaceae; genus Viscum; species Viscum album. The sequence continues at coordinate 399,435,071 of OY728131.1, read as the reverse complement.
AAGATGAGGGGCAGTGGAGGGGAGCTGGAGTCGAAGGCGGTGAGACGAGGGAGGGGAAATGTGGTGACGACATGAGGGAACTAGAGGAAGAGGCGGTGTGGTGGTGGAAATGTAGTGAGGGAGGGGACGGAAGGTGCGACGAGGGATGGGATATGCGATGGCATCAGCTGGGAGATATAGGAAGAGGAAGTGTAATGTTGGTGGTTTGGCGTCACCGGTGCAGCGAGCAAGGGGATAGGAGGTGGCGGCGGTGCGACGAGGGAGGGGACAGGCTACTGTGGGGGGTTGGGGTCGGGATCGAGTTCGATGGTGGGGGGAGGGGGCACCGATGTAATTTTTTTGAGAATCCATGCGACCACCGTTGGTGGTCGCCCATGTAGGGGGTCTCTAAAACCTTATTTTTTAGTAGTGTACGTATAGTCAAGAATTGAATGTGATCACTTGTTGTGGTTTAATTGAAATAATTAAGATGGTTTTCCTTAAGTAATTGTGAATGTGATTTCTAATGTTTAGTATGGTCGTTTTATTTGAAATGTATAATAAGTATTACCTTATGTATTATATAATAATTATGTTAAGGGTTCATTGACTATGGATAGGAGGCATTCATACCCCATGTCATCTATGTAAACAACTATGGATGGGAGGAATTCATACCCCATGAAATCTTTAAGAACCCTGTTTTTGCTGTAAAAGACTTTGGAATATTCTCGATGATATTCCAGAGCAGCGCCTTCAGACGGCGTGCGATTCTGAGCTCCGAAGTGGCCGGAATTAAATTTCTAGTGCGTTCACACTGGAAACGCTAAATAAATGAGATAACTCCAAAACAGTGATCTGGATCAGGGATCTGAGTGTACGGATGGGTCCGGAATGGGGTGTTTACCCTAGGAACGACATAAAACTTGTCGGCGCGGGATGTTTGGACCCCTCTCCCGCTCTCGGAACGTTAAACGGATGAATAAATAAATTAATTTATTTGTTTAATGGAGAAACGCTAGTATCTCTTGAACGGTAGCTCGGATTGAAAAACTGAGGGCACCGTTGAGTTCAGAGCGTGACTTTTACCCTAGGAGGGGTGTAGGTTTCGCAGGCGCGGGCCGTTTATGAAAAAGGGCCCCAGGGGCGTTTTCGTAATTTGGCGGCCTCGGGTGCTAAGTTTAATAACTTTTGAATGGGGTCTCGAATTAAAATTCCGAGACCACCTTTGTTCTCAGAAGGTCATGTTTACCCCAGATATGCCCTCCTTTTTGTCTGCTTCGGGAGCGGAGTCTGGGGCGTGCGGGGCGGGGTGTTTAAGTGTTTTTATTTAAACATGCACCCCCCCCCCCCCTCCTTCCTCCTCTTATTATTCCTCACAACCCCTCCCCTCCCTTCCTCCTTTCTGGCGAGCTCCGGTGAGCTCCGGAGAGGTGACTCCGGCGAGGTGGCTCCGTCAAGACGATGGCGCGCGTCGGATCGCGCGGGAAGCGCCGGGCGAAGCCCAACGAGGTAGGCGGATTTGAGTTTTCCTCCCCTTCACCATTTTAATCCTCATTTATGCTCAATCGCGCCACTGGATCCTCGAACAACTCCCATGGTCGTGTAGTACGTTTTCCGAGCTTTCCAACCCTTGTTTCGGATTCAAAATCCGACCTCCGAAGCCTCCGCAACAGCTCGGGGAATATCTGCAGGTTTTTGGGGTTTTCCGGCCGGCACGGTGGTCTGACGATCTCCAGGCGGTGGCGGCACGGTGGTCCGGCGGGATTCGACGGCGGCGGCTGGCGGCGGGTTCCCTCCCTGGTGGTGGCTCCCCTCCCTGGAGATGGCGCTCTTCGGCGCGGCAGCAAGCCCCGGCCGCGGCGGCTTCGCGCGGCGCGGAGGCGGTGGCTTCGGCCGGCAGCAGACGACGGGGGCGGCCGGGCGGCTCCGGCGTAGGGCAGAGAAGGACGCGGGGTGCGCGACCCCGCGTGCGGCGCGACCGCGACCCCCATGTCGCGGATCGCTGCTGGGAGAAAGCGGACCGGCCTTGACGGCCAGTCGAGGGAGGTGGCCGCGACGGACTGAACCGGGCCCGCGGCCGAGCCGCGGGCCGTTTGAGGGCAGACCGGCCGGACCGGTCCAGTCCGGGCCTAGGGAGTGCCCCCCCCCCCCCCTCTTTAAATTTCCGACGCCGGTAACTTTCGTTACGGGTGTCCGTTTTGCGCGCCGTCAGCGGCAGTACGGACCTTCAGTCGGGGGGGGGGGGGGGGCGGGGAAGTTTTGAGATGGTTTCGGGAATTTTTAATTCTCGAAATGAGGGGCCGCGGAGGCGCGACACATCTTTAAGTGGGCGAGCGTTTTCCTTGAGTTTCTTGTTTTGGATGGCACAGACGCATGCGACGTCCGCTTTGAGCGCCGTCAGCGGTGTTGTGACCCTGGCACTGAGGCGGAGGTTTCCAGGGCGGTTCTGGACATTGAAGCCGGAGTTGAGGCGTGGGCCCCACGGCCCGTCTTTTGAGCTGTGTGCAGCTTTTAGCGGCTTTTTCACCGGACGTCCGTTCGGGGCGTGCGAGCAGTCATTTCTGGGTGTTTTTCCGATGTAATTTCAATGGTGCAATCCACCCGCTCACATTCGTCATGATGGTGCGGGGCCCACGAGGGCCGTTTCGGCGTTGACGGTGATTTTTCTATCTTAATCATCGGGTGACCGTTTTGGACAAGTGAATAGTCCATCTTGTGTGCTTTTTCGAGAGGATCGCAACGGTGTGATCCGTTCATTATGTTTCGGGACCGGGATGCGGGTCCCACGTGGCACCGCTCGAGTGCGGTGCGCTGGGATGCGCCTTTTTCTCCGGATATCGGTTGCACTCAAGTGAGTAGTGCTTTTGACGTGTTTTTCCGTGAGGATTATAACGGTGCGATCCGTTTGGTTGTGAAGAACCTTATACGTGATCTTATTAAATGTAGAAGCATGAAAGGTGCTCTGGTGGTGGTTCGCCCTACCTTGTTTGTAGCGGGCCCTTGGCGTGTGATCACGCACTCTTGGGAGAGTGATGTAAGTGGTTCACGAGTTGTGGTTGGCCGTGACTGGGCCTTTTAGGTGGAGTTTCTACGTCACGCCTTTGCGTTGATGCTAGGTGCCGTGTGCACGATAGCCTTTGGGCTAAAACGAGGTATACTCTGGGAGTATATGGCTGCGCTTGGAGGTACGTGTGGTTGGTTGTACCTGAGGATGTTTGTGCGCTCAGTTGGGGTTGACTTGGGGCCACACGTCGTGTGGGCCCCACATGCGTGTCGTGATCTGCTTGCGTACTTGACCTCTCGTGACGTAGAGGGTCCCTCTGTGATCATTTGTTTGACCACCAGGGTGGAGTTTTTCCCCTGGCTCTGTGCTCGTTTTTTGACCAGCAGGGTTGAGTGGTCTCCCCCTGGTTTTGTTCTTGATGGTTTGGCCGGTAGCGGTGCTAGTGACACCCAGTGATGGAGCAGACACTGCACCTCATTTGGGGTGAGTTGTTCTGAAGTTGGGTGGTTGCGCGATACCCACTCCGTGTTTGGTTGGCCAGTGGTGTACCCTTCGGTAGAGATGTCCAGAGCAGTTTTGAGTTTTACCCTCCAGCGGGGCTGGGAAGTGGGTTACTCATCGACTTCTTTGGGTTTACCCTCCAGCAGGGCTGGGGAGTGGGTTTCTCACTGACTTCTAGGGTTTACCCTCCAGGAGAGACTGGGCAGTGGGTCACCTGACGCTATTAGGGTTCACCCTCCAGCAGAGACTCGGCAGTGGGTCACACGACGACCTCTTAGGGTTCACCATCCAGCAAGGATGGGCAGTGGGTCGCCTGCCGACTTAATCCAGGTCTACCCTCCAGCGGGGCTGGGCAGTGGGTCACCTGATGATGTATTATGGTCTACCCTCCAGCAGGGCTGGGCAGTGGGTCACCCGATATATGATTATGGTTTACCCTCCAGCGAGGCTGGGCAGTGGGTCGCCAGATGATGTATTACGGATTACCCTCCAGAAGGGCTGGGCAGTGGGTCACCCAGTATCTTATTATGGTCTACCCTCCAGCGGGGCTGGGCAGTGGGTCTCCGGATGATGTATTATGAATTACCCTCCAGCAAGGCTGGGCAGTGGGACACCTGTTGGCATTCCAGACTCAGTCCTTACTACTAGGCTAGTCTGTGGCTTTCCTCCATGATTACAGATGTGGGACCCTTGGTCATACGGGTCAGTGTTGTGACGGTTTGACCTTGAGGAGACCTCTCGACTACAGGGCAGTGACGAGGTGTGGTTTGACTTTCCCTATAACTCTCAAGTACGAGGGGCACTTTCCCCACCGAGACGCATTCTTGTGACACGATCTAAAACCATGCGGGTGAGTCAGTGCCGCCCAAAGCGGATAGTGTCGAGGTGCGGTGATTGACCCCCTTGGGTTGCGGTTCGGGGTAGACGTGTGGGATGCTGGGCATCGATGGAGTTTACTTCTGGGACTGTTGGCTACTTTTTCTTGGGCTGAGCTATGGGACGGAGATCCCCTTATGATGTTGTTCGGGCTTCTTACTGAGCATAAGGATATGTATATACCTCGTAGGAGTACCCACTCCTTGGGTTTTGGTTACTCTCTTTCTAGGAGAGGCGAAGACGCACGGGGTATGCCAGGTGCTTTCTGCATCCAGCTTCTCGTGGTAGGACGAGTCTACCTTCCATTCTCTTGTTGGGTTGAGCTGGACTCTTTATTGCACTCCTTGTTGTACTCCTCTACTTTTTCCATTCGCTCTACTGCTCACCCTTCAGTACCTCCTTTGTTGCTCCCTCGAGCCTTCGGGGTATCCTATTGAGTATTTTTATACTCACCCCTGCTTGTGCTTTGCCCGCACATGGTGTGCCCTTGCAGACAACGGATAGGTGGAGCGTGACTTCAGTGGAGCGCATGAGCTTGGGAGCTTGGACCGCGTGCGGTGTTCGTGGTCGGGTTCTAGGTGGGAGACCTGAAATGTGTTTCTTTTTGTTTACCTATTGCCGGGTAGTGGAACTTTTTGGTTGGGCGCGTGTTTTTCCCTTTTCTATTCAGCTTGTACTTTGTACTGTTAGAGGTTGATGCACATTTGTGGTTTATTTATAGCAGTTTCCCTTTTTCTTTACTTCTTCTCTTTTACTCTGCAGTTTGGCATTGAGTTTGCTGCGTGTGTGTGTACAGGTACTTAGGAAAAGGCCTCCCCAAGTTATTGTTCCTTCGGCGCTGGTCTCCAGCCCCTGACCTATGGAGGCGGGCTTGGGGTAGTTGCGGCTCGAGCCCGGGTAGGGTCGGGTCATGACAAAGTGGTATCAGAGGTGGTTCGTTCCTTGGGACGTTGTGCGGACGTCCCTAAAAGAGGAATTGGTTGGGATATAGGGAAATAATGTTAACGTGTCTCGAGAGCGGCTCTCAGTCCAGGGAGTCCAGTGATGGTGCGGCGGCCGACGTATCCATTCACCAGGACCTTGATAACCCGCTTGTCGACTCGGCATGCTGAGACACTTGTTGTAGGGAAGTTGGTTTGTGCATCACATAGGACTGAGTCTTGACTGTACTTCTTGAGTCATCTCCCCATCGTTGTTGTTGTACTGGTATATACATATATGATCTTTTGACCGTGGCACTCCTTGATAATATTCAGGATGTCTCTGTGAGGACAGCCAGCCAGGGTACCGGCTTTGGTTCGTGACGACGACCCTATGAGTTATGAGGCCATAGTCCAGGACCCATCATGCGAGCCCCTTTCTCCGAGTGGGCCGGTAGCAGCACCCCCACATGTTGAGCATCAGACAGTTTCAGCCAGAGCAGGTTGAGTTTGAGCGCAGGTTGAGCGCGCTCCATGAGTTCCAGTGGCAGAGACCGCTGAGGTTCAGTGGTGAGCCAGACCCTCAGGTAGTAGAGTTTTTGCTCGAGGTAGTGGTTTGCATTTTCAGGCATGTGCAGACGCTGCCAGATCAGAGAGTGGCTTTGGAAACCAGCCTTTTTCGTGGAGCATCTCGGTGTTGTTGGAGTCCGGTGACTCAGTTTCTGGAGGAGTCGTCGCTTTTGTTGGACTACTTTCAGTTGTGGCTCCATGAAGATTTTTTCCCCTCCTACTTGCGCTCCATTCGGATTCAGGAGCTCCTGCAGTTTTAGCAGGGAGGGATGACGGTGGCCGAGTACGCGGCTAGTTTTGCAGACCATGCACACTTTTACCCGGACATGGTCCATAACGACGACCTTCGAGCACGGAAGTTTGAGCAGGGTCTCCGCCGAGAGATTCGTGCTATCATAGTACCCTTGGGCATTTCCGCGTATGCCGGGGTTCCAGAGCAGGCACTAGTGACAGAGGGCTTCCTGTCACGTTCTAGTGCTGGTGGTGGCAGCAGGCACGTTGGAGCCGAGACATCTGTCGCAGCTAGTGAGCGTCGGCAAGCAGGACCTCGACGCAGGTGGCTTAATGACAACCGGACTCAGGGGCGTGGTTGTGCACCACAGTGGCGCCGGAGGGCACTAGTTCAGCCTAGAGAGGGTCGGTGCTATGCTTGTGACGGGCGAGGTCACTTGGCACGAGATTTCCTGACTCGAGTTGCGGAGAGCTTCGGGCAGGCAGTAGGCGCACCCCCATGGTAGAGGCAACGCCGTGATCGGAGTAGTACCCAGAGAGGTGGTGCTAGCAGAGGAGCGGGAGGAGCTGGAGGTGGGGGAAGACGTTATGAGGTCTTCCCATCACCACTAGGCGGTCCATGTCAGGCTCCGGGAGCTGACGGTTGGGACCACAGGCAGCCGCGAGCTTTGGATGTCTACGATTCTGCAGAGCATGGGATGGTGAGAGGTACCCCTTGTGACTCTTCTACTTCTTGCAGTAGAATTGTTAGGCTCTGCGTGTGAAAGGCTTTTCTCCCTGCTCCTTGTTTGATGTGTTACCATGGTGACGCAGGGCGTTGGGTGTGACCCTGTGTTCGTAAGGAAAAATGCGTGAGACCTTTTCCTTTAGTCGATAGTGTTGACTCTTTCGCCTTTTGAGCGTGTAAGAGAGCATAGACTGTGAAATCTTGCATGACCAGATATCCTTGGGTGCTTCACCATATGGATATTCTGAAGGAGGGAATCACCGTGCCTTGTTCCAGGTGCGGGCGGTGATTCCAGTCATGGCGTGTGACGTAGAGATTCGTTCGGGGAGGTGAGCTACCCCCGAGAGCCTTCTGGTCATTTGAGACCGTGAAAAGGGATGGCGAGGTACCCTACTGCCTTGCCCTAACCCCAAAGTCTGGAGTGGGTGCACAAAATCAGCAAGGGCGGACCCCGCATGAACAGATAAATCCTTTGGTCTGTGTGCATGGCGCAGAGCTGTGCGTGGGTTCTTCTGCATATGGGAAAGCCAGTTGTGGGCTTAGTACCCTGTGTTCTCCCCTGGTTTTGATTTTCTAGGACAAAAATCTTGAAGGAGGGAATGATGTAAGAACCCTATTTTTGCTGTGAAAGACTTTGGAATATTCTCGATGATATTCCAGAGTAGCGCCTTCAGACGGCGTGCGATTCCGAGCCATGGAGTGGCTGGAATTAAATTTCCAGTGCGTTCACACTGAAAACGCTAAATAAATGGGATAACTCCAAAACGGTCATCCGGATCAGGGATCCGAGTGTACAGATGGGTCCGGAATGGGTTTTTTACCCTTGGAACGACATAAAACATGTCAGCGCGGGATGTTTGGACCCCTCGCCCGCTCCCGGAACGTTAAACGGATGAATAAATTAATTAATTTATTCGTTTAATGGCGAAACTCTAGTATCTCTTGAATGGTGGCTCGGATTGGAAAACTGAGGGCACCGTTGAGTTCGGAGTGTGCCGTTTACCCTAGAAGGGGTGTTGGTTTTGCGGGCGCGGGCCGTTTATGAAAAAGGGCCCCAGGGGCGTTTTCGTAATTTGGAGGCCTCGGGCGCTAAGTTTAATAACTTTTGAACGGGGTCTTGGATTAAAATTCCAAGACCACCGTTGTGCTCGGGAGGTCATTTTTACCCCAGGGACTCCCTCCTTTTTGTCTGCTTCGGGAGCGGAGTCGGAGGCATGCCGGGCGGGGTGTTTAAGTGTTTTTATTTAAACACGCACCCCCCCTCCTTCCTCTTCTTCTTCTTCCTCACAACCCCTCCCCTCCCTTCCTCCATTATGGCGAGCTCTAGTGAGCTCCGGCGAGGTGGCTCCGGCGAGACGATGGCACGCGGCGGATCGCGCGGGAAGCGCCGGGCGAAGCCCAACGAGGTAGGCAGATTTGAGTTTTCCTCCCCTTCCCCATTTTAATACTCATTTATGCTGAATCGTGCCACTGGATACTCAAACAAATTCCATAGTCGCGTAGTACGTTTTCCGAGATTTCCAACGCTTGTTTCGGATTCCAAATCCGACCCCCGAAGCCTCCGCAATGTCTCGGTGAAGATCTGCGGGTGTTTGGGGTTTTCCGGCTGGCATGGTGGTCCGGTGATCTCCAGGCAGTGGCGGCACGGTGGTCCGGCAGGATTCGACGGCGGAGGCTGGCGGCGGGTTCCCTCCCTGGCGGTGGCTCCCCTCCCTGGTGACGGTGCTCTTTGGCACGGCAGCAAGCCCCGGCCGCGGCGGCTTCGCGCGGCGCGGAGGCGGTGGCTTCGGCAGGCGGCAGACGGCAGACGGCGGGGGCGGCCGGGCGGCTCCGGCGTAGGGCAGAGAAGGACGCAGGGTGCACGACCCCGCGTGCGGCGCGACCGCGACCCGCATGTCGCGGGTCGCTGCTGGGGGAAAGTGGACCGGCCTTGACGGCCGGTCGAGGGAGCTGGCCGCGACAGACTGAACTGGGCCCGCAGCCGGGCCGTGGGCCGGTTGAGGGCAGACCGGCCGGACTGGGCCGGTTCAGGCCTAGGGAGTGCCCCCCCCCTCTTTGAATTTCTGACGCCCGTAATTTTCGTTACGGGCGTCTGTTTTGTGCGCCGTCAGCGGAAGTGCGGACCTTGCGTCGGGGGGAAATGTTTTTAGATGGTTTCGAGAATTTTTAATTCCCGAAACGAGGGGCTGTGGAGGCGCGACACATCATTAAGTGGACGAGCATTTCCCTCGTGTTTCTAGTTTTGGACGGCACAGACGCATTCGACATCCGCTTTGAGCGCCGTCAACGGTGTTGTGACCCTGGCACTGAGGCGGAGGTTTCCAGGGCGGTTCCGGGCATTGAAGCCGGATTGAGGCATGGGCCCCACGACCCGTCTTTTGAGCTGCGTGCAGCTTTTATCGGCTTTTTCACCGGACGTCCATTCGGGGCGTGCGAGCAGTCGTTTCTGGGTGTTTTTCCGAGGGAATTGCAATGGTGCAATCCGCCCGCTCAAATTCGGCACGATGGTGCAGGGCCCACGAGGGCCGTTTCAGCGTCGATTGTGATTTTTCTATCTTAATCACCGAGCGACCGTTTTGGACAAGTGAATAGTCCATCTTGTGTGATTTTTCGAGAGGATCACAATGGTGCAATCCGTTCATTATGTTTTGGGACCGGGATGCGGGTCCCACGTGGCACTGCTCGAGTGCGGTGCACCGGGATGCGCCTTTTTCTCCGGATATCCGTTGCACTCAAGTGAGTAGTGCTTTTAACGTTTTTTTTTCGCGAGGATTACAACGGTGCGATCTTTTTGGTTGTGCGGAGCCTTATACATGATCTTATTAAATGTAGAAGCATGAAAGGTGCTCTGGTGGTGGTTCGCCCTACCTTGTTTGTAGCGGGCCCTTGGCGTGTGATCTTGCACTCTTGGGAGAGTGATGTAAGTGGTTCACGAGTTGTGGTTGGCCGTGCCTGGGCCTTTGAGGTGGAGTTGCTGCGTCACGCCTTTGCGTTGACTCTGGGTTCCGTGTGCATGATAGCCTTTGGGCTAAAACGAGGTATACTCTGGGAGTATATGGGTGCTCTTGGAGGTACGTGTGGTTGGTTGTACCTGAGGATGTTTGTGCGCTCAGTTGGGGTTGACTTGGGGACACACGTCATGTGGGCCCCACGTGCGTGTTGTGATCTGCTTGAGTACTTGACCTCTCGCAATGTAGAGGGTCCCTCTGCGCTCGTTTGTTTGACCAGCAGGGTGGAGTTTTTCCCCTGGCTCTGTGCTCGTTTGTTGACCAGCAGGGTTGAGTGGTCTCCCCCAGGTTTTGTTCTCGATGGTTTAGCCGGTAGTGGTTCTAGTGACACCCAGTGTTGGAGAAGACGATGTACCTCATTTGGGGTGAGTTGTTCTGGAGTTGGGTGGTTGCACAATACCCACTCCGTGTTTGGTTGGCCAGTGGTTTACCCTTCGGTAGAGATGGCCAGAGCAGTTCTGAGTTTTACACTCCAGCGAGGCTGGGCAGTGGGTTACTCATCGACTTCTTCGGGTTTACCCTCCAGCAGGGCTGGGCAGTGGGTTGCTCACTGACTTTTAGGGTTTACCCTCCAGCAGTGACTGGGCATTGGGTCACCAGATGCTATTAGGGTTCACCCTCCAGCAGAGACTGGGCAGTGGGTCACCCGACGACCTCTTAGGGTTCACCCTCCAGCAAGGCTGGGCAGTGGGTCGCCTGTCAACTTAATCCAGGTCTACCCTCCAGCGGGGCTGGGCAGTGGGCCGCCTGACGATGTATTAGGGTCTACCATCCAGCAGGGTTGGGCAGTGGGTCACCTGATATTTGATTATGGTTTACCCTCCAGTGGGGCTGTGCAGTGGGTTTCCGGATGATGTATTATGGATTACCCTCCAGCAGGGCTGGGCAGTGGGTCACCCAGTATCTTATTATGGTCAACCCTCCAGCGGGGCTGGGCAGTGGGTCGCCGGATGATGTATTATGAATTACCCTCTAGCATGGTTGGGCAGTGGGACACCGGTTTGCATTCCAGACTCAGTCCCTACTACTTGGCTAGTCTGTGGTTTTCCTCCATGATTACCGGAGTGGGACCCTTGGTTATATGGGTCAGTGTTGTGAAGGTTTGACCTTGAGGAGACCTCTTGACTACAGGGCAGTGACTAGGTGTGGTTTGACTTTCCCAATAACTCTCAAGTACGAGGAGCACTTTCCCCACCGAGACGCATTCTTGTGACGCGATCTAAAACCATGCGGGCGAGTCAGTGCCGCCCAATGCGGATAGTGTCGAGGTGCGGTGATTGAAACCCTTGGCTTGCGGTTCAGGGTAGACGTGCGGGATGCTGGGCATCAATAGAGTTTACTTCTGGGACTGTTGGCTACTTTTTCTTGTACTGAGCTACGGGACGGAGATCCCCTTACGACGTTGTTCGGGCTTCTTAATGAGCATAAGGATATGTATATACCTCGTACGAGTACCCACACCTTGGGTTTTGGTTACTCTCCTTCTAGGAGAGGTGAACACGCGTGGGGTATGCCACGTGCTTTCCGCGTCTAGCTTCTCATGGTTGGACGAGTCTACTCTCCTACTATAGGTAGAGAAGACTCGACGAGAAGATCGTCTTCTCACCGTTTCCAGCTCCTTGTGTTTGGACGAGTATACCTTCCTTTCTCTTGTTGGGTTGAGCTGGATCTTTATTGCACTCCTTGTTGTACTCCTCTACTTTTTCTGTTCTCTATACTGCTCACCCTTCGGTACCTCCTTTTTTTCTCCATCGAGCCTTCAGGGTATCCTACTGAGTATTTTTATACTCACCCCTGCTTGGGCTTTGCCCGCACTTGGTGTGCCCTTGAAGACGATGGACAGGTGGAGCGTGACTTCAGTGGAGCATAGGAGATTGGGAGCTTGGACCGCATGCGGTGGTCGTGGCTAGGTTCAAGGTGGGAGACCCGACATGTGATTCTTTTTATTTACCTGTTGCCGAGTTGTGGAAATTTTTGGTTGGGCGCATGTTTTTCCCCTTTTCTTTTCAGCTTGTACTTCATATTGTTAGAGGTCGATGCACATTTGTGGTTTATTTATAGCAGTTTCCCTTTTTCTTTACTTCTTTTCTTTTACTCTGTAGTTTGGCATTGAGTTTGTTGTGTGTGTGTGTACATGTACTTAGGCAAAGGCCTCCCGGAGTTATTGTGCCTTCGGCACTGGTCGCCAGCCCCTGGCCTATGGAGGCGGGCTTGGGGTAGTTGCGGCTCGAGCCCGGGTAGGGTCGGGTCGTGACAAAATCTATGTAAACGTTTATGGATGGGAGGCAATCATACCAAATTCCATATATGTAAATGATTATGAATGGGAGGCATTATTACCCCATTATTTCTATTGTAAATGATTATGGATGAGTGGAATTCTTACCTCGTGACTTTTATATAATCTCCTATGGAAGAGAGGAATTCTTACCTCAATCCATTTATATAATCTATTATGGATGAGAGGAATTCTTACCTCATGGCATTTATATAATCTATTATAGATGAGCAGAATTATTACCTCGTGCCACTTATATAATCTCATATGGATGAGAGGAATCCTTAACTCAGTCCACTTATATAATCTTTTGTGGAAAGATACATTCTTACCTCCTTCCATTTACATAATCTTCCATAGAAGATAGGCATGCTTACCTCATGACAAGAATAACCTCTGTATATATACGAAGGGACAAGAGGCATGCTTACCTCATCCAAGTGATAACCGATTAATATATATATTTGTACAAGTTGACTTGATCATGCATAACAGTCATTAGTTGAAGTAGGGATCGTCTTCAGGTGTCCCTTAGGAACCTAGATGGTTGTTAATTGTTTATTCTTCAGTTCTATCATTAATTAAATCTACATAAATATAGTCTTAATTATATTTATCTAGATTGGTATTCGACACTGCTATAATTTCCACTGCTTGTGATTTATGGTCTTTATGGAAATTTACCCTTGTCCTATTATGGAAAGGAATTTTCATTCCATACATCAAACTAGTTACATAGAAATTAACATGTCATTCATAGTGTCACACCATGTAGTTCCATTAGTAGGTTTCCGACTAAATTTGGATTTTATGCCTTGAGTGATAATCCATGTATTTTTTAGTATCATTTTGTTATATTAAATGTTAGGTTTCCTAGTAACATGATTAGTTTGTACCTACTTAATGTAATTATTAAGCTTTCTTTACAGTTAGTGTAACTTGCCTAGTTTATTATATGCCATGTTTTGTGTTTATTTCATGTGATATCATGCTTATACTATTTTTATTTGTGTAAAATAGTTGTGATTTCATTGGGATACAATTTTTAGTTGTAAGGCATATGAGCACCTTTTAACCAGGGAAGAGTAACCCCTGTACTCGAACCATTATAAAAGGTTGCTAAATTAGGATTCTAAAGTGATTTGAATTTAATTAAAGGGATCCAAATGCCAAACTGTAAAGTGTATGGGAGCTTTACAGATTGGTATATGTCCAATCATCTGACTATTACATTATATATGTGTATGTGATAATTTCCTATTCTGAAATGGTATTTTTATCAATTAATGGAAACCAATTTTAAATCCCTGATGTGTATGGGCTCTTCATGAATTGGGATATGGAAACCCAAGTTAGATGAAATTGTATGATGTCTTCTGTGATCTTTATAAATGGGAACACTATTTGGATTTAAATTCAAATGAACCGGATAACGGTTAAATTTGCAACTGGGTCATAGTAGGTCATTTTGGAAATATTGTATGAGATGACTCGTTTGGGTTATTGATCCTTTAATAATTTTACAACTGCTAATGGGATGATTTTTGATGAGCCTAGGTTCGTTTATATGGGACCCTTGTAGGTCGCCTTAATTGTTAGAAAGGAATTTAGAAGCTAAATTGCCTATAATGAAGGGTTGTCAAAAGATGTTAAATGTTTAAAGTGGAAGGTTGATGTAACATGCGTGAGTTTCCCTTGGGGTGTTAGCTAAACCATGTACATGGTGTTTTGTTTTAAATGGTATATAATGTTTTAAATGAATTATTTTTTATAATCAATTATGTAATGTGAATATATATATATATATATATATAAAGGTCATGAAAATGTAACCATAAGTGGTGACCTTAAAAAATTCTCTTGTTAGAGTAGCATGAGCTTTTTCCATTTAGTTTCCTTGGAACGGAGCTCCAGGCATTCTCTGTAGGCATGTTTCTTTGGAAATGTCTTGATTATCATCTTTGATCCTAGTAACTTTGGTTCAGTGGGACACGAATACTTGATTCGGTGGTTGTTCTTTGTAAGGGGATATCCCATGGTACATAGAATACTTAGATTTTTAATTCCTTGCTAGTTTTGTTTGTTTCTCTGATGTTTGGTGTTGTTTGGGCACCCTGTCCCAAGTAGGAATTCCAATTTTTAAATGAAACCATTGTTTTGAGGGGTTTTCATATCTTTATTTGGCAGTGTAATGGTCTTGATCATCAGGTAATGCTTGTTTTAAGCATATTAGACCTCCCTTGGGCATGGTCAGCTGCTCCATAGGTCATTTGACCCTTTAATTTTCCTCGGTAGTGGATGATGGTTGTATAAGTAAATGTGATTTTTAGCTAATTATTTTGTGATATTGAGTACGATCTTGGGTCATCACTAAGTATAGTGGCCTAATCATTAAATAATCATTTCATCTTAATTCCTAGGATGTATTCCGATAGACTTGGGTGTTTTAACTCACTGGTCTCATCTTTTTGACCGCTTTTGATTTTGTTTTTGACATTGTGAACATGGCTCAGAGGGGAATCACATCTCTATTTGTGTTTTTTCGGTCTAGCCTGCTCGTGAGTATCTAGTTATACTCCTAGAATCTAGAAGAGTCTTGTCGCATGGAGTGTCATGTCCAGTATTGTAAACGTGGCATGTTTAGTAGAAGGGACACTACATAAAATTCTTTTTTGAAATGGTTTATTTTGTTTCAATTCCACTATGGCTGTGAGTTTTGGAAATACAGTGGTGTGTTCTTGGAAGCATTATATTTTTTACTTTTGTTGTATATGAATCCCATAATAAACACTGTTGTCTTGGGATGAGCTTCGGTGGTAAGAGTTTGAACAAACACAGAATGCATTCGGGTGCTAAAGGCATGTGTTCAGTTTGTCAGGGTTTGTCAGTAGTTGAAGCAAAGTTTCCCTATTTGAAGATGACCAGTTGAGGTTTGAATCATATTCCTCCAAGTAATCAGGTATGTTTGACTGGAATCTGTAAAAAGTCCTATTAATGTATTTTTTCCACATGATGAAGATATCCCTCATCATGTCATCATTCAAGATGCACTAAGAGATCATCATTCTTATGCCATGCTAAATGATTTAAATACTATTGAGATTGTTGCATGGTTTTTCCTGTTGGTGTTGCATGCAGGATGCATGGTTTCCTTCAGGGTTTAGCCATAGATACTTCATCAGAGGTTGGGTGTAATCATTGATGAATTTGATTGTGATAAAAGAGAGCTTCCATGGGAGAAGTAATCGTGGTTCATCTTATAAAACTATGACCATCTATGTCGGGTGAATTCTTGATTAGTCAGCCATCATGGCTTGACTCCTTCCTTTCTTGTTCAAATAATATGGTTGGTGAAGAACCATTTTAAGGTACTTTTTCAGGTGAAGATGAGTGTGGTTGGTGTCGGTAGGGTATTTTCATGAAAATATTCCTTATCTTGAGATTGAGGATGATTAGGAATTAATAGTTTGTACAGTGTCAAATCATGCCAAGAGAGTCATCAAAACACTTAAGGGGTTTCTTTTAAAGTCAATTACAAAGGTGTGTTGAACTGTGGTTAGGAATTGGTAGCTTTGTAATAAAGCCTAATGTGGGAATTATACTTGTCCAAACACTTTATGAGATAAAGAGCTGATTGTGTCTCTGGTTGGATGGGCTTAGGTATGTTTCATCATGATGTTTCTATTTGGAAACGAGCATTGGCTTGCTTTTTGATGGCTTAAGGTCCATTTAAACATGATGTGTTTCAAGGTGTTTTGGGTATTTAGAAATGCAACGTGACGGTTTGAATGAATCTCCACAGCCCTTTTCATTCAGGTTATGTGTTTTGTTGTTCCCGAAGGCTTCTCAAGGATTAGAATTTCTAAGGTGGGAAGGTTTTATCGATCTGTGTTTTTGACTTGACTAAAAATTGAAGGTTTTTTGATCTTTTTCAATTATTGAATAGTTTTTTTAAAACTGAGCCTCAGAACAAGATAATGAGGGTCAGTTCACTTAAAAGTGATGCTTTTGGACTTCGGTGAATTCTTGATAAGCTTCTTAGGTGGCTTGAAGGGTTTCGGGAGAACCAGACCCAGCAAAAAATGGTTTTTGGAAAGCTACAGGGGGCACACAGTTTGTACGAAACCCTACAACCCACTATAGGTTACCGTTCAGCCCTGTCAAGGGGGAAAAATACACCTCACACAGACTGTTCATGGTTTTCCAAATAATGCGTCGTTCCCATGAGGGGTGTTCTAGGTGTCCAGTGGAGGGTGCACAAATTCTACACGGTTTTTCAAACAGTGCGTCATAAACCATGCATGACCCCCAGTTTTTTAATTTTAATTTATTTTTAATTTAATTAAATTAAATTAAAAATCTAAAATTACACTCTCTCTCACCCCTCTCTCCCATATGTGAAACATCTCCCCCTCTCTCCCATGGGTCACGCGACCTCCCCTCCTTGACTCTCCTCTATCAACTGATTTTGTCCACCATTCCTTCCGATTTCTCACCGAATCTTCTAGGTATGGCCCCTACTCCTTCACTACGGGAAAAAACGATAATTGCGACGGGGTATTTGCGATGTGTCTTATTCCCATCGCAACAACTCCGATGAAAAGGGTTTTTGCGACGGGAATATATTCCCGTCGCAAATGGTCAATTATTTGCGACGGAAATACAGGGCCCGTCACAATTGCAATGGCGCGGTTTGTGCGCCAAAACACGGGAAGGATATTTGGGATGGGTAGAAGGCTACCGGTAGCAATTACCCGGCGGTGGTAAATAGTATTTGCAATGGGGAAATTTCCCCGTCGCAAAAAAGTATTCACCCGATAATATTTGCGACGGGGCCCGTCGCCAATACGGGCCTATATAAATCCTATTTGTGACGGTAACCTACAACCCATCGCAAATACCCCGCGGTAGTAAATACGGTTTTGCGACGGGACTATGTACCCGTCGCAACAGATAATCCAATGGGAGGTATTTGCGATGGGACCCGTCGCAAGTAATGGTGGCGGTAAATATGAATTTGCGACGGGGATATCCTCCCGTCGCAAATAGAGGTAGTGGTTAGTAGTAATTTGCGATGGGGATATCCGCTCGTCGCTAATGGTGTGGCATTAGAGATGGGCATGTCACAACAACCCTTTTACCCACCGCCCGTAATTAATGTGACCGAAGGTATTTGCAATGGGCCCCGTCACGAATACTGGCAGCGGTAAATAGAAATTTGCGACGGGGATAGCCGCCCGTCGCTAAAGGTGTATATTTGTGATGGGCCCATCGCAAAAGGCCATTTACCCGCTTCCTCTATTTAATGTGGGCGAAGTCATTTGTGATGGTATCCCGTCGCAATATCTCGTATTTGCGATGGTCACCCGTCGCAAATGCGACCGTCGCAAATAATCTAACCTATATATACACCCCATCCATTTTTTCCATAACATTCAGATCTCCATTCTTCTCTCTATCTCATTTTCATATCTGAGAAGAATTTTTTTTTATTTTAATTTTTTCTTTCGAGAAGAGGAAGGAAGGAGTTGGTGCAGATTATTAAAGGTATTTAAATTTTTTGTAATATTTTTTTAATTGTTAATTTATTTTTATTTGTTAATTTTATTTTTTTAATAGAATGTTTAGCTATATAGTATAATTAGTTTATGTGCTTGTACCAAATAATCCTTGTCTGGATACGAACAAGTAGAGGCGGCTCTGGCACAGATGTACCTAAGAGTGAAAACTCTGACAAGGTGTTTCGAGCTTGACTTGGTGTAACCTGGTACACGACAACGAGCCTTGTTGCACTCTTGGTTCGACACTCCCAGGGGTTGTTTTGGTAATAATTAGAAATAAATATATGATTATCAAATAATTAGATTTAATTAAAATAATTATCAAATAATTAGGAAATAATTAGATTTAATTGATTATAAATAATTAGGAAGCAATTAAAATAATTAGGAAACAATTAATAAGAAATAATTAGATTTAATTAAAATAATTATCAAATAATTAGGAAATAATTAGATATAATTGATTAGAAATAATTAGAAAACAATTAAAATAATTAGAAAACAATTATATTTAGTTAGGAAACAATCAGAATAATTAGGAAACAATCAGTATAATTAGGAAACAATCAGTATAATTAGGAAACAATCAGTATAATGAGGAAACAATCAGTATAATGAGGAAACAATCAGTATAATGAGGAAACAATCAGTATAATGAGGAAACAATCACTATAATGAGGAAACAATCAGTATAATTAGGAAATGTGATTGACCTCTCATCTACATCAATTTTCTTTTCATTTGTGTGTTGAGGCTTGACAGAAAAATTCTGCCTCCACAGGTAATAACTGCTTTTACGGTCAAAATTATCAAACTCCTCGCCAATATAGAGGTGAGGAGGTTTATAATTTTGACAGTAAAAGCACATATTACATGTAGAGGTAGAATTTTTATGTCAACCTCAACACACAAATGAAAAGAAAATTGAGGTAGATGATCAGTTAATTGCGTTTGTTTGTCTATTCATTGATTGATTAACCACCCAACCAATATGCATATCTTCGCATTTCTAATTATTAACATAAATAGTATCATAAATAGTAACATAAATAGTAACATAAATAGTAACATAAATAGTAACATAAATAGTATTATAAATAGTAACATAAATAGTAATATAAATAGTAACATAAATAGTAACATAAATAGTAACATAAATAGTAAAACAAATAGTAACATAATATAAAATATTATATTACGTTGATATTAATAGTTAAATAATACTTATAATATAATGATTTTATTATTATATATTTAATATTTATAAAAAAATATTAATATTGTTAAAATTATAAAAAATTTATAAAATATTACAATTATCAATATTTTCAACATGTTTTGCTTTATTCTTAACAGTTCAAATCTTAAAGGGTCTCCAATTTTTAGGTCATGGCCAATAAAAAGTTTGCGTCAACCGTGTCCAATGTAAACTCTATAATTGTTCTTGCTTGGTTGATCACCTCGCAGGTAGCGTTGCAATAGGACAACCCATGTAATGTCTTTCTCATTACTTGTGTCATCCTATTGTAACACTACGTGTGAGATGATCAACCAAGTTAGAACAATTATAGAGTTTAAATTGGTCAAGGTTGACCCAAACTTTTTATTGGGAAATGAACTGAAAATTGACGACCCTTTAAGATTTGAACATGTTAGGAATAAAGCAAAATCTGTTAGAAATATTGAGATTTGTAATAATTAGTAATAATTACTAAAAAAATTAATCAAAAATCAAATATATTCAAGTACATGGTTATAAATTGGCACAATTTCCAGCATGTTGTTGACCACCTTTTGTTCAACGTCTCATATCTTTGCTACTTTCTCCCACTAAAATCCGTTTGAAAAATGTGCTCTAACGTATATCAGAGCATGTTTTTAATACTTATTTTAGTCGGGAAAAAGTTAAAAAGAGATGAGCCATCAGACAAGTCAGAATAATTAGTAATATAATCTTCACAATGATGATTACAAAATTTAATTTCATTATTTAAGCATATTTCGTTTTTCCAAGTATTGCTAAGTATTGCTAAATTAATAATAATTAGTGGGGATGATTACAAACTAATTTTGTCACCTATAATTATTGGTAATTACTAATAAATAATTGTAATTATGTATCTTCTTTTTTTAGGATATTGTTTCTTATATAAAATTATTTAACAATAGTAATGATTTTAAATTTTATAGAAACATATATATGAATATGGAATAAGGAAATCGACATCAATTATTATTAGATGATCATGCTTTGATAAATTAGTGCAGAAATCCAAACGGTTCGAGTTTAAATCATGTATATGTTGATGGTGTTGAAGCTTTCTTATCTTTTGCATCATCAAACCCAGAATATGTTTCAGAAGGGACAATTAAGTGTCCTTGTAAAAAATGTGCTCTGAGAACGTTTGAGACATTTGACATCGTTGGGAAACATCTCTTGCGTTATGGTTTTCAATAAGATTATATTTTTTGGTATCAACACGGTGAACGTAGTTCCAGAGAAGATACTAATAATTTGATTTTGGATCCATCATGGTTTCAGAATTTAGTACATGATGTTGGAGGGTCATCCGTTCAACAAACCGAAATTGAGGATGATGTTGATTTACCTCCCGAGTTGGCACCATATAAATTTGCTAAGTTGTTCTGGTCTGCTGAGGATGCATTATATCCTGGTTGCAAGATAAGTAAATTAGAAGCAGTGGAAAAATTTATGGTTATTAAATCAGATAATGGAATGTCAAATAATTGTTTTGATCAGATATTTTCTTTGGTTATAGCACTGTTAACTGATGGAAATGTGCTGCCTGCTAATTATTATGAGAGCAAAAGACTCATTCGTAATCTGGGACTTAGTTATCGGAATATCCATGCATGTTCAAACGATTACATCTTATATTTTTGTGAAAATGAGTCGTTAGATAGTTGTCCCACGTGTAGACAATCGAGGTATAAAGAAGCTCAATCGGGGAAGTCTGGATTGATTCCTGTAAAACAGTTGAGATATTTCCCGCTTACACCCAGGTTGCAGCATTTATTTATGTCTCAGAACACAGCGACAATGATTTCATGGCACAAAACCAATATTTCAAATGGTAAAATCTTGGTTCATCCATCTGATGGTGATTCATGGAAACATTTTGATCATGTGCATCCATCTTTTGCTTTAGAATCCCGGAACGTGCGATTGGGTCTTTCTACTGACGGTTTTTGTCCATTTGGATCTTTTGGTAGTCAGTATTCCTGTTGGCCTGTCTTTATAACTCCGTACAATTTGCCTCCATGGATGTTGATGAACGAGCCTTATATCTTTTTGACATTATTAATCCCAGGACATCCGAAAAAAAATATTGATGTTTATTTAAAACCACTGATTGATGAGTTAAATTTATTGTGGAGCCATGGTGTTGGTACATATGATGCTGCTGTGAAACAGAATTTTGTAATGATAGATGCTTTGATGTGGACAATTAGTGACTTCCCGACATATGGAATGTTATCTGGATGGAGTACACATGGTCCAAAATCATGTCCTTATTGTATGGAAGACAACAAAGAATTGATGCTCGTGAATGGAAGAAAACCTTGCTATTTTGACTGTCATCGCAGATTTCTTCCAATCGATCATCCTTTTCGGAGGAATAAATCTCATTTCAGAAAAGGCAGAAATGAAAGAGATGAACCTCCAAAAATGATCTCAGGTACAGAGTTACAATCAGTTGTATTTTCATTACCTTCAATCACTTTTGGACCGACAATAAACCAACAGAAAATTCATGGTTTTGGGAAAGAACACAATTGGACAAAACGGTGCATTTTTTTGAATTTGCCATATTGGTCTGATTTTTTGGTCCGAGACATGTTGGATGTCATGAATATTGAGAAGAACTGTTTTGATAATTTATTTCATACTGTTTTGGATACACCGGGTAAAACCAAAGATAATGTAAAGGCACGATTAGATCTTGCTCAAATATGCAGGTGAGCATAACTTGAATTGTTTGAAAATGTCAGATCACAGAGATTAATGAAGCCAAAAGCAGCTTATACACTGACCAAAGAGAGTCGCTTATTATTTTTTCAGTGGATTGCAGATTTGAGACTTCCATATGGCTATGATTCCAATTTGGGCAGATGTGTTAAAAATGGTCATATTACCGGATTAAAAAGTCATGACTGTCATGTTATAATGGAAAGGCTTATGCCTATTGGATTAAGAGGTTTGTTGAATTCTAATATTTGGGATTCGATAACAAATATATCATATTTTTTCCGAGACATGTGTGTGGCGACAACAGTCTACGATACACTAAGCAAACTGGAAGAAGCTGTTGTTGTAATTATATGCAAATTGGAAAAAATCATTCTACCAGCTTTCTTTGACTCGATGGAACATTTGATATTACATTTTCCACATGAAGCAAAATGTGGAGGTCCGGTTCAGTTTCCATGGATGTACCCATTTGAGAGATGCATGAAGAAATTGAAGACAAAAGTCAGTAACAAAGAATCAGTTGAAGGCTCAATTGCTGAAGCTTATTTGTAAGAAGAAATTACTTTATTCTGCTCTCATTATTTTGAATCTTAATATCCCTCAAAATTTAACCTAATGGGCCGGAACGAGGGGAATGTTGATGATGATATGACCAATCAATTATCAATTTTCAATCAGCCCGAACTTGGCTTTGGTGGAGTTCATGATAGATGGCTTTCAGATGATGAACTTCATAGAGCTCATACATATGTTCTACTCAACTGTGAAGATATGTCACCAATTTTATAGTGAGTGCTCTTATCCCATATTCTATAGATTTTGTTACAGTAAATTAATCATATTGTATTTTTAGGTTATATGATGATCATATCAAGAATCAATTTCCACAAATTACAGCAGCTGGCTTAGAAGAACGTCGACAAAAAAAAATTCCTACTAGTTTCAAAAACTGGTAACATACATTATTTTTAGTTTTTACATATAAAATCAATTTATTACTTGTAATAGTGATAAATGTTTTACAAATTTTTAGGTACCTGTACATGCTGATAATATTGATAGTCGATTGCGTATTTTGAGTATCCCACCATCAAAAATGGTTAAATCTTATAATGCATATATGGTGAATGTTTATTGCTTTCATACACATTCATATGGGGAATCAAAGAAAATAATGAATAGTGGTGTTTGTTTGATGGGATCACATCATAGAGATATTGAAGTTGACTTTTATGGCATGCGTGAAGAAATTATTGAACTGTGTTATTTGGGAATGAATTATGTAACACTGTTTAAATGTAGATGGTTGGATACTCAGAGAGGCCTGTGTATTCATCCGACTCATGGAATTTTTGATATTAAACATAAAATTCTTCATGAAGTAAATGAACCATTTTTATTTGCTCATCAGGCACATCAAATTTATTATGCAAAATACTGTGCTACTTCAAAAGTGTTGGATGATTGGTGGAGTATAATAAAAGTTAAATCTCGAGAAAATCAGTTTACTCAAACTGAATGTGGTTCCACTGAAGTGCAAGGAAATGAAATTTTTCAGCACACTCCTCAAAACAAATCTTTTTCACAAAGAGACATGAATATTAAGGATGACACCCCACAGTTAAGGGTCGATGGTGACGATGTTGTCAATGATGTTACAACTGAATTTGAAATGACAAGAGATGATGACTGTGAAACTAATATGGAAATGGATGATGTTGATGAGGAAGATGAAGACATTGACATTGGCAACTATTAAGATGATGATGAAGATGAACATTGACATAGTAAAATGCTGGTTTGAATCATAACAAATATATATCTATACATAATAGTTATTTTCAACTGTTTGCTAATAACAATCATTTCATGTTTCATATGGACTCGAAAACATTTTGTCAGTTGCTGGAGGCTGATCTACCTATGGATGATGATGTTCTTGAGTCATCTGACCCTCAGGATGTTGGCACTACAGGGAGCACTCGGAGGGGGCGTGGTCTTGCCAGACTGGTGATTCTAGATCCTATCATGGAGCGACGTCCACCTCTTGGATTCGATGCGCACACATGGTGGTATGGTAACCTGTGTATTTTAGTTAACTTTCATTAAAATTTATTAATATTCTATTTTTTTGATTATTTTTTCTTTTTCCACAGTTTTACGCATATAGCTATTGGATAGGGGAGTGCTATCTTGCGCAATTATTTTTCTCACCCCTGGCTTACATGGGATCAGATTCCCGCTGATGTGCATGCCGCCATGTTCGATCATTGGCTGGTACATAATTAAATATTATTTATTTTGAAATTTAATTCATTAATAACTTTATATTAGGTTTTATGGTATCCCATCGACGAGAGCATGCGTGCCACTATCCACGCGGCTTGGGTGGTGTCAATGCGTGACCGTTTCCGTCAGTTTTTGCATAATTTGAGAATGATGGCTGTGAAGAAAGCCGGAGTGATAGAATTTGATGAGTCCTATAGAGCCCACCGACCAGAGTAAATTTTATCTCACGTTTGGGATGGATTATGTACACACTGGTTGGGTGGTGGGTTTCAGAGGAGATCTGCATTGGGTCGACAGAATCGGCGGAGACAAGAGGTGACACATCAAGCCGGTAGTCGTACATTCAGTGCACATAGAGAGCGTCTAGTAAGTACTTTTTTTTAATATTTAATACAACTTTAAATATAAAAAGTTTATTTTATATTAATATAGGAAGCCGAGCAACCCGGTATTTCAGCATACGACGTTTATCGGAGGATGTACACTGACCCGGCTACTGGAGAGATTAGAGGTAGCCGCCAGCGTCAGATTGTGGTTAGTATTATTTTCTTTTCAGTTTGCAAATTAAATGCATATAATATTTTAAATATTTTAATTTCTAATTGAAACTTAAGGAGTCATATGAGACCGAGTCCTCTCAGACACAGGCAGAGAGTCCAGATGAGACGGGTGATCAGACTAGTGCCCACCATTTTGATGAGACGACATGGATGCAGGTGACCCAATATGGATTCGAAAAGGGCCGAGTAGTTGATATCGGCTCTCATTTGACTCCTTCAGCTTATTATGGTACTATTGCGATGTCAGTGTTCAGCTCGAGAGGAGCTCGTGGAGAGACATCATCTTCTGCCTCACAGTATTAGGATCAACTGCGTGCTCAAAGTCAGCTTATAAAGGATTTGCGTCAGGGGCAGGAGCAGATGCGTCAGCAGCACAATGAGGAGATGCGTCGATGGCAGGAGCAGATGCGTCAGCAGCAGGATGAGGAGATACGTCGATATGAGGAGCAACATCAGGAGTATATGGAGTATATGCATCATCTGACTCATAGTTTAGGGATGGAGTTTCCTCCACCACCTCCTCTAGGTCCTCCAGGTCCTCTAGATTATCCACCCCTGAGTAATTTTTTTACATGTAATAAACATTTGAGTTCATAGTTTATTGTCATATTAACTATTTACAATTCCTCTTTCATATTGGTACGAATATTATGTGATTTAATTTGTTTTTTAATATATTATTACTTATTAGTATTATTTTCAATGTCTGCTTATTTTAGTAATATTACTTTTAATATTTTATATTTATTGTTAATATTGAGAAGTTTAGAATTTTATAATTTTATTAATATTAATAATATTAATATTATTTTTTCATAAATATGTATGTTTATTTTAATAATATTATTATTATATTAATTATTTATATTAATAATATTAGTACTATTATTATTATTTTTTGATATTAATATTTCATAATATATAATATTATATTATTTATATTCATATTATTATTATTATTTGATATTAAGATTTTATAATTATATTATATATATTTTATTATTAATATTATAATAATATAATTTATTTATATTATTATTATTATTATTATTATATAGATAGTTTAATAGTAATAATAATATATTAATTTTTTGTATTATTAATAATAGTATTATTATATTATATTATATTATTTATATTCATATTATTATTATTTTATATTAATATTTCATAATTATATTTTATATATTTTTTTATTTATATTATAATAATATAATTTTTTAAAATTATTAATATTTTTATTATTTTTATATAATATTATAAGATTTGTATTAATTATTTTATTATTATTTTTCAATATTTGCGATGGGCACATTTGCGACAGGAAATCTCGTCGTAAATGTTTTTTACAGCACTATTTGCGACGGGACGAATACCCGTCGGGAAAACCTTTCCTCGGCGGTTCGTCTCAAATACTTTCGTCGCAAGTATTTTTAAAAATTTTGCATTTTCAACGGGATTATGACCTGTCGCAACTAATATATCAGCGACGGCCCGTCGCACATACCTTTTTTATATATAAACTAAAACTTATTTGCGACGGGGGAAAAATACAATCGCAACTAACTATTTTGTGACGGGACAGCCGCAAAAACACTTATTTGCGACGCCGTTTTCGACAACGGGCGATTTGCGATGGAGCCCCGTTGCAAAAGATCTTTTGCGACAGGATCCCGTCGCAACTCGCCCGTCACAAATATTCAGTTTTCCTGTTGTGCTTTTCCTTCTAATTTCAAGCTACAATTCAGTCTCTCGATCATCCTGTCTAGCTTGGAAGACACCCTAGGTTTTGGTGATAATTTATTTTAGGTTTTTTATATATGGTAATGCACAAGGTCTCTTGGGATGTGATCTCGCATGTTCCGGCAACTTCCACCGATGGAGAGGCGGTTCGGGTGGTTTTGGTCTACCAGGTTTGTTTCAAGGTATGTTTTCTCCTTAATTTCTTAGTTTATATTTGGGTATTTTGATGTTTATTATTCTATTGTATTTTATTTTTTGTGATTCGTCCCTTACCACTTTAATTGTGAGACCCCGGTGTTTTTTTAGACTATTGGATCATCCGTGAGGTGGGTTCGAGTCACAGGAGTCTATGGAGACCCTTCTACATATGAATAGGTATTTGTGTATATAGATATAGAGGTTCCGCCATTATGTGAAATCCATCCATGGAAGTGAATGAACATGTATGGGGATAGGTGTGCCTCTGTATATATATAAAAATGAATTATTATGTGAGTGGGGATGTGTACATGCATATAAGTATATGTGAGGATCCCCTTGCACATGTTCATGGGCTTGGGGGTATGTTCATAGGGGATAGGTATCCTTTCATGTATGTGAGGATACATATTCTTAGTGGGGGAGCATCAGCTTTTTGATAGAAAATTCCTAGAGCCCAAGTGGGTGACATGGTTCCCCCATGAGGTAGTGTCCCTCTTCCATTCCCTTTTTAGTTTTTATTCATTATTTAGTATATTAACACACCGCCCTTAGTTTTAAATTAATACAGTGTTATTTTACTTTTATGCATTTCTACTTAAAGATCCATAGTGTCTCTTCATTCCATGTGTATGAATATTCCATGTTAAGGTAAGGTGAATGATTTGAATTGTATAGGAAGACCCACACGTGGTAACTTTCCTTTCCTTTAAGTAATCTAAGTGGCCTTATTTAGTGTGGCCAAAGTGAGATGGAAAAATCATCTAACTGAAATGACTGTTCCATACATTAAGTTGAAATTTTATGAAAAATTAAACATGAAGACATTAAGTAGGAGGGAACATAAAATATGACTTGTTATCATTTTCTGGGAATTTGGATAATAGAGACTATGGAGGAAAAGAGATTCAATTTACTATGTTTTAAGAATGTGGTATGAAACACCCAAGTGTGTGTCTTAGAGGAACAGGAATATGTTTTTGTAATGATCCACATTTTGGATGGGACGTAAAAAGTGAAGGTTTTTTATCTTTTTCAATTACTAAACTGGTCATTTTTAAAATAGTGCCTTGGAATAGAATTCTGAGGGTTGGGTCACTCTAATGTGATATTTTTGGACTTGGGGGAATGCACGATAAGTTTCTTTAGTGGATGTAAGGGTTTTGAGATCACCAAATGTGAAAAAACATGGTTTTTGGAAAACTACATAGGGTGCACGGTTTCTCTAGAACCATGCTACCCGTTATAGGTAACCATGTGGTCTTATGGAGGGGGGTAGATATGTTTCACATGTGATACACACAGTATTCCTAACCATGTGTCCAACCAATGTGAGGTGTTCTAGGTGTCCAGTGGAGGACACACAGTTGGAACACGGTTTTCAAAACCATGGAGCCTAAAATCTGCGTGACAACCAATTTTTAAATTTTGAAATTAATTTTTGATTTAATTAGATATATTAAAACCTAAATTACACTCTCCCTCACCAGTCTCTCCCATACACAATGAAGCTCCACCTCTTTTCTATGGTCACACGACCTCCCCTCTCTGGCTCTCCTTCGTCAATAGATATTGGTCGTCGATCCTTTGGATTTCTCTTAGAATCTTAGAGGTATTGCTCTCTTCTCCTCTTCCTTCATGTTTCTAGTCGTGATCTGGTCTCCCCATCACCCTACCTATCTCATTAAAAACCCTACGGTTTGGGGCTTGTATATTTTCAGTTTTTTTATCTAGGGTCATGCGGAAGGTCACTTGGGACGTGATCTTGCATGTTCTAACAACCTTCACCGAAGGCAAGATGGTTTCGATGGTCTCGGTCCACCAGATTTGTTTTGGGGTAAGTTTTTTCCTTTTTTCATAGTTTATATTTTGGGATTTTGAGATTTATGAGTTTGTGGAATTTTATTTTGGGAGTTTTGGCCCTTACCACTTTAATTTTAGGACCCTAGTGTTTTTTAGGTTGTTGGATTTTTCTTTGAGGCGGGTTCGAGTTTCCATAGTGTAAGGCAACTCACCTATGTATGAATAGGTATGCATATATGTATATTTCTATTCCCAAATTATGTTAAATTCATCCATTGAAGTGAACAAAAATATATGGGGCTAGGTTTACTTATTTATATATACGAAAATGCATTCATAGGTGAGTGGGTACAGGTATATACATATATGTACATGTGAGGATATCATTTCACATGTTCATGGACATGAAGGAATGTGCATAGAGGCTAGGAGTCCTTTCATGTATGTGAGGATTCATATTCATAGTGGGGTGTATTAGATTTTAGGTAGAATGTTCCAAGATACAAATTGGATGACTTGGTTCCACCATGAGGTAAGGTCCCTCTTCCATGCCCTTTTTAATTATTAATGCATTAATTAGTTCATTAATGGAAATCCATTTTTTTAAAATTACTGAATTATTATTAGAATTTTATTCTTTCCTTCTTAAAAAGTCATGGTGTCTCTTTATGCCATGTGTATGAATCTTCCTTTTTAAGGAAAGGTGGATATGTTGACTTGTATAAGAAGTCCCCTAGGTGATAAGTTTCATTTCCTTGATATAGTCTAAGTGGCCTTGTTTATGGTGACCAATGTGAGATGGTGACATCCACTAATTTAAATTATTATGCCTTACAATAATTTTCAATGTATATGGATATTGAAAATGCAGACCTTGAGTAGGAGGGATCATTCCAAATGACATGTTTTCCACATAAATGTATTAAATAGTTAAACTTGAAATGATACAGATTTGGGTGGTAAGGACACACCTTGTGATAATATAGTAATCATGACTTATGATTGTGAACTTGACATATCTAGGATGGTTTATACCATACCTCTTCTTTATGATCATAAATCACCATAATTCAAATGATGTTTTTAAAGGGAGTTGCAAATTGATTCTAACATGCATGAGTGGAATTACCTCATGTTTGGAAATTAATGTGTATCATTTTCATTAAAAATACTTAATATATTATCCCTTAAGTACAATAATGAATGGAATGTGATCACTTGTTGTTGTTTAATTTAAATACTTAAGATGGTTTGACTTTTGTAATTGTGAATGTGATTGATTATGTATAATATGGGTTTGTTATTTGAAATGTATAATAAGTATGTCCTTATGAATTACATTAACAATTATGTTAATGGTTTATTAACGATGTATGGGTGGAATTCATACCCCATTCCATCTATGTAAACGATTATGGATTTGAGGCATTCATACCCCACAACATCAATACAGTCGATTATGGATGGGTGTCATTCATACCCCATTCCATCTAGGTAAATGATGATGGATGGGAATCATTATTACCTAATTCCATCTATTTTAAATGATCATGGATGAGGGAAATTATTATCTCATGACATTTATATAATCTTCTATATATGAGAGGCATTCTTACATCATTCAATTTTTATAATATCTTATGGAAAAGAGGAATTCTTACCCCATGCAATTTATATAATATCCTATGGATGAGAGTAATTATTAACTCATGCCACTTATATAATCTCATATGGGTGAGAAGCAGTCTTACCTCATTCCATTTACATAATCTCCCTTGGATGGTATGCATGCTTACCTCATGCCAAGGGTAACCTCTATATATATATACGAATGGATGAGAGGTATGATTACCTCATCCCATTGATAAATTATAAATATATATATATATACATGTTGACTTGATCAGACATACCAGACAAGGGATGAAGTAGGCATCGTCGTCAGGTGTCCCTTATGTACTTGGATGGGTGTTACTTATTTATTATTCAGTTCTGTAATTACTTCTCTATACCTACACACTGTCATAATTATATTGCATAGGATTGGTCATGACAACATGGGTGTCTACCTACTGATATTTCATCTCACACCCTACTCGGGTATCCATGTTAACTGATTAGACCATATAATTGCAGGTCCTATATTGATTGTTGTAGGCTTGTACCTATGGAGTTAGGAGTAAAAGACCGAGTTGGAGCTTGGGATGTTCAAGGATATTTCTCATGGGGTTTACTGTCCTTTTATTCTTATTTTTGTATTTTTACTATTCTTAATAGCATGCTTCTTTTTTACTACATTATCTTATGTATAAACATCCTTTCATGCACTGTATAAACTGGCATTTTTCACTTTCACTAAACTGTTATTATCTGTATTCCATTGTTATTCTTTTTAATTATACTGCTTTCACAATTATCTATTATGAATTTTCTGTTTTAACGATGTATTAATATGAAATGATGGTATAGTCTCCCCCATATCACCTACTGAGACCCTCCCTACTAGTCATCAGCCTCTGACGTATGGGGAGATGCACTTAAGGTCATGTGATCCACCAGTCCAACTACCAGGTTAATGGTTAGTTGGGATACGACGTTACAAAGTGGTATTATAGGTTGTTTCATTTACTATTTAATAATTTTATTAGTTTTTAGACAATAGATTAGAAATGTTTCAACACTTGGCTAATAGTATTTCATAGGATTGATCAACCCACATACTACAAATGAACAGGTTTCTGGGGTTGGGATTGTGGTTCATGCTATTTTCTATTACGAGATGATGTGATTTCTCCATCAGTGGATAAAATACATTTAACTTCTTATGATTTTTGGTCTTTATGGAATTTTACCCTTTGCCTATTATGGGATGGAAATTTCATTCCATACATCATACAAGGAATGTATGAATTAACTTTTCAAGAACAGTGTCATACCATGTAGTTACATTAGTAGGTTGGATACTAAATTTGGATTTTGTGCCAGGATTGATAATCCATTCTGTTTTTTAGTAGAATTGTGTTATATTCAATGTTATGAATCCAAATATAATGCTTAGTTTGTACCTACTTAAGTAATCCTTAAGAATTATTTACAGTTACTGTAACATTCATAGTTAATTATATGCCTTTCTGTGTGATTATTTCTTGTGATAGCATGCTTATACATTTTTGATAATTGTAAAATGGAAGTGATTTAATTGGGAGCCAATTTTATTTCTATGGATTATGGGAACCTTATAACTGGTGAATATTAACCCATGTATTCGAACCTTCAAAAAAGCTTTCTAAATTAACATGCTAAAGTGAATTGATTTTAATTAAAGGGAGCCAAATGCAAAACTGTAAAGTGTAAGGGTGCTTTAAAAATTGGTATATGGCCACTCATTCAACTATTCCATTATATATGTGTATGTGATCATTTTTTATTTTGAAATGGTATTGGTATCGATTAATGGAAACCAATTTCCAATTCATGAAGTTTATGGGCCCTTCATGAATTGGGAAATGGAAACCCATGTTAGATTAAATTGTATGATGTCATGTGTAATGTTTATAAATGATAACAAAGATTAGTTTTATATTGAAATGAACTAGTTAATAGTTAATAGTGAAATTGGGTCCATGTAGGTGATATGAAAAATGTTGCATGAGATGACCCATTTTGGTTCTTGAACCTTTAATAATTTGACAACTGCTAATGGGATGCATTTTAATGATCTTGAGTTGGTTTAAATAGGAACCTTGTAGGTCACCTTAATTGTTTAAAAGGAATTATATGCTAAATTTCCTATCATTAAGGTATCTAAAAAGATGTTAAATGTTTAAAGAGGATGTTTTATGTAACCTTCCTGTGTTTCCCTTGGGGAATTAGCTAAATCATGTACATGATATTTTCTTTTAAATTGTATATTATCTTTTAAATGAAAACTTTTAGATGATCAAAGATGAAATGTGAATATATATAAAGAGATTGAAAATGGAATCATAAGTGGTTACCTTGGTAAAACAATCATGTATGAGTATCTTTAGGTTTTCCTTTTAGTTTCCTTGGAACGGAGCCATATGCATTTTTTGTTGGCATGTTTCTTTGGAAATGGCTCGAATATCATCTTTGATCATAGTAACATATGTTTTATATTACCCAAATACTTGGTTTGATGCTTGCTCTTCATTAGGGGCTAGCCCATGGTTTGTAAGATCATTATATTTTTACAGAATTTCTAGTTACGTTTGTTATTCTGACGTTTAGTGTTTTTTGGCTGTCTTTTCCCGAGCCGGACTTCCAGTTTTTAAATGGCACCCTAGATCGAATGGGTGTTCATGTCTTTATTTGAACTTTTAAAGTGATTTATCATCAAGTAATGATTTTTTAATGTATGTTAGACATATATGGGCATGGTCAACTACTCCGTAGGTCTTTTTACCTTTTACATTTCCTCAGTAGTGGATGATGGTCATATAAGGAAATTTGATGTTGAGCTAAATAATTTGTGATGTTGAGTATGGTCTCAGGTCTTCTACATGTATTGTGAGAATAGCATTAAATAATCAGTTCATATTAATTCCTATGATGGATTCTGAGAGACTAAAGTGTTTTGACTCACTGGTCTCGTCATTTTTACCTCATTTGAATTTTTTGACATTGTGATCATGGATTGGAGGAGCATCACATGTATGTTTGTCTTGATCTGGTCTAGTGTTTTCATGAGAATCTAGTTATCTTTCTTTGAATCTAGAACACACCTACTTCATGAAGATTCATGTCGAGTCCAGAAAATGTGTCCTTCCAATTATAAGGGACACTACCTAAAATTATTTTTGGATATGGTTTACTATGTTTTAATGCCTTTGAGGATATGGTTTTTGGAAATGTGATGGTTCTTGCATGGAAGCATGGCTTTTTTGAGTTTGGTTGTGTATGAAACCACTAATAAACACTATTGTGTTGTTAAGAGCTTTGGTGGAATGAGTTTGAAAAAAAAAGAGAATTCCTTTTGGTGGTAAAGTCATGAATTTATTTTGAGATAGTTCATCGGTAGGTGAAGTTGAGTTTCCCTCTTTAAAGTCATCCAGTTCTGGTTCAACTCTTCTTCTTCCCAGTAATCATGTATGCTTCACTAGAATCCATTAAAAATAATCTTATTGTACTCTTTTACATGATGAACATTCCCCCCATCATTTCTTCATCCTAGATGCACTAAGATATCATCAATCTTACACTATACTGGATGCTTTAAATAATATTGATCTTATTGGATGGTTCTCTTTTGGTGTTTCATGCATGATGTGTGGTTTCCTTCATGGTTTGTCCTTAGAGGAATCATTGAAGGTCGAGTGTAGGCTTCGATGAATGTGTTTGTGTTAAAAGTGAGCTGAATTGTGAGAAGGCATCATGGTTCATATTATAAAACTATGGTTACATAATTCGGGCATCTTCTTGATTAGTCGGCCATTGTGTCTTGACTCCTTCTTTTCTTGGTCAATGAATATGGTTGGTGAATAACCATTTTAAGGCACATTTTTAGGTAAAGATGAGTATAGTTGGTGTCAGTCGGGGATATTCATGAAAATTAATCATAGATTATGCTTGAGGTTGATAGGGAATTTGATGTTTGGTCGGTTTCAAATCACGTCAAGAGCATCGTAAAAATGCTTAAAGGTTTTTTCAAAGTAAATTTGAATGGTGTGTTGAAATGTGGTTAAGAATTGGTAGATTATTGTTAAAGCCTATGTTGGGAAGTACCCTTGGAGAAACACATGGGGATATGATGATGTGATAGTGCCTCTAGTTGGACAGGATCAGGTAACTGTCGTCTCAATGTTTCAGTTTTTAAATGGGTGTTGGATTGAGTTTTGATGGATTAAGGTCCATTTATATATGAAGAGTTTCAGAGGTGTGTTGGGTGTGCCGAAATTCAATGTGATAGTTTGAATGAATCTTCACAAACCATGTAGGTCAAGCGATGTGTTAAGTCATTATTATAGGATTCTAAAGTATGAGAAGATCTAAGGAGGGTAGGTTGCAATGATCGACATTTTGGACTGGACTATAAGCCAAAGTCTTTTGATCATTTTCAATTACTGATTGGGTTTTTTTAAACTGAGCCACGGAATGGAATTACAAGGGATGGGTCACTTCAAAGTGAGGATTTTGGACTTGATTGAATGGATGATAATATTCTTAGGTGGATCAAATGGTTTCAGGAGCACCAGACACAAGAAACAAGGTATTTGGAAAACTTCATAGGGAAAACTGTTTGTCTGAAACCATGTGGCCCACTACAGGAAACCATGCATCCCATTCAATGGGGACATAGACGTTTCACATAGGCTGTGCATGTTTTTCCAAACGATGATGCTAGAAAATGGAGGGTGTTCTAGGTTTCATGTGGGGTGTGCACGGTTTGCACATGGTTTTCCAAACCGTGTGGCCTAAACCATGCACAACACCATGTTTTTAAATTTTAACATTATTTTTAGTTAAATTAAAATAAATTAAAAGCCTAGATTACACTCTCCCTCACCCCTCTCTCCCATATGGGACACATCTCCCCTTATCTCACATGGGATGTGATACCTCCCCACTCCATCACTCCTCCGTTAACTAATTTTGACCATCGTTCCTTTGAATTTCTCACATAATCTTCAAGGTATGGACCTCTACTTCTCCTCATTCTTATTTCTATCCACGATTACGTCTCCCCTGAATCCCTATATAGATCCTTTTTAACCCTAGGGTTTAGACTAATGTATTTTTGGTTTTCATATGATCAAAGGTTATGCATAAGGTCTCTTTGATGTGTTCTCGCATGTTTTGGAAACTGCTGCTGAAGGTGAGGTGGTTTGGGTAGTTTTGTTTCGGCAGCTTTTTTGGGGGTATGTTTTCTCATTTGTTTATCAGTTTATATTTTGTACCTTTTAGGTTTATGAGTCAATGGAATTTTATTTAAGGTTAGTCAGACCTTAGATCATTGATTTTGATACCCTGGTGTTTTTTTAGTTTGTTGGATCATCATTGAGGAGGGTTTGAGTCACCAGAGTCCAAGGAGACTCTCCTTTATATATATAGGTATGTGTATATATTTATAAATATATGTTCCCCCAATATGTGAAAGTCCTACATGGTAGTGAACGAACATGTATATGGATAGTTGTTCTATGTATGTATATAATAATGCATACTTTGGTGAGTAGAGACCGGTGTATTAATATAAGTATATGTGAATATCCCCATGCACATGTTCATGGCCAAGTGGGGCTGTGCATAGGGGCTATGTAACAACCCGATATTTTATGATAAGTATTATTTTTAATTTATTTGATGTCATGTGTTTTATGCTACAACAAGATTATCTTGTTCTATACGCCACACTGTATTAGCTTGAAATATACGCAACACTATTCTTAGATTATGTTACACACAATTTCTAGTTCATTTTATAATAGTCATTTTACGCAACATTGAGTGTGTGTATATATATATATTCAATGTATAAATGAAATATGGTTGGATTCTGTTATACGAAATAATAAAGGATTCTTTCACAACACGCAACCCTGACTTTGCTTGCATTACATGCAATCACGACCTTTCTCGATAGCGTGTGTTGTACGCAGTACCAGGTTTTACTAAACAACGATATATTATTATGAAATAGCCGTTATGAATAGTATTAAAGAAATTTTTAATTAGATAACATTATTATTCATCGGAAACATTTTTTTAGTACATGGTATAAGAACAAAATAAATTTTTCGGGTAAAATAAGTATTTTTAAAAAATATGCAGTTTTGCCACCTTTTGAGGGCGCACCCACATTAAATATAGTTTTTGACATGTTTATAAGTTCACTTTTACAAAATAAATTATTATTTGGAATCAGGATATAAAATTTTACCTTGGATAAAATTTTCATATTATTCTGATAACTTTCATATTTTAATGAATAGTAAAAACACGATATATTTTAATTAAAAACAACTTTTTTCATCGCAATAACTTATGTGGTTAGATTATAATATTGAACGGTTTTAATTTATAAATAGAATATATTTTTACCATTTAATATAATTTATGTCATTAGCCTTGATTTTACATTGAATTCGTAGGTTAAATAAATTCAATCTTTTGCAATGTTCTAAACAAAAACTCGTTTTCTTTCGACAACGTGATTAATTTTAATTTAATTTCTGAAACTTTTCTGTATTTAATTTGGAAAAATTGATTTCATATTTGGAATTATTAAGTCCAAATTATGTTAATAAGCTACTTTGTATTTTTGGGCTTTATGAATAGTAACTACGGTAAATTTTATTTACCGTAGTTAAAGGTAAATCGGGTAATTAATGGTAAATATAAGATTATAAAATTTA
This sequence comes from Viscum album, assembly GCA_963277665.1. Lineage (NCBI taxonomy): Eukaryota > Viridiplantae > Streptophyta > Magnoliopsida > Santalales > Viscaceae > Viscum > Viscum album. The sequence goes on along the minus strand of OY728131.1, from coordinate 399,398,451 downwards.
CCTAACACCTGCCGAAATCCTATTGGATGACTAAAAGTAGACCTATATCACCTAAGGGTGGGAGTAGAATCATTTAATGGACTTTTTTCCATCAAAATAACTTAATTATTATTAAAACCAAAGAAAGTGACAACATGTCACTCTCTTATATCTTATAAGTATATTAATTTTAATTTAGTGATAAACATCATGAAACTTTGAACATGAATAGTCTCCAGAAATCTAATGAAATTATCTACATCATATAAATTTATTTATTATTTTTAGGTATTAAAGAATTATCATTAATTTTGACATAATAGGGATGCAGAAATTATTTTTTTAGGGAAAAATCAATAATATAGTTTTTATTGAAATATTAATACATATCAAAAGGCCCAAAAATATGCAAAAAACTTATTATTAGTGTATATATAAACCCTAATCATCCATTTTCTGAATTGTTGACCATTTCGATCCTTATTAAGATGATTTTGACACTTATATTATTTTATTTTAAATGATGCCCCAGCTGTCACCTTCATAATTTAATAAATATAACAATTTAAATATTGTGATTTTAAGATGATAAATTAGATTAAAAGTATTATTGTGAAAGTTAATAGATTTATCTTCGTCAGAGGATTTTATTTTTAATTTTTATGCAAAAATAACTATATTAAATAATTATACAAAAAATGATGTAGTAATTATTTTATTAAGAGATAAACCAAATAAATGGTTTTAAAAATAATAAAATAAATACTATATGAAATATTTAATGTGCTGCACTAATTTTCTAGATACATATGATCTTTTTTAAATCTATTAAAGCTTTTAGTTTGAACATATCTTCTATATATATTTTATTTAAATTTAAATAAATGAATAGTGTTAAAATTGTCACTATTGTTATTTTATAAAAATAATATATTATAAAATTGTTTAAAAATCACAAAAATATTTACAAATTATAAATTTAAATTTATATGTTATAAAATGTTATAAAGTATCCAATTATGGAAAATTTACAAAAAATAAGTATTTATTTGTTATAATTTAAAATTTAGAATGTTACTACCACAAATAAAATTAAATTGATTAAATAAGGATAAATCAAGTTGATAATGTTTAAAGTAAATTCCTAACATGTCTAAATTTTATTGGTTGATGAGATTACAACCATATGTCATCTAAGCTTCGGATATGAGTCATTTATGGAGGTTTTTAAGTGGGGTTAGATTTATTATAAATTAATATTTTAAAGAATTCCAAAGGTGCCCCTCTCCTCCCTTATAAAAGGGCACCTCCTCCCTCTCTTCCTCACACAACATTGAGCTTTAAATCTCTGCCAAACCCTAGAGAAATTCTCTTCTCCATTTCCCTAGAAACATCTTATAGGTCCTGGTCTTCTTCAAAGACCAATTTTAGTGCCCTATGAGGATGTCTCAAAGAGGCGCTTCAAAGAAGAGGCAATGTCCATTACCGATTATTTCAACTCTATTTCTTCTTCCACTTCTTTTTTTAGTTGTTTAATTATGAAGTAATAACATCAGTATCAATAATATACTGATATGTTATTATAAGTATGAAACAACCCTATTTCACCATCTATCCATCCTACGGAGAATGAAATCACCACGCGTGCGTATGTACGGAATACCGTCTCCACGCCGTGGTGTAATCTCTTTTTCCAACACCACCTTACATGGATGGGTATAATGGTGTAACGAATAACTATACATAGTTATTATAACATCATACTGATTCTGATATATTATATCGGCCACTCCAATTCTATTCACTAATTATGGGAACGATACCATCGCTCGTGCGTACGTACGGACTACCGTCTCCACGACGCAATGAGATTCGTTCTCTATGTTAACCATACATGAATGATCATAAAGTTATATAATGAATAATAATGAAATATATGAAATACTAATGCTACTGGATTTATGTATATATATATTTATGTCATCTATTTAGTTTCATTCAATTCAATAAGGAAACGAAAACAACGTACGGCCTACCATCTCCATGAACGGTGTATTTCATTCCTTTTATCGATCTATAAAATATATATGTATATGATGAATTTATATTATATATAGATCATGTTTTACCTTCTATAATTATTTAAATCAGGATATAAGTATTAATATCCAGAATGAAAAGTCGAAACACATACGATAAATGAAATCATTTTACCCAAAACGCTGCTTTAACATGGAATTTACAAAAGAACGGGTAATATAAAGTCATAAGTAAAACATATATGATATCATAAAAATGAATATGATTCTGTAATGAGTCAGTGACATTATTTTAATCATTGTACAGGAGGTTCAGATACATAGGAAGCATATCGGACCTAAGGTAAGGGATAATTTTGCAAATCTCATTTTTATTCGAGATTGCTTATTCGTAAGTATTTTCTAGGGTTATTTATATGATCCATGCCCATGTTTTATAAAATTGTTTTCATGTATGTTTAAAGTCATTTTTAACCATCTTTTACTTTTACTACATGGTATGTAAGGAATATTTTTTTTACCATACGAGGTACTTTTTGACTTTTCCGGCAAAAGTACGAGAAGAATGTTTTTTTAACTTATACGGCACGAACGGATTTTTACGGTTTTATAAATCCTTATTTTCATTAAGCTTATTCAAAAAGATTTCATGACTATATAAAATCAAAATCATTTTATTTTAAAATTGCATGACATTTTGTGAAAAGAGAATGATTTTGAAGAAGAAAGGATATTTTCCTCAAGAATTCATTTCAAGTGTTTTATCAAAACCATTTATCATCTAAGATTACATTATTTCATATGTGTATGTTTCAAGAATCATGTCTCTATGATTTACATGGTTTCACTTTTCTTATTATGAAATTATATCCATTTCATTTATATGTGGTATGTTATGATGGGATGATGTTTATGAAACCCATTTTATTCGTTGGGTTATTATGAATGATGTATGTTTATTTTGTGGCACAAGTAAGAATGATTTCATTATGAGATGGGTGGGACCTATGTCTCCCACAAATGAATTGGGTAAAGATTTATATCTCATGATATAGAAATGGATGGAACGACAAGTTAAACCGGTTCAGTAATATAGGACTGGAACGAGGAGTGAACTCGATTCAGAAAGGGACTTTGTCCACTAAGATGGTCTTGGCAGCAATGCCTTGGCAAGTATGGAAATCATATCATTTGATTAATGGTTTCCACAATTACATGTTTTATTCCCATGCTATTTTATCATGATTGTTGTTCCCTTATGATATATTCCTTACGTACTTCCATGATTCATGTATTTGCTCAAGATTTTGATGTTTAGATTTTATGTTCATGTTTTTGCATTCAAATGTTTATAGATTGTTTTATGTTATCTTTGTTTACCCATACTGGGCATTTGAGCTCCCTCCTTTTATGTTTTCTTTTACCCAGGATATAAAGAATGGTTTTAGGTAAGAAAAAAAGGGGAAGATCTTTATTGGGAGATGTTGAAGATCTTTCACTACGATTAGAAGATTTTATTCCCAGTTTCCAAAGACACTAAACTATTATGATCCTTGTGAGTATATTTTTGTTATGTATTAAGTATTCTGCAAATGTAATGTATTTTCCATGTACGTCAAGATTTGGGTCTCTACAGTTGGTATTAGAGGAAAGGTTTAGTCAACCATTGGAAACTAGGATGCGAAAACGTTATTGAGATCCCTAGAGATATTTCTAAGGTATGTCTAGGGATGTCCCTAAGGATAAGTATACGTATAGTATATAGTCCTAGAACTACAATAACGATCTTAGAATTTAACCTAAGATGTTAGATGTTGAGGGTGCTCCCCCATTACTATGTTGTTTTCCCTAGCATGATTTTTCCTCTCACACTATTCTTTTTGGGTTTTAGAAAATGGCTGGAAATAAGAAGATTCATGATAATGGAGGATATAACAGACAATGGAATGATTATCTTCATGAGAAACCAAATGAAATGGGATTTGGAAGTCCAAACATCGTTATTATTCCAAATCAGCATTCTCATTATATGATCAATGATATAAAATTTGGTATGTTTCCCGACTCAGATAATAAGAGAAATATGGAGTTTCATGGTGATCATAGAGGAATGAAAGTTCAATTAAACTCATGTAAATAATGTGGGAAGAGGCATTAGGGAGATTGTTTCAAGGGAACTGGAAGATGCTTTGGGTGTTGAAAAGAAGGACACAAAGCCATTATGTGCAAAGGAAAAGGTTCAGTTAACACCATGGATGAGGATAATGGTATTGCTGCGTCATCAAAAATGGTTAAATGTATTAAATGTGGAATGTACGGGCATTATGCAAACCAATTCTCTAAGGGAAAGTCTCATGAAGAGAATCAGTACGGTCGTATGGGTAGTATTTATGTTGATGATAATGAAGAGACTACAAATGAAATGTGAGATGAAAGAATTGTTGAAGCTCAGTCAATGGTTTAAGAAGGTAGTTGAATGATTTCATGTTTATAAAGTGTAATCTTGTATAAGTAATCTCATGGTACTATGGAATAAAGAGACATCTAAGGATTGTTACACTGTTTTATTTCCTAAGTTTTGAAAGTGTATGACTAATGGTACTAGTAACCATGAAAGGTTATTCAGATATTTTTGGAAAGTAGATGATATGTGCATAATGAAGGGATAAGGAGAAAATTAAATGTTTGATGGTATTCATGAGCTCATGACTGATATAAGGAGAAGGTTATATCATGGTTTGAGTATATAGAATTTTTGGATTTTGGTATGTGGAAAGAGTTAACTTTTTACAGCATTCATGTTTTCACTAAGATTCAATGGGTATTCATTTTTCAATTAAATACATGATTAAGGCCTTCGAATGTTGTGAATGTTACCAACAAGACATATCTTATGATATATGGGGATCAACGATGGAATTAACATGATTGTTATATGAAATCTATGGTAATCATTTTCACTATAATATGAGAGTGGATTGTAGTATTATGGATAAGCCTAATGATTGGAATGGATTATGTTGGATATAAGTTAGTATTGTTTAAGGATAGAAGTTTTTTTTTATATTATTTATGGGATGTTATAGTAATGTAGTTTTAGAAAAAGGACAACCTACAGGACGGGCGACAACCCATCGCGTCGGACAAGGCTATGGGAATCGAACCCACAACCGAAGTGCAAATGGCCTTTATTTCCTACCACTGGCCTACAGGAAGTCCCAGTTTAGTAGAAACTATTTTTATTATATTATGCAGTATGATATATGAAGTATAAGTCCATTTTAGGAACCATATATGATTAATCTCACTATAGATGGACTTATGTATTTTTGATAACTTTTATAAACTTTTGTTTGAGACAGATGGAATGACCCATCATTCTATCACATGATCTGCTAACACTTCATGAATGTCAAATTCGACTTCATTTCATTAAGAGATGTAGTGGAAATTGTCCAAAGAACGACCAACGGTGAGACTGTACCAAAATCACGAAAGTATTTCTTCTAATTCCAATTTCATCAACTTTAGGGAAATGATCTTGAAAACCAAAAATGTTGTCCTAGTTCCCTTATATCCGATGAATCATATGGTACCTTATATCATCACAAATACTATGGCTTTGTGATTGATGGATTTTTTCATAGCCATGTTCTCCACCACTCTCCATCACAACTTGATGGTTATATTTTTCTTCCATATCCATATTTTCACCTATGTTCTCCTACATGGAAACCCACTGATGGGTTAATTTGGGTAACCGTTACATTTCATACTTTAGTTTTTAAAGCCACGTTTTGGTATTCCTTTTTACGATGTGTGTTTCTATTAAAGAAACTTTCGAGTAATAAACCATTTATAACCCCGACGAATTTCTAGGGCGAAATTCATTTTAAGGGGGGTAGAATGTAACAACCCGATATTTTATGATAAGTATTCATTTTAATTTATTTGATGTCATGTGTTTTATTCTACAATAAGATTATCTTGTGCTATATTCCACATTGTATTATCTTGAAATATACGCAACACTATTCTTAGATTGTGTTACACACAATTTCAATTTCATTTTATAATAGTCATTCTACGCAACATTGAGTGTATATATATATATATTCAATGTATAAATGAAATATGGTTGGATTCTGTTATACGAAATAATAAAGGATTCTTGCACAACATGCAACCCTGACTTTGCTTGCATTACACGCAATCACGACCTTTCTCGATAGCGTGTGTTGTACGCAATACCAGGTTTTACTAAAAAACGATATATTATTATAATATTATTATGAACTAGCCATTATGAATAGTATTAACTAAATTTCGAATTTTATAAAATTATTATTCATCTTACACATTTTTTTAGAACATGGTATAAGAACAAAATAAATATTTCGGGTAAAATAAGTATTTTTTAAAAAATGCAGTTTTGCCGCCTTTTGATGGCACACCCACATTAAATCTAGTTTTTACATGTTTATAAGTTCAATTTTATAAAATAAAATTATTATTTGGAATCAGGATAAATTTTTTTACCTTGGATAAAATTTTCATATTATTCTGATAACATTCATATTTTCATGAATAGTAAAAAACATGCTATATTTTAATTAAAAACAACTTTTTTCATCACAATAAATTATGTGGTTAAATTATAATATTTAATGGTTTTAAAGTATAAATAGAATATATTTTTACCATTTAATATAGTGTATGTCATTAGCCTTTATTTTACATTGAATTTGTAGGTTAAATAAATTCAATCTTTTGCAATGTTTTAAACAAAAACCTGTTTTCTTTCGACAAAGGGATTAATTTTAATTTCATTTCTGCAAATTTTCTATATTGAATTTGGAAAAATGGATTCCATATTTGGAATAAGTAGGTCCAAATTATGTTAATAAGCTACCTTTTATTTTTGGGCTTTATGAATTGTAACTACGGTAAATTTTATTTACCATAGTTAAAGGTAAATCGGGTAATTAAGGGTAAATATAAGATTATAAAATAACCTAACACCTGCCTAAATCCTATCGGATGACTAAAAGTATACCCATATCTCCTAAGTGTCATATTAGAATCATTTAATGGACTTTTTTCCATGAAAATAACTTAATTATTATTAAAACCAAAGAAAGTGACAACATGTCACTCTCTTAAATCTTATAAGTATATTAATTTTAATTTAGTGATAAACTTCATGAAACATTGAACATAAATAGTCTACAGAAATATAATGAAATTATATACATCATATAAATTTATTTATGATTTTTAGGTATTAAATAATTATCAATAATTTTGACACAATAGAGATGCAGAAATTATTTATTTAGTGAAAAATCAAGAATAAAGATTTTATTGAAATATTAATATATATCAAAAGTCCCAAAAATCTGCAAAAAAATTATTATTAGTGTATATATAAACCCTAAACATCCATTTTCCGAATTTTGGACCATTTGGATCCTTATTAATATGATTATGACACTTATATTATTTAATTTTAAATGATGCCAAAGTTGTCAACTTCATAATTTAATAAATATAAAAAATTAAATATTATAATTTTAAGATGATAAATTCGATTAAAATTATTATTGTGAAAGGTAATAGATTTATCTTCATCATAGGATTTTATTTTTAATTTTTATACAACATATAAGTATATTAAATAATTATACAAAAAATGATGTATTAATTATTTTATTAAGAGATAAACCAAATAAATGGTTTTAAAAATAATAAAATAAATATTAAATGAACTATTTAATGTTCTCCACAAATTATCTAGATACATATGAACTTTTATGAATCTATTACAGTTTTTAGTTCGAACATATCTTCTGTATATATTTTATTTAAATTCAATTAAATGAATAGTGTCAAAATTGACACTATTGTTACTTTATAAAAATAATATATTATAAAATTGTTTAAAAATCACAAAAATATTTAAAAATTATAAATTTAAATCTATATGTTATAAAATGTGATAAAGTATACAATTATGGACAATTCACAACAAATAATAAATTATTTGTTATAATTTAAAATTTAGAATGATATTACCACAAATAAAATTAAATTTATTAAATAATGATAAATCAAGTTGATATTGTTTAACATAAATTAATAACATGTCTAAATTTAATTGGTTGATGAGATTACAACCCTATATCATCTAACCTTCGATATGAGTCATTTTTGGTGGTTTTTAAGTGGGGATAGATTTATTATAAATTAATATTTTACGAATTCCAAAGGTTCCCCTCACCTCTCTTATAAAAGGATACCTCCTCCCTCTCTTCCTCACACAACATTGAGCCTTAAAACTCGGCCAACCCCTGCCAAATTCTCTTCTCCATTTCCCTAGAAACATCAAAGAGGTCTTGTTCTTCTTCAAAGACCAATGTTAGTGCCCTAAGAGGAGGTCTCAAAGAGGCGCTTAAAAGAAGAGGTAATGTCCATTACCGATTATTTAAACTCTATTTCTTCTTCCACTTCTTCTATTTTAGTTGTTTCATAATGAAGTAATAACATCAGTATCAATAATATACTGATATGTTATTATAAGTATGAAACAACCCTATTTCACCATCTATCCATCCTACGAAAAATGAAATCACCGCGCGTGCGTACGTACGGAATACCGTCTCCACGCCGTGGTGTAATTTGTTTATCCAACACCACCTTACATGGATGGGTATAATGGTGTAAAGAATAACTATACATAGTTATTATAACATTATAATGATTCTGATATATTATACCAGCCACTCCAATTCTATTCAATAATTATGGGAACGATATCATCGCTCGTGTGTACGTACGGACTACTATCTCCACGACGCGATGAGATTCATTCTCTATGTTAACCATACATGAATGATCATAAAGTTATATAATGAATAATAATGAAATATATGAAATAATAATTCTACTGGATTTATATATTTATTTATTTATTTCATCTATTTAGTTTCATTCAATTCAATAAGGAAACGATAACAGTGTTCATGCATACGTACGGCCTACCGTCTCCATGAACGGTGTAATTCATTCCTTTTATCGATATATAATATATATATGTATATGATGAATATATATTATATATAAATAATGTTTTACATTCTGGAATTATGTAAATCAGGATATAGGTATTAATATCAAGAATGACAAGTCGAAACACATACGATAAATGAAATGACTTTACCCAAAACGCTGCTTTAACATTGAATTTACAAATGAACGGGTAATATAACGTCATAAGTAAAACATATATGATATAACAAAAAATAATATGATTCTGTAATGAGTCAATGACATTATTTAAATCATTATACAGGAGGTTCGGATACGTACAAATCATATCGGACCTAAGGTAAGGGATAATTTTGCAAATCTTATTTTTATCCGAGATTGCTTATTTGTAAGTATTTACCGGGGTTATTTATATCATCCATGTCCATGTTTTATAAAAATTTTCATGTTTGTTTAAAGTCCTTTTTAACCATATTTTAATTTTACTACATGGTATTTAAGGAATCTTTTTTTTACCATACGAGGTACTTTTTGACTTTTCCGGCAAAAGTACAAGAAGAATGTTTTTTTAACTTATACAACACGAACGGATATTTACGGTTTTATAAAGCCTTATTTTCATGAAGCTTCCTCCAAAATATTTCATTACTATTTTAAAAAAAATCCCATTCTTTTAAAATTGCATGACATTTTGTCAAAAGAGAATGATTTTGAAGAAGAAAGGATATTTTCCTCAAGAATTCATTTCAAGTGTTTTATCAAAACCATTTTTCATCTAAGATGAAATTATTTCATATGTGTATGTTTCAAGTATCATGTCTATATGATTTACATGGTTTCACTTTTCTTATTATTAAATGATATCCATTTCTTTAATATGGGTTATGTGATGATGGGATGATGTTTATGAAACCCATTTTATTCGTTGGGTTATTGTGAATGATGTATGTTTATTTTGTGGCACAAGTAAGAATTATTTCATTATGAGATGGGTGGGACCTATATCTCCCTCCAATGCATTGGTTAAAGATTTATATCTCATGAGATAGACATAGCTGGAACGACAAGTTAAACTGGTTCAGTAATATAGGACTGGAACGAGGAGTGAACTCGATTCAGAAAGGGACTTTGTCCACTAAGTTGGTCTTGGCAGCAATGCCTTGGATACTATGGAAATCATATCATGTGTATAATGGTTTCCACAATTACTTTTTTTATTCCCATGCTATTTTATCATGATTGTTGTTCCCTTATGATATATGCCTTACGTACTTCCAAGATTCATGCCTTTGATAAATATTTTCATGTTTAGATTTTATGTTGATGTTTTTTCATTAAAATGTTTATGGATTGTTTTATGTTCTCTATGTTTACCCTTAATGGGCATTTTAGCTCACCCATTTTATGTTTTCTTTTCCCCAGGATATAATGAAATGTTTTAGGTAAGAAAAAAAGGGGAAGATCATTAGTGGGAGATGTTGAAGATCTTTCTCTACGATTATAAGATTTTATTCCGAGTTTCCAAAGACACTAACCTATTACGATCATTGTGAGTATATTTTTGTTATGTATTAAGTATTCCACCAAAGAAATGTATTTTCCATGTATGTCATTCTTTGGGTCTCTACAGGCTAGGTTTCTTTTCATGTATGTGATGATCATATTCTTATTGGTGGAGTAGTATCTTTTAGTTTGAATGATCCAAGAGATAAAATGGATGTCTTGGTTCCACCCGAAGGTGGGGTCCCTCTATTATGCCCTTTTTAATTCTTAATGCAATAATTAGGTTATTAACGCACATCACATCGTTTTAAATTAATGCAGTGTTATTAGACTTTTATGCATTCCTGCTTAAAAAGTCTTGGTATATCTTTATGCCATGTGTATGAATATTTAATGTTAAGGAAAGGAGAAAGAGTGGACATGTATTAGAATACCCACATGTGGTAATTTTCCTTTCCTTGAAGTAATCTATGTGGCCTTGTTTAGGGTGACAAAGTGAGATGGTGACATCATCTAATTAAAATGAATATTCCTTACATCAAGTTCAGATGTTTGGGAAAATTGAGCATGAAGACCTTAAGTAAGAGGGCTCATACCAAATGACATGTCTTCCATTGAAATGTATTAAATATTTAAACTTGAAATGAAACTGATTATGGTGGTAAGGCCACATATTTGGTTAATATAGTAATAATGACTTATGCTAGTGAACATGACATTTTTAGGATGGTTTAGTCCATAATTCTTCCTTATGATCATAAATCACCATATTTCAAAGGAAGAGTTTAAAGTGAGTTTCAGATGGGTTCTAACATTCATGAGAGTCATTTCCTCATGTTTTGAAATGAATGTGTAACTGTTTTTATTAAAAATACTTAGGATGCTATACCTTAAGTACACTCAACAATTGAACGTGATCACTTCTTTTTGTTTAATTGAGATACTTAAGATGGTTTTCCTTAAGTAATTTTGAATGTGATTTATTTTGTATTATATTGTTTAACTATTTTAGAGTTATAATAATTATTTCCTTATGAATTATATTATAATTATGCTAATGGTTGATTGACTATGGATGGGAGGAATTCATACCCCATTAGATCTTTGTAAACAACTATCGATGGGAGGCTTTCATGCCCCATGAAATCTATGTAAACAATTATGGATGGGAGGGATTCATACCCCATTTCATCTAAGTGTATGACTGTGGATGGGAGGAATTCTGACCCCACTCCAGCTACCGTAAATGAATAAGGATAAGATGTATTCTTACCTCATGACATTTATATAATCTTTTTTGGATGATAGGCATTCTTATCTCATTCCATTTATATAATCTCTTATGTCTGATAAATGTTCTTACCCCATAAAATTTAAATAATCTCCTACAGATGTGATTTATTCTTACCTCATTCCAATTATATAATCTCTTATGGATGAGAGGCATTCTTACCTCATGCCATTTACCAAATCATCCTTGGATGATAGTCATTCTTACATCATGCCAAGGATAACATCGATATATATGAAGTGACAAGAGGCATGTCTACTTTTTCCCAGTCCTAACCTATATATATATATATTTATATATAGTGACATGATATGACTTTCCATCCGTGGGCTAAAGTAGGTATCTTTTTCAAGTTTCCTTTAGGAACCTGGATGGGTGTTAATTATTTATTCTTTAGTTATGTCATTAATTATCTATACCTACAAACTATCTGAATTATATTTAATGTGATCGGGCTTGACACCATGGGTGCTGGTCAACTAATATTTCATCTCACACCCTACTTAGGTACCCATGTTACATGAGTAGACCATGTAACTGTAAGACCTTGGATTATTATTTAGACTTATATATGTGGAGTTATGATCAAAGGACCGAGGTGGAGCTCATGATGCTTATAGAGATTTACCTTGTGGTTTTCTATCCTTTATCTTCTTATGATTGTATTTTTGGTGTTTTAAATATAATGATTATTATTTATTTCTATAGATTTGGTATAAATATCCATGCACACATTTTATAAACTGGAATTGACCACCTTCACTTAATACTTATTATATATCTTCTGTTACTTATTGTTTTCTCTTATACTGCTTCCGTTGTTATCTTCTATTTAGAATCTACTTTAACACTGTGCTACTTTGATATGAGGGTATAATCTCCCCACTATCACCTCCTGAGTTTTGAATTTGTAGTCATCAGTATCTAGCATACGGGGAGATGCTCTTGAGGCCATGTGATCCACCGGTCTGATTACCGGGTTAATGTTCAGTCGGGGTAGGATGTTACAAAGTGCTATCAAAGGTTGTTTCATTTTCTTTTTCTTAATGATTTGGGTTGGTAGACCCTTTATTAATAATGTGTCAACACTTTTCTAATAGTCTTTCTTAGGATTTATCACCTCGTGTATGGGAAATGCACAAGTGGTCTGGGTTGGGATAGAGTTGCATTATTTTTTCTATTATGAGTTGATGTGGTTTCTCCTTGAGTGACTATTGTACTTTCCACTTCTTATGCATTATGGACTTTATTATATTGTACCCTTTTACTATTATATCAAGTATGTTGAATTCCATATATCGTAATAGGCACATAAGAATTAACATATCATACACAATGTCATTCCATGTAGTTATATTAGTAGGTTGCCTATAAAATTAGGATTTTATGGCTTGAATGATAATCCCTGCCTTTTTTTAGTTTCATGTAGTTATATTCCATGTCAATAATCCCATTAATATGATCAGTTTGTACCTACTTAGGTAATCATTAAGAATTATTTCTAGTTAGTGTAATATTCCTAGATGATTATATGCTATGATTTTGTGTTTATTGCTTGTGATAGCATGTTTATATTGTTTTGATATGTGTAAAATGGTTGTGACTTTTTGGGAGAAAATTTTCACTTGAATGGTGTATGGGTACCTTATAAATGGGGAAGAGTAACCCATGTATTTGATCTTTCGTTAATGGTTTCTAAATTAAGATGCTAAAGTGAATTGCTTTTAAATAAAGGGAGACATATTCTAAACTATAAAGTGTATGGGCACATTACAGATTGGTATATGGCCACTAATCTGACTTTTTGATTATATATGTGTATGTGGTCAATTTTTATTCTAAAATGGGATTGGTATAAACTAATGGAAACCAATTTCTAGTCCCTGAACTGTGTGAGAAATTCATGATTTGGGAAATGGAAACCAATGTTAGATGAAATGACATGATGTCTTCTGTGATGTTTATAAATGGAAATACCCTATAGTTTTAAATTGAAATGAACTGGTTAATGGTTAAATGTTTAACTATGTCCAACTAGTTCATTTGGGAAATGTTGTATGATATGACCCGTTTTGGTTCTTAGACCATTAAAAATTTGAAAACTGGTAATGGGATGAATTTTCATGAGCGAGGAATGGTTGAAATGGGGCCCTTATTGGTTTCTTTAATTGTAAAAAAGTTTTTTAGATGCTAAATTTCCTATCATTATGGGAGTTCAAAAGCTATTAAATATTTAAAAATGATGTTTGATGTAACATTCCTTTGTTTTCCTTCGGGCATTAGCTAAATCAAGTACATGGTGTTTTGTTTTAAATGGTACATAATATTTTAAATGAAATATTTTTTATGATCAAAGATAAAATGTGAATAGATATAAAAGGGTATTGAAATGGAACCATAAGTGGTGACTTTTGTAAAACCTTCATTTATGGGTAGCTTGAGATTTTCCTTTTTGTTTCCTTGGAACGGAGGCATAGGCATTCTCTATAGGCATGATTCATTTGCAAGGGATTGATGGTCATATTTGAGCTTAGTAACCTTTCCATGGTGTGACACAAATTCATAGGTCAACGCTTGTTCTTCATATGGGGATAGACCATGGTAGGTATCATCTTTATATTTTGATAGACTTGCTAGTGTCGTCTGTTTTTATGACATTTGGGGTTGTCCACGTTCCTTGTCCTAATTAGGACTTATATTTTTAAAATGACACCCTTGTTTGGACTGGTGTTCATTTCCTTCTTTTACCTTTTAATGGGATTGATCATTGGGAAATTTTTGTTTCAATCAGGTTAGCCATGCCTATAAAATTGTTGGCTACTCCCTAGTTTATTTGACCCATTGCTTTTCCTCAGTAGTAGATGATGGTTGTATAATGAAATGTGGTGTTGAGCTAAATTTTTTGTAATTTTGAGTATGGTCTCAGGTAATCCCCATGTATAGTGACATAAACAATAAAGAATCAGTTCATACCAATTCTAGTAATGGATTTCGGGAGACATGAGTGTTTTAACTTGCTATTCTCGTTGTTTAAACCTCTTTTGAATTTTTTGATGTTCTTACCATGGATAAGAGGAGCATCAAATGTATGTTTGTGTTTTTATAGTCTAGAACACTCGTGAGTGGCTAGTTATCTTTCCTGGAAGCTAAACCACTCCCATGGCAGGGTACATCGTGTCGATTCTGGTAAATATGTCTTTCCAAGTAGAAGGGACACTACTAAAAATTCCTTTTGTAAATGGTTTATTATGTTTCAATGCCTTTGAGGATACGAGTTTTGGAAGTGTGGTGGTGCTTTCATGGAAGCCTGAGGTTGTTGAGTTTGTATGTGTATGAAACCCCGGACAAACATAGTGCATTTTCTTGAGCATTTGTTGTAAGAGTTTCAACAAACACATAATTCCTTTGGGTGGTAATGTCAAGTGTTCGGTTTGTGACGGTTCGTTAGTAGGTGAATCATAGTTTCCTTATTTGAGGTTAACCAATTGAGGTTTGACTCTTCTTCCTCCTAGTAATCAGGTATGTTTGAATTGAATCCATTAAAAAACCTCTTAGTTGACTCTTCTATTCAGTGAACATGTCAACCATATTGTCTTCATCACATATTCATAAAAAGAGCATTGATTTTATGATAAATTGAATGATTTAAATGTTCTTTAGCTTGTTCGGTGGTTCTCTTTCGGTGTTTCTTACAGGATGCATGGATTATATATTTGTTTGGCCTTAGAGACAACATCAATGGTTGGGTGTGGGCTTCAGTGGATGTTTTTCTGTTAAATGAAATATTCCTTGGGAGAAGACATCATGGTTCATCATATAAAACTCCAGACTTCGAAGATGGGAATCTTCTTGATTAGTCAGTCATCGTTGCTTGACTCCTTCTTTTCTTGATCAATGAATATGGTTGGTGAAAACCCATTTTAAGGAACGTCGTCGGGTGAAGATGGGTGTAGTTGGTGTCTGTCAGGGCTTTTCATGAAAAGTTGGCTTGTCATGGGATTGAGTTTGATGGTGAATTAACTGTTTGATTGGTTTCAAATTATGCTAAGAGAATCATCAAAATGTTTAGGGATTTATTTTGAAGTCAATTCCAATATTGGGTTGAACTGTGGATAGGAATTCATAGCATAATGTTAAAGCCTACGGTAGGAAGTACCCTTGTCGAAATTCTTTGGGAGATGATGATGTGATCATATCTCTAGTTGGATGGGCTCGGGTAAGATCCTTCTTGATGTTTCAGTTTAGAAATAAGGGTTGGATTGAGTTTTTAGGGCTTAAGTTCCATTTAACTATGAAGAGTTTCAAGGTGTGTTCAACATTTAGAAACACAACGTGATAATTTGAATGAAGTTTCACAAACCTTATATCTACGGTTATGTGTTATTTTGTTCCCAAATGCTTCTCGGGGATGATATGTTCAATGGTGGAATGGTTGTAATGATTAATGTTTTAGACTTGACTAAAAAGAGAAGGTTTCTGATAATTTTTAATTACTAAATGGGTTGTTTTTAAAACCAAGCCTCAGAATGGATTTCCAAGGGCATGGTATCTTTAATGTGATTCTTTTGGAATTAGGTGAATTCCTGATAAGCTTCTCGGTGGGATCGAAGGGTTTTTGGAGCACCAAACCCAGAAAACATTATTTTTGGAAAACTGCAGTGGGTGCATGGTTTGTCTGAATTTTCTCATCCCACTATAGGTAACCATTCAACCCTATCAATGGGTACATAGACGTTTCACACAGGTTCTTCATGGTTTTCCAAACCATGCAGACAACCTGTGCAAGGTGTTCCAGGTCCAGTGTAGGGTACATGGTTTTCACATGATTTTCCAAACCGTGCATCCTAAACCATGTATAACACACAATTTTAAATTTTTAAATTTATTTTTCATTAAATTAAATTAAATTAAATTAAAACGCTAAATTACACTCTACCTCACCCCTCTCTCCTATATGCAAGGCATCTCCCCCTATCCCCCATGGGTCGTGTGACCTCCCCTCTCCACACTCCTACATCAACCGATTTTTTCTGCTGTTCCTTTTCGTTTATCATCGAATATTCTATGTATGTATCTATGATCTTCCTCCTTCTTATTTCCCACCGTGATTCTGTCTCCCCATATCCCTACCTATCTCGACCGAAACCCTAGGGTTTGGGGCAAATTTATTTTCAGTTTTCTTTTGATCTAAGGTCATGCGGATGGTCTCTAGGGATGTGTTATCATGTGTTCTGGCAACTACTACCGAAGGTGAGGCAGATCGGGTGGTTTTTGGCCCACCAGATTTGTTTTGGGTTATTTTTTCTCCTTTTCTTCTTATTTTATATTTTTGTATTTTGTGGTTTATGAGTTTATGGAATTTTATTTGTGGTGATTGAGACCTTACCCCTTTAATTATGATACCCTAGTGTTTGTTATAGTTTGTTGGATCATCCTTGTGGTGGGTTTGAGTCTACAAGGTCTAAGGATACTCTTCTACTTATGCATTTGTATGTATTTGTATATATATGTAGGTTCCCCAAATATTTGAAATTCATCCATGGCAGTGAATGAACATGTATGGGGATTGTTTTTATTATGTATATATATGAAAAAGCATGTGTTGGTGAGTGAAGATTGGTATACGCAGATAAGAATATGTGAAGATTCCCATGCACATGTTAATGGGCATAAGGTCCAGTGCATAGGGGCTAGGTGTTCTTGTATGTATGTGAGAATACATATTCTCAGTGGGGGAGCAACAAATTTTAGTTAGAAAGTTCTAAGAGCCGAAAGGGATGACTTGCTTCCACCCCGAGGTAGGTCCCATCTTTCATGCCATTTTTAATTATTAATTCATTAATTAGTTGATTGACGCACTATCCACAGTATTGAATTATTATAGTACTACTATACTTTTATGCTTTTCTACTTAAAAATTATCGGTGTCACTTATTCAATGACTATAAATCCTCTATGTTAAGGAATGGTGAAAGAGTTGACTTGTATAGGAAGGTCGACATGTGATAAGTTTCCTTTCCTTGAATTAATCTATGTGGCCTTGTTTAGGGTGACCAATGTGAAATGGTGACATCCTTTAATTGAAATGAATATTCCGTAAATCATTTTTACTTGCTTAGGAAAATTGAGTATGAAGACCTTGATTAGGAGGGAACATACCAAATGATATGTTTTCCTTTGAAATGTATTAAATAGTTAAACTTTAAATTAAATTTATTAGGGTGGTATGTCGAGACCTCGGGTTAATATAGTAAGAAACGCATAGGATAGCGAACTTGACATATCTAAGGTGGTTTAGTCCATACCTATTCCTTATGATCATAAATCACCATATAAAAAATGAATTGTTTAAGGGGAATTGAAAATTGCTTCTCACATGTCTGAGAGGCATTGCTTCAAGTTTGGAAATGAATGTGTAACTGTGTCATTAAAAATACGTAAGATTTTATTCATTATGTACACTCGATAATTGAATGTGATAACTTGTTACTGTTTAATTGAAATACTAAATATGGTTTGCATTATGTAATTGTGAATGTGATTTATTATTTATAATTTGAATTGGCTATTTGAAATTAATAAAAAGTACCACCTTTTTAATTATATTATTATTTTGTTAATTGTTTCATGACTATGGATGGGAGGAATTCATACCCCATTCCATCTTGGTAAATGACTATGGATGGAAGGCATTCATACCTAATGCCATCTATGTAAACTATTTTTGGATGGGAGGGATTCATACCCCATTCCATCTTTGTAAATGACTATGGATGGGAGGAATTCTTACCTCATTCCATCTATTGTAAATGATTATGGAAAAGAGGCATTACTACCTTATTCCTTTTAAATAATCCCCTATGGGTGAAAAGCATTCTTACCCTGTTCTATTTATATAATCTCTTCTAGAAGAGAGTTATTCTTACTTCATTCCATTTAATTAATCTCTAATTAATGAGAGTCATTCTTACCTCAAGCCATTTATATAATCTCCTAGGGATGAGAGTCATTCTTAACTTGTTATATCTACAAAATCTTGTTTGGAAGAGTGGAATGATTACAATGTTCCAAGGATAACCTATATATATACATGCACAAAGGGACAAGATGCATTCTTACCCCATCCTAGTGATAAACTATACATATATATATATATATATACTTAGACATGGTGACTTTATCAGACATACCATCCATTGGATAAAGTAGGTATCTTCATCAAGTGTCCCATAGGAACCTAGGTGATTGTTAATAATTTATCCTCCAGTTCTGTCATTACTTCTCAATACCTACACACTACCTTAATTATATTACATTGTATTGGGCTTGACACCCTGGGTTCTGTACTACTGATATTTAATCTAACACCCTACTTGTGTACCCATTCTACCCAAGTAGACCTTATAATTTTAGATCTTAGGTTGACTATTGTAGGATTGTGCAGGTAGAGTAAGGAGAAAAGGATGGAGCTGGAGCTCAATATGCTCATGGAGATCTCCCTTGGGGATAGCTATCATTCTATTCTTATTTAAATATTTTTACTATTCTGAATAACATTCTTATTGTTTACTAATTTTTCGTATGTACAAACATCCATGCATGCATTGTATAAACTGGCATTGTCTATTTTCAGTAAATTGTTGTTATCTGTCTTCTAATGCTTATTCTTTGCTAATATATGACTTTCACTATTATCTGCCATTTAGTTTCAGTTTTACCATTGTGATACTCTAGTATGATGGTATAGTCACCCCACAATCACCTCTTGAGACCATCACTGCTAGTCAATAGCCACTATCAAATGGGGAGACATGCTTGATGTCATGTGATCCACCAGTTCGGCTACTGGGTTAATGGTCAGTAGAGCTGAGAAACTATAGTTTTGAGTTTAGAAAATAAGGACTCAAATCAAGTAACTGTAGTGAAACAATGATGAGTTTGGTTCATGAAATGGATGGGGATATTGGTCCCCTTAAGGTATTATCAATTGATAAATTAATTAAATGTGTAGATTATGGGAATTTCGCAATTTGATGTCTTGAAGGGAAATATTTTGAGGAAAATAAGAAAGGTTGTATGAGTAATGGTTATATATATTATGATTATGAGACTAATAATGAAATTTGAATGTAAATAGGTATTAAGGAATGAGATTATAGATCATATTTAATGGGTTGAGATGGAAGTTGGGTGAATGAATCTTGTTTGAATTAGATTTCAAGGATTATTTTACGTGAATCATGAAATATATACGGTTCATTTGGTAATTATTTTTTGATAAGGAATTGAAAAAATATGTAAAATGGTACTGATGGACTATGAAATAGATTTAATAGTAAGGAAATTGAGGGATGATATCAATAAATATATTCTTGTGGATGACAAAATGGTGTTTAGTATGTATAAAGAGATAATTGATCTGGATAAAGTAATTTGGATAGTATTGATGTCCTCGGAACTAATAAATGATTTGTAAAAAAAGTGGTTTATGTTATTATTTTTGGAATTTAAAACATTATTTTATCTATTTAATATATTAAATAATCTATGGTTTTATTCGTGGAATGGAAAATCATTCATGTTTTCATTGTGGTTCTATGGTAATTCTGGATTCATGTGAATAAATGATGAACGAATTCACATGATTGGTATGTGATAATTAAGAACAATTTAATGTTGTTTAGAGGATTAATGATAAGTTCTTTTTGAAATTTAGGGACCTTAATTCTAATGATCTTGATTTTAGACTTTTGTAATGGTCATAAGGTTAACCATCTATTAAATGGATAATGAAGAACTTTGAATGATGTTTTAGATAATAATTTAATATTTATTCATATAAAGATTTATTCATATTGTATAACCTATGATAAACATTTTTCATTGATGATAACTTAATATAGATATAATGAATTATCTTTCTATTTATGGATCTTAAGCTCTATTAGTGATTGAGGTAAAAAAAACCAACCTTCATTTAATAGAATATGATATAGTTAAAATTGATCGAGGTAGAATTGATGGATGAGATTGTTCTTATGAAATGGATTGAAAATATTTAAGTATATGTTATCATAAAAATTATTCACCATTTGAAGAAGGATATTGAATATTTCTTCCAATTATCATAATTTTTTATGATATTAATGTCCATTTTAAAACCTCTTTGTTTTATGGATTTGTGATCAGCAACTTTCTCCTGACCATGTTATTTGTCACTCTTCATTAGTATTTGGGTGTTATTTAAATCTTATATGACCTTGATTTCACTTGCCACCTATGTTATCCTATTTTTAAACCTATCATGGGTTGGTCCATATGACCTTTAAACATCCTTTTCTGTTTTTTAGGTGGATTTTTTTAATAAATCTCTTTACAATGTGGGATTCTGTGAAATAAAATTTGACATATTAATCCTTTGATGACCGATATGTATTTAAAATAAGGAATTCATTTTAATGGTGGTGGAATGTTACACCCTGAATTATAAGGAATTTTCATTTTCAAATAAATATATTTTTTTTTTCATTTATTACCTGAATCACCATGTTAATATTTCACTTCACACAACACTAGTTAATCGTTCATTACACGTAACACATTGTTTTAACAAAACCAAGATATGTTATTAATGTGTCCATTATAAAGTACCCATTAAATTTATTAATATGATTATTAGTAAAAAATTTAAATAATAACTATATTGGTTTTATAAAAAAATCACATTGATAATAAAATAAATATTTTATAAAGTCTTTATATGTTTCAAAAATACTATTATTCAAATAAAAAAATATATTTTGTGAAAAAAAATAAAATAAAATTTTGACAAATTTGGAAAATAATTTGTGTACAAGAATGTTATTTTTTAAACAATATTGTCTAAATTATCTTACGATGATGTTTTTTTGGATTTTAATGGAATAGTTTCTTTTTTTATTAATATTGAAATATAATGAATTTTAATGTATAATATATTTTTTATTTAATTTATTCATAAATTTAAATTATATTTTAAATTGTGTATAATTAGATAAAATATAAATTTATTAAAAAAATTATGTTATTGGAATCATTTTAAACATGAATTTATATTTAAAAACATTCTATTTTGAATAATTTCACATTAAAACCCCAAATTCTCTTTACATCTATGGGATTAATTTTAAATTATTTTTTTCCACTGATAAAAATTAATTTTGTAAAAATAGATTCCAAATTTGGAATCTGAATAATTTATAATTTCTAATAAGGTCGATATAATTTTTGACCAAAATAAATAGTCACAGTAGTAAAAATTAATTACCATGGTTAAGGTAAAAATGGGTTTACCCGGTTTTAAACTATAATAATTAGAGTGAAAAGTCCTAAATTATTCTCTTAATTATATTTAATGATTTTATATTTATATTTTTTATCTTTTTATCTAAAATATTTAAATTACTTGACACCTTACCTTGAATATGACCCATATAATATGTTAAGTAAATAAAAAAACAAAAAATACTCGTCATAATTTTAATATCTATAAAGCATTGAGATAGGTAAATACATATGTTTGATAATATTTATTTGTTTGAAACATAAATTATTTTTATCATGATAATTTATTTTAATTACTCAATGATGAAATAATTTCATAGATTCTTAAGAAACACAAACAAAGTAATCATTTAGTTAAAAATTAAACAAAATAAAAGATGCAAGAATATTAAAAGAGAAGTAAATTCAAAGAATTATTATGTTCAATTATTATTTCGATAAATATGTCATCTTACTCAGGTTATTCAAAAATATATTATGATTAATTAATTTCCTTGTGATTTTTAAATTCAATTTAGATGTATAATGTTAAAATTGACCTTATTTATGTTTTATGTTAAATTGTATTTTATTAAAAGATATAAAATTACTAAAAATCGTATATTAATTCAAGTAATTTTTAGATGATAACAAATATAATTTATTCTCCATTAATGCACTAATTTATACCTTTTTAATTGATATATTGACCCCTATATGGTAGAAACTATGTTACCATGGTTTTGGTTAAAGTATTTTTTTTTCATGTTACAA
The DNA here is from genome assembly GCA_963277665.1 of Viscum album. Taxonomy (NCBI): domain Eukaryota; kingdom Viridiplantae; phylum Streptophyta; class Magnoliopsida; order Santalales; family Viscaceae; genus Viscum; species Viscum album. The sequence continues at coordinate 399,375,516 of OY728131.1, read as the reverse complement.
GTGCTTGCATTAAAATAAAATTCTTGAACACAAATGATTTATATTTTATAAATTATATATAATATTTATAATCATTGGTTTTAAATTATCTAGTATTTTATTTTAGTTATAACCTATAAATTACATAAGATAGGTAACTAGTTATTGTAGTGAAAACTCAAAATGGTTAAATTTGGGAAACTAAAGAAGATAGGTAATTTTTTTAAACGTGAGTTTTATTGTGTGGTGGAGTTAAATATAAACCATATCATACCCAATCCCATATAAATATATTTTGTATCTACATTAGGTAATATAGGCCTTCGAATGGTGAATACTTTTGAATATTTAAAATAATTCTACTCCCCCTCAACTATAAAAGGTTACTCACTACACAAACTTCTTCACACCACTAAAGACATTTTTATCAACCATTATATTCCCCCAAAAACTTCCAAAATTACATATTCTCATCCTAGAGCACTTATTTTTGTTATAAATCCATGCTTTTAAATATTTAGCACAAACCTAATAAGGATGCCAGAAGAAGATGTAATGTTCTTTAACGAGCACCTTTATTTAATTTCTTTCTCCACCTCATTCAATTATTATTATATCATTATTAAATGGTACCCCTTCCATTTCCAATATAAGTATATTTCTTTATCTCAATTTGAAGACCTTAAACTATCTTCACTTCAATTAATTCGGTTACAAAATTGTCAGTTGTGTATAAGGTGGACTACCGCCTCGCGAACAAGTTTCATTTATTTTTCCCCTACCACCATTAACGGTTGGACATCATGATGGATTTATTTCTTATATATCATATAAATTATATTTCAGATTTTATTATAATTATTTAATTGTTATATCACAATTACATTGAATATATCTATTTTGTGAGAATATGATAATGTCATTCATGTGAATGACATATTACCGCCTCACTAAGAGATTTGATTATTTCATAATTTAGTTGGAATGATTTAAATATGTGGTTTAATAACACATGTGATATATATGACATAAATATGATTATTTACTAATAATATATTTCATTTTCATATATTTATTTCAAACCAACATGAAAATAAAAAAACTAGTGTTCACGTGTATGCATAGTCTACCATCTCAATGAATGGTGAAATTCATTTCCAATAACTAAATATTATGGATTAAAATAAACAGATATAAAAATTAATATATATTATATTTATATACTGGTTATCATTATAGATATTATGTAATGATGATCAATGTAAGAAGAAAAAAACAAAAAAAAAACTATATATATAAAAAACAAAGCGGTTATTATCTGAAACGTAAATTTAACATGGAATTTCCAGTAAATGGTTAATAAAATCCCATAATAAAATCATATATAGTATGGTATATATTAATATGTTTCTGAAATATATTTATAATAAAAATAAATTTATTATACATTATTTATTAATGAGTGTGATGTATATCAATACTTAAGGTAAGGGATTATTGTCTCACTATTATTTTTTTGAGGCACAAGGCATATTTAGTGAGTATTTATTTGATGTGTTGTATATACTAACCATGAATGTATTTTATGATAATTATCATTAAAATTATTTAGGTTTACATAACCATTTTAATATCTCAATTTCACGGGGTTTACGGTTAAAAAATTAACAATTTGGTAAGGGGGGTTTTGTCTCAATTTTCCTTCTTTGAGACGTATGTTATGATATACACATATTTTATTTCCCAAGGTATATATAAATAATATTTTACATTAAATATCTTAAATATATTCATATTTGTTGGAATTTATGTGATTTCTGAGAATTTCTTTGTAAATTTCATTTTAAATTATATTGAATTATTTTAAGACTATACGCTCTGATGACACGTGATTCCAAGGCCCAGTGAGCCCCAAATGGAATTTTGAAGTATTTTTAATTCTCTTAAGTAAATGTGTGCCCTGTTTTTTTCTAAAATTTTAAGGGGTTATTGGATTGAAAATCACAGGGCACCATGGAACTCAAAATGCGATTATTTTCTTCGAAAGCACATAAATTCAGCCGACAAGGGCCGAACAGAAAAGTAAAATTTCGGGCCTTTCAGAAAAAAATATATTTAAAAAGATATTTTATTTATTTTTCTCAGCCAAAAATCAATGAAAAAATGCCTATATAATGCGACGATGAGGATAATTAATGGAACTACTTAATGGATAAAAAATATATAGTTTAATGATGCATTAAATGACGCATAACACCTACTTTGTTTCATAAATGAAACAACATATCGACGCGATGTCACAACATAACCAAAACTCTACAACATTTTTTATTTTTTATTTGTATGATGCATTAGAGAGAAGGCAGTTAATTAGTGGATGATTATCTGATGAACCACAGGTGGATTTCCTCTCTGATGAAGAACAATGAACGCCATAGATGAACGCAATAAAGGCTAACTAATCAATGATCAAAAAATGGCTCAAAGCATCACCCCTCATTAGAGACATACCCTTGATATTGATAGGGGTTGTGTTGAAGTTTATTTTTCCAAATTTTTAAATTCAACGTCAATCATGGACCAACCTACAAATAGTTGATCCGCAGATCATGCAGTCTTCCGAGAGGGTTGCTTTTTTGGGATTTGTTAATCTGGGTATAAACTATCACTTTTTTGATTGAACTAAAATCCCCACACCATCCCCTTCTTTAATCCTCAAATGAAAATGAAACATGCTGACATGAATAAGGCCCAATCACCTATGGATTGTGTGTTCTTTGTACCCACATTCTTAAATCGGTGTTAAGAAGAATCTGGAGCCAATGAAGATATGGAGGCAACCCGTGAGGCCTGAAGGCATAGATGGATCAGTGATAAGACCACCATAGCAGACCCAGTGTCCCACGGAATGTTCCACTGGTGCGTCACTCTCGGCACGACCCCACTATCATAGTGGTGGCTGGCCCTCGCTGGCCGCACTAGATGAGGTGGGTCCAGTCTGGCATTGTGTGGAGGTGGTGGCCAGTGTCCGGGATGCCTCGGTGATCCATACAGTCGTGGTAGCTTGACCGTGGTAGGGGGAAGCCCTAAATCCACAGGATAGTTGAAGATCTGGACACTTCATCCGAACATGTACCGGTTTGGTGAACCACTAATCTGCCACTGGTAAACCGGGTCTCAACTTGCGGGCCGCGCCCCCAGCTAGTGGGACAGGCCATACTCACTGGAATGTCAGCCAAACTGGGTCGTGTCCAATGAGCCCCATTAGGCTTGGCCAACTATACAACCAAACTGTACTGACCCAGACCCAAACTAGGTCACATCAAGTCAATTAAATTAAACCAGGGTTTGTGGGACCCCCGGGCCAGGTTGGTCGGGTCGGTTCGATCGGGTCGGACCAGGCCCAGACGCAATCCTCCCCTGTATACTAAAACATTAATAACATGAAAACCATGTGACTTATTGATGATCCTTTTTCATCATTGGGACCCTATAGATGTGGTGGATCTTTTGGTATTCTCTGAGGATACTTTCATGGAAGGTGAGATGCAACTAATGGATTGAGGAGCGGTCCCCCAAGTACGCAATGTACAGAACCCTGTGGTTAGATGAGACCTAAAGACTGCTAACAAGAGAATTAGTTTGAATCAACTATGGACCAGTGGGAAGCACCATTTTGTGACATTGCTGGCCCACAGTGGGAGTGATACTATGTTACTCAATAGACCCACGTTACGCGATGGGGTGGAGTACCTCAGTTGGACATGGTGGGAAGTGCCTCTATCTAACTCGACAGAACCACAGTGGGAGCGTGACAATGTGACGCAACATACCCATGGTTCTCATCAGAGATGTGTACCACAATAGTCCATGGTTATGGGGAAGTGGCAAATGTGTGACCCGATAGGCCCACTGTACTCATAGTGGAGGAGTTCTCCAGTAGTGAAAGTGTTCGATGACATGACTAATGATTCATCTATCAACGAATAATATGTATAACCATTGTGAGTTGTCGTGTGATTTGTGCTTATGATTCGTGATTTTATTTGAGGATTGATTTTTGGTCTTTCCATTGGTTTTCAGGGTCCCCAACTGAGTATTTTATTACTTACCCCTGCACGGGATTCTCCTGCACATGTTGTTTCTGGTGCAGACAATCGATGCTTCATTGGAGGAAATGGTGGACTAGGACCTAGTGGGATCCAATAGGATTAGGTGGACAGGATGTACTACTACATCTTCCGGTTGCTACACTACTCTTACCATCAGGTGGGGTTTTCTGTGGATGGATACCCAAGTCCCTTTGTGCTTTCCTGTTTTTTTGTTGGTATTTTATTCTAGCCCACTTATTTTTAGTTGTACGTGTAATTAACACTTGTTTTAGTATAATTTTCCCCTTTCTGTTTGTGGTATGTGGTTCGGCATGTGTGTGTGTACAGGTACTCAAGAAAATGCCACTCCCTTACAGGTTCACACCGTCCGAAATCATAGCTAGCACTTTCCCTTTGGGAGGCAGGCCTGGGGTAGTCATGGCATAGGCCCTAGGGGATGGTTCGTGAAAAAGTGGTATCATAGGGTTGTCGGTTACACCTCTAAGACTGAGAGTCTGTTGTTTAGTTTTTGGGGAAACACTATTTAGTGTTTCGAGTCTAACAATCATATTCGGGGTGTCCAGTGTTTTTGTGGTGTCTAATGTATCCATACAACAAGACCCTGAATTATTCTTTTTGGCTCTAAACATGAAAATAGTATTTTTATAATTGTCTCATTTTGTTTTTTATATGAATAAGTTTAATCTTATCAGGTAAAATATCATGAATGTTGTTCATTTTGTTCAATTTCTGGATGCCTCCATGAAGACAGCCAACTAGGATACAGATACATGATTGTGTGGACAACCCACATAGCGATGAGGTGTTGGATTATGGAACAGTGCTAGATATGGCCCTATCGGGTGGTGTACCAGTGTTTACACCACCCATTTATTAGTATTTACTACTAGCATTACCGGTAGAGGATGCGTGATGGATCTTCTCCTTACATGAGTTCCAAATATTGAGACCTCCTAGGTTCATGGGAGAGATAGATCCTCAAGTCACCAAGGACTGGATGGAGCTAGTGATGCGGGCCTTCTTCTTAGTGAGTACACCTCTTGTCCAAATGGAGATAGTATCATCAAGCCTTCTATATGGATTGGTAGGGAGATGGTGGAGTTTGAACATCCAGATGTATGATGAGGCAACCCTCGCCTGGTCAGACTTTGAGGGACTTCTGTGGGAGGGGTTTTTCCCCGCAGCATTGCACTCTGTGTGCATTTATGAGATGCTTCACCTTTAGCAGGGTAGCATGACGGTGGATGAGTACTCATCGGGGATCACTGATCTTTCACACTACTCCACGAACATGGTTCGATGCCCTTTTTTCAGGGATCAAATCATTGAGTAGGGATATAGAAAATATATTAAGGCATCAATGGTGTCTCTATGCATCCCCACCAATGTCAGAGAGTTGGAGAGAACCATTCTTTGGGAGAGTTTCTTGGCGGTGCAGGCACTGACATCCATAACCACCAGCAGACCCCAGGCGGCCAAGACTTCAGCAGGTAGTAGATAGCTGACACGAGGACCCAAGGAGGCTAGGTCTTTCAGGGGCCAACCCTTGGTCTCAGGGTTGGTAGTGTGGGGATCCCAAACTAGAGGGAGTCATATAGGAGTGAGGCTTTACTTCACATGTGGCGGTAAGAGACAAATGGCATGTTACTACCCGACCCACTATGTAGATGACCAGAAGACAGTCGGGGGACCACCGAGATAGAGGAAGAGGTTTGATCAAGGAGGTCCGTAGGGTGGCAGACGTGACATGGGAGCAGGTTAAGTAGTAAGAGGTGGGAAACAGTTTGAGGCACTGCCAGCACCAACCCCAGGTGGTCTATCACCGACCATAGGGGGAAGGCGGAAAATGGTGAGAATATCTTGAGGCAGTGAATATTATGACCACGACACTTTGGATATGATCTGAGGTATGATCTAAGTATTATATACCCTAGATGTAGTTCTTATAGACACTAGTGCTAGTAACTATTTCCTTTCGATGACTCTCGTTCGGATCTCCGAGATTCACGTTGGGTCTTTGCCTCGATCCTTACATCTAGAGACTCCTACAGGGGGAGATTTGATGATTAAAAACTGGTACCACCGGTGAGAGCTTACTCTAGGAGGAGGGAGTTATAGTTGGGATCTCCTAAGTAGAGGTGTCAAGGCCTCATGATGTCATCTTGGGTATGGTCTGTTTAACCACAATCCATGCTTAAATCGAATTTTTTAGGCATATAGTGCGGTGTGTCCATAGATATGGGAATGGTTTTTTCATTCATTGGAAATATAGAAACCCTTACAGCACATGATAGACATTCTAAGAGGAGGATGTAGCCGATCACTCACCAGTTGGCAAGCCTCACCCTCGGTGCAGTGGATGAGAGTATTCCAATATTTTCTATCGTGGTGGACGATTACAAGGATGTTTTTCTTGAGAATGTTCTGAGACTACCTCCTCATAGAGTGGTAGACTTTTTCATCAACTTATACCCCAAGACGACACCAATATCCACACCTGAATATCATATGTATCCCGTGGAGATTTGTGTAATTAGGGTACAAATACAATAGATGCAGGATAAGGGGTTCGTAAGGCCCGGTTTTTCCACATGGGTAGCCCCAGTGTAGCTTTCCAAGAAGGAAGATGGGAGTTTGAGGTTGTGCGTGGACTTTAGGTGCCTGAACCAGGTGACCATGATGAAAACGTATCCACTGCTGAGAATTGATGACCTCTTCAGTCATTTGGAGGGAATGTGATAGTTCTCCAAGATGGACCTCAGATCAAACAATCACCAACTTTGGGTAAGGGATGAGGACGTACCGAAGAAAACCCTTAGGTTCTAGTATGACCACGATGAGTTATTGGTGATTACTTTCGGCGTGACCAATGCCCCAACAGTGTTCATGGGGCTCATGAAATAGATTTTCCCACCTTACCTTGAACAGTTTTTCATGATCTTCATTGATGATATCTTGGTGTAATTGGGTCGGAGGAGAAACACACTACACAAATACATATAGACCATGATACACTCTGAGAGCACTAGCTTTTTGGTAAGCTCTCAAAGTTCCAGTTATGGATTTTGTAAGTCCACATTCTGGGATATGTCAACTCAGAGGCTAGAGTTGCAATGGATCCAGAGAAGATAGAGGAAATGCTCACATGGGAGACACCCAAGAAGAGTGATTGAGGTGCTAAGCTTCTTGGGTTTGGATGGTTACTATTTGAGGTTTGTGCCTGAATTTTCTATAGTGGAAGCACATTTATCATCTTTGACATGAAAGGGACAACTCGTGGTTTGGGTAGAGAAATGCTAGCAAAGTTACCAGGCACTGAGGAGGATATTGACTAGTGCACCCATTTGAGACTACCAGAGGAGGGCGTTGAGTACGTAGTATTCTACGATGCTTTAGGGACCAACTAGGTAGTTTCGTGATTGAAGAGACAGTGGTGATCACCTATGAATCACACCTGTTGAGGCATCAGGAGCAGAACTATGCAACTCATGACATGGAGTTAGTAGTAGTGGTCTTTTCCTTAAAGACATGGAAAAACTACTGTGGGCGCCAAAATATTGCACGAAAGGAAGGGACGAAAAAGAAGGCCCGCACATTGCCTCGCTAAGCACCGAAGCGAAGCACCCCGAGCATCGTGGTCCAGCGATGCTCCAGAGGCGGTACCTCTCTGTGAAAAAATTTTACGTTCGTGAGCCTATCGTGACGCTCTGGAGGTGGTACCTCTCCGTGAACGAATTTGACGTTCGCGAGCCCGCCGCGAAGCACCGGAGGCAGTACCTCTCCGCGAATGAATTTGACGTTCGCGAGTGCGCCGCGAAGCACCGGAGGTGGCGCGGGAGTTTGGCTCCGCGACACCCCTTTCTTATAAATACTGGGCTCCCCCTGAGTCCAAAAGATGGACAATCTGAACTTTCAACTTTTCCTCTACGGAATCGCGAATCACCCTTTTCCCTAAGAATCATAAGCTCCGCGAGGTACTTCTACTTCGCATGGCGCCTTCACTTTGTCTCGTTTTGAGCCCCTCTTCCGAGAGGGATGCCCTTCGCGAAGCTCAAGGGCATTTGCGAAGGAGGGGGATTCCCAAGGGAACCCGGGCAGCCATGAAGCGTTTATGATTCGCGAAACACCCATCCTGTATTAGTGATCCCCATGCTAAGGTAGGATCGCTACACATCACGAAGCACACTACTTCACAGCACCCTACTTCGCGAGGCACCTCCTCTTCGCGAGGCAGTGCTCCGCGAATACTGTTCTACTTCGTGAATCACCCTACACTCACACATTTTCCCCATGCTAAGGCCAAGGCACTCCGCTTCGCGAAGCACACTCATTTTCTTGGCAATTCCCCTTCCCGTGCGACCCTCCAGGTATGCACGATGTGATTTCAAAGTCCCACAGACAATACCACTCGTAGCGTTGCTTCACCTAGTGCTTCTTTGCATAGGCACACTAACGGATGTTGCTTCTTCGCATAGCCACGCTAACGTGGACCTCTCGACGGTTCTCCCTACAACCCCCCTTGACCACGGCCTTACTGGTACCTTCCCTCCCCTAAGGAGAAAAGGGTTCCAGTTATGTATGTCCTAGGGGTGTGGAGTGAACCCACCTCGTCCGAGCTGCAGGACGTTATACTGCCAACCACCACGTCCTCAACACATGACGTTAAACTGTGACCCTACCTCATGCCTCGCACGTAGGGTCCCCCCAACTCGAACATTTTTTATGCCACTCGTATCCATGGGAGTGGAATCACTCCCCCCACAAGGTATGATATCCTCCTTATTGGAGCGGTGTATGTCCTCAGGAGAAGGGATACCCTAGTTCTCCAACGGATTGCTGCACCTGTGCATCTCCGTACCTCCCCATTACCAAGGTCAGGGGAGGGCGTGGTAGGGAACGAGGCACCTCCCATCATTGGTCCCAAATCCCTATTTCGCTGCGCTTTGTCGCACTTCGGGCCTCCATCCTGGAGTAAGTCCCAGCACTAATGGGCCGCCTAAAGCATAAGACCCTATTCGCTTCTCACGGACGCACCCTTCGCGACATGATCGTCAGGTCCTTGCTACCCCTTGTTTCTCACACCGAGCATAACTCACGTGGGCTTAGAGTAATCATCAGCCCTTGAAATACCCTCGTCCATCATTACGTTAAACTGTATTCCCCCATCCATCATGATATTAAACTGCACACCCATTTGAACTACGAGGACATTGATCCACGTCAAGGCATGGTACGTAGGAAGCCTCCACAAGGTTCAAGCCCACCCCTCATCCAATTCACGTCAAGTTCCACTTGCGTCCAACATGACGTTAAACTTCATTTCAGTCCGATGGCAAGTTGTTTTGACCACCCGAACTACGAGGACTTTGATCCATGTCAAGGCATGGTATGTAGGAATCCTCCCTGAGGTTCAATCCCATCCCCCTTTGGACTAAGTTCCCTCCTTCCTCACGTCAGTTCGCTGACACCCACCATCCGAACTACGAGGACTTTGATCCACGTCAAGGCATGGTACGTAGGAAGCCTTCACGAGGTTCAAGACCACCACTAGGGGACCCCTCGGTCTACTTTCACGTCGGTTCACCGATGAAACCATTTGAACTACGAGGTCTTTGATCGATTTCAAGGCATGGTACGTAGGAAGCATCCCCGAGGTTCAAGCCCATCCCTCATCGGACCAAGGTCCACCTTCACGTCGGTTTTCCGACGAAGCCCCTTTGAACTATGAGGTCTTTGATCCATGTCAAGGCATGGCATGTAGGAAGCCTCTATGAGGTTCAAGCCCACCTCTCGTCATTTATTCATGTCAGGGTTCATCTTTGTCCCGCACGATACTAAATTGCATTACGATCCAGTGGCAGGTCGTTGTGACTAAACTGAACTACGTGGTCTTTGATCCATGTCACGGCATGGTACGCATGAAGCCTCCACGAGGTCCAAGCCGGCCCCACTAGGACCCACTGGTCCTCCTCAATCACACCGGCCTTCTGATGTCTGACCTGAACTACATGGTATTTGAACCATGTCACGGCATTGTACGTAGGAAGCCTCTCAGAGGTTCAAGCCCACCACCTGTTGGTCACTCCGACCTTCTTCACATCGGTTCATCCACACCCGTGCAACCTAGTGTGTAAGCCCCACCCCATCTGGACCAAGGTCCACCTTCACGTCGGTTCAGTAACACATCTGACCAAGGCCCACCTTCACGTTGGTTCGCTGACGACATCTATCGGACCAAGGTACACCTTCATGCCGGTTCACCGGAACCATCCCAAACTATGTGGACTTTGATTACCTACCATGGGGATACGTAAGAGGTTTCTTCGAGGCTCAAGCCCAATTTCACTGTTGCCCTTGCGATAGTCCCTTTCCATTCCCCCCTCCACTTCATTCATCTATCCATCATCCACCTTGATTCTCACCCGGACCATCATATCCCGGTGAGACCATGTCGGTCTGATCCTCTTCACAGCCGCCCATGGGCTGGTCCCGGTATCAGCACCCCTTCAAGGGAAATCCCTCAATCTGATCCATTCTAGCTAATGCTCTGATCGGGATGATCTGTCTCCAGTGGATGTTTAACTCGCGGCATACTGTGTGTTAAACACAGGAAGCTGAGGAAAACCTCATATATATGTCTAGGGCATATAATTCCCCATGCTCGATGTGGGATGCCTCGGGCTTCCACGCCCTCAAGAAGCCCTATGACCAAGGATAATAGACAGACATGCCAGTTCCCCAGCATCCAGACACGCTTTTGATGCCTCGACGTGACTACTCCCCCGACTGAAGGTTGCTGCCCTGACCGGACCCTTTGGAATGTCCCGACAGAAGCAGTGTAATTAACCGGCGTCCATGGAAACATGGCAGTGGGAAGAGTTTCACGAACAACATATTAAGTCTATGAGGGAGACCCGGACAAGGTGACGAGTTCTGAGAAGGAATCCGCAGAAGGAAGAACCGACATCCCATCATCCCGTTTCGATCAAGGAGCAGACGTCCCTGAATAAGGAGAGAATTTCACCCGCCTTTGGAAAGCGGGACTGCGGGGCAACAATGCAGCGCGTCCTCCTCCGCAGACGGACGGATGCGCACGCCCCGGTGAAAGCATCAGAAATAGAAATGGTGAACCCGACATGAAATTATTCTCCTCAATGTGCAGATTAGTAGTGTTTGAGACACCAGTAGATTGACGTGTCATCGGATCCAGATATCCGGTGCCTGGTCCCGCCAAGAAAATAGCTGGCCTGTCGTGATACTCACCGGATGTCAGGGTAGTAGAACATGGGGCACTCCGTTATGCAACGTGTTGGCGTGGATCCTTCTTACAGACGTGGATAATGGAAGGATGGTGGGGCACAGGTTGTCAATCCTTTTCCTCGTAGTGCTGATGAGTTGATCCCTTCATTTCTCAGGAACCAGGTTGCTGTTACAGAGACACGATCACTGCCCGCCGGCCTACGTAGGGGCAGGGGAAACACCAGCACAGTCACCCCGCATGGCTCCGCTACCGCCACGACGGCCTATACATCAGTGAATACGGGGCACCCACGTCCCCTCTCCCCATCAGAGATCATCCAGTGAAGGGTGATCAAAATTCTTGTACACAGGTACGAGGAGGAAGGGGTCCTCCCAACTCAGCATATGGCCCACCTGGACCTGGAGGCATCCAGGCCCTACCATCAACGATGCCCTAACAGGTCGCGCAGGGAGCCCTTGCTCCCCACCCCAACGTTCAATCGTTTCGGGAGCTTGTCCCCGGAATGCCTCGATGACTCCTCGCCTTATGCTGATTAGATGGGTGATGTCCGGCTCGGCCCGCTCAGGGTCCCGACCTAAGGGATCCAGGCAAGCGCTCCCATTTGGCAGCGTCAGTGCAGCTGTCCGACTCCGCAGGAAGAGCAGGCAGGCCATGCCCCTGCACCACCTGCGCCAGCTTGTCTGACCTGACACCAGCGCCAGGCCCAGGGTGAGGACGCTCGCCCAGATACGTCAACGTCAACAACTACCGTGGCCCAAGACACCACCGACACACGTCATGGAGTTCCTGCATACACTGAGTAGGGGCACTCCTTCACTCGACCAGGATCGAGGCCTCAGCCGCCCCACGGGCAGGCTGGTTTGACTCTCGGGGTCGCAGGCCTGGGCGATGATTACCGTGAACCAATCTGTGGTAACGTCACTCCATAAGGAGGTCCTCTCTGTACCACCATTCCACAGAGCATGTGCTTTCCCCGATCCGAAGCTCATCACGGAGGTATGCCTCGTGCTACTCCCATCCCGAAGGAAGACCCGCCCTGCGGTAGTGACGCTCGGCGCAGAAACCTTTCCCATGCCCACTATACAGGGTATGGAGCCCATCCTCCTACCCCCGACCGCCGATGTGAAGGCACTATCCATCCAGTCCTTATCCAACGTGGGGGTCCTCCCGACGTCCTCTCTGCAACTGGCGAAGGCCCTCGCCCCAGCAACTTGGGGAGTGAAGGTTAGCCTCGCTCCGCCCGCACCGTCCATTGAGGTCCTCCCCATGTACCCTTCGACATTTTCCCTAGTACCCCTCGCACCCCGGCCACCTCGAGCGTGGGCCCTCTCCTCTACAGCGCCATCGCCGCCCCAAGACTACCTATTAAAGATCAACCCTGTCTTGAAGAGCCACCCCAGGGTAGAAGAGCGGGTCATCGCCGACACAGGAAGAATCCTGGGGGGGAGCGGGTGGAGATCAAACCGGCTCGTTTCTCGGATTCTGAAGCAGAATGCGACTTAGTGATGGAACCTTCTCCCTACTCCTCCGTATCAAGGATTGGGGCAGGAACCAGGCACATTAGCCTCATTCTCCTGGAATGCGAGGTCCACCAGATTCCCACCTCTCTCCGCAGGTACATCTAGGAGGAAGAAATCTTGGAAATTCCACAAGTCTCGACCGTGCAATCACCACCATTGTCACCAGAATCTCCCTCTACCTCTACTATAGATCACAAAGAGCTATTTTGGGGACCAATGGTGGTAGATCAACGACATGACCTATCGCCGGCAGCCGCGACTCCTGTGCCAGAAGCTGTGGCTCTCAGCCCATCATATCGTGATATCGTGGCTAAGTCACCTCACTCTTCAGAGTATGGCCCGGAATTCGGTGGCCAGTCAACTCGTTCGCCGTATTCTCCGTTGCCAAGTTTACTATCCCAGAGGTCCGCCTCGATACCTCTACCGGTCCTTCATCTTCCCCCGGTTGACGAGTGGGGCAATACAGGGCCAGACCCCAAGTCCGAACCCAGGAGATTCTGGAGCATTCTCGCAGTGGATCACTTCCCGGAGAAGTTCTGTCCAACGGCGGTGCCGAACTTTCACGTACCAGAGTCCCTTACTCATGAAGAAGTGGGGTGCTTTTGTCAAACCCTATGGGCGACACACTTCCGCCTTCGTTACGAGCGGGTGATGTACCCCAGAAGTCGAGAGCACTTTGAAGAAATTGGCGAGCAATGTCACCTGATCAATGTTGCAGCACTCCTTGTGGCCCAGCACCCTGAGTCACTAGGCTATTAGAGCACCCTTCAATGGAAATGTGTTCAGAGTTTCAAAGTACTCCACTGAGTCATCAGGGATGCTACCCCCCGTGTGCAAGTCTGTGGTTGGGGACACTATGCCACTCTCCTCTTCGACCCTATTCGATAGCAGCCCGATTCGTTATGCGACATTGAGGACATGCCATCGAGAGGGGTCGTGGTCCACATGGCTGACGTAGTGGACAAGGAATATGAGCTTGAATTTCATGATGGAGACTTACCCCCTGAGGGCGTACCTCCACTACAGGACCCATCAGGGAGGGTTACCCGTTAGCAGAAAATCCTTCTAGGCCTCCCTGTACCCACTGAGTCGCTGGTACTCGGTCGAAATGCCGAAAAAGGTAAGGAGCACATTGGAACTGTCAAGCACTCCGACCCGTCTACCTCTGTGCAGAAAACTGACGAAGATTTTGAGAAGGCCGCGTTGCGAAAGAATCTTGCTAAGCAGAAGAGGTTGGTCGATGAACTCTTGGATGAGCGCGCTGCAGAGCGGCGACCCGACTATGGTAATACCAAGCCGGGGTAGTAGGGGCGGGAAAAATTTCCCCCCGGTGAGATGCCTCTGGGAAACCCTGATCATGCTACTTCTACAGATAGGGCAGAAGTCGGAACTTACGTCACGAGGGCGCGATACGTCTCTCCAAACCCCCCTGAATGACGGGGCAATCTAAAGAATCGAGTCCTGGTTCCCCCAGTCGCCCCACAGGTCGTTCCGCCAGTTGATCCACGAGCTTCCGAATCCATCTACCGAGTTGAAGATCCTGGCAACACACTTGTGATTTGGGATCCCTGTCAAGATAGGAACCCCCACCCAGATGATCTTATAGCGGCACTCATAGCCCGACTCGATGCATTGGAAATGCGACAGGTGGCGGTCCCACCAGATGGCAAGACGTATCCCGCGTGGGTGGATGATATGCCCGCACCCCCGGGTTTTGGAAACCCCACATTCTCGCCCTTCAATGGGACAGGGGACCCGCCGTAGCACTTGGCACATTTTTCTTCCAGGTGTGGCCCCATGCTGGGGACCCCAGACCAGCAAGAAGCCGCCGTGCTCCGATGTTTCATGCAGACATTGGAAGGTCCCGCATTCGTCTGGTACAGCCACCTCCCTATCAGATCGGTGTCCGGTTGGGAGGATCTCCGCAGGCAGTTCCTATACCATTTCAGCTCCACCACGCGGAAGACTAGCATTGCAGACCTCTTCAAGTGCAAGCAAAGGCCTGATGAGCAAGTCACATATTTCATCGCCTGGTTGAAGGGACTTACGTACTCCCTCGATATGCCACTGACTCAGGAGAAATTACTGACGTTGTATGTAGGGAATGTTAAAACGGAGATGGTACCCTCCCTGATTACCCTGAACTACCCTAGAGGGTTTTGAGATTTCTCAGATAAGGCTCAGCGCCTTGAGGAGGCTCTGCAACTGGCTAGTCAGGCACGTTTGTTGCCCCCTATGATCCCGGCCAGGAGGACCGCCAGAGCTGAGCCCACCGCGGTGGCCCAAATAGAAGCCCCTGGGCAGTTGGAATTACTGCCAGGCGCACCATCCCTGCAACCCCACAAAGGTCCTCCACCTCAAGCACAGGCTCCTGCCCAACATCGACCACCTCAGAATCAACAGGTTCCCCCGCGCAATGTGCGACCTCCACCTAGGCGAGACAATCAGGCGCCGCCTCCTTGGAATTCCCCTCCGGACCCTTGTCAGGGCTAGGCCCCCAGGGCCCCCTATCTGTAAAGAAGGCACCAGACTTATTCGTTCAACGAAAATCAGGTCCCTGGCTACTTCAGAAGTGCTCTTGAGCAAGGGATTATGCGCCTACCTGAGTGCCAAAGGCCGGCAGAGGCGAATCTCACCTATCACCCCAACTACTGTCCTTATCATCAGATTCTGGGACACACCCTCATGAAATGCTATGTGTTTAAAGATTGGCTTCAAGACCAGGTGAAAAAAAACATAGTCAGGTTGGGGCCAACACCAACACAAGTGGCGGGTGTCTTTACAGGGCCAGAGATCGGTAGCGACAGCGAAGGCGAGTGGAAACAGGTTCCCAGCCGCGGATCCCGGAAATACAACGACTGGATGGCTCGAAAAACCGCCGTCTGTGCCCATGGTATCATCAGGGTGTTCCTGAAACAGCTAGAACATTAAGAAGAAGTAGCCAGTACCTCTGCATCGCCTTCACAGTCGACCTCTTCCCAAAAGGGAAAGGAGTGACGACGCAAGAAGAAACAATGCGCTCTGCCGGTGTCATCGTCATCCCGCACTCTTGGAGAATTTATGCCCCCTGAAATGGGAATTCCTCCCAAAATCCGCCCGGTGGTGGATGACTCGTCGAGCGATAGCTATGGGTACGCTTCGGTTAACACCGTGGAGCTGGTAAAGCCTTATATGACTCCCGACAAAGGGCAACGCCCGGAGAGCCTCCCCAATGTCCCCAAGCGACGTCAAATTCAGTGGAACAACAACCATTCTGGTCGTTAAGGCACTTTAGCGGGCACTTTCAGCCAAGCCATGCACACTACAGAGACCATACAGCAGGCTCAGCGCAGAGCTCAACACGCGCAACCCCATCTAATGCCCTCAGCTCTCCCTCCACCGCCGTTTGTACTACTAGATCAGGGAGAGCTGCCTCATTCGTATCATATTCAGTCTTGCCGGCTACAGGACAGTCTCCGTTGTCCGATCCTAGTCCGGAGACAACTCTCCAGGCTTCAACTAGTAGGCAGTAGGATGTACCCAGTACTAGCCAACAGCCGGTTCAACCTGCAGGACCCACTATGCCTCCAACTGCCGAACAAACTCCTGTAAGCAGAGGTTCTCGTTTGGCATGAAAGTATGATGTCCGGAAGCACCTGGCCGACATTCCGGCAAGGCTTTCTATCCTTGAGGCCCTTCGCCTGTCATCTAAAATGTGCGAGGCACTTTTCGAGGCCCAAAGGAGCCCCCTCCAGTTTGAGATGGAGGTAGCAGCTGCAGAAGCCTTCCATGCCGATACAATTGAGAACACTGAATGTCAGGGGGTTATCTCGTTCACTATTGAAGATGAGGATCATCCTATATAGGGGCATATTCCCCACTGTACATCTCTATCCACTTCAATGATGTGGATGTCCTCCACTGCCACGTTGACACGGGTTCTAGAATCAACCTAATTCCGAATCGGACATTACAAAAGTTGGGTCTGTCTGAAGGTGATTTAACTCTCTCTGACCTCAGAATCCAAGGGTATGACAGGACCGAGCAAACCCCAGTCAGCAAGATCCGCCTGAAGACTCAGTTCAGTGGCTTAATTGCCAGCACCGAGTTAATGGTTGTCTCTCAGGACACCTCCTACAACACATTGATGGGTAGGACATGGCTCCATCTGCATGCAGCGGTCCCTTCATCGTATCATCAGTGCCTCAAATATTCACTCAACGGTCGAGTAGGCATGCTCCAAGGAGATGCGTCTCCTTTCGCCTCTTGTGAGGCCCTCTATCTGGATGCTAATTATTACAAGATTAAGGATAAGAAAATCCTAGTAAGTGAGGATGAACACGCCCCGGTCATAAGTGATCCCTGGGAAAGCATGGATGATGCCTACATCCTCCCGATCCACCAATTAGAGGCCACAAACCCCGACATGGGGCAATTTTTTGTTATTTCGGGTACGCAAGGAAGGCGTGTTCCCGTGTCCATGCGACGGCGGAAAATCACCTCGTACTCCTACATGAACCAGGCTCAGGTGATCCTGGAACCTCCAACTCCTGTACGGTACCAGAATGTCAAGCTAATGACAACGACAGTACGCCATACGTGTCTCGTCCGCCAGGCTGGAATCAACCGACTCAGACCGACACGTCACCACTGCTTTGATTTCATCAAATGTGGGCCCTTAGGCCGAAGTCTAGATAGGATAGGGTCGACTGTCTTCATTGTTATGGTCTCAATGGCGAGTGAGTCTCCTAATATGATGAACAATACTGCCCAAGCCGGCACCAGCTGCCCCTCAGGTTTTGATAGCCCAGAAGTATCTCCCGTCGCGAGAAATCCCCCCACTGGTGAAGAGGAAGACCTGGAGGATGCTCCCCCCGCCTTTGAGGAAGGCGTCTCTACCATGGTTGATGAACTGGTATAGGTGAACCTTGGTAGTGAGGAAGATCTGAAACCCACATTGATTAGTGTAGCCATGTCCCCTGAGGAGCGGTAGCAGTATGTAGACTTCCTCAAAAAACATCGTGACATGTTTTCCTGGAGTTACAATGATATGCTATGACTAGATCCCCAGGTATCCGTTCACCGTCTGGGCCTCCTGACAAACCATTGTGGGATTAAGCAGCCTCTCAACAAGATGCACCCTTCTAATGGTGCTATGGTTGAGGCCGAAGTTGACAAGCTTATCAAATCCAACTTTGTTAAGGAAGTCCAGAACCCCAATTGGCTTGCCAACATTGTGCCTGGCAGGAAGAAGAATGGGCAGATCAGAGTCTTCATCGACTTCCGCGACCGTAATCGCCACTTCCCAAAGGATGACTTCCCACTCCCAGTGACGGAGTTATTGATTGATGCCACGGCCGGGTTCCAAGCTCTCTTGTTCAAGGATGGGTATTCCGGGTACAAAGAGATCCAGATGGCCCTCGAGGATGAGGAGTCCACTGCCATCAGGGCTCCCCAAGGTACCTTTTGTTACCAGGTTATGCCCTTCGACTTGAAAAATGCAGGTGCCACTTATCATAGGGTCATGCATTGCATATTCAAGCCGATTATCGGGACGCTGGTGGAATTCTACATAGATGACCTAGTTGTCAAATCATGTTAGCGCCAGGACCATCTCAAAGACCTTGAGAAGGTGTTCGGTTTCCTCCTCTCCCGTCACCTGAAGATGAACCCGTTGAAGTGTGCCTTCGAGGTCACCTCTGGGAAGTTTCTAGGTTTTGTTGTTAGATACCGAGGCATTGAGATCGACCCGGAGAAGATCAAGGCCATCAGCCAAATGCCTACCCCGAGGAACATTCGGGAACTTCGAAGCCTCCTAGGCCACTTAGCCTATATATGCCGATTCATTGCGAATCTGGCCGGCAAGTTTAAGACCTTTTCAGGCTCATGAAGAAGGGCGCTGCCTAAGAATGTGATGAGGAGTGTCGGACCGCCTTCGAGGAAATCAAGCAGTATCGGCTCCAACCTCCGGTTTTGATGCCACCCATCTCCTGAAAGCCACTGGTCCTTTACGTGATCTCCCTGGAAAGATCCCTCGGTGCACTACTCGCCCATAAGAATAACGAGGGTACTGAGAACAGTCTCTACTATCTCAGCCGCATGCTTCTCGATACGGAGGTCAAATACTCCCCTATCGAAAAGAGCTGCCTTGCGCTCATATTCGTCGTACAGAAGTTGCGGCATTACCTACAGCACCAGGAGGTACAATTGGTCTCCCGGGTAGACCTACTGAAGTACATCTTGAACCGCCCCATGCTGACTGGCCGACTAGCACGGTGGGCGGTGATTCTCCAGCAGTTTGATATCAGGTTCGTACCTCAGAAGGCCATTAAGGGACAGGAGTTGGTAGACTTTTTAGCTGCCCATCCAACCTCTGCGGATCAATCCTTGGACCTAGATTTTCCTAATGAGATGATCGTCTCAGTTGATCATGTCGTCCCGTGTTGGAAAATGCATTTCGACGGTGCCTCCCACAGCCCCACCGGTAGGAAGCTCAATGATCCTAAGCTCAAAAGAGTGGGCCTGGGTATTGTCTTCATTACCTCGGCACAAGCCGTCCTTCCATAATCGTTCCTATTGTCAGAAGGCTATACGAACAACGAGGCAGAGTACCAGTCTCTCATCACCGGCCTTGAGTTGGCCCTTGAGATCGACGTGCCCCATCTACAAGTGAAAGGAGATTCCGAGCTGGTAATCAAACACTTCAATGGCGACTACGTCGTTAGGAAGCCGGAGCTTGTACCATTCATGGAGTACACCCTCCGCCTAATGGCTCAGTTCTCTTCTCGACCAGAGATTACCCATGTCCCACGTTCACAGAGCGGTCAAGCAGATGCCTTGGATGGCTTAGCCGCGTCGCTTACATAACCCGAGCAAGATGATATGATCATACATGTGGCACACCGGAGAGTCATTTCCCCCATCACCCAAGAGGACAATGATGGCCTGCGGGTAAGTTATCTCACCATTGGACCCCCTATGTCAGGGGTCCCGGTTCTTCAGACATAGTGGTTAAATCCACTCCCGACTGGAGGGCACCTTTTGTCGAGTATCTCCAAAATGGTCACCTCCCGGACGACTGGGTGGAGTGCAAGCGAATCCAACACCGCGCGCTGCAATTTACCCTCTAGAGAGGCCCCAGTCTTGAACAGATCCTTTATAAGGGGAGCTTCGATGGCTTCCTCCTTCGTTGCATTCAAGGAGTATAGATTCATCAAGTTATGAAAGAGGTTTACGCCAGTTCCTGTGGTGCCCATCAAGTTGGGCCGAAGCTGTCCCATCAAATCCGGAGGTTGGGGTACTTTTGGCCCTCTATGATCCATGATTGTATTGGGTATTCCAAGAGATGCAACATGTTCCAAGTTCCCGCCAACTTCCTGCATCGGCCGCTCGAGCCCCTCCACCCCACCATGTACTCATGGCCATTTGTGGTATGGGTACTTGATGTAGTGGGACCATATCCACCAGCAACAGCTCTCCAGTGTAGGTTCATCCTGACTTCTGCAGATTTCTTTTCCAAGTGGGCAGAGGCAGTTCCACTCAAAGAGGTCAAGGCCCGTTCCATCGTCGACTTTTTGAGCTCCAATATTATCCACTGGTTTGGGGTCCCTCACACCATCCTCACCGATAACGGCACAAACTTTTGAACGGCTGAACTGAAGAAATTGTACGCCAAGTACGACATCCATTCGAACCATACCTCCCGCTACCACGCGCAAGAAAACGGACAGATCGAGGCATTCAACAAAACCCTCTCTAACATTCTGCAGAAGATGGTTGGTCAGAACAAGAAATGTTGGCCGGACAAGCTCCTAAGCACCCTCTGGGCTTATCGGACGACAACTCGCAACTCTACCTAGGTGACCCCATATTCCATTGTGTATGGGGCTGAGGCCGTCCTACCCATTGAGATCCAGCTGCCATCGTTACCCACTGTAGTCTATGATCACCAAGCATTAAATGAGGTGGCCAAAATCCTTCTAGCTGAATTATAAGCACTGGATGAGAACCGGCTTCATGACCAAAAAAATCTGGAAAGGCATCAGGATAAGATATCGAGGGCCTTCAACAAGAAGGTTCACCTCAATTATTTTCTATAGGGAGACCTAGTACTGGCCCTTCGAGCACCAATGATCCCTGGTAGGAAACTGCCCAAGCTAGAACCCAAATTGGAAGGGCCTTATATCATCCATAAGGTTTACCCGAACGGGGAGTACTCCTTAGTGACCATAGATGGTGAGCGTGTAACTCCTCCCACCAATTCCAAGTTCCTCAAGTTGTACATCACCTGATCCTAGAGGGTCCCGCATGACCTTAAACTGCATGTTATGGTCCAACGCGACCTTAAACTGTATGGTCCTGCACGACCTTAAACTGCACCGCTGTCCTGCAGGACCATAAACTGTAAAATGGTCTGAGCTCTATGACCTTAAACTAAGATCTCCACCCATCCTTACCGTAAGACGTTAAACTGCAAGCCAGTCAGGCCTTCCTGACCGAGGCTCAGCCTCAGGCCCCTTGGCCTCCTCGGGCCCCTGACCCCCATCCTTACTGTAAGACGTTAAACTACAAGCCAGTCAGGCCTTCCTGATCGAGGCTCCGCCTCTGGCCCCTTGGCCTGCGTCGACTCTGGCTCTCTATGGGATTATACGGTGTGGTGTGGGATTACATCTTCATCCACGTCGGGTTACCTTCCGTACCATACATATACCCAATTAAGACACATTTCTCATCCAGAACAACGCTAAACTGCGCTTCAAGAACTATGTGTGGCTTGATTCCCATCTTAATGGGATACGTAGGAATGCTTGGACGCCTCGTCTTGAGCCCAGCCCCAAGCTTTTCTCTTCCACTACCCCCCTTGGGAATAGTTTCCTTGGAGGATCCTTGTGTAGCGAGGAGTAGGCTTTCTTAGCCCCACTCATAGAACCCCACTCAAACAAGGATTGTAAGGGTTGCACCATGTGCCCACTCCCATTCTTCTATCCTCCCACGTCCTCACCGCATAACGTTAAACTGCATGGCCTTCAAGAACTATGTATGGCTTTATTACCATCCTAATGGGATACGTAGGAACACTCGGGCATTTCATCCGTTGGACCAGCCCAAAAGCCAAAATCTTCCCCTCGGGTCAAGACATATGGCGGGGTGCACACTTTTTCACCAACTCACATCGAGCAAGCCTCGACCCGGATGCACGTCCCCCTGGAGATGTTTGCCTCTTTCGTGGATGGATACATCTATGCTTCACCCACTCCTTGACTGGGATTCCATCATTTTTGCACACCCGGAGGGACCCCCAAGAACTGCCTAGATACTACACCCAAGGGCTCTCCTACCGATACGGGCCGATGCCCCTGAGGGTTTTCAAGAAACAAGCTGATACAAGTCCCGCGTTGCAAATTTTGTCAATGGTCGACGCTCATTGGTTGCTCCCATATCAGGTCACCATAGGAACGCTGTGTTTCGAACATGTTCAACAGTGTCTTGGATCTTCGGGTACACCCTGAGATGTCCCAAACATCGAGTGCAGTGATTCGTTCTACCCCATCCCGAAGTGACAAACTTCCCTTCGGGTGGTGCTAGCGGTCGGGCCCACGACCCCGATTCTCTTATAAGGAATGTACAGCGTGGTGTAGGATTACGTTCTCATTCACGCCAGGTTACTTGCCATGTCGTACACACCCCCGAATTAGATACAATTTTCTCTTTCCCCATCCTCACGTAAGATGCTAAACTACAAACCAGTCGGGCCTTCATGACCGATGCCTGACCTTAGGCCCCTTGGCCTTCTCGGGCTCCTTCGCCCAACCTCTTACCCGGGGTGTATGGTGTGGTGTGGGATTATGTCCTCATTCACATCAGGATCATGTACCATGCCATACGCCTTCCCTCATGAGGCCCAGCCTCCGGCCCCTTGGCCTTTTCGGGCCCCGTCCCAGGCCCTCTCTTATAGGAGTGTATGCTGTGGTCTGAGATTATTTCCCCATTCACGTCGGTTTATTCTCCGTACCGTACACCTCCACTGTTTGGGAGTATATTACTCCCCTACTCATCTAGTATGACGTTAAATTACATCTAGAGAACTACATGTGGCTTGATTCCCATCCACATGGGATACGTAGGACCACCTGAATGTCTAGGATTTGGGTCCAGCCCCATCTCTCGGGAATCTTCATCCCACCATGGCCCCTTGGTCTACCCTTCCTCCATGAGAGGATTATATGGTGTGGTGTGGTGTGGGATTATGTCCTCATTCACGTCGGTCTCGTAATAAACATGCCATGTACCTCTCCCTCCTAAGCTGTTTTGTCGACCCCTTTTCAGCGGTTCACCAATGTGCCCAAGGGGACTCTGGTTTATTACCTGGAATGCCAAGCTTTACTCAGACACGTCCGCACCCGCTTTCCTGGATTTGTGTATCCCTGCATCAGGGCTTCAATCATCTTTCACACCCGGAGGGAGCCCCAAGAACAGCCTGGATACTACGCCCAAGGGCTCTCCTACCGTTACGGGCCAACGCCCCCAAGGGTTTCAGACAACAAATTGATAAAATCCCGCGTTGCAAATATGGTCAGCGATCGATGCTCATTTGTTGTTCCCGCCTTAGGATAACGCGATATGGACGCTGCGTTTCCAACATGGTTAACATTTTTCCTCTATCGCCATGCCAACCCATTAATCCCAAAATGTTGTGTACAAGATTGACACCCTTCATCACTTCATCGTGTCCAAGTAGAGTCTCGGAACTCTTGGTACTTTTCCTCCGTGCACGTCTGCGCGTTGGGGAAACAAGTCGCGTCAAAGGTGTCCTTCTGGGATCTCTGCCAAGTCCCCTCTGATTTATGCCCCAAGTATTGCGATTTGGATTCCCCCCTTTGTTTCCCACACTGAGTTTAACTCACATGGGCTTAGGGATCGGGTTGATGTTTGCGCTAACTTGGGAAGTTGTTACCATTCATGGTCCGAGCTCTAATACCATAAACTAAGATCCATCTAGAACTACGTTCAGCTTGATTCCTATACTCATGGGATACGTAGGACCACCCAAACGTCTCATCTTTGGGTCCATCCCATTTAGGGAGCTATTCTCCCCCCTTCTTTTCACCTCTTACCCCCATATAGGCCCCTTGGACTGAGGTCTCCATTTTGGAGTGGCGTATAGTGTGATGTGGGATCATGTCTCCATTAATATTGTTTTATAACACCGTGCACATTCCCCGCTTAGCATTGCCTCTTCTACGTCTGCGTTGCATGAAGATAAAATGCATGCTTGGTCCTATCACACGACCCTAAACTGTGACATTATCGTCCTGGACGCACGACGAAAAACGACACTGCATTGTGATGACCTTGTTGTAGAGGACATCACGTTGGGTATTGGTCACATGCAATGCAATTTGTCAACACCTATCACGTTTGGATTATTGTGGCGACACCACGGCCTACTACTCAAGGCATGTCGCTTCACAAAAAAACCACCACTTTAAAGGATAAACATGATTTATCAAATTCCGCTTCTTTTAGTGCAACGACCATGCCCGCACTCCCCTTTTCCCCTGGCACTGGTGTCATACCATGTCACCTTTCAAAACTATGTATGGATTGATTCTCATACTCATGAGATACATAGGAGCACCCGTGCACTTCCTCGTGGTCCCAGCCTATCCTTTATGTTCGGTCCCTCGACTCGAGCATTTCCCCAGAGAACGCATTGTATGTAGGGCTTAGGTCCTCATTCAGGTCAGGTTTTGTTGCCATGTGTCCCCTACTCCCTTTACCCATTTATGGTCTAAGATCCATTAAGAACTACGTGAGTCTTGATTCTCATCCTTATGAGATACGTAGGAGCACCCGAGCACTTCCCCGCCGGCCCATCTTAACTTTCGATTTCAGCCCATTGACCAAAAACCTCTCCCAAGGAGGTCATGCGGTGTGATATGGGATTGTTTCCTCATTCGCATCGGGTTGTTCACCACACTTCACACACCCCCTATTCCCATTCACGCTATGTTTTTCAGTTACTCTACCATGTGCCTCTTATGTTTCCTCCCTCTATCTAATACGTCTCATTGTCGTACTCAGATGTGTTTTGACAAAGTCCGAAGTGTGGAATTTTCTTGGGGACATTCCCTTCGTCCCATGACCAAGCTTTGTGGGATCACTATTTGGATCCTCATCCTCTTCCACATCCAAATGGACCCTTGGACGACATGGATACTGAACATAAGGGCACTCCATGGATGCTAGACCTAAGGGCCCTCTAATCGTTTCGAGCCAACGTCCCTAAGGATCTTTGGCAACATTTGCGACATGGTCCCGTGTTTCGAACATGGTCAGCAGTCAACCCTCATTTGTTTGTCCCCATTCTAGGCTAACGCGATATGGACACTGCGTTTCCGCCATGGTTAACAGTTATCCTATATCGTCACACCGCCGTCATTATGATCCAACTCTCGAGCGACGCGATTCACACATTTCCACTTCCTCATATTCACGTGGAATTCCAGCATATTCGGCTCTATCTCTTCATGCATCTAAGTGCACCACATGGTCATGTTAATGTCACGGGGTTTGTATTCACCATGCATCCCATCACCCTAACCTGCCCTTTTCTGTGTCGGGAAAGTCCCACCACTACTTATTGTTTCCCACAACGAGCATGACTCACGTGGGCTTAGTAGTTTTGTAGGGATGTGTACCAACACGGCCAGGCTTCCCATCATCCCGAATGATGTTAAACTAAACTTCCAGAACTACGTATGGCTGGATTCCCATCATCACGGGATACGTAGAGACACCCTGGTATTTTTCCTAGGGTCCAGCCCATAGAACTCATTAATCACATCCTTCCCCTTTTCGTCCCCCTGGTCGGACCCCTCGCTAGAGAGGCCCTGTCCCAAAGAAGAAAGGATCCATGAACAAACCAACGTGCCCATCTAGCATACTCCCACCATGGTGGTGTACCTACCTATGTTTTGGATTCTGTTCGGACAAACCATCACTCCATATTCCAGGCTTTGTGTGCCCCTTATTCGGACCATCTTCCCCTTTCATGTCTGATGGGACCCCCTAACAGCCTGGTCTCATGCCGCATCGGCTCACCTACCCTCCTAGGCCAACGTTCCGGAAGACTGGTCATGTTTGGAAGGACCCCTTAATAGTATGGATGTTTGACCTATGGTCCGCCAACTGTCTTGGGTCAATGTCCCGAAAGATTTACCGACAATATTTGTGACATGGTACCATGTTTCGAACTTGGTCAACGGTCGACCATCATTTCTCCCCATTACAGGCTAATGCAGTAAGGATACCGCTTCACCTCTATGGTTAAAGGTTGTCCTTTATTGTCACGCCATCCCCACAGTACTCCGAATCTTGGGCATCGTAATTCATGCTTCTCGTTTCCGTCTATTCGGACTGATTCGAGTTCCCCTTGTGTTGCACCATTCATGCATGAGGGCACGCTGAAGAAATGGTAATTCAGCTATTTTGAAAAGTTCCTTCTCCGGTCATGCCTCTCCCATCTTTGGGAAATCTGGACTGGTAATCCAAATCTCCGATGCCCGTAGCATGTTCTACACTCCTATGTTAGGTGGGACGAGAAGGCAACTATCTCCTGTTTCTCACATCGGGCTCGACCCATGTGGGCTTGGGGAATTATCACTTAACGTCCCGTAAACATTGTAGGGATGTAACGAGGTGATTCAAACAGTGGAAATCGTGTGTGCTACGAAATTCAATACAAAGAAGGAAGAAATTGAATCGAGAAGGTACCAATAAAAGATTTTTAGTTTTTTACAGTACCAGGGGGTTGACTCTCCCCATGGACGGGTTGACCCCGTCAAAAGAGCGTTGCAGCTCCACCACCCGTTGGATTGTGGCATCCAAGGCTTGATGCTGCTGACTCAGCTCCCGCTCCTCCTCTACAGCGACGGGATGCAGTTCATCAGCCTTGGATCTGGCCCTCTCTACCTCAGCTTGAATGGCAGCCATCTTTCCAGAAGCCTACGTCATAAGCTCCTCTGCCTCTGCCAGTTGGGCCTTCGACCGGGAGGTCATCTCAGATTGCGCATTAAAAGAGGCTGAGTGCTCATCCGCCCCGGTCTACAGTAGTTGGACCTTGCTTTCAGCCTCCTGGAGCTTCTTGATTTTTTTTCCTTCCTCCGCTGCCATCCCACTCTGATCCCACGATCATGCTCCTAGATCTTCTCAGACATAAGATCTCGGATGAGCGCGTGGGGACGTTGGGCATCCACTCCCCCATCGCACAGTTCGTGCAACCGTGAGTGGAGTCTGTCCATTTCGGCTAGCCATAGCGCTTGGGGGGGTGTCCTTGATGAAGCGCGTGATTAGCTTCCACGACCGACGGCGGAATATGCTACTTTGTACCTCGTCGGAGGCCGTTTCGTCCCAGTCTGCGCGATTGGCAGGCTCGTACGTTGGATATGCCTTCAGGAAGTCCTCGGTGGGATCTGCATCTAGTTTTGAATTCGGCGCGACATCTGGCGCCAAAGTAGGCACGACAGGAGTGGGACCGGCCAGCTGATCATCTTCATCGGAGTCCACCTCAATGACCTCAGGCACGACCCTGCTGGTGGTCCCACCGGTGATGATGTGAGTTGTAGCACGGAGAGATGAGGTGACTATTTCCACCATCACCGGCATGCCCCTAGGAGGGACGCCACCACACGTCCTGACTAGTCTTCCCACAGCAGCCCACGCCCGTCGGAGAACTGTACGACAGAGAGGGACATAAACGTTAGTTGGCATAGTCTACATATGAGGACAAGGAAACCAGTAGAGGAAACTTACGGAGATCGACCTCCTGGTGTTTCTGTTGAGCCGTTACTAATGGGACCCCGAGGCGAGGCCCTCTGTATATTGTGGAAGGTCTGGATATTCCGGAGGAGCCACCTTGGGTGCTCTGGTCCCACCAGACGCGGAACTGGACGCAGCCATAGGCGTGGGTTCTGAAGGTCCCGCATCATCACCCACTTAGGGGCGAGAACGAGGCATGTGAACAAGTTCCTCCTGCATGGCTCAAACGTCGGTGAGATGTCCATAATGACCCAAGAACGGACCACGAGGAAGGAAGCTCGGAATGATAACTCGAGAGCCTCTGCGAAATCGTCGGAATCTGGGTCTTGATCTCCGACCTCGCCCTCCTCCAATGGGCTCCCTCCTCCAGCCAAATCCTCCCGAGAGGAGTCCTCTGATTCTTCCAACAGGGGTAAACGCTCCCTTAGATCGGTGGCCGATAACTGTGGGGGGACCGTTCGACTTAGCAATACTCTCACCCAGTCTGTCATTGGGCGAGGGACACCACTAGAGTGAACGTAATCCTCTAGCTCGTCCAAGTATTGCTCCTCCTCTGCCAGAGACGCCATGAAACCAGTCCGGACTGGGCCTATTCCCGGTAACTCCATCCCGAGGAGATTCAAGTGCGCCCATATCTCAGGTGGGCTGAGGAATTGCCGGCTGACATCCCAAATGTCCCAGGCTTCCGGGAAGATGTCATCCTCTGCCATGTCGATATGACGCAGCCGCTTCCCCAGAGCCTGAGTGGATATCCTAAGAAATCCCCTCGGTGGCCGCCCCTTCGGATGGCCCTTCTCTTCCAGAATCACCAGATCCGCCGCTGCTGCCACAGGCTCGGCCGGTACGGGTCTCGCCACCATGGCAGCCCTTCCACTACAAGAGGCCCTAGCTACCCTCCGACCCTGATCTCGAGATAGAGGAGGCCCACCGTCACTGACCCGAATAGTTATCTACTTCAGCATCTCCCCTAGGTAAGCAACTTCCCAACTAATGGCATACACCCTCACCAATCCGAAAGCGGCGGTGGATGGAGGCAATGCAATTCGCGTCTTCCCATCTTCCCGTATGAACCTGATCCATAACTGCCTCATCACACACGGGTGCTCCTCGTGACGCCCCTCCCAGTAGACCTACTAGGTCAGCCGCTGGAGGCACCGGAACTGCCTTGCAAACCGATGCGGGGTGTACGGTTCGCAGAGTGGCTCACGATCCACTCGTGCCACCAAAACTCCGCCTCGAATGGTCAGGAGGTAAGCACGGTGTTCTTCAGTTCCCCGCCCGTCATCAGTATGTATCCCCGTTGGCAATGGGAAGGGGTGGTAATTAAACTCATCTGCCCTCCACACACGATTCAGCACCATCAGCACAGTAAGTTTGAACGGGAATCTCCCGACCGCTTTCAGGATGGAGGGGCGGAAGTTTGATCCCGACAGCAAAATAGGGTTTGGATACTCATAGATCCCCTTGATGTGCACCGCAATCCACCCATACAGGTGGTGCAAGGGCCCACATATCCTTGGCGGCTTCTTGCCCTCGCTAATGTGCCACAATATTCTGTACAGTTTGGCGAGCATTGGAATCCCCAGATTGACCCGCTGCCCCATGGACAACATGGACGCCATAAAAAAGGAGTTGGGCCGCACCCCCATGATTGTATCCCTCACCGGTAGGATCCAACCGCAGATGAGAGCCGCGATGAACGCCGCCAGCCTGTTTATCGGCTGTTGTTCAGTGCTGACATTGAAACCCCAAGCCTTCAATTGGTTGTCCTCCAAGAACCGCCAATACATGTGCTCCTTACCCCATTGGGCTGCCCTTAGACAAGTTTGAGGCCTCGGAGGGAACTCTTGATTCTCTGGGACATTCAGGAAGCACTTGAACCATTTCATAAAGTGGACATCCATCACTGCCTCTATAACATCCCACCTTTTCATCACATAAACTTTCATTACATTTTACAAAACCGAGGATCTTTAAGGTTTAGTTTCTTGGAAACCAGGAACATAATAAATGAAAGAAAAAAAAACATTCTTCTTAAACACTTGAAAGGCTTCTCCTCAAGTTCATCCTAGGTTCATTACTGCATCTCATAACCTGGGAACACACATCAAAATAAAGGGTGAGCAGAAGGCCCAGTAAGGGAAACAAGAGGAACATTTTACATGTGAGCTTGATATACTTCAATAATGACATGAAAAGAACTTTAAGGCATGAGAAATAAATCATGAGGCATTTCATAATAAAAACAACATTTTTCATAACTTGAATATGTGGCTACATCATTTAACATAGACAATCATGAACATATCACCAAGGTCCATCCCCAAGGTGTCATTTGAAAATTACCAAGGTTATTCACCAAGGTATCGTGAAAATTGTAATCTCTAGTGGTTACATCATTACCCAATGCATTGGAGCGCTATCAGGGCGCACCCTTAAATTTGCCTTTATTATCATGTGAGCCACATATATCATCATCAAACATTTCATAAATAACCCACATAGCATAAAATAATGGGTTTCATTTCATAATCACAACGTTTTAAAAACTGCTTTAAATACGTGACCTTTACGTCACTTTAAACCCACGGAAAGGGAAAGAGGGTTTCATGTATGTAAATCCCAGAATTTAAAATAGAACATTTTGATATATATGTGAATACCCCTGTAGAAATAAGAGCTTTGAGTATTAACTTTATAACATAAAATAATTTTTAGAAAAGAGAGAGAGACACTTTGCGACGAAAATTCTGCAGCATAACGACTATGTTACAAGGTTTTAGAAAACATTGAGAAGAGAGGGGACATGGGTAAAACATTCATAAATGACCCATAAAACAGTAGAGGGAAAAAATATAAGGGATTTAAGAACATGGTACTGAAATTTGAAAATATACCATCTGAAATGAAGAACATGAAAGGAAGAAGAAAAAAAACAAGATTTCTCTTGTGAAAATTCGGCAGCCTAACGGCGTCACTTAAACTTCAACAAAATTGAATTGACAAGGTCAAATAGGGTCTCTCATCATATGAACATAAGAGTCCAGTATGATAGATATAGAGATCATACCCCAACATAATAGAAAGGAACTTGAAATAATTGACATGAAAGTAGAACTTCAAA
The DNA here is from genome assembly GCA_963277665.1 of Viscum album. NCBI lineage: Eukaryota > Viridiplantae > Streptophyta > Magnoliopsida > Santalales > Viscaceae > Viscum > Viscum album. The sequence continues at coordinate 399,344,721 of OY728131.1, read as the reverse complement.
ACGAGAAGGGTGAAGAACCACTTAAAAATTTGGCAGCCTAACGGCGCCACTTAAAACTTCAAAATACTGAATTGAAGAGATCAAATGGGGTCTCTCATCATATGAACATAAGAGTCCAGTATGATATATATAGAGATAATACCCCAACATAATAGAAAGGAACTTGAAAGAATTGACATGAAAGTAGAACTTTCAAAAAGAGAAAGGTGAATGAATCCCTTGAAAATTCGGCAGCCTAACGGCGCCACTTAAACATTCTTAAAACGAAATGATGAGAGTAAGAGGGGGGTATTTCATCATATGAACATAAAAAGGGAATTAAGAGGAGTATAAAAGAACATCCTCCAAAATAAGAACATGGATCATAAAAGGAATGACATAAAAGAGATCACTTGAAAAGAAATAGAGGGGTCGGATCCCTTACCTTAAAATGTAACTCTTAAACCTCAATGGTTGGGACCTTGAGGGCTTGGGGGAACCTTGGGAGGACTCCTTGGGAGGTAATGAGACCAGAACTTCGTTGGGGAAGAGTGGGGAGTCGAATGGATGAGAGGATGACTTGGTATTTATAGGGAAAGTGAGGGGACAAGGCATTAATGGCAAAGGGACACCTCATTAGTGGTTTTGGCAAAACCATGGGCTTGCCCATGGTATTTGCCCACGGTATTGGCCACTTGGGACACCTCATACCTTATCTCACTATTCATAATTAGAACATATTGATTACAAACTTAATACATCATTTAATGATGTCATTAAACACCCGTAACATAAAAACTGTATTTTCACTATTCATCAAAAATTCAACTTTCTCAGAATAATCCCAAAATTTCACCTTAACGAAATATCAACGCTCTGATTACAAATATGAACTCCATTTTATAAAAATAATTTTCTAAATATTTTTAATTTAATTTTAAAATAAAAACACTATTCATCGAAAATTCATTTTTTTCAGAAAAAACCCCAAAAATTACCATAACATAATATCGATGCTCTGAGTTCAAAAATAAAGTCATTTTTATAAAAATAATTTTATAATTATTTTTAATTAAATTTTTAATTAAAAAACACTATTCACCCGAAAAAACTAATACTTGAATAATAATTAATGAAACCGTTATTTAACTATTTTATTGAATAACATTACTTAATCAAGGTGCGTAGATTATTTTAAAACTTTCTTTAAGTGAGATTACTAATCCATTTGGTCATATTACTAATCCTAATCATAAAATCACTATTCATAATTTACTATTCATCAAAAATCAAGTTGATCTTATTAGACTCTAAATTTCGTACTGAACATAATTGTAGAAGACCATTTTTCGAAAATCATTACACATTTTTAATTATTTAAGGTTTACACAACCATTTTTAAAATATCCTTTTTCAAAAATTCATCAAAAATATGCATACAATATTTATCCGGTCATTTGAAAATTCATAAACATCATCATAAGAAGAAATCCAAATTTTTATTTAAAAAAAAGATTACACAAGGCAATTACGGTCTCGTTACATAACCCCTTATAATACCAGCATAGGACCTAAGAGTAAGGTGTGCTAGGGTGATAGAATTTTGGGGCGGCTCAGTCAACATTGCCCGAGTAGTAATTTCTATCAGTTTGAACTTCTCGAGAAGGCGATTCCGTTCTAGCTTCACATGATGAAGTTCGGCTTGGATTTGGTCCAGAGCAAAGCCCAATGGTGCTACCTCCGTCCCAATCTCTGTTAGATGGGCTTCGATCGGCCCAAGGCTACTAGGTGAGGCCATCAAATCTTCTTTCTATAATAATTAACCAAGATTACTTAAATATAGAGACAATAATCAAAACATTTTGTTCACGGTGGTCATATTGACCGATGGTCATATAACACTCAAAAAACAATGGTCTCATTTTATTTATAATCATGTTTATCAAATAAAACATTTTTTTTTGAGTATAAAAAATAACACATGAAATTAGGAAACAAGATTTATTCAAAATTTCGGGTCGTTACAATCTTCCCCCCTTAAGAAATTGCGTCCTCGCAATTTTTTTTAAATTGGGTTTTGAAATTTCATTGAAAGTCCCACATCGGAAAAAGAGTCAGTAACACCATTACTTTAAAAGAAAGAAAAGGAAGTACAAAGGCCACCCGAGTTAACCCACACTCGGGTTCCATGTAGGAAAACATGGACATGGAGGAAAAAACAAAGGGTCAGTTCTGAGAGAGAGTGATAGAGAACATGATTAGGAGAAAGTTAACCATGAGAAAATCCCAAACTTATGATGTGTGTAAACGGTCTTTGATTACCAAGTAGGAAACGTAAACCAACAACATTTTTGTTTTACATTTCTTTTCATAATTTTGAGGATTTCATTTACTACATAGAACAAAAACATAAGAAAATATACCTACCTTCAAGTAGAGTTTCATCCTTTAACAAGTCCCTACCAACACTAATCTTTTCGCCAAATGATGAGAATTCAAAAACACTTGGTCTCATAAAAGCACAATAATCATCTTCTATAGAATCACATAATCTACAAAAGATTAACTATCTATTTCTTCTATCTTTAAACATTATCCCAAAAACAGAAAGGTTAAGGTAAAACAACTCTTCAAAAAGAAAGAATCCCATAGGAATAGAATCTACTTTTAAATCTTCAAAGTTCCATGGTACTACCCAACATTCATCATAGACCACTCCATAAATAACGGTCCTTAAAATTCCTCAAAAAAAAACAAACTAAGATTGAAACCCAAATACAAGAAGGATTTGATAACATAGTCTTCCAAAACAACTTCATTGTTCATCTCCAGACAACATCAACCACTCCTAACATCTTATAACAAAAGTAGCTAACCTAAACATATTTTACCCAAGATAGGTTAATCATTCCCAAAAGTAACCTAAATTACTATAAGTCCACCTTAAATTCATCAATTCTTCAAAATACAAGTCAACCTTACTCCTCAATGAAAATACTATAGTAATCTATTTACCTCGATCATATAGGGTCCCCAAAATAGTGAACGCCTTCCAAAATAATAATCATCTTTTAATCCCCTAATCAACTCTGACATATTAATACGGAAATTGTCGCATTTCCTATCACATTGGTTGTTGGGACACGTTATTCCATTTCCCACCATTAACTAAGAAGATAAAGTATAATTAGAGGCTTAAATACTTAACCAATAATCATGAAAAGGAACTTAAAGCATATAAGGATAACTTGTAGAAGAAAAGTATACCCTAACTTGTGATCCCATAGGTTCCCATCTAGGTTATCCATGATCATATATTCTTATGTGAATCTTTATTTTATTTTATCTTTGTTCCTTTAATAATGGTTCATACTAAGCTTATGAATTTACCAAAGCATATCCCCCGGGAGTGTCGTAACCAAGAGTGCAGCAAGGCCCGTTGTCGTGTAACAGTTCCCGTTCGAGTCTATCTCAAAGCGGTGTTTTCGGGTTTTACCCCTATGTACATCTGTGCCAGAGCCACCTCTACCTGCTCGTATCCAGACAGGGATGTATTTGCTTGGAAACCCCTTACTCAATACTCACCAAAATACCAGGAAGATTTCCTATATTTAAACTCTTCTATAGGGTTCTTCCTAAGGTTTTTATATCCTAATTTCCACAAATAACTAAACCATCCTTTGATACCAACTATAACATCCCACCTTTTCATCACATAAACTTTCATTACATTTTACAAAACCGAGGATCTTTAAAGTTTAGTGTCTTGGAAACCAGGAACATAATAAATGAAAGAAAAAAAATACATTCTTCTTAAACACTTGAAAGGCTTCTCCTCAAGTTCATCCTAGGTTCATTACTGCATCTCATAACCTGGGAACACACATCAAAATAAAGGGTGAGCAGAAGGCCCAGTAAGGGAAACAAGAGGAACATTTTACATGTGAGCTTGATATACTTCAATAATGACATGAAAAGAACTTTAAGGCATGAGAAAGAAATCATGAGGCATTTCATAATAAAAACAACATTTTTCATAACTTGAATATGTGGCTACATCATTTAACATAGACAATCATGAACATATCACCAAGGTCCATCCCCAAGGTGTCATTTGAAAATTACCAAGGTTATTCACCAAGGTATCGTGAAAATTGTAATCTCTAGTGGTTACATCATTACCCAATGCATTGGAGCGCTATCAGGGCGCACCCTTAAATTTGCCTTTATTATCATGTGAGCCACATATATCATCATCAAAAATTTCATAAATAACCCACATAGCATAAAATAATGGGTTTCATTTCATAATCACAACGTTTTAAAAACTGCTTTAAATACGTGACCTTTACGTCACTTTAAACCCACGGAAAGGGAAAGAGGGTTTCATGTATTTAAATCCCAGAATTTAAAATAGAACATTTTGATATATATGTGAATACCCCTGTAGAAATAAGAGCTTTGAGTATTCACTTTATAACATAAAATAATTTTTAGAAAAGAGAGAGAGACACTTTGCGACGAAAATTCTGCAGCATAACGACTATGTTACAAGGTTTTAGAAAACATTGAGAAGAGAGGGGACATGGGTCAAACATTCATAAATGACCCATAAAACAGTAGAGGGAAAAAATATAAGGGATTTAAGAACATGGTACAGAAATTTGAAAATATACCATATGAAATGAAGAACATGAAAGGAAGAAGAAAAAAAACAAGATTTCTCTTGTGAAAATTCGGCAGCCTAACGGCGTCACTTAAACTTCAACAAAATTGAATTGACAAGGTCAAATAGGGTCTCTCATCATATGAACATAAGAGTCCAGTATGATATATATAGAGATCATACCCCAACATAATAGAAAGGAACTTGAAATAATTGACATGAAAGTAGAACTTCAAAACGAGAAGGGTGAAGAACCACTTAAAAATTTGGCAGCCTAACGGCGCCACTTAAAACTTCAAAATACTGAATTGAAGAGATCAAATGGGGTCTCTCATCATATGAACATAAGAGTCCAGTATGATATATATAGAGATCATACCCCAACATAATAGAAAGTAATTTGAAAGAATTTACATGAAAGTAGAACTTTCAAAAAGAGAAAGGTGAATGAATCCCTTGAAAATTCGGCAGCCTAACGGCGCCACTTAAACATTCTTAAAACGAAATGATGAGAGTAAGAGGGGGTCTTTAATCATATGAACATAAAAAGGGAAGTAAGAGGAGTATAAAAGAACATCCTCCAAAATAAGAACATGGATCATAAAAGGAATGACATAAAAGAGATCACTTGAAAAGAAAGAGAGGGGTCGGATCCCTTACCTTAAAATGTAACTCTTAAACCTCAATGGTTGGGACCTTGAGGGCTTGGGGGAACCTTGGGAGGACTCCTTGGGAGGTAATGAGACCAGAACTTCGTTGGGGAAGAGTGGGGAGTCGAATGGATGAGAGGATGACTTGGTATTTATAGGGAAAGTGAGGGGACAAGACATTAATGGCAAAGGGACACCTCATTAGTGGTTTTGGCAAAACCATGGGCTTTCCCATGGTATTTGCCCATGGTATTGGCCACTTGGGACACCACATACCTTATCTCACTATTCATAATTCGAACATATTGATTACAAAATTAATACATCATTTAATGATGTCATTAAACACCTGTAACTTAAAAACTGTATTTTCACTATTCATAAAAAATTCAACTTTCTCAGAATAATCCCAAAATTTCACCTTAACCAAATATCAACGCTCTGATTACAAATATGAACTCCATTTTATAAAAATAATTTTCTAAATATTTTTAATTTAATTTTTAAATAAAAACACTATTCATCGAAAATTCATTTTTTTCAGAAAAAACCCCAAAAATTACCATAACATAATATCGATGCTCTGAGTTCAAAAATAAAGTCATTTTTATAAAAATAATTTTATAATTATTTTTAATTAAATTTTTAATTAAAAAACACTATTCACCCGAAAAAACTAATACTTGAATAATAATTAATGAAACCGTTATTTAACTATTTTATTGAATAACATTACTTAATCAAGGTGCCTAGATTATTTTAAAACTTTCTTTAAGTGATATTACTAATCCATTTGGTCATATTACTAATCCTAATCATAAAATCACTATTCATAATTTACTATTCATCAAAAATCACGTTGATCTTATTAGACTCTAAATTTCGTACTGAACATAATTGTAGAAGACCATTTTTCGAAAATCATTACACATTTTTAATTATTTAAGGTTTACACAACCATTTTTAAAATATCCTTTTTCTAAAATTCATCAAAAATATGCATACAATATTTATCCGGTCATTTGAAAATTCATAAACATCATCATAAGAAGAAATCCAAATTTTTATTTAAAAAAAAGATTACACAAGGCAATTACGGTCTCGTTACATAACCCCTTATAATACCAGCATAGGACCTAAGAGTAAGGTGTGCTAGGGTGATAGAATTTTGGGGCGGCTCAGTCAACATTGCCCGAGTAGTAATTTCTATCAGTTTGAACTTCTCGCGAAGGCGATTCCGTTCTAGCTTCACATGATGAAGTTCGGCTTGGATTTGGTCCAGAGCAAAGCCCAATGGTGCTACCTCCGTCCCAATCTCTGTTAGATGGGCTTCGATCGTCCCAAGGCTACTAGGTGAGGCCATCAAATCTTCTTTCTATAATAATTAACCAAGATTACTTAAATATAGAGACAATAATCAAAACATTTTGTTCACGGTGGTCATATTGACCGATGGTCATATAACACTCAAAAACCAATGGTCTCATTTTATTTATAATCATGTCTATCAAATAAAACATTTTTTTTTGAGTATAAAAAATAACACATGAAATTAGGAAACAAGATTTATTCAAAATTTCGGGTCGTTACAGCCTCCTTGTCCACTCCAGGGACGAGTTCCATCAGTACTGACGCCAGTCGTGGCATTTTCTCTGTATCCTCCCACATGCTCATGACGGGGAGGAACTCATCATACATGGCCCCCAAGATCGGAACCCCAGAAATCTAGTGGACATCCCACAGGCTGATGCCCACCTCCCCGTGGTGTAGGATAAAGGTATTGGTCCTAGACGACCATCTGCTCAGCAATTCCGGCATCAGTTGTTTCAGTAGGTAAATGTGTAATTGGGATTCCCATTCCGCCTCATATAACCCCAATCTCCTCATCTAGGCCCAAACTCTTCTTATGAGGTGCCTACCAAGTAGGCCCAGGCCCAGTCATTAGTTAAGTTGCCGCCCTGGTGCAGGTCCCACTCATCGGACCATCCTTTCTTCGAATTCTGCAAAGCCTCCTTGAGCATGGTATGATAGAGAGGAGGGGACGTCTCCGGTGGTAGTGGCTTCCTGTCAATATTATTCACATGGTTGTAGAGACAGTCGGCGGTAACGGGTGTGAAGTCCCCCAGTGCATGAACATTGTCCGCCCTGAACCATTGGTGCTGACATGGCATGCTCCTAAACCAGCAAACTGGTTCATCCCTACTCGCCTCAGGGATGAAGACATCGTCCCTCAACCCAAAGCTGTACAATGGAAGATTCTTACACTGCGGATAATTCTTCTGACCCTTCGATAGAAGATCTGTCAAAGAAACATGGTCCGAGTGGCTTCAGACCATCTCCCCAAGGCCTGGAAAGTTGGCCATCACATCCCGACTGTCGGCATCTGCAAGCACCCCCAATATAGCATCTCGATGGGCCATTTCGGTTCCGGCACTCAGAAAAGAATTTTTACAGAACGGATCGCGAACCTGATCGCGAAGACGGCTCGCAAAGGTCGGTCGCGAGACCAAGCCGCAGAGTCAGACCTAGGCCGACAAACAAGAGTTCTCTTGGTGCGGCGGCGGAGTCGAAGACCCACGGTTCGCCACGAAGCTCGATTCACAGAGAGTGGGTGTGGAGTACACGGACCTTCGCGAAATCGAGAGCACAAAAATACAATAAAATTGCATGAAGACAAAAGAGGTCGACCCACCTATTTATAGGCGGCGAACCTGGAGCATTGTGGCACGCCCCACCCGCGTGGAGCATCGCGGAGCAGCCGGATCCGTGGCCCCGGTCAGCACCGCGAGCCCTCTTCGTGAAGTTGCATCGGGAATCACCGACAATTTTGGCGATTTTCCCTCAGACATCGACCCTTCAGCCTTCCGCGACTCCATGTATGAGGGGGGGCATTTGTTGGCACCAAAATATTGCATGAAAGGAGAGGAAAACAAAAAAGGCCCGCACGCTGCCTCACGAAGCACCGACGCGAAGTACCCCGAGCATCGCGGTCCCACGAAGCTCTGGAGGCGGTACCTCTCTGTGAACGAATTTGACGGTCGCGAGCCCACCGCAAAGCGTCGAAGCCGGTACCTATCTGTGAACGAATTTGACGTTTGAGAGCGCACTGCGAAGCCCCGGAGGTGGCATGGGATTTCGGCTTTGCGGCGCACCTTGCCTATAAATACTGGCCTCCCCCTGAGTCTAGAAGACGGACAATCCGATCTTTCGAATTTTCCTCTCCCGAATCGTGAAGCACCCATTTCCCCGGGATTCATGAGCTCCACAAGGTACTTCTACTTCGAGTGGCGCCTTTGATTTGTCTCGTATTGAGCCCCTCTTCTGAGATGGATGCCCTTCTCGAAGCTCAAGGGAATTCGCGAGGGAGGGGGATTCCCATGGGAACCCGGGCAGCCGCGGAGTGTTTATGCTTCACGAAAAACGCATCCTGTATTAGTGATCCCCATGCTAAGGCAGGATCGCTACACATCACGAAGCACACTGCTTCGCAGCACCCTGCTTCACAAGGCACCTCCTCTTCGTGATTCAGTGCTCTGCAAATACTGTTCTACTTCGTGAAGCACCCTCCACTCACACCTTCGCCCCATGCTAAGGCCAAGGCACTCCGCTTCGCGAAGAACACTCCTTTGCTTGGAAATTCCCCTTCCCGTGCAACCCTCCAGGTATGCACGATGTGATTTCAAAGTCCCACGGACAATACCACTCGTAGCATTGCTTCTCCTAATGATTCTTCACATAGGCATGCTGACGGATATTGCTTCTTCTCATAGCCATGCTAACGTGGACCTCTCGACGGTTCGCTCTACAACCCCACTTGACCACGACCTTACTGGTACCTTCCCTCCTCCAAGGAGCAGAGGGTACTAGTTATGTAAGTCCTAGGGGTGTGGAGTGAACCCACCTCATCCGAGCTGCAGGACGTCAAACTGCCAAGCCCCACGTCCTCGACACATGACGTTAAATTGTGACCCGACCTCGTGCCTTGCACGAAGGGTCCCCCCAGCTTGAACATTTTTTACACCACTTGTCTCCACGAGAGTGGAATCACTCCCCCCACAAGGGATGATATCATCCTTATTGGAGCGGCGTATGTCCTCAGTGGAAGGGCGAACCTAGTTCCCCAATGGATGGTTGCACCCCTGAATCTCCGTACTTCCAAATTACCAAGGTCAGGGGAGGGCATGGTAGGGAACGAGGCACCTCCCATAATTAGTCCCAAATCCCTCTTTCGCTGCGCTTTGCCGCGCTTCTGGCCTCCATCCTGGAGTAAGTACCAGCACTAATGGGATACCTAACGCGTAAGCCCCTCTTCGCTTCTCACGGACACACCATTCGAGACGTGATCGTTAGGTCTTTGCAACCTCTTGTTTCTCACACCGAGCATGACTCACGTGGGCTTAGAGTAGGCATCGGCCATGGAAATACCCTCATCCAGCATGATGTTAAACTGTATTACCCCGTCCAACATGACATTAAGATGCACACCCATTTGAACTACGAGGTATTTGATCCACGTCAAGGCATGGTACGTAGGAAGCCTCCATGAGGTTCAAGCCCACCCGCCATTCAATTCACGTCATGTTCCACTTGTGTCCAACATGATGTTAAACTGCATTTCAGTCCGATGGAAAGCTGTTGTGACCACATGAACTACGAGGACATTGATCCATGTCAAGGAATGGTACGTAGGAAGCCTCTCTGAGGTTCAAGCCCATCCCCCTTTGGACCAAGGTCCCTCCTTCCTCACATCGGTTTGCCGACACCCACCATCCGAACTACGAGGACTTTGATCCATGTCAAGGCATGGTACGTAGGAAGCCTTCACGAGGTTCAAGCCCACCACTAGTGGACCCCTGGGTCTAATTTCACGTTGGTTCACCGATGAAACCATTTGAACTACGAGGTCTTTGATCCATGTCAAGGCATGGTACGTAGGAATCCTCCCCGAGGTTCAAGCCCATCCCTCATCGGACCAAGGTCCACCTTCACGTCGCTTCGCCGACGAAGCCCCTTTGAACTATGAGGTCTTTGATCCATGCCAAGGCATGGTACGTAGGAAGCCTCTATGAGGTTCAACCCCACCTCTCGTCGTTTATTCACATCAGGTTTCATCTTTGCCCCGCACGATGCTAAATTGAATTCCGGTCCAGCGGCAGGTCGTTGTGACTAACCTGAACTATGTGGTCTTTGATCCATGTCACTACATGGTACGTAGGAAGCCTCCACGAGGTCCAAGCCCACCACCACTAGGACCCCCTCGTCCTCCTAATTCACGTCGGCCTTCCGGTGTCCGACCAGAACTACGTGGTCTTTGATCCATGTCACGGAATGGTACATAGGAAGCCTCTCACAGGTTCAATCCCACCACCTGTTGGTCACTCCGACCTTCTTCACGTCGGTTCATCCACACCCGGGCAACCTAGTGTGTAAGCCCCACACCATCTGGACCAAGGTCCACCTTCGTGTCGGTTCGCTGATGCATCGGACCAAGGCCCACATTCACGTTGGTTCGCTAACAACATCCATCGAACCAAGGTCCACCTTCATGTGGGTTCAACGGAACCATCCCAAAGTATGTGGACATTGATTCCCTGCCATGGGGATACGTAGGAGGTCTCTTTGAGGCTCAATCCCAACTTCCCCGTCGCCCTTGCGATGATCCCTTGTCATTCCCCCTCCACTTCATTCATCCATCCATCATCCACCCTGATTCTCACCCAGACCATCATATCCCAATGAGACCATGTTAGTCTGCTCCTCTTCCCAGCCGCCTATGGGCTGGTCCTGGTATCGGCACCCCTTCAAGGGAAATCCCTCAATCCGATCCATTCTAGCTAATGCTCTAATCAGGCTGATCCGTCTCCGCTGGACGTTAAACTCGCGGCATACACTGTGTTAAACAAAAGAAGCTGAGGAAAACCTCATATATATGTCTAGGGCATATAATTCCCCGCGCTCGATATGGGATTCCTCGGGCTTCCACTCCCTTGAGAAGCCCTATGACCAGTGATAATATACAGACATTCCAGTTCCCCGGCATCTAGACACGCTACTGATGCCTTGACATGACTACTCCCCTGACTGAAGGTTTCTTCCCGGACCGAACCCTTTGGAATGTCCCGACAGAAGCGGTGTAATTAACCGGCATCCATGGAAACATGGCCCTGGGAAGAGTTTCACGAACATCGAATTAAATCTATGAGGGAGACCCGGACTAGGTGACGAGTTCTGAGAAGGAATCCGCAGAAGGAAGAACCGACATCTCATCACCCCATTTCGATCAAGGAGCAGACGTCCCTGAATATGGAGCGAATGCCGCCCGCCTTTGGAAAGCGGGACTGCAAGGCAACAATGCAGTGCATCCTCCTCCGCAGATGGATGGATGCGCGTGCCATGGAGAAAGCGTCGGAAACAACTACTTGAGGGGTGAGTGGTTTATAGTTTATTATGACCGCATGAGTCTTAGGTATATATTCTCCCAAAAGTAAATGAACCTAAGACAACATTTGTGGCTAGAGTTCCTCCAGGACTATGACATTGAGATACTCTATACTCCTGGGTAGGGGAACATTGTAACATACATGGTTAGTAGGAAGATTGTTTTCTAGCTCCTAAGTGAGACAACATAGAAACTAGCCGCGATGAAGATATCCTTTGTGGATGTTGATGGAGAAGCTTACTTTTAGGTGATGACTATTACTCCCCCACTCTTACAACTAGTCAGAGAGGCACAACTGGTGGATGTTGACTACAAGGCCTGACATGCTCAGTTATCCTTCGTGTGTGCTTCTGATGTATTTTGAATTGGTGGGGAGCGCATCATCCTTTTCAGAGGGAACATCATAGTACCAGTGGCATTGTGGGAGGAGGTGTTGAGTGAGTTCCATACATCTCCATTAGCGGTATATCATAGAGTGGTGAAGATGTACCATGACCTCTGATGTTAGTACTAGGGGCTAGGAATTGAGAAAGCAATGGCTGAGTTCATCTCATGATTCCTTAGTAGTCAGCAAGTGAAAGCTGAGAATCAAGTTATTGTAGATCTGTCTTAGTTAATTGAGGTACCAGAGTGGAAATGGGATGGTATGTCAATGGACATCGTGATGGGGTTACCACATATATCTAAAGTATATGATTCTATCTCGTTGATCATTGACCGACTCACCATGTGATCTCACTTCCTACCCATACGAGAGTAGGGACCGGTAGAGGGCTTGGGATTCCTCTAAATCCATGAGATTTTTCGGATTCACGTGGTGGTTTTGACGGTCGGCTCAGACCACGATACACGCTTTACATCCTGATTGTGGAAGGGATTGGAGAAGGTGTTTGGGACACATCTGTGCCTGATCAAAACCTTTAATACCCAAAAAGATGGTCTGACAGAGCAGACCATGCATACCCTAGAGGACATGCATTGTGCTTCCATCATTGATTTTTTCATAGTTGGGAGGACCACCTTCCACTGGAGGAGTTTTCATACAAAAATAGCTATCACTCCACCATTGGCATGGCACCATTCGAGGCCTTGTATGAGCTACCCTGCAGATCACCCATATTCTGGACACACCTAGGGGAGTCAACAATCACAGATGTAGAGTTGGTACAAGATACCACTGAGAAGGATCAGATCTTCCAAGAGAATATGAGGACATCATATATTATAAATAAATCTTATGCTGATAGGAGGTAGAGTCCCATGGAGCTTGAGGAGGGAGATGATGGGTTCCTTCGAGTCTCACCCCAATGGGGATTTCAGTGATTTGGATGGGGAAACAAGCTATCTCCAAGGTTCATCAGACCTTTTCAGATCATGATCAGAGTTCACGAGGAGGTGTACCACCTAAATCATCCCCCACAGATGCACTGAGTGCATGGTGTTTTCCACATGTCATACCTGAGGAGATACATGCATTATCCATCGCACGTTATTGACAAGGGCGAGCTAGACACTGAGGATGGAGTGACCTTTGAAGAATTCTTGGTGGAGATAGAGGATTAATAAGAGCTTGTCCAGAATGGGTTGTCAATTCCATTGGTCTGATCTTAGTGGTAGCATGAGAATCTCCAGGAGAGTACATGGGAGCAGGAGGCTCAGGATCATGCTAAGTACCCCCAATTGATTTATTAGCCCTTATTTTGTCATTCGGGGATGTAAATCCCAATGGTGTGGAGAATACGATTTCTCTTAATTTCCTTGTATTTATTTAAATTATATGGAATTATTTTGAGACTACACCATCTAAAGGCATGTGATTACGAGGCCCGGTGAGCCCAAAATGGAATTTTTAATTTTTTTCAGTTCATATAAGTAAACGTGTGGGAGGGTTTTTCTAACATTTAAACTAGTTCTGAGATCAAAAAAATGAGGGTACCATTGAACTAAAAATTCTAGGATTCTCCTAGAAAGGATATAACTTCAGCTGGAAAAGGCCAAAAAGAAAAGTAAACTTGTGGACCATTTGGAACGAAATAAAATATCTTTTAAAAAATATTTTATTTATTTTCCTCCACCAACAAGCGGCGACATGATGACGCTATAATGAAAAAATGAGAAACATTAATGGAACTCATTAATGGTTCAAAAAATAATAGTGTAACAACACATTAAATAAAATGTAATAGCTATGCTGTTTCAAAAATGAAACAGCATAACGACGTGGTATCACATCGTAACTAAAACGTTGCGGCATGTTATTTTATTTGTTTGATGCACTGGAGAGAAAAAAATTAATCAGTGGACGATTCTCTGGAGAACCACTTCATATTTCCTCTCCAACGAAGAACAACGAAGGCCATTGGAGTACATATATGAACTCCATAAACAAACGGTGATGAATGCTAACGAATCAAGGATCGACTATGGCTCAGAGCTTCACCCCCCATTACCGACAGATCATCAATCTAGGTAGTGGTCATGTTTATGTTTTTTTCCTTATTCTTAAATTAAATGTCGAATACAGATCAAACCATGAATGGGTTATTCTAATGATCGTGTGTTCTTGTGTGAGGGTGTCTTTTTGGTATTTCCTTATCTAGGATTAAAATATAAATTTTTTGATTGAATTGAATTCTTCGGACCTTCCCTTGATTTAAATATCTAACATAGAGGGTACAAGTGAACATGGACAAGGCCCAAGAACGAATGACTTGTGCGTTCATTATGACTGCATCCTCAAAATGGAGTCAAGATGAATCTGGATCCAGGGAAAGGATGGAAAATACCCAAGAGGCCCAATGGAATAGATGGATCGAAGATTAGACCACCAGAGTAGACCCAGTGGCCCACAGAAGGTGATGTCAGTGACTGGCGGAAGAGGTCGACCCTCACCGTCCATGCTGGATGATGTGGCGTGCCCGTGCATAGCGCGGTGGAGGAGGTCGCAGCCCATTGGACGTAGTAGAAGAGGACGTGGTGCCAGCCTAGCGCTGAGTGGAGGATGTGGCCTATGTCTGGGCCGCCCGGGTGATTTGGTGTGTCGCGGTCACTCAACCATGGTAGGAGGGAGGCACCACATCTTTGGGGTAGTGGAGGAGCTGGTTGAAGTATCTGACTGTGTCTTGTCCAAGTGCACCATCAGTCTACCCCTTACGGACCCAGCCTCCCCTTGTGAGATGTGCCCCCAATCAATAGGTTGTGCCAGACCCGCGTGGGAGGGCCGAACCCACGCCAGTGGGCCAGAACCGCGCCCAGTAGGCGGGACCTACACCAGTAGGCTATAAATTCTCTCTTTATACTGGGATGGATGATGCCGAGTTGACGGGAAACTCAATGGGCTGAACTGTCGGCCAAACTAGGCTGGGTCCAGTGAGGCCCATAGGGCCTGGCACACTAGCCAGGCCAGACCAAACCAACCCAGACTCAAGCTAGGTCAGGTTGAGTCAGTCAAATTAAACCAAGGTATGTGGGACCCTTGGGCCAGGATGGTCAGGTCGGTCCAACCGGGTCAGACCGGACATAGATGCAACCGACTAATGTTTACAAAAACACTAATAACATGAAAACCTAGCATCCAATTGATGAGTTGTTTGAAGCGTTGGGACCCTCCCGATGAGGCATATATTTTGGTATACTCTAAGGATACTTTAATAGAAGTTGAGATGTGATGAATGGCTTAAGGAGCAGTTCTCCCATGCATGCTATGTATGGAACCCTGCAGTTGGCTAAGTCCTAAATACTGCTGACAAGCAACTCTATGTGACTCCACTATGGCCCAGTGGGAATCACCTCTGTGTGAAATTTCATCCCCACAATGATATCGAGACTGTGTGAGTTGACAAACCCATGGTACGTGATTGGGTGGAGTACCTAATTTGGCTATGGTGGGAATGACCTCCGTGTGACTCAGCTGACCCATAGTGGGAGAAACACTATGTGACTCAACATACCCATGGTACTCATTAGGGATGAGTACCAAATCAGTCCAAGGTTAGTGGTAAGGGGATTCGATGTGACCTGATAGACCCAATGTACTCATAGTGGAGGAGTTCTCCAACAGCTGAGGTGTTCAATTCTGGGAGTGATGATTCTTTTATCATTACCCTATATGTATACCAGGTGTGACCAATCTTGTGCATTGTGCTTATGCTTCCTGATTTGTTTTGGGGATTACATTTTGGTCATTCTGTTGTGTTTCAGGGTCCCCAACTGAGTATTTTTTCACTTACCCATGCCCGAGCTTCACCTGCACGTGTTGTGGCTGGTGCAGATGATCGACGCATCACTGGAGGACTGGGTGGCCTAGGACCAGGCGGGTCCCCTTAGAATCAGGCGGACTAGATGTACTACTTATTCTTCCAGTAGCTACACTACTCTTACTATCAGGTTGGTTTTTTATAAGATGACGACCCGAGTCCCTTTTTTCATTCATGTTTTTCAGTTGTTTTTGTTGGGTTTGTATTCTGACCAACTTGTTTTCATTTTTACTTGTACTTGACACTTGTTTAGGTATAATTTTTTTCACATTTCAGTTTGTGGGACATGGTTGGGCGTGAGTGTGCATACAAGTACTCACACAAATGTCCCCCACTTATAGGTTAATTCCTTGAGCACTAGTCAGAATCCCCTGGCCTTCAGGAGGCGGGCTTGGGGTTGTCATGACACGAGCCTCAGGGGATAGGACATGACAATTTATGTTTCATTTTATGTTATTCCTTTATAGGTCTTATTATTCAATGTTTCCAAGATGGTAAATATTTTATATTATAATCTCATATTTTATTGGGATTGTTTATTATTAAGTCTCAAATGTAGAAATATCATGATCTAACTCTGAATAATTCTCATGAACGTTCTTAACCTATGGTTGTTCATGATATGTTGAAGTAATGGTACAATATTTCGACTATTTGGTATGTAATATAAACAAGAATATTTTCTTGGAAAAATCTATCTCTATTTCTCTCTTTGGTCGGAAATATATTTTCTTCAAAACTAATTTTAATTAAAAATGATTTAAATTTTTTTTATTACTCTCTTATTATTTTTAAAATGATTTTTACCCATGTTTGACTATTTAGAATTTTTTTAAATAATCTTCATGCGTTTTTCTATAGATTACCTATTTTTATTTGACCAAAATGTTAAAGAAATATTTGTTTAAGATATACAACATGAACATAATTTTTCAATGTTATGACCAATCATTTATTTGAAGATTCATTTATATTTTATCACTGTTATTTTCAATGATTTTTTTTCAGTTTTTTAACATCAAAAAAAGTGTTTTTCAAAGCGGAATGGGTATTTTCTCCAAGAAATATTTTAATTTTTTGATCAAAATCATATCAATTATGATATTACACTTGTTTATATTACCTATTTTTTAATTGGGATATAATACAAGGACACCATTATAATTCTTTATATGAATAGTTTATGTTCACGATGAAAAATGGTTTATGAAACCTCTTTCTCTTCCTAGGGTTATACCGTGAAAAAATAGTTATGAAACCAACTTATTTTCACGGTTTATGATAGGAAAAAATAATTATGAAACCTATATCTTTTCTATAGGTTATGATATGTTGAAATATTTATGAAGCCCATTTCCTTTCAGGGGTTTTCATATGATGAATGTTTGATGATTTTTGGGCACACAAAAAGAAGATTTTTCATTATTAGATGGGTTGGGCCTATATCACCCTCTGATACATTGGGTAATGATTTGCGATCTATGATATAAGTGGGTACACGAGTGGTCTTCCCAATCCAAAAAATGGGGGAACATGGGTGGTAAGACCAATTATGAAAAGGAGGGTACATAGGTGGTTTCCCAAATCCCGAAGTAGTTAAATGTGTGTTTAAACCAATCCTTACATGTTATAGATTTCTTCATAGGTATCCTTGAAAAAATATTTTCTATACTTATGTGTATGCCAAAATAATGTTTTTATGCCAATTATATACGATCATTTCTCATGTTAATTGATTCAACATTGTTTAATGTCTTATGAACTTATAATATTTATGTTATGCCTCATTTTTATGATCTATGATAGGTTGGTTATGAACAAAAAAAATTATATTCATTATCACATACCCTTATTCTTATATTATGATTTTATATGATCACATATTTATATCCCTTTTGTTTACCCATTCTAAGTGTATGTTCTCTCCCATTCTTATTATTCCTTTCTCCGGGTTATAAATAAAGGTTTCATATAGGGTATGTTTATGGAGAGTAAAAAATGATAATATATTTGTGGGAATCATTGAAGATATTTAACTAGATTAGAATATTGTGATCCAAGATTCAAATTAAACTAAACTATTATAGTCAAAAGGATTGTGTTTGTGAAATGTAATGAATATTCATATAAAAGATATAACATCCATTTGTGATTATACTATGTCTTTATATTGGCCATTTTAGAGGATAATGGGGATACCTTGGTTAATTTGGTCATGTATGGTGGTTAAAGCATGGAGATTTCGAACTAGGATTTCTCAGCAATTAATTTTCTAGTTATTTTCGGGTTAGTACATCTTTCTTCTTTGGAATTTATTTTTCCCGTTTCCTATTCATAATATTATTTTTTTCTCTTTTGTATTCCATATAGTTTTTACATGAATACTTGTTACTAAATATGTTATTGTCTTTTATATTTATCCATCTGCATTTCTACATGGGGGAGGTTGTGTGTGCATATATGTACATTATGAAAAGGCCTCCCATATTATTTGTCCCTTTGGTGCTTGTTGCTTGACCATGGCCTATAGAGGGGGATGAGGGTTGTTTTGGATCATATCTCTACTGGCTTGGTGGGATCTAGTGGGACTAGTCCTGATAATATTTAACAACTTCATCATCGCTAACACCTAGAAGATCTTCACCCTGATCAACTCTTAAACCACCATCTCCATTTCCAGATGCACCATAAAATGATTATATCATCAAAAATCATTTATCAATAAAATTATTACTATCCAGATGAAGTTATGGAAACATATAAATCATCATTTACATAAACTACTTATTAATAGGTTGATTATTTTTCTTTTCATGATTTTGGAATAAAAAAATTATTTGACCACCAATTCATTAGAATAGGCCTCTTTTACTTTTTTATTAATAATAAGATAATTATTTGAATTTATTAAAGTAGAAGTATTCTTAGGGTGGCTGATATCCTTATAGATTTAATAATGGACACTAAATAGTTCTCCTCACTTAACAATGGGTTTAAATTATCATTCAGGGTGAATTTTCCATCTTCATTCTCAATAAGAACCTCTATATTTTGTTATTAATTATAAAAATTTGATGTGAATTTAAGAAATAGATATTAAAATTATTATGGTATATAAAAACTCTTCCAAAATGTCCCTTGTATATAAATATTAATACCACATCCATCATTCCATTTCCATTTTGAGTAAAATAGTTTTTATTTAAGAACATTACATTCTATTTTCAACACCACCCACAATAAATAATTAAAATAATATATTAAGGAAAATAACATAACCCATACCAACTATACAAGAAAAATATCTACTTTTTTCACGTCCAGACATAATCATATATTCTTATTTATAAAAATTATTCATAGAACTATGTTTTGTTATTTTTTTAAAAATAAAATAAAAATGAAATGACATAATTTAATTAATAACATTAATGATATCCAATTTCAATTAAAAAAATTAAATTTAGTAATACTTAAAAATCACTACTCATCTAGTGGGGAATCATATATTGGTAATGTTTAACAGAAAAAATCATTTAGGGTGCATGTAAAATTGAACTTGGTTCCTACTCTACTAGCCTAGCCAATATATACGTCAGGAATAAATTCTATTTATAGTTCCCAAAATTTAAACAACCATTTATCCCTCATAACATGTCCATCAATAAAATTAAATTGAAGCATAAAATAAAATTTTAATTTAGAGAATATAATAGTAATATATATTTTAATATAATAAAGTCTTTATCTATATATAAACTCCTGAATTATCCTTTATTTAATCACATACAAGTCTTAAATATATCATTTGAATATGAATGATCTCACTATATTGTTCAATAATTTCTATAATGATCCTACATTCACTACTATGTTTCTTAATAATTTGTTTCTTTTAATTGAAAATAACCATCACTTGTGTATGGAGGTTCCATACATCAGGCATGTGAGCATAACCACACCCTACCAATAATAGACCAAAATATATAAGATGAAATAAAAATATAAAATAATTGAACCTTATGACTTCAATAGAATTATTATAAAAAAATTTAATAGATTTTATAACTATACCTATTAAAGGATGATCAGTGGGTAGTGAAGGATTTATAGGTTATGGTGGGTTAGTTAACATAAATGTATTCTTAGGATAATAAGTAAAGTATGAAAGATTTTTAGACTTAGGGGTAAAATTCAATGGATTATGAGAAAAAAATACAAGAATATATAGTAGAACTAGATTATATTTATGGAAATAAAGTGGTTGGAAATGGATATTAGGGGTACGGAGGCATCATCATAGAGGGAAAATGTGATATAATCATTAGAGGTCAAAAATACCAAGGTGACTTGAAAAGAATAGTAGGGTGAGAAAGTAAACCAGAAGGTATATGAGGAGTTGGGTTAAGATGAAATGGTGGTGAAAAAATTGATGGCCTAAAGATCCTAGATTCCTTAAGAGGAAATATGGGGTGAGAATGTTTGGTAGAAGATAAATTTATTAATGGTTGTAGGAATGATTGGGTATAGTGGGTGCTCCGAGTACTGCTCTTATAGTCCCCCAAAATTGGAAGTGTTGATCACCAATCACCCTAATATGACTAGACAGTAGTTTCCCCATAAATATTGATTCATTATTGAAATTTAAAAAATATTTAAAAAATATAAGATTATGATAAATAATTTATACATAAATTTGAAAAAATATGTTCACACTGGGGACTGTAGGACACAAATTCAAATCTTTCATTCAATGATCTTGTTTGAAAATATTTTTCTGCACACCTATTCAATATTTGACATATTCTTCATAGGTAAATTAATTTACATTTTATTAGAAATAAAATATTTATAAAATTACATTACTTAAATAGATTATAAAAAAATTAATACAAATTAAATAATTGAAAAGATTACACTGATGAAATAATATTTAGAATAAATTTAACATAGAGTTTCTACAAAAAATTCCGAATCACTTATTTTGTTTCATAATAAAAAATAATAATTAAATTATTTCAATTATCATGTTTATATTTATCCAATTTCAATTGGTTCATTCTTAGTATTATTTTGGTCCAAACCATCATTGAAAATATATCCTGACATTACGTTATTAATGACCAGAAATAAGGTTCTAGAGGATCTTTTTCAAAAAAAAACCCCTTTGTCGTGACATTGATTCCCTAATATATGGTTCATAAGTATGATAAAAAATTAGTCCAGTTTCACTAAATCATTAATTATCAATATATTTTCATTTTTATTTCATTTAATTAAACCACTTAAATTTTATTATACAGAATCAACGATAACAGTAATAATAAAATTTGAGTATTTTCAATACAACTCTATAATATGACACAGTTTCATGTCAAGGTAAAGTAACTAATGCAATAGAATTATATTTTATCATTATAGGTGACATAAAATCATCATGTTGTGTTCTCATGTCAACTATATTACTGGTTAAAAAAATATACACATTTATGACAAGTGAGTTATATTTACACACAACATTATTCGAACCAAATACCAATGATACTCTTTTAAGAGATACATAATTTATAAAAAACTAACTATCTAAAATATATAAGAATATTATAATTAATAATGACTGTAACTTTTTATTATGCAAGATTAATTCTCTTAACATCAAATTCCTATAAGAAGGAAAAATTCCACTGTGAAAAGAATCTAAACTTCTAAGCAGTAATGAATGATAAATTATACTTATAATTTATTACTATTACTAGTATAATATGTTTTTAAAAGTTTTATATTTTGTTATAATTATATTTGGGTTCGTAGAACACTGATCTCATGTAGTTTCACCAAGGAAATGTATAATGAATAAGCAAATCTCTATTACTTCACTGATTGGAAGAACACCTCGATGGAAATATATATGAACACAAGAATTCAAGATCACCCAAAATCACCACATCAAGTTAATACCCATTCCACAATAAAACTACTGAACTAATAGGAAATAAATCACACAAATACATCGAATTAATGTGGATAAGTAATGGATACAAGTATCTATATTATTTTAATGTTATGTTCTATATCTATGGGGGAACACTGCTACAATATTAACATCAATAAAAATATAATAATACACTCATAGATCCTCTTATATAAAATAATAAAAATTTTATGTATCAAGAATCTCTAATAAAATCACATATTTCAAGTTCAAGTTGTCCCACCACACTTTTATATTATAGATCAGCTTGTCAATATGTTTCACTACCTCTCAAAGTTCTTAGGGGGCCTACCACTCGTCAAAGTGAAATATAATTTCATATGTCTAACTTTGATGTGTCTAAAAAATAATATTTAATTGAATAATTTGACTTTATGTATCATATTATGATTTTTACATTAGATATTTATCCACAAATCACCACAATCAAGATTTTTACATACGGTAATCAGAAAAACAAAACATATACCTTTATCATAAAACTCTCTC
Organism: Viscum album; assembly: GCA_963277665.1. Taxonomy (NCBI): domain Eukaryota; kingdom Viridiplantae; phylum Streptophyta; class Magnoliopsida; order Santalales; family Viscaceae; genus Viscum; species Viscum album. Next base: position 399,322,250 of record OY728131.1, on the reverse strand, counting down.
AACATCTTCTAGACCATTAACACTCACAAATCACAGTTCTAGTACATAACTTTTGGAACACATACATCCACTAGAAATCCTCTACCACTATTCTAAAAATCATGATGAGTCATACTTTTTTGTAATTACACATTTTATCCATTTAATTCAGAAATCTAATGCAAAATTCACATTCCATAAAATATCATACTTGAATACCACTTTCAATGAAACAAGAAAACCACCAACACGTTGGGTGAAACTTGAAAATTATAACTTTTATAGTAATAAAATAGATAGTTTCTCCAACCTCCTTACATTTACCTTAATCCCACTAAGGGACAATGTTTCTTCAATCATTATTAGTTTAAAACATGTGGAAAATGTCTTTCGTATTCCACTCATCTTATGAAACTCTAGAACTTCATATTCCATAGTCTTCTTGATAAAATGATATTTTAAGTAAATTTTTTTCATTGAAGGGTGAATAAATAGATTCTATTATAATGGAATTATATGCTAAGTATCATAGTAAAGAAATCAAATTTAATTCCTCCTTCAAATATCCTCTAAAAACATATTAACGTTGTCAATTTTCCTCTTATTCTATGACTGCCACATATTATTCTTACACTATGGATAGTCTTACCACCTAGTAAAACCTTGAAATCAATGTTATATTTGTTCCTCCAAAACTAAAAACATGTCCTATAGAACCCTATTATGTTTTTTTATCCTAACGAATGTTCACATCCATATAAAATATCAATGAATCTCTCATTACAAAAGATAATGATACAACTTTTGATATGTTTAGATAATATATGACATTCATTACTTCATCCTTGTGTAATTTCCCTAGATTCACCATAAATTGACTAATGAATCCTAGTACAGATTCATTATCTAACCTGGTATATATCACGATGTATATAAAAATTTCTACCACTAATGAAAATTTGACTTCCAACAAGTACATATCCGCATATTTTATTTTTTATTCTTTCTCCTTGGATAGTTTGACGTGCCCTTAATAGAGGGAGGAAATTGGTTTGAATTGGGTCATTTTGAACCTCTCAATATCCTTTTGAATGTAATCCCTTTTACAAAAAAAAACTTGAATTCCAAATTTCTTATCTCGCAATTCTAATTCCTAATATGTTTTTATCCCACAAACACACATTCATTATCATAAATATTATGAATAAGTCACAATTTATCTCAATAATACACAAAATTTCAAGATGCACCATGAGAATATCATCCACATACATGAAAAAGATGATAAATCTAGCATACCAGAGTGCCTTTTTGAAAAATCAAGGATATAATATTCTATAGAAAACTCCATTATCTTCCATAAATACATTAAACATCTAGTTCCATTACAATATATGTTATTATAATCCCTAAATAATTCTCTTTATGTTACACAATATGTCTCCATTCTCTTTGTCTATATATTTTTTTGATTCACTTAAATTTCGACCTAAATATGTATTGTTTACATCCATTTATTCTAGATAAAAAATTAGAGTTATATAAGACCTAGAATAGTTCATCTGGTGGTATTATTTATCAAGTGTGAAAAAGTTTCAGATAAATACACTAATTTGTACTTCTAAAATCCTATCATAACCAATCTATCCTTATAACATTTTATTCCATTTGTTTCATATTTCAAATGGGAGACCTAATTATTATACTATTATTTTATTCCTTATAGTAATTTTTTTATATCATTTGTATCATTTTCATGAAACAAATCCAACATGAAATTCCTATATAACCCCCAATTTCTAGTTTCACTATGAATATACATTTTTTAGCCTCTCTGGTTATCCTCTATACATTGGTAGCTAGTAAAGAAAATTAGTTCTAAACCCTTCAGCTAGTCACATTATTATAGTAGATCCCTAAAATTCAATATATATCACTACTTTTTCTTGAACAGAAACATCCAAAACATAACCTTATGGAATTGTATACCCAGATTAAATAGTACATGATCATTCTTGTATATCTTACATTGTCCTAACTTCGACACATTCAAATTTAGCTAAACTTTTAAGAATATTTACTCTTATGGAACTTATGTTCAGATCAACATGGATTTATCCAGTTGTTCATTTTTCTCAACTTATATCCACCAACTTCTAGTATTTCTTCCAGATCTTCTCATTGAATAGAACATTTTTAATTCTAATTAACATCTGAGATTCATTATCCCAAAGTAAAAACCTAATGCTATTATCACCATATTTCTCCAAAAAAATATGATTCAGACTTATCTTTGATTTTATCCAAATCCCTGAAAACCACATAGACATAAGATAGACTTTTAATAACGTTGAACTAGGAAAATAACACTATTTTTTTATTCCAAACCTTTTACATTTTCTAATTACCCATTGGGGTAGACAGACATCTATTAAAATGGTATATCATACAGTTAACTTTCTTCACCCAAAACTCCTAAGATCTTAAAGAATACTTCCTATGGATATTTGACTTATAAGATAATGATTGGTTTACCCAATCGAACATAACATTATTCTTAGGTTTCCTAGGTATAATTTTATTAAGCTAGATTCTATATTTTAGAATGAAATTTGGAAACCTATACTAATATATTCACCATTATTTTAAGACCTCAATCGTTTTAGATTTGTTTCAGAATATTTATCCACTATGGGCCTCCATAAAATAAAATATACGAATAATTCAGATGTAGGATATAAAAAATTGAACCCATATTTTTCATGTTTATTCTTATATGTATGTCACATAGTTAAATGATCCATAATGGGAATAGACTGGGGAAGTCCCCCTAACATTCGTAAACACAAGATCTAACTTCTGAGACATTGGTTTCCATTCCTTAAAGATGGACATTGTAATGTTTTTCTTTTAGAGTATAAAAATATAAAAACAACTGAACTTAATTTGATCAATCTTTAGTATAATATTTTCACTAGAACTCAAAAGTTATTCTCACTGACATTACCAAGGAGACTATTCCATTGCTCAAAAATTTCATATGTTTCCATTATGATAGTTGTTTCTGCCTCTGAACTTCTTGTCAGATACAATATCCAATATTTTAAAGCCTTATCCATGACCATGGGACCCTTAGTAATATTATATACACTGTTTTAGATCTTGGTTCTTAATTGATTCAAATCAAGTAGAATAATAGAAATTAGGTTCTTCTGTAAACCTATAATTTACTAAACATCATTCTAGTCAATGTTACATTAATTATTCATAGGAACATTAACATCACTCATTCATATTATCATAAGAAATTATTTATCATCCATGTTTAACATTATAAAATTTATAGATACATATTTGATCATGAATCCCATATAGGCCATTGAGTGGGATTAATCCCAAAAATAAAAAGATCCCTGATTCTAATAGAATGTTGACACATGGAAATAAACTTCTGGTACCTCCCACAATCAAATTAATATATCTTAAACATTTAGAATCTGACCTCTAGGAATTCACCCAAAACTCCCTAGAATATTTTCTGAGATGCACTATTTTCCCACAATTCCAATATATGGTTTTGGGGCTAATTGACAGACTTGAATTATTTCACTGAGCCTATCTTTCATTTTCATCAAACTTCACTAATGAGGAGGTTTTCCTATACCTTATTCACTCAATATAGTTCTAGTTGGTTCATGAAATTCCATTTCTCTATGATATTTATTCAGAATAAAAATTATGATATATTGAAGCACTATGTATGTTTTCTCACAATAGTTACTTATTAAAGTTACCATTATGTCCCAAAACATCAATAGTAAAGATAACAACAACAATGCACACCGAACTTCTAGGAAATCAACTTTAATGGATCTAAGATGGCTACAACTAAAATAAAAGTCATTAATATGACTAGTGAATTTTCATAAATATAATAAAATCATTCAAAATAACCATTGAACCATGAACTCCATATTCATTGTAATTGGATTTTCATACATAACCTCTTGATATTAATTCAACACTACCTATGTCTTTATCTCACAATTTATAAAGGAAATGTTATATATTAATGAGATTCGAATCAGTCAAAGAACCTATATTTGTATCCTTTCACTTTTCACTTTATCTATTATTTATGATTGATATCCTTTTAATGGAACCAAAAGTTCCTTATAAATTGAATAGACTTCCATTTTCATCTTCCATAAGTCGATGCTTTTCTCTTCGACCATATCTACCAGGACCTTTCCTTCTTCGGAAACCATAACTTTTGAAATAATAAATCAAATTAAATCAAATTATTTAAAGAAAATGTTTCTTCCTATTTTTTTATCTTGTATTAATGAAAAAACACAAGCTCATATACAACTCATTGGGTTTTATAGAACACTGATCTCTAGAATCTAAAACACTAGAACTTTTTATTTAGAAATGAATCTACAAAACATCATTGATTATAAAAAACCATTAAGGACAATGTAATAGAACATAAAAAGTTATAATCACCGAAAAATAAATTCACCATGTCTACACTACTTCCACAATCAATCAACATAACTCACAAAAAAAACATACACATATAAATTAAATCAAGTATACAGGTAAAGGACACAAGATTTTAAGCGGCTCATATGTTAAGTATACTATCCAGTGAAAAACTCCACATCACATGAAATTTCAATGAAAATAACATATTAGACTCAGAGTTATTATTCCATAAAATTTTCTACATTTAGGTATCAACAATGTTTACTCAAATCATATATTACTTGTATATGTGGTTTCACCCAAATTTTATAGGGGGGACCAACTGGTAAAATAGTTCCACCAGCATCCAAAACTACTTGGAGCACACTGTTATACATGAAAAATTTTGATTTACTATATCAAACATTTAATTTAAATCCTTTTAATATTTAAGAAAATATGTCACCTTTATGTATCATCTAATAACTCTTATATCCAATCATGTTCTATAAAACACCACGAGTAAAATATTTTTAAACCATCGTCAAAAAACATTTATATGTTTATTTTTATAACATTCACTCAATAACATTAGTTCCATTACCAACCACACGTCTTAGTTCTATATAATAACATTTGAACCCCATGGATCCTTCACACTTTCAATATTTTTGGTCTAAACATGAGGCCAAATTTTGTCTTCAAATGTTAATACATTTAGTTATTTGAATAGTAATATGAATCATGAATACAAATTACATACAAATTTAATAATATATTATATATAAATATACAAATTACATGCAATTTTTTTTTAAAAAACACCTCATGGTTTAAAAATTCTATGTTATGTTTCAGATCCCACTCTTAAATGCATAAAGAATCCAATTTATAATATCCTATAATTCCTAATTTTGGGGAAGTTATGAAAAAGTAAGAAATATATACACACATTTACTATCTCAATTTCGTAATGATCTATTAAAAATTTTGTTTTAATCACCCAAATACAATGAATATAAATCCATACATTCTTGAACTAAATAAAATTTTACAATCGAACTTTTAGGTTGATAATTTTTAAAAATATATGAATTCCATTTGGAAATATATCTTTCATGTTGGTGTATCCAATGAGAATCAATGGGAAACCAAGAAGAAATACTGTATAAAGTTATATGGTTAGATTCATCATGCCTGGGAAAAGAGATATGGAGGATTTTCTCTTACTTACAACGAATTATTGGAGCCTCGTGAGGCATTTTTTATAAATCTATTTCTCAACCATTTAGCATAAATATCTCTAGAAAATTTTAAAATATTAATAATTATCAATCTTATATGTTTTGATAAAAAAATAAAATTTATTTTGGAATAAACTCATTAAAATGGATATGAAAATCATTTTTTTCATATATTTTAGTTTTACCTATATTCTGATGACCCGTTTTATATGTTGTTTAAATTTCCGTATTTAACTATTAAAGTCACTATAAAATCAATAATTTGTTTATTTGATAATTTCATCATATATAAATTTTAGGGGATATTCCTCATATTAATACTAATGAAATAAGGATGAAGTTATTATATTATACCCTAATCCATCAATTCATATTGTGATAATAAATCATATTTTCTCTTCCCTAATATTTAGGAGGAATAAAAGAAACATCTAAACTATTTTTTAATATGAATCATACCAAAATATGGGAATATGAAATTGGTTAATCAATATGATAGTAAATGAAAAAAACTTGTTCCATAATATTTATTGTATTTATGAAACAAATTGCCCATATTTCTATAATTCAAATAGATTTTACCGAGGGAAAAAGTGACATATTTAAATTCATCAATTATATTAGTTCTATAAGTACACTAAGGTAGTTTTTTAATCTCGAAGATATTATCAAACTATTCATGATTTTTATGGATGATTCAATAAGAATAATAGATTCTGTCCTATAAAACCAAAACAATAAATATATTTAAGCCTTTCGGATCATTTATTCATCAACATAATATTGTATGAAATATTTCAATTTATACTACAGAAATATTTCATTCCATGTGTAGGAAAGTAAAATATAATCTACATAAGATAATCCAGATTCTAAAATTAAATGTTCCTAAATGAATCATATGTGTGTACACCCACATTACAATGATAATTTAACACCTTAATTAAAGGTTTTAAGTACACATATATATCATATCAAAGATAAAAAATTCCTAGATATAGGTAAACTTAATAAAAATAAAAAAAAATCATGCACATTGAAGGAGGGATGTTATAAATTTTAATTAAAACTGGTCATGAGTTGTGTAAAGTATATGTATAGACATATATATTAATACAATAACATGATAAAAATAACCTCAAATTTTGTACATAGGATAAAAAATTAAGATTTCAAGAATTGAATATCAATCATTTAAATTGATCAATGGGACAAGCCAATTCATTATTGTCCTTATTTCTATAAACATTACTCAAATATATCTTTTTTGAAATTTCTTTAACCTTAAAAATATTTTGAAGCATAGGGGTCAATGGAAAGTGAAACAGTTTTTTTGTGGGGTATGAGATGTTGTATCATTTTTATTGTGAACCCATCAAGTTATACAATATTGATTCCACTAATTTAGGCTACTGGTTTCATCAAAAAACAATCTATAATCCTTTGGATTATCAACATTATTTATTATTTAAAATCATATTTGATCCACTAAATTTTTTGTTTTGTGATTATTTTCTTTAATATCTATATAATTATGATGTAATTTCTCCAAAATTGTATTATTATAATCAATCCTAGTCTTAGAAATTACATATAGGGTTTTCTTATAAAATAGTCGCATTAAAAAGCTCAATCTTTTTATTTTTACCACATGACTCATATGAGATATTTCTTATAACAAACCATACATTTCATACACAAATACCTCATCTTATTAAAATAATATTAATTAAATAAAAATATAATACTTGATATAACCTTATAGGAGTAGTTTCTTTGGAAACGTGGATACATAAAAAAAACTTGTTCATAATAGATCTACATCATCTCCCACTAAGTACCTCATAAATAGAACCCTTCTTAGTCAAATCATATATAAAACATTTCATCATAACTGGAGGAAATGAAACATAAGAAAGGGTGGTATTTGATGCCAGTAAGGGTAAAATAGGGATATATCAATGATCACATAAACATATCATGATAAAAAGTGTATAATAACATGATATTAGCATTCAAAAACAATAACCAGCGTATCATTGATCATAATATTGAATCATGTCATAAATTATAAAATTACATAAGACATTAATCATAAGGAATCAAAGGACATGATCCATAAAATCATAACATTAGAATAAAACATAAGACAAAAAAATAATCATGGAAAATCATTTCCTTTTTCAAGGATCACTTCCAAGACACCAAGACTATCATAGTGGATTGGGTTCACTCCCCATTCTATCATACACTTAACCATGTTTTACTCACAAAATTATCATAGTGGACAATGTCCCTTACTAAACTAGGTTCACTCTCTATTTATATCATTATTATGTAATGAGATATCCATCATTATCCAATTCAATGTAGTGATTTATAATTTTTTTCTCACCCATCACATAATTAAAATCAAACATATATGTTCCATAGTATCTTAAAGGATTCATCATATCATAATCTATGGAAAAGAAAACAGTTTTATAAAAATTCCAACATTTCATCATAGCATAACCCATATAAAAAAATAAATGTTTCCTAAACATATTCTCTTCATAATATTAAATAAAATTGGGAATTAATACAGTTAAAATCCTTGGATAATATCCTTGTAAAAAATAGGTAACATGATAGGATTTTTACATAATTTAAAATTACATTAAAATATCTCTTGAAGTATTTTTAGGACAACAACCTTTTTATTTTTGAATATATTATTTAAAATTTAGAAACATAAAAATTTATGGAAAACATTTTCTTTGAAAATATCCATGTAAAAATGTAATTAATTCTTTAAATCATTGAGTTTTTAAGAAATAAGGATGTTTGTTTCATTCCATATACATTAATACAATTATTTTTTTCACATTTTCTATAAAAATTCAAAAGTTCCTCATTTGGAAAATGATAATAACATTAATTTTAAAAGAATCTTATAAAAATTAAATACTAGGTAAAATGACATTAAAAATTCATAAACGACTACTAAAAACATTTTTTCAAACATTTTAATAAAAATATAGACATTAAAAAATGATTTTTGACGAATAAGATAAACAAAGTCAAACTTCATTAAACAAAATTCTCATATTCAAAAATAAAATATATGAAAAAACCATAGTAAATTGGATGTGACCAATGATATCATCATGTCCCAATGTAACATACACTCCAAACCTATTTTTTACTATGATAAGATCAATTTTAGTTATATTAGAACATACAAATGAAGGGAAACCCACCTCAAATAACATTTACATGATTCAATGTTCAAAACAAGTTCACATGTAAATAGCTGTAGAAATATTTAACCCAAATAGAGAAATATAACCTTTCAAAAAACAAAAAAATAAGTTTAAATCTCTATAAATACCACATTCATGAATAAATTTTTTTGATTCAAATTCCTTGCTGTTGACATCCTCATATAGTGAATCTATCTCATACTATATCATTAGGTAAGTCTTCATGATAATATTCCATATATGTATAAACTCAATATATATATAACATTAAAAAATTCATTGGAGGGGTATATACTTTTTCTCCTCATGTTACAATATAAAATCCACATAACAATACATTCCACAAAACTGGGAATATATATCAATCATAAAAACAAAATAAACACATAAAAAATTGAATGAGTTTCATAGAGATTCCCTAAAAAACATGTCTATAAATATATATGGTGGCTACCAAAATAATAAATGAAAATATCATTTTAGTAATTAAATGGAACCATTTATAATGAAAACATCAAGGTTCTAAAAGAGGATAACAATAAGAAAAAATTGAATCAATGAGATATTTTGAGATTAAAGTCTATCAATAATTGTAAATATGTATAAGAATGCATCCCAAAAAAGTAAAATAAAAAATATTTAATAGGAAATAAAAGGTTAGAGATAAATATAATATATTTATAATGGGTTTTAGAGGAATAATGCTGAAATGAAAGAGAAATATGTGATAGACCCTAAGAAAAAAGTTGGGTTCGAGAGTCCTTACACCTTAGGTCCAATTTTTTACTTTCATTGTATACACCTCTTTTATAAGAAACTTATGTTAATTAAATCCTGAATCCAAAATTTTATCAATATAATTATCATATTTTGAATCCATTAGTATCTTTCTAGTTTATCTATTTATTTGAAGATAAAATAGTTTGAGACATGTTCCTTTGAATTATCCTGTTTTGTTTTAAGTTCAAGGTTTCGACTCATTGTTATCTATTCATTATTCAAATTAATTGTATAGTATTAAATCTATATAAAATTTAATATTTATAAATTATTAATAAAATAATTCATCCATCTATGAAGTTGTTGGTTATTAATTTATTTATGAGGTTCTCGGGGGTGACAAAGAGACTATTAAAGGGACATTCCAAAAGTGAAAAAGAGAAGCTATATATATAATTTATAAATAATTCATCATAAGAATAAACTAGAATAATAATAATTGTTAATATATAATATGCAATAACTATATATATATAGTGTGACACATAAATAATTAACATTGTCCCCATAGGACATAAACTGGTCATTAATGGGACTTTGTTAAAGAGAGGGAGATATATAATATACCTATTATAAAAAATTTATAATAAGTATTATATAGAATAATAAAACATTTATAATGTTTATATAATCATTAATCAATTTAGAAAGAATTTATTATGAGTGGGAGTGAAAAAATTAAGCAATGAAAGAAGAAAAGTGAAAAAAATGAGAAAGTTTACCGTGTCCTTGAATATTCTCTATTGCTATGGAATTAACGCCAATATTGTTTTGAGCTAAATGACACAAGAATATATTTAAGGATCCAAAGGGGAATATGATAAGATAATTAGGTATATATTATGAAATGATAATTATTTTTCAAGTAAATGTCTAAGTGGAGAGAGAAGGGGTATTTATTTATTGGGATTGGTATTTTAGAAAAAATTAATGAATAAAATATTTTTTTGAAAGTAAAACATAAAATAGTGTAATATTTTATATAATGAATATTTTATGATTTAAATTATATGTTTATATGATTTTTTATCCCATGTATCACTGAATTTATTATTGTTTAAAAATAAATAAGTGGAACTTGAAAAAATGTTTTAAATGAGTAATTTGTATTATTAAATAATTTTTAGTCAATATAACCATTTTATCTATTATTAGGTCTCCATTAAACAATTATTATGTATTAAAACATGCAGTATTGGAAAAAGTGTATTTGTACTATTTATCTAAAAGAATTGTTTCATAAAATTTTCAAAATTTTAGAATAAGATAATTCAAATGTGGTAATTCCCAAAATGAAATTAATTTTAACACAATTGTTTCTTAACATAGTTTATTTTATAGTTTTATAAAACATATAAAAATATACTTTATTAAAAATAAACTTATAAATTCTTTTGAGATTCCTAATTGGAATATTTATTGTATGATGCACTTATTTTTAATTTTACTCATTTTAGTAATAGAAAATATTATATACAATTTACTTCATAATTATATTGGTCATTTTACAATTTTAATGGTCATGTTATTAATCATGTGGGTCACATTTCCATTCATAATGGTAATATTTTCAATGGTTATATTTTAGTTCCCTATATATGCCCATTAATTATATATATTACTCATACTTAGTTTCTCTTAAGGTTTTCTATATTTAACTCTTAGAATGATTAATTTATTTCTAATAATTTTATACCTTCTTATAATGGTGTTTTATGTGTGGTTTTCATGTAATATAACATCCTTATTGATTTCTAGATTCTACTTATTCTTTTCTTTATTACAGTTTTGTACTATTTATAATCTTATAGAATATTTTTTAAATTGTATGTAATATTTTTATATTGATGAAATAAATTTGGATGGTTTATAATTGTTTTTGAATGTGTTTTATTGTATATCCTATTTTCTAAAATAGAGCACATATATATATTCAAAATTAATATATTTGATAGGAAAGTATGTATCATTACATTATTCTACCATTTATAAATTTCATCCTCAAAATTTTTACTCTCATAGTCAATTGAGAAAAGATGAGTGTAATTATTTTTTATTTCATGACCAGGATCCTATTTTTCCTAATTGAACATAAGGATTTATAAAATTACATTGAATAGGTGAGTTTTCTTATTTTATAGAACATTGTATCTATGGCTCAAGATCTACAACACATGCTCCTCACAGGAGTGGCCATGCTCAAGTTGTATCACTTTCGAATCTAATACATGTGAGGGATTAGGTATGTACTTAAATAGGATGGATAAATGTAACATGTCAGGCACTTTATCTATGTTCAATGGAAGTGGTTGTTGATAAGACACAACGTATATGTGATCAAGGATCTCAACAGAGCCAATGTACCTTGGGCTGAGTTTTCCCATCTTTCCAAACCTCATGACTATCTCTCAAGGATATATTTAAAGGAATATCTTCTATCCCACATTAAACTAATAATATATTTGATTATTATTCATGTAGATCTTTTAACAACATAAAAAAAATTAATTTTTTTCTTAGTATCTTAAAACATCTCCGTAATTTCTTGTATAATTCCGGGTCCTAGTAGCTTCTGTTCACAAACTATATCCTATCATGTTGGTGCACAATCTCTCTTCCCTTTGAGAGCTTTATATGGGTCCATCTGAATTATTGAGTGGAAACTAATGTCATGTGATAGCTCAACTAGGGGAAGATGTTGATCTCAGACTCCATTAAATCCCATCAATAAAGCTCTTAGTAAGTATTCAATAGTTTTAATAGTCATTATAGATTTATCATTAGTCTCTGGATGATATGACATACTGAAGTTCAACATAGTTTTCAGGAATTGTGTATGAATCCTTTATAAATTAGTGATCAACCATGAATTTATAGTATATAAATTTAATATTGGTACCCCATCCCACCTGAACACTTCCATGACATATATATTGGTATGTTTTTCAAGAAAGAAAACATAATTATTGATGATGAAGTGAAAAATAATGGTGATTCTGTACAACAAAACACATATGATGTTTTTTCATTAATATCTCTTTAAAATAACCATAACAACAACCAGGGTGATGTTCACCCATTTCCTTTTTGGTATTTTTAATGGTTCCATTATACCATTAGAATTCTGATGATCTAAATTAACTTTATATCTTACATATAAATTTTTAGTGTACTCATAAATATTCTTATTCATGAGGTCCTACCTGAAGTTATTTCAAAGTTCTCAGTACATCTTGGTACTTCTTGGGTGGATAGAAAAAAAATGAGCTATGTACATCATCCAATAACTCTTTCGTTATCATTGGTGATTATGTAACACATAGTTTTGTTCCAAAACAAATAACATTGTATTTTTTAATATTGAATACATGAATATCTATTTATTTTGTTTCTCTAACCATCATTTAAATCTCAAGTCCATCCCTTTTTCCTCCTTGATGTTTTCTTGGATAGATAGGTGGGAAATACATTGGTAAAGTTATGAGGTCTTCTCTTCCGTTATGATTTTAAAAATACAACATTTTAATATCTTGGAAGATATGGTATTTTAACAATCCTCAATATGGATAGAGTAATACTTTTCTTTCTGCTAAGATAATTGGTTACATTACTCATCTATTTAGGTTGGTATTTTATTGATCATTCACATCCCATGTTAAACTAAAATTATCTAAATTATTTTATGTTCATCTATTTTTGTGTCAATATAAAATTAAATCTATTTTCATCAATATATAATTATTTCTAATCCATGACTATTATAGAAATAAAATCAACCAAATGAAGGATTATGGGATTTCTAGGGTGAATCTTCTAACATATTATAATTAGATAATATTATAAGACTTATGATCTATTATTTCACCACTAGAAGTTTTCACAGATATCTTTACTTTGAGGTATCACAGATGAGATTCAATATTTCTATAAAAACTATATAAATGGATATTTTCAACACCAATTAAAAAAAATGATCAATAGTTATGAGGGAATACTGAAAATACCTTCCATCCTTTGATCTTTTTGAATTAGTTTCCCCCCATTTACAAATGAGTAACGTCTTAGAACAAAACATAAATCAATTACGAGAAGTAAATAAATTATTCACATGTGTAAATCTAATGGAATGTCCTAACTTATCGAAACATAAGTTTTTACCATGTAATGTTTTTCTGAAAACATTCCCAAATTTAATAATCCTTCATTAGAAACAAACTATAATAACCCATAAATATATGAAGTTGACATCATTTTTATGGTAAACCTTCCTAATAATACAAATAAAAAAATCAATTAGTTTAGTACTTTGTAAAATAAGGATCATATAACATTAATACGTAAAATAATATTATAATTTATTCAAATTTATATATATAGTAATCCTATATAATTTTTTGATATTATAAGTACATATTATCTTTTTAGGACATACATCAAAGAAAGGATGTGATAAAATACCAAAAATATGATGGATAATTGGAAAGAAAAATTAGGTATGAATTAATATAGTATATGTGTGAGAATAATCATCATCATTATACCATAATAATAAGTACAAATAAATCATTTAAAAGATACACGGAATGTGTTGTATGAAAAATAATGAAACAACATAGCATAAATATATAAATACAATTCATAAAATTTGAACAATTCTAGCATTATGTTCACATAAAACATATGTATACAAAACATACAACATTGAATGTAAGAAAATATATAATCATGTTCATATATATCATACCTAAACTCAATCTATATTTCAATTTAACAAATTATTTATAGAAATATTTAATTATTGTCTCAGTCACCACATAGTAAAATTCTCATAATCATGCATTTCACATAGAAAGGAAGTATATATCAATCTTAAACATTAATTTAACACATGATAAAAGAATTGGTTTCATAATTATATCCTAAGGAAAATTAAAATTAATAAATATGGTGTTTCTTAAAATAAGGATTCAAAACATCATTTTGGTAATTCAATTGTTTTATATAGATATAGAACATCATAGTTCATAAATAGGATATGAATACTAATAAAACATTCAATGAAAGATTTTATGAAAAAAGTATGTCAATAGTCATGGAGTTAGGAGATAATTTATCTGAATAAATAATAAAGATGCATATTCCCATTAATATAAAATTAAAAGTTAAATAAAATACATTAATAAGAGTTTTTACAAAAATAATTATGAAAAGCGATAGAAATAAGTGACAGACCTAAAAAAGAGTTGCTTTCATGATTCCTCTTACCTAAGGTCCCATTTTATAATATCCTATTTATAAATACAAGAATCATAAGTTCCATAAAATATTAATCTATAACTATAAAACATTTAATTATTTTATTCATGGTAATTTGTATTAATTTTAATTTATTTATTTAGTGGAACATAAAATAGTGCGGGGACACATTTTTGTTAATTATCTCGTTTTGTTTTTATTTTTAGGATGGATATAACACCTCATTATTTATGATTTATAATAATTCCTTAAATTATAAATCTATATTTATAAATATTTTTTTATACATTGAAAATAAGAAAAACATGATTATATAATTATTTATAGAAGATATAAATAAAACAATTAAAATTTAATTCACTTGGAGTGGAACATTACAACAAAGATACATGAAATTATGTGTTTAATTCCATGTAATAATTTATTAAATGTATGATTATAAATATTAAATGTTCATAAATAAAAATATGATAATAAATTGATAATAATAGTGATTGTAAAATTTGGAGATCTCTTTTATCATCTTCACCCAAGAGAATAAACATTATTACAATAAAACCTACAATGAGGAAAAACATCATGAAAGGAGAACGAATATTATAAAATATGAAATGAAATATTTAATAATGAGAAATTTCAATATGATTAGTAATTTGATAGAGGTATATAAGGCTATATATAGGAATGAAATATGATATTTATATATATAGTCGTTGGATATATGATTATTAGAAGTATGGTTTTTGGAAATATGGTTTTGGGAAATATGGACACTTGATATAAATATATCCAATAAGTATATTGATCTTTTGAATTGTTAGTAAAAAAATTAAAAATAATATCATTAGATAATAATAAATAACGAGATAAAATAATATATTTAATTAAAATATATATTTAAAAAATTATTTCTATGTGTTACATATTATTATTATTATTATTAACTAATTAAATGATGTATTTATAATATTCAAATAAATATTTTAATGTTAATATAATGAAAACATAAAAATAACTAATTTCTTTGGTAATTGGTAGATATTATTTAATATAAATGTGATATTTTCCAAACAACAATTTTCTAAAAGTGGTTTTTTTTGAAATATATAAAAAATGATTATTTTAACAAAAATTGTTTTCAATATAAATAATAAAAAACCAAGAATGAGATCCTCAAACATGGGAAAATAAGAGATTTGTTTCCAGGTAATTCCTCTAAAATTAAAAGTGATGATTATGTTTAAATTACACTACCAATTTAATGAGCATTATTTTTCTCATTTGAAGGTAGAGCTCCATAGTAATTTCACCATTCTTGTATCTTTTGAATACAATTTTTTCATTCCTATCTATCCAAGATCCCAGTTATTTCAACACATCCTCATTATTTTGATAATAATCTCTCACAGCCGAATCAGATTCAATATAATCATTAGTGTAACATAATGTATCTTCACAAGAGGATGAACTAGAATTATGAGCAACCTCGGAATGAGGAGGAAGAGTAGCAGTCCTCATCTGAGAAGCCTCAATTGCTCTAGTAATGAATTTTATTTCCATATTATAGTAGTTTATCAATTTAAGAGTCTTCTAGGGATTAGGGGTGATAAATCCATATGGGTCAATCATTGGTTTTTTTCCTTTCCTAGTGGTTGATTTCATGTAATCCTCATCAATTTGGGAGGCTCCATCATTGGAATTGTATGATTACTCCTCGAAATTAGATTGTATATTCTTTTTTTCCTAATCATGGAAAACATCATGAGATTTACTAGTTTCCACATGACTTCCCACCCTAGTGAGGGAATCAATGGTTGAACATGGAACCTTATGAACAACATCCATAAAATATGAAAGATACATAACCTTATGTTTGTGACTCATATATTTTCCATTCCATATATTGTTTACAACAAGAGAAATATCCTCAACAGGCTTCTCAATAACAACGTTAGGCCCCCAAAGGTAGAATAATCCCCAGAAGGTCCAGTAAAAGGTGTGTCAAATCACTCTTCAAGGTCAAATTTTTGTTTTTTCCTTTGCAACCCATGTGATTTTTAAGGTGTTGGGGGAACTTATTTGATACCGTAGTCCATTGAAGAGTGGCCAAACATGAATGAAGACTGTAATAAACTGTGATATGTTTATTAATAACTTCAAAAAAACTAGATTTTTTGTTTTTCGATTTAAATATGGAAATGAAGGGATTTTGAATCATAAATCTCTACACAAAACCATGAAAATAAAGATCCTAACAGGTTACTTATCAAATAGTCTAATTTAAGTGGCTTTAAAAATAAGACTATAGACTATAAATATGGAAATTTTTTTGAACAGTTGGAGAGGATGACTCGGAAATCTAATCCAGACCGGTGTAATAGGGGAATCGATAAAAAGATCAAAGACTGGTGTCCATTTCAAAATTTTCATGGAACAACCTCTGATGGACCGCAGAAATCTCACCCAAATTCTATAATAATTTTCTTATTAGTAGAGGAAAATAATGATTATGGAAGAATTAAATAAACTAATTTTGAAGCCTGAGAATCCAATTACTTCAAAGGATTCCCGCATTAAATTTAATGACTGTCTATTCTTGGTGCAATTCCCAACGAGACTAAAGCGTACATCTAAAGAGATTAGTTTAATGTGATACACATTCTTATATTAAAATTAATTTTTATAAACTATATAAATTTATTTTATTAAAAATATTATTTTTTTAATCAGAATATAAAAATTTGATAATAATTTATTTTTCATTTAAAACATAAAAATAAGTTATCAAAGTTGATATTAGTTACCATTGTAAAATCTTTATTTTCCAAATATTTTTTATAAATGTTGTATAATTATTTTTCTTATTTAATAAATTTTTTCAATTTTTTATGATTATATTGTTATGTTTAAGATATAATAAAGTATATTATCATTTTGTTAAATATTAACTTATAGGATATAATAAAAACTCGTAATTTATAAGAAGACTTTTTTTAGAAATTTATATTTTTCTATATCTTATGATTTAATTTAGTAGTAATTTTTCTCATTTATATAAATTAAACTAGATTAAATAAATCTTATATTCGGATTTAAAATTTATAAGTTAGGTAATTGTGGTCAGACTTAATTTTTATTAAAAAATTAATTACCATTGTAAATATTTAATCATAACTAACGGTAAAAGAAGGTAAACTACCATAGATCTAATTTTACTAAATAGATAATAAAAAAAAATTTTAGAGGTGTAAAATTCATAGAAAATATATAAAAAACATTTTATCACCTAACTTCCATGTGATTTCATCATTACCATTCTCCAAAAATTTGTTTCGAATGGAATGTCCCTCTTTTCCACCTATAAAAACAGCTCACTTGTACCCAGTTCAATCCAAATTTATCCTAAAAAATTTCTTTAAAAAAATATTCATTTTTAATCCCATATATCATTATTCCATATTTCTAAAATCATGGTTCGAAGAGGAATACCATAATCCTTTATTTTAAAGAAGTCCTCCATGTGAAGCTCAAAGTCCTCAATGAGAGTATTATTCACTCCCAAACATTTTCTTTTCTATATTTCCCATCTAAAATCCAATAAAAATATTCTATAAATATTAATATAATTAAAAATATATGTTTATTATAAATAATTGAAATTATATTCATGTAATAAACATTTTATGCCTTCCTCCCATCCACTTGAAAAATGAAAACGTCACTCACGTTACGTGCGGACTGCCACCCCTATAAAGAATGAAATTCACATTTCACCAATGTCATCCATGGATACTTATAAAAATTTATTTAATGAATAAATATGATATTTATAGAATGAAAAATATTTTGTAAATATAAGTTATCTGTTCTATTAATATTATTAAAAATGAGTTTACATTTTCAAATTTAACCACCTAAAACAAGCATACCAAGAGGCAAACGATTTATTATTTATAACTAACAACTTCCTATATAATATAATTAATACACCAATTATAAATTATGATTTATAAAATTTATAAGATATAAAAAATATCATTATTATTATGAAATTATGTTATTATAATAAAATCACTTTCTTACTCATGCATTGGTTATAACATGTTCATGTTTTCGATAGTTTAACCACCCACATACAACATTATATAATTTTTTTTCACATATGCTTATGAAAAAATAATTACTAATATAACATTATATTAATATTTAAATATTTGTTTTGTTTTATTTAATGGTAATATTAATATTGAACTCCATATCAAGAATTTACCTTTTGTTCATTAAAAATAATCAAAACAAGCTCGTCAGTGATTTCATATTCACAAATCATAACTAAAACTCTCATGGTGTGAAATTAAAACATTGGAAAATATTTTATATTAACATAAATGATATATTAAGGATGATACTAGTGTCAGAAATGGGTATCAACATTGAAATTATAAAACTCTTACAAAATCATTAACATTAAAAACATTTGATAATTAAAATAAACAATAACTAACAAATAAATATATAATGAGTGGTTATGATTAAAATTTCAAAAATTTAATTGATATTATTAATATTATATAATACTTTATTCACATGGTTAATTTCATTATACATTATTTTTATGTACTTCTACGAAATTTTTGAGTAAAGGTAAGGGTTTTTTCGATATCAATTTTCATTCATTGATTTTTTTATCATTCTTCTTGATTTTTTTTCATTAAAGTTGGGTGAATTAAAATTTGACAATGAATTATAATATAATTCATATTTTTTTAGAAATACAGTTTTTTATGAATTCTTTTTTCAAATGATACTTATTTCAAATTTTTGAGGTTTGATCAGGTTTTTGCAAACTCAATTTTATTCCATTGAGTTATGATCATTTTTCTTTAATGTATTTTTTATATGTTGGGTTCATTATAGATTATGATCATATTTTATTTTACATAATAATATCTAATGTTTATTTAATTTTTTCATAATTCTTTTTCAAAAGTATTCTTACTTAAATAATATGGTGTCTGTAAGGGTTTTTTCTAACTCAATTGCCTTCTGTTGAGTTATGATCATTATTCTAGAATTTTATTCTTATAATTTGGGTGACTTATGACATAATATTATATTATAGTTTAATTAATATTATTTTAATACTTATTCATATTTATTTCTCATAAAATCCCTTTTAATTGATTCTTACTTAAAAAATATGATGTTTGTAAGGGGTTTTGACTCAATTTTCATTCATTATCTTATGATAATTCTTATTAAAAACTATTATTATAAGATGGATGAATTATATATTTTGATTTAATTTTATTTTTTTTATATTGTTTTTATATGGGTTTAAATGTTCTCATAAAATCCATTTCAAATAATTATTACTTTAAAAATATGAATTTTAAGGGTTCTCTCAATTCAACACCCATTTAGTTGAGTTATAGTTTTTATCCCATGAATATAAGATTTTATGTTTCATATATTTTTATATTTATTTATTTACAATTTGAATTCACCTTTTAATCCAGTGAATTTTCATTCTTAAAAAAATATGCATTTCCCTTCTTTAAAAAAAGTTTTCATTGATAGGAATAACTAGTATCCACTCCAATTAATGTTTTTCCACCATGTATATATTATTTTTTTCCAAAAAATATTTCTATTTTACATATAAAACTAAAATATGTGTTATCTAATGTGTAATTACTCTTTCTCTATACCTCTATTCAAAATTAGTTTTTATTATCCTTTTATTGACGTTTTTTTTCAATAAAGTTAATTTAAAATAATAAAAAGGACTCACTTTGAATGTCTACATATTTTATCTTCGAATCCATATTTATTAATTTAATATTAATTTTATTTTATTTTATTTTTACATTATTGGAATTTATTTATATTTGATGATAGAAAAGGTCTCCATATCACCTTCTTGTATATTTTTTTGTAAAGTGACTCTTAATTTCCCTTTTTTTACGATATCATTAAAAATATTTAATGGAATATCTTTTAAATATATTTCTTCTATTTTACTCACTATATTTTTAGGATCTATCACTTATAGAGGTAGGTTATAAGATTCATTAAATAAATTCTCTTTTGAAATGCATTTTTTGGGTGATTGAACTTCGGTACAAACTGATCTAAATATTAGTGTCTTTTTATTCACTCTAATTTTGAAATTTTATTAAATCCATTATATTTTCTTTGGTTTTTAATGATATGATATATGATTGATTTATTATGTAATTCATAAGTAAGGATTTTGATAGTTAGGGTCCTATATATCCCTCCAATACAATGGTTAAGGTTTTATATATCATGAAATAAAATGGTCCATGAGTTATTATTCTCGAACCACTAATGGGTCACAAGAGGTGATACCTAAACCATCCTATAATGGGTCATAATATTTTGATTCATGAACCACTATTTAATTATTTCCCATGATTATATTATTTTCAAAGTTCCTTATTATTCTATATTTCCATGGAATGCCATGTTTCCCTATTATATTTCAAATTACTATGATATATCTCTAATGTTTACTATAATGTAAATCTACACACTTATTAAATAATATTTTATTCTCAATTTGTGATTAAATTTACTTCTATGTTGTCTTATGGAAAAATAATATTATTCCATATTCTTATAATAAGACATCTCTCTCATTGTCATGTTTTCTCATATGGTTATGATCTAAACCTATTAAGACTAATTAATATGTTTTTACCTTACTGATCATTTTACCACAATAATTTATTAATTTTTACATTAACATGGAATTTATATGTTGAATTATGTTTATAAGTAAGTCTTACATATAGATATCAGGATTGATGTTTAAAAAAATAGTTAAGTAATATTTTATTTAGTCAATCTCCAATGACATTAAACCTTCAGTACCCATGGTTATATGATTAACAGTGAGATATAATGTTATAAATATAAAACATACACTAAATATATGCAATTTTATCTTGATTCATGTCACTTGGAGTAAAATCCAATGTGTAAAGAATGTTTTTTGTCACTAGTCCTAAGAGTAAGGTCCTTGGGCCAGTTATATCAACTCAGTTTTATTTATTCATTTTTCAAATTAACTACATAAGATTACAAATACATAAATTATATATATATACACACACACATTATAAAAAATATATATTAACCATAAATGAGGGAAATGATAATTAAAAAATTGGAAACATCCTCATAGGGGGTTAACCGACCATTAACAAGACATATGAAAAGAGGGAAATAGAAGAAATATAAATATTATACATTATAAATAGTTCATAATAAGTATAATATAGCATAATAATAATAATATATAGATATATAATCTACACTAACTAACCATAATGGTGGTTATAAATATTGTAATAATATTATCCTCATAGTAATTAAACTAACATTTAATAGAAATTTCTTAAAGAGAGAAAGACTGATAATATACTCATTATAAATAGTTCAAAATAAATATACAACGCCATCATAACATTTATATAATATTTATATACTCATTAATTAGTTGAAGAAGTATTTTTTAGAATATGGATTTGAATAATTGGACAATTTACGTAGTAGAGTAGAAATAAAAAATCGAGATGGGTTATCTCATCTTTGAAGATTCTCGTCTAAAATGGAAATAAATCTGTATGGGATAAGTATTGTATGGAACCATAATTTCACTGAATATCATAAGAGGATTCAGATAAGTTATTCGGTAGATATTGGGAAATTATAATGAATTAAAGAGTAATTTTTAAGTGGAGGTAGAGGGGTATTTTACTTTAGGATAGAAGTGTTTTATGTCAAAATAATGAATGAAAACTTATTTCCAAAGTAAAACATAAAATAGAGGGTTTTTTAAATAATTAATTATAATTTATTAAAATTCCATGTATTTATAATATTTTAACCCATTTATCCTAGAATTTATTAGTATATACAAAATAATGTACAAAATTGAATTTTTTTCATATAATTCATTATCTTTTTAGATGTTGAAGTTATTTTTTATTATAATATTATGTTTGTTATTGTTAAATGAGTATATTATCATATTATAACTATTTTATGTTGATATAAACATTTTATTTTTTAATATTTAAACATTTATTTTATTATTTTAGGTAATTTTATGGTTTGCAAAAATATGTAAAAATAAACGTTATTAAAAATACACTAGAAGTTTATTTTTAGTTTTGTAATTTGAACTCACTCACAAAGTGGCTTGTCGGTATATTGGTGAAAAAGAGGTATTTTTGAATTTGATTTAGTATAAGTGGATGTTTTCTACTATAAATTATTCCACTAATAAAGAAACTAGTAAAAATGGTGTAGAAAATACCCACTTTAAGGCAATCAACACCTATAAGGGCAGTGTTTGGATCTAGTTACTTGTAGGGATCCACATAAGGTGACCAATGGTCATACATCCATAAATATTAAAACTATTTTTAATTTATATAGACATTATATCCCTATTTATATTAGAATTTAGGATCCAATGGGTTGGGTATCCTAATTCCCAGTTTGTTCTAGGATTTCAGGACCCTCATGATCAAGTAGAGGTGGCCATAAGTTTCCAGATTCTTCCTCCAAAGCTTCATCCTGAACATATGGTGGTAAAATATAATTATGCTATGCGAAATAAGGGAAAATAAATATTAATAGTTGAGAAGTATTCTTAATCTATAAAATTGGAAATTCTGAATTGTATAATCTCAACAGGATCCCCCATCAAAGATATGTCAGTTCAATTGGGTTGGAGGCATCTTAATCGTTATCTTTTTAGTTTCATGGTATTTGAGTTAAATATATAAATAAATTTAGTTCCATAAATAACCAGTAGAAATCTAGGTTTAATTTATTTTCATGAATGGATACCATCTATTTAATACTTATTTTTTTTGTTACAATCAAAGTATGGTGGTTATGGGAAAAGGAGAAGGAAAAGGAACTCAGTAATGGAGAATCATATGTTTTTTTCATCTATGGTTACCATCCATTTAATACTTGTAACTAAGTCTCGATCCATTTGAAAGGGTTCCCTCTATCCCCTTCATAGTTTTTGGTATTTTTAAATTTTCTTTATTTGTGGATGTATTATTTGTGTGGGTTCACACTAAACATAAAAATGAATTCACAAAATTATAAATAAATTGATTTGGGTGGTAAAATATTTATTTTAGGACACTATAATATTTATTTTGAATAGTTTTAGTCAAAGAAAATTTTATTTATAATTCATTTTACTACTCTTTTGGTGAAGATAATATTATAAAAATCAGGTTACTAAAACTAATGTATATTATACTATTCATAGTAGTCTTATTTCCAATGGTGATACTTTAATTTCCATTATATACTCTTTAATTTAAAAAATCCCACATATTTAGATTCACTCAATATTTTTCATATTTCATTATTACTATGAATACATTATTTATAATCACATTCTTTCTTCTTATGATGGTTTTCATGATAGTGGTGTTTTTGGGAGATCACGACACTACAGATTTCTAAATTATAAAAATTATATTTTATTCATTTTTTACTATTTTTAATCTTACAGAATGCATTTTCTAATTGGTATGTGTTCTTTTTTTGTTATTGAAATAGATTTTTTTTATTTATAATACATGGTGTGTTTGTTTTATTCTGTATAGTATAAATAAAGATGTCAACAAGTACGTGAACAAACAAATATATATATATATATAAGGAAAATATCAAATAGAAAAGTTTAGTTCAATACATTTATACTCCTCCCTCATCTGTTTGATGTTTCATTTTTTTATTGCATTCTAGTTGGTAAGGTTAACACTATACATGAATATTTGGTCCATTCACTCATTTTTTCTTCACTTTCCATATCAAATACCAAATACCAAATAATAAAGTTTATGTTATAAATTAAGGGATTGGTAGTTTGGTCTTCAACATAGTGAATCATATTTGTGATTGTTTTTCCTTAATCATGATGATCGAGGCTCTTACAATGTTATGGCGTTTATATACAATTGTATGAAGTATTATTTTTTTGGGTTAATTTTTATTCCTGACATGTTTTTATTTTGTTATAAATGTGGTCATGTGGGTCAAAATTTATATAATTGACCCTTTTGGGGGTAGTTATTAGTAAATAATCTTTGTAATAGAGAATAATTTCTTAGTTTTATTGTTTGAGGTAGGGTTGTTTTCTTAATTTAATTGGCCTTAGTGTGAGATATTTAGGCTCGGTTGAAGCTTAGATGACCTTGGATATTTTTATATGGTAATGGGGATGAAATTCCATAAATTATGAAGGTGTTAAGTGAACAAATATGGTTAGGGTGAGAAAAATCTATGGGTTTTATGAGGAGTGTACAATTGGTTATACTTGTGAATTACTTGTGTTTATTATGTTCTATTATGACTAGTGGGTGGTTTTTTCACTATAATGTCTACTTGATATTTCGAAGTCATGTTATATTATGTTTTAATACTGATGATTAGGAAACCGTGAAATGTGTTAGAATATGTTGTCTTGTGATGTGATGGAATTGGAATGTTGGTATTGAGGCCTCATTTAATGAGATGGTTGGGAACTAATATGAAAATGTGATACCTTGACTATGTGATCGAAAATCATATGAGACTTGATTTTTTACCTTCCTTAATTAAGAGGATATAGTCTGAAACATTAAGTTGGGATTGATGTTTGACCTCCCCCCTGAGGGAGAGGGTGTGGTCTCTGACTCATTTTTGTGTCACACCTTGAGTAAGAAGGTTTCAATTGTGTCCTCTGATGTACCAATGGAATGATATGAATTTTCCTTCCATCATGGAGCTCAAGTAGTTACAGTCAAGGTTCTTAGCTTCATGTTTTCTGAACGATGACCTAAAAGGATGTATTATTACTTGTTATAATTTTTTTTGTGGAAAAATCTCATATATCTACTATTCTCATGTTAAGGACATTTCAGGGTGTCTTAATTGGTTTAATTACTCAATAACTACATGGGAGGCTAAGTGTTACTACATGATTTATTATTGTGAATCCATCCTAGGGAAAGGTCCTTATATCGGGCTATCAAAGATTCAGAGTGGTTCTGGGATAGAGTCTATTCTAGGACACACTCTAGTATATTTTATTACTATTGCTATAAAATTATTTTTCATTTCAATTTATCTCAATTATTGATCATCCACTAGAGGGTATCCTCTTAGCATGGTTATATGACTAGTTATTTCACATTTTGATATATAATTTGATGATATTTACATGTTAGATAACGGTTGTGACTCATTCCATTATTTATTTTCAATTATACTTTAGATGATATTATTATTAATCTTTTAACATAAAGATAACAACCACCCCATTGTATGGATTAAGTCATCATTATAATTTTACAACCTCTTGTGTATTGGAAGGCATGCATCAAGAATTTTGATTCACCAGATAATCCCTAGTGAACAAATATATGGAAATAAAAAATGATATTATATCCCTATTTATTATGGTTTATTGATTGGGGTTGGTATAATTGAGAGATTATTAGTAAGACCCATGTGAGATTTTATTCTTATAATTGGCCAACACTTGTATAGTGGGCCATTGGGTTTCTTAGTTTGTAGGTATTTCTTAATTTGAATTGTGTTTATGGTTTTTTTATTCATTTGATATTTGGATTTAATAATTAATGGGTCTTTCCCCTTTCATAAGGTGTATTGAGTGTTTATGTTTATGAAACATGATTTGGTAAAAAGGTTCACATGTTAGGAACCTATTTTTATGTGATTGACATTGGCTTGAATTAATTAAATTCCAAAAATAATATATTTAGAGTTTTACCAAATACCTTATTGTTTACATATAATTATTTTAACTTAATCATTTTTATACATAAATTATATATGGTTGTAACTATTGTTCATATACCAGTGACATTTCATGGTATTTGGGAGTGTACCAGGTTGGTATGTGTTGTTACTTGTGGGTAACCCCTTAGGATTTGTCTCCATGTATTGTAGTATATGTATACACCATTTAAATAATTAAATTTTGTTATCATTTAAGTTGTTAATTGTGTTTATAAGTATGATATGGGAAATTTAAGAAAATTTCACCCGATGGAAACCATGTGGTGACACAAAATGATTAGATTGAATATATTTATACGGTTTTAAAAATTTCAATTATAACTAAATATTTTTAGGAGGATGAGGTTGAAAATTCTCAAAAGGACATTCCAGTGGTTTATTATTTGGATCAACATAAACCAGGTGTGTTTTATATCATATTAATAGGTGTCAAATGCGCACATTTGGGTATAAGTACCAAGTTGAATTTATCTCATGAATTCTAACTATGTAATAATCTTTCCTTACATGATACAGAAGGTACTTAGGATGTTAAATATTTAATCAAGGTGATATAGGGTTTCATCTATCTAGTAGAGAATTCCATTGATTGATAGGTGAATATGGTATCCTATATGCTTCTAGAACTCTCTATGATATAGGGGTATGATGGTTAAATATAGAAGGCATAAGGGATTGTTATGTCTGGCCTTTAAATACAAATTCATCAAGGAATATTTCCCCGATTCATTGTATCTTAACTGAGTTCATGCTTTTATAGAGAATTAGTAGGGGATAAAATCATTGAAGGACAATTCTAACTACTTTATCAAGTTATTTCATTTTTCTCCCTTATTGGAAGGCAATGAGGACTCTAAAGCACATTAGTTTGAGAACAACGTTTTTTCCAGATGTGATGCATCAATTTAATATTTTGAAACTAATTAATTATACCGATGTGATTCACAAGGGTCGCATTATTGAGAAGGTGAAGTTGAAGGATAGTGCAGTAGGAATTCCTCCTATATTCAGCAAGCTTCATAGAGGAATTTCAAGTATATTTGGTATTGAATCTTCTAATGTTAGGAAGATGGGTTTTAATATATAATATAGGGTGTAGGTAGAATGTTTGTGTAGGGTTGAGGTTCATAACTCCCACCCATCGGAGGAATTACCCTTACATACTATTATTGTGAGTCTACATGGAATTTATATAGTACATGTATGAATCCACTAAAGGAGTTACATAACTTTTCTCGGATGGATGAACTATAGTAAATCTCTTTGAGGATTTTTTGGTTGAGTTAATCATGAGGTTATAGGTCGATGTATGAATATTTTTCATGGTCTAGAAGAAATCAACTAGATAGTAGGGTCCATGTTGGGTTTCATGTCATAGATCTAGCCAGGATTTTTCATGATAGTGGTAGATACAGATGCCTCAAGGGATACTTCAATAGGAAATATAGGAGAACGATGTCATGGTTTGGGATTCAATGTCTCTAGACTAGGTTTTTTCATAGAGTTTGACCTCGATATTTAGTCTGTAGATACACCACTAATTATTAGGCTGGATCAACATTAGAGGTTCCTATTGTGTTCCATATTAGATGGGGGAGACAAGAATTTAATTAATTTAATTATTTTTTATATATTGATTTTAGACATCATATTTGGGATGGATAGACTGATACATTTATGGGATTCAATAGATTTGAACCAAAGGTGGGAAATTTTTTAATACATTGTGGAAAAGGATTATATTCTCATGGAAGAATAAAATTTTGAAAAAGTTATAATGAGACCTAACCTCACTCATATAGAACAATTACATAAAAGCTAATAGGTATGGTTCCTATAGATGATTGGGTAATTAATCCATCTATATTTCCCCTTGTAGTTAATTATTTTTAGCATTTTTTATTGAAAATTTCCTAGGATTACCTCCTGATAGGGAAATTAAGTTCTTGATAGATTTTATAGATTCCATATTGATACCATCGTATCATATGGAACTCTATGAGCTGAAAGAAGTGAATTAATGAATTTAGGATATTGATGAAAGGGGTTTTATTCATCTGTGTAACTCTCTTTGGTATTATAAGGACCTGACCTTATTACATACATAATCTTGAATTTATCCAATAAAAAACTTCCTCTTAAATTGATTATATTTTCGATTTTAGATATTTAGATAATTGGGACCTAATACATTCATAATATTACACATTTTTACATAGTGGATACCATAAAAACAGTTTCCATTTTTTTCAAAATATAAAACATTTAAACTTAAGAATGACTCCTTTACAATTATTAAAAATTTAACATGGCTTACTTCTTTGTCATACACATCCATTAACATGTTAAAATTATTTAAAAACATGGGATTATCAAAAAATCTCAGTACAGGTTGAAAAATAAGGAAAGATCACATTTGTCCATGAATACTCGTAACATATGAAGGCGTTTTCAAAAGACATGATTGTCACCCATATATACTTTCATTATGTAACATGAGATTTACACAAGATCCACACAAAACACGAGAACATAAATATTTTCATAAAGGTATCTTGAGGCATTACTTACATAATATTGTAACCCTCAAGACTACTTTATAATTTGTAACCCTCATGGCTAGCTTACAATTCGTGTAACCATCAGAGTTACACATGGTGTAACCATGCGGCCGACCTCCAACATACACATACCCAATAAATTGTAGGGAAATATAGGTCCCACCCTTAATCATAAATAATGACCAACAACTAGAACATAATCATACAACATGAAAAATAGTATAAAATCATTGCTTTTGAGCTTTGTAAAACAGAGTTTTTTTAGTGGATGTTAAAAGGATAATCTGTCATAAATATCATATAATTGAAGTGAAACTTAATAGAGTGGATGTAATATGTATATACAATGTAAATAAACATAATCAAACATAATATAAAAAAACCCTCACCAAAAAATTTTAACAGCACAAAAATAATGAAGTAGAAGGTTCACCCAAAAAATGGAAATCAGGTTAAGAATTCCCCTACCTCAGGGTTTTCTTACTTAAGACTTTTTTAAACGTCCTATATAATTGTTAAAAGAGTTCTATTCGTACTTTAGAGAAACAATTTCCAGTTTAGAATACCTTTTATGATCATTTCATAACCTTATTTCACTCTTTAATTGTTAGTATTTTTTTCGTTGCATTGTTTTGGGTGAGTTCCTTACTTGATTTCCTTGATTGGTTCATGATGGATGTTCTTGTAGATTGGTTGTTAAACTAAAAATTTTTAATGTAAAGTAATTTACATATTTCTACTAACATAAGTTATACCATTTATCATTTTTATGTTTTATATGAAGACAATTCATAAGTTAAAACATTAATAATGTTCGTTTAGATCATTTTAGTGGTTCTTTGATAAAAACAACCTCATTTTGTTTTATAAATTAAAACCATGTGTACAAAACAATTCCAGAACCATTTATGAGACATAATACATATTTTATAACATGTTTCAACCATAAAAAATGTTTCATGACAAGACTTTAAGGAATTAAATAATATTTAAATCACATCATCGATGATGTCAGTAATTAGACACATCACGGACAATGTTTTTAATTACTTGAAGAGGTGGGAGAAGAGAAGAATATTGATGATAGTTTTCAATGAACACGAGAAAATATACAATATACAATATTCTAGAGCTTTCAGGCCTCTTGGATAAGATGAGGTGAGGAAAGAAGGATAAAATAAAGGAATCTTGAAATAAAAGAAAACATGAGAAATTTCTCATGAAAATTCGGCAGCTTAATGACTTCTTTTAAAATTTCATAAAAATATTTTGATGTGAGAAAGCGGATATCTCAGAAATATTATAAAATATGGATATTTCTGGGGGATATGGAATGAAATATACAAACATAAGAAAAAGGTAAAAGAAGATAATATCATAAAGTGAATGAAAATAAAGAAAATAAAAGAGGATGTTTACCTCTTGATCTCTTCTCCTTGAGATCATTTTTAAAGGCTTTGGTTTTGGTTGCCTGGTGAGACCAGAAGCTCTAGGTCGTGGGGAAGATCCTTGGGAGGAGTATTGGTCAGAACTTAGTCATGAATCAAGGCTTGAGAGGTGAGGGTAGAAGAGAAGAGTGAGTGTGGTATTTATAGTAGAGGAGAGGGGGTATTTTTCATTATTTTAATCATTATTATAATATTTTTGCCCAAGATTATGAATAGTATTAGTTAATGTGACATAAAATAGTAATAATGTCATGTTTGTTCGAACCAAGGGGCCTTGCATCACTTATGATGTCATAAATAGTGTATTTTACTGATAATTTGATTATACAGTATTTTGTCATATTTCACTATTCATCAAAAATTAAAGAATTTCATAAAAATCCAAAAAAATTACCCTAAGAATTTTTTGACATGAATAATTAAAAAATGAAGTCTATTTTTTGGAAATAATTTTCCTAAATATAATTAATTTAATTTAAAAAACATACCTAATTCAAAAATTAACAATTCTAATTATATAACTAATTCTATATCACAAGGAAAAATTAACCAAGATGTTATAATCTTAAAGCCTTATGAAAATGAAATAATAATAAAATTTACTATTAATTATGGTCATATTACTATTCATATTACTATTCATATGGGTATGTTACTATTCACAAAAAAACAAGTTGGTTTCATCAGACTCCAAATAACTTACTAAACACAATTGTAGATTACAGTTTCTTGAAATTCAAAACATTGTAGTGGAAAAATTATGGTTAATGGATAGTTAAAAATATCTACGTAAAACAAAGTTCCTTGAATTTCTATTTATTTTTAAAAATACTTGGGGTGTAACATTATCCCCACCTTTTGGAAATTGCGTCATCGCAATTTTATTTACTTATTATACAACTGAGGGTACATTTCCCTCATAGCATTTTCAGACTCCCATGTTGCTTCTTCAACCATGAGGTTTCTCCACAAAACCATTACATGGTGGATTACCATATTCTGCAATAAATGATCCAATCGATCAATAACATGAACTGGTTTCCGTTTATAAGAATGGTTCTCTTCTAGGTGAACTACTTTTGGGATCAAGACTTGTGATGAAACTGGCACATATTTTATCAACATTGAAAAATGAAAAACACTGTGTACGTGAGACAAACTTGTAGGAAAAGCTATGTGTTATGACATTTCTCCAAATTTCTCCATGATTTCAAAAGGACCGATGAACCGTGGACTTAGCTTCCCTTTCTTACCGAAATGCATCACACTTTTTCAATGATAGATTTTAAGGAAAACATGGTCACCTACCTCAAAAGAGAAGTATATCCTTCTATTATCTACAAAACTTTTTTACATTCTCTAAGCTATTCTCATGTGCTATTGGATCATCCACATTTTCTCAGCCACTTCTTCTACTAATTCTAGCCCCATCAACTTTCTTTTAGGGGCTTCATCCCAAAACATTAAGGTCTGACACCGCTTCACAAACAAGGGTTCAAAAGGTTCCATATGTATACTGAAATGAAACAAGTTATTATTAGAAAACTCAACTAATTAATTATGTTGGTCCCAACTTCCCTGGTAGTCTATTGATCATGCTCGAAGCATATCCTCCAGAGTTTGAATCATTCGTTCTAACTGCCCATCTGATTGAGGATTAAAATATGTACTAAAATTTAATTCTATTCCCAATGAATTCTGAAGTCCCTTCAAAAAGATAGAAGTGAACCTGGGATCCTGATCAGATACAATGGAAAAAGGAACTCCATGTCACATGACAATCTCTTTGAGGTATAATCGAGAAACCAGATCAAAAGACATTATGTCTCAAATAGAATGAAAATTTACAGATTTTGTTAGCCGATCAACTATAACCCAAATCGTATTGTTACCTCGAGAAGTATTTAGAAGTCCCACCACAAATTCCATGGATACATTATCCCATTTCCACTATAGAACAAGAAGAGTCTAAAGTATCCCATTCGATAACTGCCATTCTTCTTGAACATTTTGACATGTCCAACATTTTAGGGTAAAATCAAGAATATCTCTTTTCATTCTAACCTACCAATAATACTCCTGAAGTTATCTGTACATATTAATACTGCCAGGATGAACAAAAAATGGAGAACTATGAGCCTCACACAAAAAACCTTTCTTCAACTGAGAATCACTAGGAACACGCAACATTTTTCGAAATCTCAAAATATAATCTTTATCAAGATTAAATTATAGAAACATACCCATTTTAACCAATTATACCTTTTTTTGTAGCTCATGGTCTTCCTTCTATGCTTGCTTAATTCTGTCTTACAACAAAGGATTCATTGAAACCTAAAAAAATATATGTTTCCCTACACCAATAACTTCTATACCAAAATTCATCAAATCATTAATCAAGGGATCATTTTCCAAATGTAACATGGTCAATGCTTCTTGATGTTTCCGACTCAAGGAATCTGCCACTATTTTTGTTTTTCCAGGATGGTAATTGATCAGGAAATAATAATCCTTTATTAATTCAGGCCCTCTTCTCTGCCTCATGTTTAATTCCGTTTGACTATATATATTCTTCAGACTTTTATGGTCAGTATATATTTGACATTTGGTTTCGTATAAATGATGCCTCCAAATTTTCAAATAAAAAACCATGGCTGCCAATTCCAAATCATGTGTCGGATAATTTAACCCATAAAGTTATATTTTTCTTAAAGCATAAAAATTACCTTGGTATTCTGCATCAAAACACAACCAAGTCCCTTTAAAGAAGCATCACTGTAGATAAAAAACTCATCATTTTGGGAAGGCAAGGCCGAAACTGGAGCATTCACCAATCTCTTCTTCAGTTTCTGGAAACAAACATCATGTTATTCTATCTAAACAAATATAACCCCTTTCAATGTTATCATAGTTATCGGGCTAGATAACTGGGCATAGTTCAAAAAAAACATCAGTAATAACCTTCTTACCAATGAAAACTATGAATCTCTGTAACATTTTTGGGTCTTGGTAGTTAATCAACCACCTTTTTTTGGCATGATCAACTATTATTCTATCATTATTAACAATGTTCCCAAGAAAAGAAATTTGTTTCAACCAAAAATCACACTTTATGAATTTTCCATATACATTCTTTTCTTTTAATGTTTGTAAAACAACCCTTGTATGTTTTTTATGCTCCTCTTGATTTTTAGAAAATACTTGAATGTCACCAATAAATACGACCAAAAACTTACCAAAGAACTCATGATATACTCTATTCATAAGATTCATGAATACATAAGGTGCATTAGTTAATCCAAAAGTCATAACAGGAAATTATTAACGCCCATATCTAGTACAAAATACTATTTTTAGGATTTCATCCTCATTCACCTTCAGCTGATGTTATCCAGATCTCAAGTCAATCTAGGAAAAGTACAGATCTCCCTGAAGATGATCAAAAAATTCATTGATATGAGGAAAATGATACTCGTTTTTAATAGAGATGTTATTCAATGCTCTGTAATCAATACAAAGTCTCATGAAACCATCATACTTTTTAACAAACAAAATAGGAGCATTCCATGGTGATGTGCTAGGATGAAAGAAGACTTTGTCAGCCAAATCCTGCAGCTGATTTTTCATTTCAATAAGGTCTATAGGTTCCATATGATATGGGGGTTTTGTCATTGTATTATCATCAAGAACTAAGTCAATTTTGAATTCTACTTCTCGATCAAGTATTGTAGAGACCCGAAGCATGATGTACATAGACATTACATTACTTTTTTGGAATACTTAGTACATAACAAAAACAGACACACAAGGACCGTAATAGTTTAGTGTCTTTGAAAACTCTGAACATAATCTTCTAATCGTGGTGAAAGATCTTCAAAATCTCCCATTAAGATCTTCCGATTTTTTGTTTCTTTACCTAAAATCTTTCTTTTAATCCTGGGGGAAAAGAAAAAATAAAAAGGGTGAGCTCAAATGCTCAGTAATGGTAAGCATGGATAAAATAAAACATACCATATACATTTGAACGTAAAAAAAACATGAACATTAAAAATCTTGTGCAACGACAAAAAACATGGAAGTACATAATGCATAGATCATAATGGAACATAAATCAGGATAAAATAGCATGGAAATAAAACATGTAATTGTGGAATCCGTTAAGCACATGTAATGATTTCTATAGTAGCCAAAGAATTGTTGCCAAGACCATCTTAGTGGACAAAGTCCGTTTCTGAATCGAGTTCACTCCTCGTTCCAGTCCTGTAATACTGAACCCTATTAACTTACCGTTCCATCCATGTCTATATCATGAGATATAAATCTTTACCCAATGCATTGGAGGGAGATATATTTCCCACCCATCTCATAATGAAATCATTCTTACTTGTGCCACAAAATAAACATACATCATTCATAATAACCCAACGAATAAAATGGGTTTCATAAACATCAACCCATCATAACATAATCTTTATAAAAGAATTGGATATCATTTCATAATAAGAAAATTGAAACCATGTAAATCATAGATACATTATATTTAAAACATACACATATTAAATAATTTCATTTTAGACAGATAATGGTTTTGATAAAACACTTCAAATGAATTCTTGAGGAAAATATCCTTTCTTCATTAAAATCATTTTCTTTTCACAAAATGTCATGAATTTTTAAAAGAAAAGGATTTTCTTGAAAATAGTCATGAAATCATTTTGAGAATGCTTCATGAAAATAAAGCTTTATAAAACCATAAAAATCTGTTCGTGCCGTATAAGTTAAAAAAACGTTCTTCTCGTACTTTTTTCGTAAAAGTCAAAAAGTACCTCGTACAAAAAACGACAAAAGATTCCATTAATATCCTTTACTAAAAACTCACCGAAAGGGTAAAATTTGATTTAAAAAATTTAAGGTGGATGGAAAAAATATTACATATTGAGGGAACATGGTTGTGGATGATAAAATGCACCCCAGTAAATACCAAAGTATAAACAATCTCGGATAAAAATGAGATTGTGATATTTTCCCTTACCTTAGGTCCGATTTGCTTCATAAGTGTCCGAACCTCCTGTATAATGATTTAAATAATGTTATTGACTTATTACAGAATAATATTCATTGTTATTATATCATATATGGTTCACTTATGACTTTATATTACCCGTTATTTTGTAAATTCATGTTAAAGTAGCATTTTGGGTAAAATCGTTTCATTTGTCGTTCGTGTTTTAACGTGTAATTATTCATATGATTACATAGATCCTGATTAATTACATCTAGAATGTAAAACATGATTTATATATAATATATATTTAGAATATACATATATATAATAGATATATAAATGGAAAGAAATACACCGTTCATGGAGATGGTAGGTCGTACGTACGAATGAACGTTGTTTTCGTTTCCTCATTGAATTGAATGGAATTAATTGGATGAAATACAGATATATATATATATAAATACAGTATAATTATAATGTCATATATTTCATGATTACTTATTATATATACTTTATAATCATTTATGAATGGTTAATCATTGAGAATGAATCTCATCACGTCATGGAGACGGTATTCCTTACGTACGCACGAGCGATGATATCGTTCCCATGATTGTGGAATTTTATTGGAGTGTATGTATACTATTATAGAATCAATATAACTTTTCAATAATCATATATAGTTATTATTTACACCATTATACCAATCCAAGTAAGGTGGTGGTGGAAAATAGATTACACCACGGCGGGGAGACAGTATTCCGTACGTACGCACGCGCAGTGATTTCATTTTCCGTAGGATGGATAGATGGTGAAATTGGGTTGTTTCATACTTATAATAACATATCAGTATATTAGTGATACTGATGTTATTACTTTATAATAAAACAACCTAAGAAGAAGAGGTGGAAGAAGAAATAATGTTGAAAGAATCGGTAACGGACATTAACTCTTCTTTGAAGCGCCTCTTTGAGACCTTCTCTTAGGGAACTAAAATTAGTCTTTGAAGAATACCATGACCTCTAGGATGTTTCTAGGGAAGTGGGGAAGGTATATGGGCAGGGTTTGGCATAGATTGAAGGATCCAATTGGTGTGAAGAGGAGAGGGAGGAGGTGCCCTTATATAAGGGAGGAGAGGGGCACCTTTGGAAATATAAGAAATATTAGTTTATATTAAAAACCAACCCCACATAAAAACTTCCAAAATGACTCATATACGAATCTTAGATGAGATAGGGTTGTAATCGTATCATCCAATAAAATTTAGACATGTTAGGAATTTATTTTCAACATTATCAACTTGATTTATCCTTATTTAATTTATTTAATTTTATTTGTGGTAATAAAATTCTAAATTTTAAATTATAACAAATAATTACTTATTTGATTTGAATTCTCCATAATTGGATACTTAATAACATTTTAGACCATATTAATTTAAATTAATAATTTTTAAATATTTTTTGGATTTTTAAACAATTTTATAATATGTTATTTTTATAAAATAACAATAGTGTCAATTTTGACACTATTAATTTATTTGAATTTAAATAAAATATATAAAGAATATATGTTCAAAATAAACACTTTAATAGATTCATAATATGTCATATTTATCTAGAAAATTAGTGTAGAACATTAAATAGTTCATATAATATTTATTTTGTTATTTTTAAAACCATTTATTTGGTTTCTCCCTTAATAAAATAAATACTACAACATTTTTGTATAATTATTTAATATAATTATTTGTTGCATAAATATTAAAAATAAAAACCTATGATGAAGATAAATCTATTAAATTTCACAATAATACTTTTACGCGAATTTATCATCTTAAAATCACAATATTTAAATTGATATATTTATTAAATTATGAAGGTGACAACGTTGGCATCATTTAAACAAAAAAAATATAAGTGTCATAATCGCTTTTATAAGGCTCCAAATGGTCAAATATTAGACCATTGGATGATTATGGTTTACATTTACATGAAAAATAAGTTTTGGTCAGTATTTTGTGCATTTTATGGTCACTATTAGTTTAATAAATACTATATTCTTGATTTTTCACTAGATAAACAATTTCTGTATCACTATTGTGTCATAATTAATGATAATTATTTAAATCCTAAAAATTATAAATAAATTCATATAATGTAGATAATTTTATTAGTTTTCTTGAGACTACTCATTTTTTAAGTTTCATGATGTTTATCACTAAATTAAAATTATTATACTTATAAGATTTAAGAAAGTGACATGTTGTCACTTTCATTGGTTTTAATAATAAATAACTTTTTTTCATAGAAAAAAGTCCATTAAATGAATCTAATCCGACCCTTAGGTGAAATGGGTCGACTTTTAGTTATCCAATAGAATTTTTCCATGTGTTAGGGTAATTTTATAATATTATATTTACCCTTAATTACCTGATTTACCTTTAACTATGGTAAATAAAATTTACCATAGTTACTTTTCATAATTTACAAAAATAAAAAGTAGCCTATTAACATAATTTGGACCCCCTGATTCTAAATATGGAATCCATTTTTCGAAATTCAATACACAAAATTTGCATAAATTAAATTAAAATTAATCCTGTTGTCGAAAGAAAACGGGTTTTTGTTTAAAACATTGCAAAAGATTGAATTGATTTAACCTACGAATTCTAGGTAAAATCAATGATAATGACATATATTATATTAAATGGTAATAATATATTCTATTTATACTTTAAAACCATTAAATATTATAATTTAACCATATAAATTATTACGATAAAAAAAAGTTGTTTTTAATTAAAATATAGCGTGTTTTTACTATTCATTAAAATATGAAAGTTATCAGAAAAATATCAAAAATTTATCCAATGTAAATTTTTATATCCTAATTCAAAATAATAAGTTTATTTTGTAAAATTTAACTTATAAACTTGTCAAAAACTAGATTTAATGTGGGTGCGCCATCAAAAGGTGGCAAAAATGCATTTTTTTAAAAATACTTATTTTACCCGAAAAATTTATTTTGTTCACATACCATGTTCTAGAAAATGTGTAAGATGAAATAATAATGTTATAACATTTAAAATTTAGTTAATACTATTCATAAAGGCTATTTCGTAATAATATTATAACTATATATCATTATTTAGTGAAACCTGATATTGCGTACAACACACGCTATCGAGGAAAGTTGCAATTGTGTGTAATGCAAGCCAAGTCAGGGTTGCGTGTTGTGAAAGAATCCTTCGTTGTTTCATATAACAGAATCTAACCATATTTTATTTATACATTGAATATGTATATATATATATACACTCAATGTCGCGTAGAATGACTATTATAAAACGAACTTGAAATTGTGTGTAACACAATATAAGAATAGCGTTGTGTATACTTCAAGCTAATACAGTGTGGCGTATTGCACAAGATAAAATTTTTGTTGCATAAAACACATGACATCAAATAAATTAAAGAGAATACAGATCATAAAATATCGGGTTGTTACATTTTACCCCCCTTAAAATGAATTTCGCCCTTGAAATTCATCGGGGTTATAAATCGTTTACTATTAATAAGAACCCACATCGTAAAAAGGAATACTGAAACTTAATTTTAAAAACTAAAGTATGAAACCTAATGATTACACAAAGTAACTCATCACTGGGTTTCCATATAGGAGAACATAGGTGAAAATATGGATATAGAAGAAAAATCTGACCATCATGTTCTGATGGAGAGTGGTACAGAACATGGCTACGAAAAAGCCATCAATCAGAAAGCCATAAATATGTTATGATCTAAGGTACCATCTGACTCATCGGATATAAGAGCACTAGGACAACATTTTTGGTTTTCAATATCATTCACCTAATGTTGAAAATTTTGAATTAGAATAAATACTTGCTTGATTTTGGTACAATCTCACTTTTGTTCATGCTTTGAACCATTTCCACATCATCTCTTAAAGAAATGAAGTTGAATTTGTTATTCGTGAAGTGTTAACAGATCAAGTGATAGAATGATGGGTCATTCCATCTGTTTCAAACAAAAGGTTATCAAAAGTTATCAAGTATACATAAGTCCATCTATGGTGAGATTAATCATATATGGTTCCTAAAATGGACATATAATTCATATATCATACTGCTTAATATAATAAAACTAGTTTCTAATAGACAGGGACTTCCTATAAGACAGTGGTAGGAGATAAAGG
Organism: Viscum album; assembly: GCA_963277665.1. NCBI lineage: Eukaryota > Viridiplantae > Streptophyta > Magnoliopsida > Santalales > Viscaceae > Viscum > Viscum album. The sequence continues at coordinate 399,282,173 of OY728131.1, read as the reverse complement.
TCAGTCGCACTTCGGTTGTGGGTTCGATTCCCACAGCCTTGTCCGACGTGATGGGCTGTCGCCCGTCCTGCAGGTTGTCCTTTTTCTAAAATTGCATTACTATAACATCCCATCAATAATATCAAAAAAAAATTCTATCCTTAAACAATACTATCTTATGTCCAACATAATCCATTCCAATCATTATCTAAAATACTTCGGTCCAAGCTCATATTATAAAGAAAACGATAACTTGAAATGTCATCAACCAACAATCATTTATCCCCCATTATCTTGTTGGTCACATTCCAATCATGTGAATACCTTAATCATGTATTCTCTTGAAAAATGAATATCCATTAAACCTTAGTGAAAACATGAATGATGTCAAAAGTTAACTCATTCCACATACCAAAATCCAAAAATTCTATATACTCAAACCATGATATAACCTTCTCCTTTTATCAGTCATGAGCTCATGAATACTATGAAACATTTAATTTTCTCCTTATCCCTTATTATGCGCATATCATCTACATTCCAAAAATACTGGTACCATTAATCACACACTTTCAAAACTTAAGGAAAGACAACAGTGTAACAATCCTTAGATGCCTCTTTATTCCATAGTACCATGAGATTACATATACAACATTACACTTGAAAAACATGTAATCTTTCCACTACCTTCTTAAACCATTGACCGAGCTTCAACAATTATTTCATCTCACATATCATATGTAGTCTCTTCATCATCATCAACATAAATACTACCCAAACGAGCATACTAATTCTCTTCATGAGACTTTCCAGTAAGGCATTGTTTTTCATAATGCCCGTACATTCCACATTTAAAACATTTAACCATTTTTGATGTCGTAGCAATACCATTATCCATGTCCATAGTCTTAACTGAACCTTTTCCTTTGCACTTACTGGATTTGTGTCCTTCTTTTCCACACCCAAAGCATCTTCCAGTTCCTTTGAAACATTCTCCTTGATTCCTCTTCCCACATGATTTACATATTGAACTTTCTTTCCTCTATGATCATCATGAAACTCCATCTTTCTCTTATTATCCGAGTCAGGAAACGTACCAAATTTGAGTTTATTGATCATATTATGAGATTTCTGATTCGGCATAATAATGATGTTTGGACTTCCAAATCCCATTTCATTTGGTTTCTCACGAATAATATCATTCCATTTTCCATCATATCGTCCATTATCGTGAATCATCTTGTTTCCAGCCATTTTCTAAAACCCAAAAAGAATAGTGTGAGAGGGAAAAATCATGCTAGGGAAAACAACATAGTAAAGGGGGAGTACCCTCAATATCTAACATCTTAGGATAAATTCTAATATCGTTACGGTATTTCTAGGACTATATCTTATACGTATACTTGTCCTTAGGGACATCCCTATACATACCTTAGAAATATGTCTAGGGATCTCACTAACGTTTTCACATCCTAGTTTCCAATGGTTAACTAAACCTTTTATCTGATACCAACTGTAGAGACCCGAATCTTGACTTACATAGACATTACATTACTTTTTCGGAATTCTTAGTATATAAAAAAACAGACACACAAGGACCGTAATAGTTTATTGTCTTCGGAAACATGGAACGTAATCTTCTAATAGTGGTGAAAGATCTTCAACATCTCCCATAAAGATCTTCCCATTTTTTGTTTCATTCCCTAAAATCTTTCTTTTATTCCTGGGGGAAAAGAAAAAATAAAAATTTTGAGCTCAAATGCTTAGTAAGGGTAATCATGGTTAAAATAAAACAAACCATATACATTTGAACTTAAAAAAACATGATCATTAAAAATCTTGAACAACGACATAAAACATGGAAATACATAATGCATAGATCATAATGGAACATAAATCCTGATAAAATAGAATGGGTATAAAACTTGTAATTATGTCATCCATGAAGCACATTTAATGATTTCCATAGTAGCCAAGGCATTGCTGCCAAGACCATCTTAGTGGACAAAGTCCCTTTCTGAATCGAGTTCAATCCTCGTTCTAGTCCTGTAATACTGAACCAGATTAACTTACCGTTCCATCCATGTCTATATCATGAGTTATAAATCATTACCCATTGCATTTTAGGGAGATATAGGTCCCACCCATCTCATAATGAAATCATTCTTACGTGTGCCACAAAATAAACATACATCATTCATAATAACCCAACGAATAAAATGGGTTTCATAAACATCATCCCATCATAACATAATCCATATAAAATAAATGGATATCATTTCATAATAAGAAAAGTGAAACCATGTAAATCATAGATAAATTATACTTAAAACATACACATATGAAATAATTTCATTTTAGATGGAAAATGGTTTTGATAAAACACTTGAAATGAATTCTTGAGGAAAATATCCTTTCTTCTTTAAAATCATTTTCCTTTCACAAAATGTCATGTATTTTTAAAATAAAATGATTTTCTTGAAAATTTTCATGAAATAATTTTGAGTAAGCTTCATGAAAATAAATCTTTATAAAACCGTAAAAATCCGTTCGTGCCGTTTAAGTTAAAAAAATCATTCTTCTCGTACTTTTTTCGTAAAAGTCAAAAAGTACCTCGTACGAAAAACGACAAAAGATTCTTTTCATATCCTTTAATAAAAACTCACCGAAGGGTAAAATTGGATTTAAAAAATTGTCGGTGGATAGAAAAAATATTACATATTGAGGTAAAATGGACGTGGATGATGAAATACCCCCCACTAAATACTAAAGTATAAACAATCTCAGATAATAATGAGATTGTGATATTTTCCCTTACCTTAGGTCTGATTTGCTTTGTAAGTGTCCGAACCTCCTGTATAGTGATTTAAATAATGTTATTGACTTATTAAAGAATCATATTCATTGTTATTATATCATATATGCTTCACTTATGACTTTATATTACCCGTTATTTTGTAAATTCATGTTAATGTAGCGTTTTGGATAAAGTCGTTTCATTTGTCATTCGTGTTTTAACTTGTAATTATTCATATGATTACATAGATCATGATTAATTACATCCAGAATGTAAAACATGATTTATTTATAATATATATTTAGAATATACATATATATAATAGATCTATAAATGGAAATAAATACACCGTTCATGGAGACGGTAGTCCGTACATACGCATGAACGTTGTTTTCGTTTCCTCATTTAATTGAATGGAATTAATTGGATGACATAAATATATATATACATAAATCCAGTATCATTATAATTTAATATATTTCATGATTACTTATTATATATACTTTATAATCACTTATGACTGGTTAATCATTGAGAATGAATCTCATCGCATCGTGGAGACGGTATTCCGTACGTACGCACGAGCGATGATATCGTTCCCATGATCGTGGAATTTTATTTGAGTGTATGTATACTATTACAGAATCAATATCACTTTACAATAATAAGATATAGTTATTATTTACACCATTATACCCATCCATGTAAGGTGGTGGTGGAAAATAGATTACACCACAGCGGGGAGACGGTATTCCGTACTTACGCACGCGCGGTGATTTCATTTTCCATAGGATGGATATATGGTGAAATAGAGCTGTTTAATAATTATAATAACATATCAGTATATGAGTGATACTGATGTTATTACTTAATAATGAAACAACATAAGAAGAATAAGTGGAAGAAGAAATAAAGTTGAAAGAATCGGTAACGGACATTACCTCTTCTTTGAAGCGCCTCTTTAAAACCTCCTCTTAGGGCACTAAAATTGGTCATTGAAGAAGACCATTACCTCTAGGATGTTTCTAGGTAAGTGGGAAAGGGAAATTTTCCGGTTTTGGCCGAGCTTGAAGGCTCCAATTGGTGTGAGGAAGAGAGGGAGGAGGTTCTCTTTTATAAGAGAGGAGAGAGGCACCTTTGGAAATATAAGAAATATTAGTTTATATTAAAAACCAACCCCACATAAAAACTTCTAAAATGACTCATATACTAATCTTAGATGAGATAGGGTTGTAATATAATCAACCAATAATATTTAGACATGTTAGGAGTTTATTTTAAACATTATCAACTTGATTTATCCTTATTTAATCAATTTAATTTTATTTGTGGTAATAACATTCTAAAATTTAAATTATAACAAATAATTACTTATTTTTTGTGAATTTTCCATAATTGGATACTTCATAACATTTTAGACCATATTAATTTAAATTATTAATTTTTAAATATTTTTGTGATTTTTAAACAATTTTATAATATGTTATTTTTTAAAAATAACAATAGTGTCAATTTTGAAACTATTCATTTATTGGAATTCAAATAAAATATATAAAGAAGATATGTTCAAAATAAAATCTTAAATAGATTCATAAAATGATATATGTATCTATAAAATTAGTGTATCACATTAAATAGTTCATATAATATTTATTTTATTATTTTTAAAACCATTTATTTGTTTTATCTCTTAATAAAATAAATACTAAATCATTTTTCTATAATTATTTAATATACATATTTTTTGCATAAAATTTAAAAATAAAATCATATGATGAAGATAATTCTATTAAATTTCACAATAATAATTTTACTCGAAATTATCATCTTAAAATAACAATTTTTAAATTGATATATTTATTAAATTATCAAGGTGACAACTTTGGCATCATTTAAAATAAAATAATATAAGTGTCATAATCGCTTTTATAAGGCTACAAACGGGAAAATATTCTACAATTGGATTATTATGGATTACATTTACATGACCAATATGTTTTGGTCAGGGTTTTGTGCATTTTATGGTCACTATTAGTTTAATAAAAACTATATTCTTGATTTTTCACTGGATAAACAATTTCTGAATCACTATTGTGTCATATTTAATGATAATTATTTAATCCCTAAAAATTATAAATAAATTAATATGATGTGTAGAATTTTATTAGATTTCTGGAGACAACTCATTTTTGATGTTTCATGAAGTTTATCACTAAATTAAAATTATTATACTTATAATATATAAGAGAGTGACATGTTGTCACTTTCTTTGGTTTTAATAATAATTAAATTATTTTCATGGAAAAAAGTCCATTAAATGAATTTAATCCAACCCTTAGGTGATATGGGTCGACTTTTAGTCATCGAATAGAATTTTGGCATGTGTTAGGGTAATTTTATAATGTTATATTTACCCTTAATTACACGATTTACCTTTAACTATGGTAAATAAAATTTACCGTAGTTACTATTCATAATTTACAAAAATAAAAAGTAGCCTATTAACATAATTTGGACCCACCGATTCAAAATATAGAATCCATTTTTTGAAATTCAATACAAAAATGTTGCAGAAATTAAATTAAAATTAATCATGTTGTCGAAGGATAATGGGTTTTTGTTTAAAATAATGCAAAAGATTGAATTGATTTAACCTACGAATTCAAGGTAAAATCAATTCTAATGACATAAAATATATTAAATGGTAAAAATATATTCTATTTATACTTTAAAACCATTAAATATTATAATTTAACCATATAAATTATTACGATGAAAAAATTTGTTTTTAATTAAAATATAGTGTGTTTTAACTATTCATTAAAATATGAAAGTTATCAGAAAAATATCAAAACTTTATCAACTGTAAATTTTTATATCATGATTCAAAAGATGAAGTTTATTTTGTAAAATTGAACTTATAAACATTTCAAAAACTAGATTTAAAGTGGGTGCGCCATCAAAAGGTGGAAAAATGCATTTTTTGAAAAATACTTATTTTACGCGAAAAGTTTATTTTGTTCACATACCATGTTCTAGAAAATGTGTAAGATGAAATAATAATGTTATAAAATTCAAAATATAGTAAATAATATTCATTAAGGCTAGTTTGTAATAATATTATAACCCTATATCATTGTTTAGTAAAACCTGATATTGCGTACAACACACACTATCGAGGAAAGTCACGATTGGGTGTAATGCAAGACAAGTCAGGGTTGCGTCTTGTGAAAGAATCCTTCGTTCTATTGTATAAAATAATACAACCATATTTCATTTATACATTGAATATATATATATATATACACTCAATGTTGTGTAGAATGAATATTATAAAACGAACATGAAATTGTGTGTAACACATTCTAAGAATAGTGTTGTGTATACATCAAGCTAATACAATGTGGTGTATTGAACAAGATAATCTTGTTGTAGCATAAAACACATGACATCAAATAAATTAAATAGAATACATATCATAAAATATTGGGTTGTTACATTCTACCCCCCTTAAAATTAATTTCTCCCTCGAAATTCGTCGGGGTTATAAATCGTTTACTATTAATAAGAACCCACATCATAAAAAAGAATACGGAAACGTAATTTTAAAAACTAAATTATGAAACGTAATGATTACCCAAAGTAACTCATCACTGGGTTTCCATATAGGAGAACATAAGTGAAAATATGGATATGAAAGAAAAATCTATCCATCAAGTTCTGATGGAGAGTGGTACAGAACATGGCTATGAAAAAGCCATCAATCAAAAAGCCATAAATTCTTGATGATAAAAGGTACCATCTGATACATCGAATATAAGAGCACTAGGACAACATTTTTGGTTTTCAATATCATTTCCCTAAAGTTGAAAATATTGAATTAGAAGAAATACTTGCTTGATTTTGGTACAATCTCACTATTGTTCATGAATTGAACAATTTCCACCTCATCTCTTAATGAAATGAACTTGAATTTGTTATTCATGAAGTGTTAACAGATCATGTGATAGAATGATGGGTCATTCCATCTGTTTCAAACAAAAGGTTATCAAAAGTTATCAAGTATACATAAGTCCATATATGGTGAGTTTAATCATATATGGTTCCTAAAATGGACTTATAATTCATATATCATACTTATTAATATAATAAAACTAGTTTCTACTAAACAGGGACTTCCTGTAGGCCAGTGGTAGGTGATAAAGGCCAGTCGCACTTCGGTAGTGGGTTCGATTCCCACAGCCTTCTCCGACGCGATGGGCTGTCACCCGTCCTGCAGGTTGTCCATTTTCTAAAACTGCATTACTATAACATCCCATCAATAATATCGAAAAAAACTTCAATCATTAAACAATACTATCTTATGTCCAACATAATCCATTCAAATATTTATCTAAAATACTTCGGTCCAAGATCATAGTATAAAAAAAACGATTACTTGAAATGTCATCAACCAACCATCATTTATCCCCCATTATCTTTTGGGTCCCATTCCAGTCATGTGAATACCTTAATCATGTATTCTCTTGAAAAATGAATATCCATTAAACCTTAGTGAAAACATGAATACTGTCAAAAGTTAACTCTTTCAACATACCAAAATCCAAAAATTCTATATAATCAAACCATGATATAACCTTCTCCTTATATCAGTCATGAGCTCATGAATACTATCAAACATTTAATTTTCTCCTTATCCCTTCATTATGCGCATATAATCTACTTTCCAAAAATAATGGTACCATTCAACACACACATTCAAAACATAAGGAAAGACAACAGTGTAACAATCCTTAGATGCCTCTTTATTCCATAGTACCATGATATTACTTATACAACATTACACTTGATAAACATGTAATCTTTCAACTACCATCTTAAACCATTGACCGAACTTCAACAATTCTTTCATCTCTCGTATCATTTGTAGTCTCTTCATCATCATCAACATAAATACTACCCATACGACCATACTAATTCTCTTTATGATACTTTCCATTAAGGCATTGGTTTGTATAATGCTCGTACATTCCACATTTAAAACATTTATCCATTACTGATGTCGTAGCAATACCATTATCCATGTCCATATTGTTAACTCAACCTTTTCCTTTGCACTTACTGGATTTGTGTCCTTATTTTCCACACCCAAAGCATCTTCCAGTTCCTTTGAAAAATTCTACTTGATTCCTCTTCCCACATGATTTACAAAGGGGAAATTGAACTTTCTTTCTTCTATGATCATCATGAAACTCCATCTTTCTCTTATTAGCCGAGTTAGGAAACTTACCAAATTTGAGTTTGTTGATCATATTATGAGATTGCTGATTCGACATAATAATGATTTTTGGACATCAAATACCATTTCATTTGGTTTCTCATGAATAATATAATTCCATTTTCCATCATATCCTCCATTATCGTGAATCATCTTGTTTCCAGCCATTTTCTAAAACCCAAAAAGAATAGTGTGAGAGGAAAAAATAATGCTTGGGAAAACAACATAGTAAAGGGGGAGTACCCTCAATATCTAACATCTTAGGTTATATTATAATATTGTTACCGTAGTTCTAGGACTATATGTTATATGTATACTTGTCCTTAGGGACATCCCTATACATACCTTAGAAATATCTCTAGGGATCTCACTAACGTTTTCGCATCCTTGTTTCCAAAGCTTAACTAAACCTTTTCTCTGATACCAACTGTAGAGACCCGAAGATTGACGTACATAGACATTACATTACTTTTGCGGAGTACATAGTAGATAAAAAAAACAGACACACAATGACCATAATAGTTTAGTGTCTTTGGAAACTTGGAACGTATTCTTCTAATCGTGGTGAAAGATCTTCAACATCTCCCATAAAGATCTTCCCATTTTTTGTTTCCTTACCTAAAATCTTTCTTTTATTCCTGGGGGAAAATAAAAAATAAAAAGGGTGACCTCAAATTCTCAGTAAGGGTAAGCATGGATAAAATAAAACATGCCATATACATTTTAACTTAAAAAAACATGACCATTAAAAATCTTGAGCAACGACATAAAACATGGAAGTACATAATGCATAGATCATAATGGAACATAAATACTAATAAAATAGCATGGGAATAAAACTTGTAATTTTGGCATCCATTAAGCACATGTAATGATTTACATAGTAGCCAAGGCATTACTGCCAAGACCATCGTAGTGGACAAAGTCCCTTTCTGAATTGAGTTCAATCCTCATTCCAGTCCTGCAATACTGAGGCAGATTAATTTACCGTTCCATCCATGTCTATCTCATGAGATATAAATCTTTACCCATTGCATTGGAGGTAGATATAGTTCCCACCCATCTCATAATGAAATCATTCTTACTTGTACCACAAAATAAACATACATCATTCATAATAACCCGACGAATAAAATGGGTTTCATAAACATCATCCCATCATAACATAATCCATATAAAAGAAATGCATATAATTTCATAATAAGATAAGTGAAACCATGTAAATCATAGAGAAATTATACTTAAAACATACACATATGAAATAATTTCATTTTAGATGGAAAATGGTTTTGATAAAACACTTGAAATGAATTCTTGTGGAAAATATCCTTTCTTCTTTAAAATCATTTTCTTTTCACAAAATGTCATGCATTTTTAAAAGAAAAGGATTTTATTGAAAATACTCATGAAATCATTTTTAGTAATCTTAATTAAATAAATCATTATAAAACCCTAAAAATCCTTTCATGCCGTATAAGTTAAAAAACACATTCTTCTCATACTTTTTCCGAAAAAGTCAAAAAGTACCTCGTCCGAAAAACGACAAAAGATTCCTTTCATATCCTTTAATAAAAACTCACTGAAGGGTAAAATTGGATTTAAACAATTGTATGTGGATAGAAACAATATTACATATTGAGGTAACATGGATTTTGATGATAAAATACACCCTAGTAAATACCGAAGTATAAACAATCTCGGATAATAATGAGATTGTGATATTTTCCCTTACCTTAGGTCTGATTTGCCTTGTAAGTGTCCGAACCTCCTGTATAATGATTTAAATAATGTTATTGACTTATTACAGAATAATATTCATTGTTATTATATCATATATTGTTCACTTATGACTTTATATTACCCGTTATTTTGTAAATTCATGTTAAAGTAGCATTTTGGGTAAAATCGTTTCATTTGTCGTTCGTGTTTTAACTTGTAATTATTCATATGATTACATAGATCATGATTACTTACATCTAGAATGTAAAACATGATTTATATATAATATATATTCATAATATACATATATATATAATATATCTATAAATGGAAAGAAATACACTATTCATGGAGACGGTAGTCCGTACGTACGCATGAACGTTGTTTTCGTTTCCTCATTGAATTGAATGGAATTAATTGGATGAAATACATATATATATATATAGATAAATCCAATATCATTATAATGTCATATACTTCATGATTACTTATTATATATACTTTATAATCATTTATGACTGGTTAATCATTGAGAATGAATCTCATCGCGTCGTGGAGACGGTATTCCGTATGTACGCAGGAGCGATGATATCATTCCCATGATCATGTAATTTTATTGAAGTGTATGTATACTATTACAGAATCAATATCACTTTACAATAATAATATATAGTAATTATTTACACCATTATACCCATCCAAGTAAGGTGGTGGTGGAAAATAGATTACACCACGGCGGGGAGACAGTATTCCGTACGTACGCACGCGCGGTGAATTCATTTTTCGTAGGATGGATAGATGGTGAAATAGCATTGTTTGATACTTATAATTACATACCATTATATTAGTGATATTGATGTTATTACTTCATAATTAAACAACCTAAAAATAAGAAGTGGAAGAAGAAATAAAGTTGAAAGAATCGGTAATGGACATTACCTCTTCTTTGAAGCGCCTCTTTGAGACCTCCTCTTAGGGCACTAAACTTGGTCTTTGAAGAAGACCATGACCTATATGATGTTTCTATGGAAGTGGGTAAGGGAAATGGGCAGGTTTTGGCCGATCTTGAAGGCTCAAATTGGTTTGAGGAGGAGAGGGAGGAGGTTCCCTTTTATAAGGGAGGAGAGGGGCACCTTTGGAAATATAAGAAAATTAGTTTATATTAAAAACCAAGCCCACATAAAAACTTCAAAAATGACTCATATAAGAAGCTTATATGAGATAAGGTTGTAATCCCATCAACCAATAAAAGTTATACATGTTAGGAATTTATTTTAAACATTATCAACTTGATTTATCCTTATTTAATCAATTTTATTTTATTTTTGGTAATAACATTCTAAATTTTAAATTATAACAAATAATTACTTATTTTTTTGTGAATTTTCCATAATTGGATACTTAATAACATTTCAGACCATATTAATTTAAATTTATAATTTTTAAATATTTTTGTGATTTTTAAACAATTTTATAATAAGTTATTTTTATAAAATAACAATAGTGTCAATTTTGAAACTATTCATTTATTTGAATTTAAATAAAATATATAAAGAAGATATGTTCAAACTAAAAGCTTTAATAGATTCATAAAATGTTATATGTATCTCTAAAATTAGTGTAGCACATTTAATAGTTCATATAATATTTATTTTATTATTTTTAAAACAATTTATTTGGTTTATCTCATAATAAAATAAATACTACAACATTTTTGTATAATTATTTAATATACATATTTTTTTCATAAAAATTGAAAACAAAATCCTATGATGAAGATAAATCTATTACCTTTTACAATAATACTTTTAATCGAATTTATAATCCTAAAATCACAATATTTAAATTGATATATTTATTAAATTATGAAGGTGACAACTTTGGAATCATTTAAAATAAAATAATATAAGTGTCATAATTGCTTTTATAAGGCTCCAAATGGTAAACTATTAGACAATTGAATTATTATGGTTTACATTTACATGACCAATAAGTTTTGGTCAGGGGTTTGTGCATTTTATGGTCACTATTAGTTTAATAAAAACCATATTCTTGATTTTTCACTAGATAAACAATTTCTGCATCACTATTGTGTCATAATTAATGATAATTATTTAATCCCTAAAAATTATAAATAAATTAATATTATGTATATAATTTTATTAGATTTTTGGAGACAACTCATTTTTTATGTTTCATGAAGTTTATCACTAAATTAATATTATTATACTTATAATATTTAAGAGAGTGACATGTTGTCACTTTCTTTGGTTTTAATAATAATTAAATTATTTTCATGGAAAAAAGTCCATTAAATTAATCTAATCCGACCCTTAGGTGATATGGGTCGACGTTTAGTCATCCAATATAATTTTGGCATGTGTTAGGGTAATTTTATAATATTATATTTACCCTTAGTTACCCGATTTACCTTTAACTATGGTAAATAAAATTTACCATAGTTACTATTCATAATTTACAAAAATAAAAAGTAGCCTATTAACATAATTTGTACCCACTGATTCCAAATATGGAATCCATTTTTCGAAATTCAATACACAAAATTTTCAGAAATTAAATTAATATTAATCCTGTTGTTGAAAGAAAACGGGTTTTTGTTTAAAACATTGCAAAAGATTGAAATGATTTAACCTACGAATTCAAGGTAAAATCAAGGCTAATGACATAAATTATTTTAAATGGTAAAAATATATTCTATTTATACTTTAAAACCATTAAATATTATAATTTAACCATATAAATTATTATGATGAAAAAAGTTGTTTTTAATTAAAATATAGCGTGTTTTAACTATTCATTAAAATATGAAAGTTATCAGAAAAATATCAAAACTTTATCCAATGTAAATTTTTATATATTGATTCAAAAGAATAAGTTTATTTTGTAAAATTTAACTTATAAAAATTTCAAAAACTAGATTTAATGTGGGTGCGCCATCAAAAGGTGGCAAAAATGAATTTTTTGAAAAATACTTATTTTACCAAAAAAAATTTTTTTTTTCACATACCATGTTCTAGAAAATGGGAAAGATGAAATAATAATGTTATAACATTAAAAATTTAGTTAATACTATTAATAAAGGCTAGTTTGTAATAATATTATAACCCTATGTCATTGTTTAGTGAAACCTGATATTGCATACAACACACGCTATCGAGGAAAGTCGCGATTGGGTGTAATGAAAGCCAAGTCAGGTTTGCGTGTTTTGAAATAATACTTTGTTCTTTCGTATAAAATAATCCAACCATATTTCATTTATACATTGAATATATATATATACACTCAATGTTGCGTAGAATGACTATTATAAAATGAACTAGAAATTGTGTGTAACACATTCTAAGAATAGTGTAGTGTATACTTCAAGCTAATACAGTGTGGTGTATTGCAAAAGATAATCTTGTTGTAGCATAAAACACATGACATAAAATAAATTAAAGAGAATACATATCATAAAATATCGGGTTGTTACATTCTACCCCCGTTAAAATGAATTTCTCCCTCGAAATTCGCTGGGGTTATAAATCGTTTACTATTAATAAGAACCCACATCATAAAAAGGAATACTGATACATAATTTTAAAAACTAAATTATGAAACGTAAAGATTACCAAAAGTAACTCATCACTGGGTTTCCATATAGGAGAACATACTTGAAAATATGGATATGGAAGAAAAATCTAACCATCAAGTTCTGATCGATAGTGGTATAGAACATGGCTATGAAAAATCCATCAATCACAGAGCCATAAATTTGTGATGATTAAAGGTACCATCTGATTCATTGGATATAAGAGCACTAGGAAAACATTTTTGGTTTTCAATATCATTTCCCTAAAGTTGAAAATTTTAAATTAGAAGAAATACTTTCTTGATTTTGGTACAATCTCACTGTTGTTCGTGCATTGAAAAATTTCAACTTCATCTCTTAATGAAATGGAGTTGAATTTGTTATTCATGAAGTGTTAACAGATCATGTGATAGAATGATGGGTCATTCCATCTGTTTCAAACAAAAGGTTATCAAAAGTTATCAAGTATACATAAGTCCATATATGGTAAGATTAATCATATATGGTTCCTAAAATGGACTTATAATTCATATATCATACTGCTTAATATAATAAAACTAGTTTCTACTAAACAGGGACTTCTTGTAGGCCGGTGGTAGGTGATAAAGGCCTGTCGCACTTCGGTTGTGGGTTTGATTCCCACACCCTTGTCCGACACGAGGGGTTGTTGCCCGTCCTGAAGGTTGTCCTTTTTCTAAAACTGTATTACTATAACATCCCATCAATAATATCGAAAAAAAACTTCTATCCTTAAACAATACTATCTTATGTCCAACATAATCCATTCCAATCTTTATCTAAAATACTTCGGTCCAAGCTCATCGTATAAAGAAAACGATTACTTGAAATGTCATCAACCAACCATCATTTATCCCCCAGTATCTTGTTGGTCGCATTCCAATCATGTGAATACTTTAATCATGTATTCTCTTGTAAAATGAATATCCATTAAACCTTAGTGAAAACATGAATGCTGTCAAAAGTTAACTCTTTCCACATACCAAAATCCAAAAATTATTTATACTCAAACCATGATATAACCTTCTCTTTATATCAGTCATGAGCTCATTAATACTATCAAACATTTAATTTTCTCCTTATCCCTTCATTATGCACATATCATCTACTTTCCAAAAATACTAGTACCATTCATCACACACTTTCAAAACTTAAGGAAAGGCAATAGTGTAACAATCCTTAGATGTATCTTTATTCCATAGTACCATGAAATTACTTATACAACACTACACTTGATAAACATGTAATCTTTACACTACCTTCTTAAACCATTGACTGAGCTTCAACAATTCTTTCATCTCACATATCATTTGTAGTCTCTTCATCATCATCAACATAAATACTACCCATACGTCCATACTGATTCTCTTTAGGAGACTTTCCCTTAAGGAATTGGTTTGCATAATTCCCATACATTCCATATTTAAAACATTTAACCATTGTTGATGTCGTAGCGATACCATTATCCATGTCCATAGTGATAACTGGACCTTTTTCTTTTGCACTTACTAGATTTGTGTCTTTCTTTTCCACACCGAAAGCATCTTCCAGTTCCTTTGAAACATTCTCCTTGATACCTCTTCCCACATGATTTACATAGGGGAAATTGAACTTTCTTTCCTCTATGATCATCATGAAACTCCATCTTTCTCTTATTAGCCGAGTTAGGAAACTTACCAAATTTGAGTTTATTGATCATATTATGAGTTTGCTGATTCGACATAATAATGATGTTTGGACTTCCAAAACCCATTTCATTTGGTTTCTCATGAATAATATCATTCCATTGTCCATCATATCCTCCATTATCGTGAATCATCTTGTTTCCATCCATTTTCTAAAACCCAAAAAGAATAGTGTGAGAGGCAAAAATCATGCTAGGGAAAAAAACGTAGTAAAGGGGGAGTATCCTCAATATCTAACATATTAGGTTAAATCCTAAGGTCGTTACCGTAGTTCTAGGACTATATCCTATACGTATAATTGTTCTTAGGGACATCCCTAGACATACCTTAGAAATATCTATAGGGATCTCACTAACGTTTTCGCATCCTAGTTTCCAAAGGTTAACTAAACCTTTCCTCTAATACCAACTGTTGTGACCCGAAGCTTGACGTACATAGAAATTAAATTACTTTTTCGGAATACTTAGTACATAACAAAAACAGACACATAAGGACCGTAATAGCTTAGTGTCTTTGGAAACATGGAACGTAATCTTCTAATCGTGGTGAAAGATCTTCAACATCTCCCATAAAGATCTTCCCATTTTTTGTTTCCTTACCTAAAATCTTTCTTTTAATCCTGGGGGAAAAGAAAACATAAAAAGGGTGAGCTCAAATTCTCAGTAAGGCTAAGCATGGATAAATTAAAACATACCATATACATTTGAACTTAAAAAAACATGAACATTAAAAATCTTGAGCAACGACATAAAACATGGATGTACATAATGCATAGATCATAATGGAACATAAATCATGATAAAATAGCATGGGAATAAAACATGTAATTTTTGAATCCATTAAGAACATGTAATTATTTCAATAGTAGCCAAGGCATTGCTGCCAAGACCATCTTAGTAGACAAAGTCCCTTTCTGAATCGAGTTCAATCCTCGTTCCAGTCCATTAATACTGAACCGGATTAACTTACCGTTCCATCCATGTCTATCTCATGAGATATAAATCTTTACCCATTTAATTGGAGGGAGATATAGGTCCCACCCATCTCATAATTAAATCATTCTTAATTGTGCCACAAAATAATCATACATCATCCATAATAACCCAACGAATAAAATGGGTTTCATAAACATCATCCCATCATAACATAATCCATATAAAAGAAATGGATATCATTCTAGAATAAGAAAAGTGAAACCATGTAAATCATAGAGACATTATACTTAAAACATACACATATGAAATAATTTCATTTTAGATGGAAAATGGTTTTGATAAAAAACTTGAAATGAATTCTTGATGAAAATATCCTTTCTTCTTTAAAATATTTTTCTTTTCACAAAATGGAATGCATTTTAAAAAAAAGGATTTTCTTGAAAATAGTCATGAAATATTTTTGAGTAAGCTTCATGAAAATAAATCTTTATAAAACTGTAAAAATCCGTTTGTGCCATATAAGTTAAAAAAACATTCTTCTCGTACTTTTTCCAGAAAAGTCAAAAAGTACCTTGTACGAAAAACGAGAAAAGATTCCTTTTAATATCATTTACTAAAAACTCACCGAAGGGTAAAATTGGATTTAAAAAATTTTAGGTGGATGGAAACAATATTACATATCAAGGGAACATTTATGTGGATGATAAAATACACCCCAGTAAAATACCACAATATAAACAATCTCGGATAAAAATGAGATTGTGATATTTTCCATTACCTTAGGTCTGATTTGCTTCGTAAGTGTCCAAAACTCCAGTATAATGATTTAAATAATGTTATTTACTTATGAAAGAATCATATTCATTGTTATTATATCATATATGTTTCACTTATGACTTTATATTACCCGTTCTTTTGTAAATTCATGTTAAAGTAGCTTTTTGGGTAAAATCGTTTCATTTGTCGTTCGTGTTTTAACTTGTAATTATTCATATGATAACATAGATCATGATTAATTACATCCAGAATGTAAAATATGATTTATATATAATATATATTCAGAATATACATATATATAATAGATCTATAAATGGAACGAAATACACCGTTCATATAGACGGTAGGTCGTACGTATGCATGAACGTTGTTTCGCTTCCTCATTGAATTGAATGGAATTAATTGGATGAAATACATATATATATATATAAATCCAGTATCATTATAATGTCATATATTTCATGATTACTTATTATATATACTTTATAATCATTTATGAATGGTTAATCATTGAGAATTAATCTCATTGCGTCGTGGATACGGTATTCCGTACGTACGCACGAGCGATGATATCATTCCCATGATCGTGTAATTTTATTGGAGTGTATGTATACTATTAAAGAATAAATTTCACATTAAAATAATAATATATAGTTATTATTTACACCATTATACCCATCCAAGTAAGGTGGTGGTGGAAAATAGATTACACCACAGCAGGGAGACTGTATTCTGTACGTACACACGCGCGGTGATTTCATTTTCCGTAGGATGGATAGATGGTGAAATAGGGTTTTTTAATACTTATATTAACATATACGTATATGAGTGATACTTATGTTATTACTTCATAATGAAACAACCTATTAAGAAGTAGTGGAAGAAGAAATAAATTTGAAAGAATCGGTAACGGACATTACCTCTTCTTTGAAGCGCCTCTTTGAGACCTCCACTTATGGAACTCAAATTGGACTTTTAAGAAGACCATGACCTCTAGGATATTTATAGAGAAGTGGGGAAGGTAAATGGGAAGTGGTTGGACGAGCTTGAAGGCTCAAATTGGTGTGAGGAGGAGAGGGAGGAGGTGCCCCTTTATAAGGGAGGAGAGGGGCACCTTTGGAAATATAACAAATATTAGTTTATATTAAAAACCAACCCCACATAAAAACTTCCAAAATGACTCATATCCAAATCTTAGATGAGATAGGGTTTTAATATCATCAACCAATAAAATTTATACATTTTAGGAATTTATTTTAAACATTATCAACTTGATTTATCCTTATTTAGTCAATTCAATTTTATTTGTGATAATAACATTCTAAATTTTAAATTATAACAAATAATTACTTATTTGTTGGAATTTTCCATAATTGGATACTTAATAAAATTTTAGACCATATTTATTTATATTAATAATTTGTAAATATTTTTGTGATTTTTAAACAATTTTATAATATGTTATTTTTATAAAATAACAATACTGTCAATTTTGACACTATTCATTTATTTGTATTTAAATAAAATATATAAAGAAGATATGATCGAACTAAAAGCATTAATAGATTAATAAAATTTCATATGTATCTAGAAAATTAGTGTAGCACATTAAATATTTCATATAATATTTATTTTATTATTTTTAAAACCATTTATTTGGTTTATCTCTTAATAAAATAAATACTACAAAATTTTTGTATAATAATTTAATATACTTATTTGTTGCATAAAAATTAAAAATAAAATTCTATGATGAAAATAAATCTATTACCAGTCACAATAATACTTTTACTTGAATTTATCATCTTAAAGTTACAATATTTAAATTGATATATTTTTTAAATTATGAAGGGGACAACTTTGGCATCATTTAAAATAAAATAATATAAGTGTCATAATCACTTTTATAAGGCTCCAAATGGTCAAGTATTAGACCATTGGATGCTTTTGGTTTAAATTTACATGACCAATAAGTTTTGGTCAGGGTTTTGTGCATTTTATGGTCACTATTATTTTAATAAAAACTATATTCTTGATTTTTCACTAGATAAACAATTTCTGCATCACTATTGTGTCATAATTAATGATAATTATTTAATCCCTCAAAATTATAAATAAATTCATATGATGTAGATATTTTTATTATATTTCTGGAGACTACTCATTTTTTAAGTTTCATGAAGTTTATCACTAAATTAAAATTATTATACTTATAAGATTTAAGAGAGTGACATGTTGTCACTTTCTTTGGTTTTAATAGTAATTAAATTATTTTCTTGGAAAAAAGTCCATTAAATGAATCTAATACGACCCTTAGGTAATATGGGTCTACCTTTAGTCATCCAATATAATTTTGGATTGTGTTAGAGTAATTTTATAATATTATATTTACCCTTAATTACCCGATTTACCTTTAACTATGGTAAATAAAATTTACAGTAGTTACTATTTATAATTTAAAAAAAATAAAAAGTAGCCTATTAACATAATTTGGACCCAATGATTCCAAATATGGAATCCATTTTTCGAAATTCAATACACAAAAGTTGCATAAATTAAATTAAAATTAATCCTATTGTCGAAAGAAAACGGGTTTTTGTTTAAAAAATTGCAAAAGATTGAATTGATTTAACCTACGAATTCAAGGTAAAATCAATTCTAATGACATAAATTATATTAAATGGTAAAAATATATTATATTTATAATTTAAAACCATTAAATATTATAGTTTAACCATATAAATTATTACGATGAAAAAAGTTGTTTTTAATTAAAATATACCGTGTTTTTACTATTCATTAAAATATGAAAGTTATCAGAAAAATATCAAAACTTTATCCAATGTAAGTTTTTTATATACTAGTTCAAAAGAAGAAGTTTATTTTGTAAAATTTAACTAATAAACATGTCAAAAACAAGATTTAAAGTAGGTGCGCCATCAAAAGGCGGCAAAAATGCATTTTTTTAAAAAATACTTATTTTACCCGAAAATTTTATTTTCTTCACATACCATGTTCTAGAAAATGTGAATGACGAAATAATAATGTTATAACATTCAAAATTTAGTTAATACTATTCATAAAGGCTGGTTCGTAATAATATTATAACCATATATCATTGTTTAGTGAAACCTGATATTACGTACAACACACGCTATCGAGGAAAGTCGTGATTGCATGTAATGCATGCCAAGTCAGGGTTGGGTGTTGTGAAAGAATCCTTAGTTGTTTTGAATAACAGAATCCAACCATATTTCATTTATACATTGAATATATATATATATACACTCAATGTTGCGTAGAATGACTATTATAAAACGAACATGAAATTGTGTGTAACACAATCTAAGAATAGTGTTGTGTATACTTCAAGCCAATACAGTGTGGCGTATTGCACAAGATAATCTTGTTGTAGCATAAAACACATTACATCAAATAAATTAAAGAGAATATATATCATAAAATATAGGGTTGTTACATTCGACCCCCCTTAAAATGAATTTTGCCCTTGAAATTCGTCAGGGTTATAAATCGTTTACTATTAATAATAACCTACATCGTAAAAAGGAATACTGAAACTTAATTTTAAAAACTGAAGTATGAAACGTAACGATTACCCAATGTAACTCATCATTGGGTTTCCATATAGGATAATATAGGTGAAAATATGGATATGGAATAAAAATCTAACCATCAGGTTCTGATGTAGAGTGGTACAGAACATGGCTATGAAAAAGCCATCAATCACAAAGCCATAAATTTGTGATGATCTAAGGTACCATCTGATTCATCGGATATAAGAGCACTAGGACAACATTTTTGGTTTTCAATATCATTTCCCTAAAGTTGAAAATTTTGAATTAGAAGAAATACTTGCTTGATTTTGGTACAATCTCACTGTTGTTCGTGCTTTGAACAATTTCCACTTCATCTCTTAATGAAATGAAGTTGAATTTGTTATTCGTGAAGTGTTAACAGATCATGTGATAGAATGATGGGTCATTCCATCTATTTCAAACAAAAGGTAATCAAAAGTTATCAAGTATAAATAAGTCTATATATGGTGAGATTAATCATATATGGTTCCTAAAATGGACTTATAATTCATATATCATACTGATTAATATAATAAAACTAGTTTATACAAAACAGGGACTTCTTGTAGGCCAGTGGTAGGCGATAAAGGCCAGTCGCACTTTAGTTGTGGGTTCGATTCCTACAGCCTTGTCTGACGCGATGGGTTGTCGCCCGTCCTGCAGGTTGTCCTTTTTCTAAAACTACATTACTATAACATCCCATCAATAATATCAAAAAAAATCTTCTATCCTTAAACAATGCTATCTTTTGTCCAACATAATCCATTCCAATCTTTATCTAAAATACTTCAGTCCAAGCTCATAGTATAAAGAAAACTATTACTTGAAATGTCATCAACCAACAATCATTTATCCCCCATTATCTTGTTGGTCACATTCCAATCATGTGAATACCTTAATCATATATTCTCTTGAAAAATGAATATCCATTAAACCTTAGTGAAAACATGAATTCTATCAAAAGTTAACTCTTTCCACATGCCAAAATCCAAAAATTCTATATACTCAAACCATGATATAACCTTCTCCTTATATCAGTCATGAGCTCATGAATACTATCAAACATTTAATTTTATCCTTATATTTTCATTATGAGCATATCATCTACATTCGAAAAATACCGGTGCCATTCATCACACACTTTCAAAACTTAAGGAAAAACAACAGTGTAACAATCTTTAGATGTATCTTTATTCAATAGTACCATGAGATTACTTATACAACATTACACTTGATAAACATGTAATATTTCCACTACCTTCTTAAACAATTGAACGAGCATCAACAATTCTTTCATCTCACATATCATTTGTAGTCTCTTCATCATCATCAACATAAATACTACTCATATGACCATACTGATTCTCTTCATGAGACTTTCCCTTAAGGCATTGGTTTGAATAATGCTCGTACATTCCACATTTAAAACACTTAACAATTGTTGATGTCATAGAAATACCATTATCCATGTCCATAGTGTTAACTGAACCTTTTCCTTTGCACTTACTGGATTTGTTTCCTTCTTTTCCACACCCAAAGCATCTTCCAGTTCCTTTGAAACATTCTCCTTGATGCCTCTTCCCACATGATTTACATAGGGGAAATTGAACTTTCTTTCCTCTATGATCATCATGATACTCCATCTTTCTCTTATTAGCTGAGTCAGGAAACTTACCAAATTTGAGTTTATTGATCATATTATGAGATTGTTGACTCGGAATAATAATGATGTTTGGACTTCTAAATCCCATTTCATTTGGTTGCTCATGAATAATATCATTCCATGTCTATCATATCCTCCATTATCGTGAATCATCTTATTTCCAACCATTTTCTAAAACCCAAAAAGAATAGTGTGAGAGGAAAAAAGTCATGCTAGGGAAAACAACATAGTAAAGGGGGATTACCCTCAATATCTAACATCTTAGGTTAAATTCTAAGATCTTTACCATTGTTCTAGGACTATATCCTATACATGTACTTTTCCTTAGGGACATCCCTAGACATACCCTAGATATATCTCTAGGGATCTCACTAACGTTTTCGCATCCTAGTTTCCAAAGGATAACTAATCCTTTCCTCTGATACCAACTGTAGAGAGCTGAAGCTTGACGTACATAGAAATTACATTACTTTTGCGGAATACTTAGTACATAACCAAAACATACACACAAGGACCGTAATAGTTTAGCATCTTTGGAAACTTGGAACGTAATCTTCTAATCGTGGTGAAAGATCTTCAACATCTCCCATAAAGATCTTCCCATTTTTTGTTTCCTTACCTAAAATATTTCTTTTAATCCTGGGTGAAAAGAAAACAAAAAAATGGTGAGCTCAAATTCTCATTAAGGGTAAGCATGGATAAAATAAAACATACCATATACATTTGAACTTAAAAAAACATAAACATTAAAAATATTGAGCAATGACATAAAACATGGAAGTATATAATTCATAGATCATAATGGAACATAAATCATGATAAAATATCATGGGAATAAAACATGTAATTGCGGAATCCATTAAGCACATGTAATGATTTCCATAGTAGCCAGCATTGCTGCCAAGACCATCTTAGTGGACAAAGTCCCTTTCTGAATCGAGTTCAATCCTCGTTCCAGTCCTGTAATACTGAACTGGATTAACTTACAGTTCCATCCATGTATATCTCATGAGATATAAATCTTTACCCATTGCATTTGAGGGAGATATAGGTCCCACCCATCTCATAATTAAATCATTCTTACTTGTGCCACAAAATAAACATACATCATTCATAATAACCCAACGAATAAAATGGGTTTCATAAACATCATTCCATCATAACATAATCCATATAAAAGAAATGGATATCATTTTAGAATAATAAAAGTGAAACCATGTATGTCATATAGACATTATAATTAAAACATACACATATGAAATAATTTTATTTTAGATGGAAAATGGTTTTGATAAAACACTTGAAAATAATTCTTGAGGAAAATATCCTTTCTTCTTTAAAATCATTTTCTTTTCACAAAATGTCATGAATTTTTAAAAGAAAAAGATTTTCTTGAAAATAGTCATGAAATCTTTTTGAGTAAGCTTCATGAAAATAATGCTTTATAAAACCGTAAAAATCCGTTCGTTCCATATAAGTTAAAAAAATATTCTTCTCGTACATTTTCCAGAAAAGTCAAAAAGTACCTCGTACGAAAAACGACAAAACATTCCTTTCATATCCTTTACTAAAATCTCACCAAAGGGTAAAATTGGATTTAAGAAATTATAGGTGGATGGAACCAATATTACATATCTAGGGAACATGGATGTGGATGATAAAATACACCCTAGTAAATACCAAAGTATAAACAATCTCGGATAAAAATGAGATTGTGATATTTTCCCATACCTTAGGTCCAATTTGCTTCGTAAGTGTCTTAACCTCCTGTATAATGATTTAAATAATGTTATTGACTTATTAAAGAATCATATTCATTGTTATTATATCATATATGGTTCACTTATGACTTTATATTACCCGTTCTTTTGTAAATTCATGTTAAAGTGGCGTTTTGGGTAAAATCGTTTCATTTGTCGTTCGTGTTTTAACTTGTAATTATTCATATGATTACATAGATCATGATTAATTACATCCAGAATGTAAAATAAGATTTATATATAATATATATTCAGAATATACATATATATAATAGATCTATAAATGGAAAGAAATACACCGTTCATGTAGACGGTAGGCCGTACGTACGCATGAACGTTGTTTTCGTTTCCTCATTGAATTGAATGGAATTAATTGGATGAAATACATATATATATATAAAGACAGTATCATTGTAATGTCATATATTTCATGATTACTTATTATATATACTTTATAATTATTTATGAATGGTTAATCATTGAGAATGAATCTCATCACGTCGTGGAGATGGTATTCCGTACGTAAGCACGAGCGATGATATCGTTCCCATGATCGTGGAATTTTATTGGAGTGTATGTATACTATTAAAGAATAAATATCACTTTAAAATAATAATATATTGTTATTATTTACACCATTATACCCATCCATGTAAGGTGGTTGTGGAAAATAGATTACACCACGGCGGGGAGACGGTATTCCGTACGTACGCACGCGTGGTGATTTCATTTTCCGTAGGATGGATAGATGGTGAAATAGGGTTGTTTCATACTTATAATAACATATCAGTATATGATTCATAATGATGTTATTACTTCATAATGATACAACCTAATAAGAAGAAGTGGAAGAAGAAATAAAGTTTAAAGAATTAGTAACGGACATTACCTCTTCTTTGAAGTGCCTCTTTGAGACCTCCTCTTAGGGCACTAAAATTGGTCTTTAAAGAAGACCATGACCTCTAGTATGTTTCTAGGGAAGTGGGGTAGGGAAATGGTCAGGGGTTGTCCGAGCTTGAAGGCTCAAATTGGTGTGAGGAGGAGAGGGAGGAGGTGCCCTTTTATAAGGGAGGAGAGGGGCACCTTTGGAAATATAAGAAATATTAGTTTATATTAAAAACCAACCCCACATAAAAACTTCCAAAATGACTCATATCCGAAGATTAGATGATATAGGGTTGTAATATCATCAACCAATAAAATTTAGACATGTTAGGAATTTATTTTAAACATTATCAACTTGATTTATCCTTATTTAATCAATTTAATTTTATTTGTGGTAATAACATTCTAAATTTTAAATTATAAAATATAATCACTTATTTTTTGTGAATTTTACATAATTTTATACTTAAAAAAAATTTGGACTATATTATTTTAAATTAATAATTTTTAAATATTTTTGTGATTTTTAAACAATTTTATAATATGTTATTTTTATAAAATAACAATAGTGTCAATTTTGACACTATTCATTTATTTGAATTTAAATAAAATATATAAAGAATATATGTTCAAAATAAAAGCCTTAATAGATTCATAAAATTTCATATGTATCTAGAGAATTAGTTTATCACATTAAATAGTTCATATAATATTTAGTTTATTATTTTTAAAACCATTTATTTGGTTTATCTCTTAATAAAATAAATACTACAACATTTTTGTATAATTATTTAATATACTTATTTGTTGCATAAAAATTAAAACTAAAATCTTATGAAGACTATAAATCTATTAACTTTCAAAATAATACTTTTACTTGAATTTATCATCTTAAAGTCACAATATTTAAATTGATATATTTTTTAAATTATGAAGGTGACAACTTTGGCATCATTTAAAATAAAATAATATAAGTGTCATAATCGCTTTTTTAAGGATCCAAATGGTCAAATATTCGACGATTAGATGATTATGGTTTAAAGTTACATGAAAAATAAGTTTTGGTCAGGGTTTTGTTCATTTTATGGTCACTATTAGTTTAATAAAAACTATATTCTTGATTTTTCACTAGATAAACAATTTCTACATCACTATTGTGTCATAATTAATGATAATTATTTAATCCCTAAAATTATAAATAAATTCATATGATGTAGATAATTTTATTATATTTCTGGTGACTAATAATTTTTTAAGTTTAATGAAGTTTATCACTAAATTAAAATTATTATACTTATAAGATTTAAGAGAGGGACATGTTGTCACTTTCTTTGGTTTTAATAACAATTAAATTATTTTCCTGGACAAAAGTCCATTAAATGAATCTAATCTGACCCTTAGGTGATATGGGTCTACTTTTATTCATTCAATAGAATTTTTTCATGTGTTAGGGTAATTTTATAATATTATATTTACCCTTAATTACCAGATTTACCTTTAACTATGGTAAATAAAATTTACCGTAGTTACTATTCATAATTTACAAAAATAAAAAGTAGCCTATTAACATAATTTTCACCCACTGATTCCAAATATGGAATCCATTTTTCGATATTCAATACACAAAAGTTTCAGAAATCAAATTAAAATTAATCCTGTTGTCAAAAGAAAATGGTTTTTTGTTTAAAACATTGCAAAAGATTGAATTGATTTAACCTACGAATTCAAGGTAAAATCAATACTAATGACATAAATTATATTAAATGGTAAAAATATATTCTATTTATACTTTTAAACAATTCAAAATTATAATTTATCAATATTAATTATTACGATGAAAAAAGTTTTTTTTAATTAAAATATAGCTTGTTTTTACTATTCATTAAAATATGAAAGTTATCAGAAAAATATCAAAACTTTGTCCAATGTAAATTTTTATATCCTGATTCAAAATAAGAAGTTTATTTTTTAAAATTGAACTTATAAATATTTCAAAAACTATATTTTAAGTGGGTGCTCCATCAAAAGGCTACAAAAATGAATTTTTTGAAAAATACTTATTTTACCTGAAAAATTTATTTTGTTCACATACCATGTTCTAGAAAATGTGTAAGATGAAATAATAATGTTATAACATTCCAAATATAGTTAATAATATTCATAAATTCTAGTTCGTAATAATATTATAACCATATATCATTGTTTAGTAAAACCTGATATTGCATACAACACACCCTATCGAGGAAAGTCGCGATTGTGTGTAATGCAAGCCAAGACAGGGTTGCGTGTTGTAAAAGAATCCTTCGTTGTTTCGTATAACAGAATCCAACCATATTTCATTTATACATTGAATATATATATATATATACACACACTCAATGTTGCGTAGAATGACTATTATAAAACTAACTTGAAATTTTGTGTAACACAATCTACGAATAGTGTTTTGTATACTTCAAGCTAATACAGTGTGGCGTATTGCACAAGATAATATTGTTGTATCATAAAACACATGACATCAAATAAATTAAAGAGAATACATATCATAAAATATCAGGTTGTTAGAGGTATGACACCAGGTAAATCATCTGGGAAAACATCAGGGTATTCATTTACCACTAACACATCATTAATCTACATTGTTCCCTTTTTTCAACAATCTAAGCAAGATTACTTTCATTTCCATCTTTAAACAGTTTCTCATCATCCTGATATGTTATAAATTGTGTGGGATCACCCTTGTATACAAATAGAAACTATTTCTCTAATAAAACATCTTTGTCTCTATTGTAAATCTTTGCATGATAAACAGAATGTCAATCCATTTCCAGAATAACATCAAACTTGAAAAGGTGTTAAAGAAAAAGGTTTGCAGGTAAAGCCTTTCCAAATACCACAATTGAATGATTTTTATAATTCATATTTGCTATAATATTTCCCCCTTGTGTTTTAACAACATGTTTTGGACCCATTTGTTGAGGTGATATTTACAATTTACCCAAAAATTTTGTGGAGATTAAAGATTTTATAGACCCCATATCAAACAGAAATTTAGAAAAATATGAGTTAACAAACAAAGTACCTAATACAACTTCATTGGATGGTCTGACAACTCCTAATGTGGTCGCAAAGGATCTTTCTACACCATTCTTCTAGTAGTTTGGCTTCTTTGCATCATTCAGCTCTCTCTTTGGGAAGTCATTTTCATAATGACCCATCTCACCAAATTTAAAACACTTTACATTTTTCTTATCAGTATTAGTCTTAGGATCATTTTAATTACAATATCGGGTCATATGTCCAAGCTTACAACATTTAACACACTTCCCAATTTTGGTAATACATTCCCTAGGGTGTTTCTTGCCACACTATTCACAAAATGGGAATTAGATTTTATTACCATCATATATCATTGGTAGATTCTTACCCATAGCTTTCCATCTAAACCACTTCTTCTCCTAATTCATCCTAAGTCGTACCACATTTGGAAAATATTTTTCCATGAAAATACTTTTAAATTCATCCCACTCTAAGACATAATAATCCAAATTATCCCTGATATTCCTTACCATTGACCACCACTGATCAGATTCACCTTCAAAACAATAAATGGAAAGACATGCCTCTTGATTGTATGAACATCCCATAACACCGAATATCATTTCAAGGGCTTTAATTTATCCTTCATCCCCTACTGGGTAAGAAGATCCATTGATAGAAGTAGGGTGTGGTCTCATAAAATGTTCCGCTATTTTCATGTTCTATTGTGGTACCTATAGTTGTTCTCATGCATGGATGACACCACCATTTATTTCCTGAGTAAGCTGAGCCATTACAATCACAAACAGCTCGGTTCCAATCCCTACCATTCTGGGTTGTAGATCTTGAAGGATGTCTCTTTGTTAGTGCCTCCCTACTTTAGCATCCATGTTCCTTTTGCGGACATCCATTTTGAACAAACATCTCTTAGATGAAACAACATGGTGATATTTAATTTCTATATCATTTCAAATTTATCATAGAGTAAAAATAATTTACGGTATTCTTTTAACATCATCCAAACCCCAAATGTAATCTAAATCATTTTTTGCTACCAACTAGAAGGACACAGCCTTATTACATATATAATCATAAATTTATTCAAGAAAACTCTTCTTCTTAAATTGAGTATCTTTTCAAGTTTATAGATTTAGATAATTGTGACATAATACATTCATAACATTACACATTGTTAAAGAGTGGATACCATAAAAAAAATTTCCATTTTTTTCAAAATATAAAAAATTAAAACCTAAACAAGACTCCTTAAAAATTCATCAACATTTAATATAGCTTACTTCTTTGTCATACACATCCATTAACCTTTGAAAATTATTTAAAAAAATGTGATGATCACAAAATATTAGTAAGGGATGAAAAAATAATGAAAGAGTACATTAGTCCATAAATACTTGTAACGTATGAAAACATTTTCTAGAGACATGTTTGTCACCCATATAAACTTACTTTGTGTAACATGATATTTACACAGGATCCAAACAAAACATGAGAACATAAATATTTTCATAATGGTATCTTGGGGAATTAATTACATAATATTGTACACCTCATGGGTAACTTATAATTTTTAACCCTCGCGGCTACCATACAATTTGTGTAACCATCGTAGTTACACATGGAGTAACCATATGGCCGACCTCAAACATACACATACCCAATGCATTGTAGGGAAATATAGGTCCCAATATTTATCATAAAAAATTACCAATAACTATAACAAAATCACACAGCATGAATAATATCATAAAAACATTGCTTTTGAACTTTGTAAAACATAATTTTATAAGAGGATTTTAAAAGGAATGACTGTTATAAATATCATATAATTGAATTAAAACTTAATAGAGTTGATGGAATATATTTATACACTATAAATAAACATAATATAACATTATATAAAAAAATTAATTGCACAATAAATTTTAATACCACATAAATAAAGTAGTAGAAGGTTAACCGAATGAATGGAAATCGGGTTAAGAATTCCTTTACCTCAGGCTTTTCTTACTTAAAAACTATTAAAACATCCTGTATAATTGTTAAAATTGTGTTATTATTATTTTCCAGAAACATTTTCATGTTTATAATATCATTTATGATCATTTCATAAAATTATTTCACCCTTTAATTGTTAATATGTTTTTCCTTGCACTGTTTTGGGTGAGTTCCTTACATCATTTCCATGATTGGTTCATCATGGATGTTCTTGTTGACTGGAAGTGAAACTAAAAAATTGGAATTGAAAGGTATTTACATATTTTCACTACAATAATTTATACCATTTATCATTTTAATTTTTTATATGAGGATGACTCATAAGTCAAAAGATTAATTATGTTCGTTTAGATCATTTTAGTGGTTTTTTTATAATAACGACCTCATTTTGTTTTATAAATTAAAAACATGTGTAAAAAAGAATTATAGAACCATTTAGGAGATATAAAACATATATTATAACCTACTTAAACCATAAAAATAGTTTCATGACCAGTCTTGAAGGAATTAAAACAAATTGAAATCACATCGTCCATGATGTTGGTAATTCGACACATCAAAGACAATGTCTTTAATTCCTTCAACAGGTGGGAGAAGAGAAGAATATTGATGATTAATTTTCCATAAACATGATAAAATATAGAATATAAAATATTCTTGATCTTTAATTCCTCTTGGATAAGAGTAGGTGAGGAAAGAAGGAGAAAATAAACGGATCTTGAAATAAAAGAAAACTTGAGAAATTTCACACGAAAATTGAGTAGCCTAACGGCCTCTCATCAAATTTCATAAAAATATTTTATGAGCGAAAGGGTATATCTACTCATTAATAAATAATATGGAAATTATGGGGTTATATGTAATGAAATATCCCAACATAATCCAATTGGAAAGGAAGATAATAATATAAAATGAAAAAAACAATGAAAATAAAAGAGGAAGCTTACCTCTTGATCTCTTCTCCTTGAGATCCTTCATAAAGGATTTGGTTTTGTTTTTTGGTGTGACCAAAAGCTCTAGGTCGTGGGGAAGATCCTTGGGAGGAGTATGGGGTTTAACATAGGCATGGATCAAGGCTTTAGAGGTGTGGGGAGAAGAGGAGAGTGGTTGTGGTATTTACAGTGGAGGAGAGGGGGTATTTTTCATTATTTTAGTCATTATTATAATATTATTTCCTATGATTATGAATAGTCTTAGTTCATGTGACCTACAATAATAATAATGGAATATGAGTTCAAACCAAGTGTCCTTGCATCACTTATGATGTCATAAATAGTTTATTTTACTAATAATTTGATTATACGGTATTTTATCGTATTTCACTATTCATAAAAAATAAAGAATTTCAGAAAAATCCCAATAATTTACCCTAAGCATTTTTTGACATGTAAAATTGAAAAATAAAGTCAATATGTTTGAAAATAATTTTCTAAATATTATTAATTTAATTTTTAAATAAAATCATACATAATTCAAAATTTTCCAATTCTAATTCTATAACTACTTCTATATCATAATGAAAAATTAACCAATATCTTATTATCTTATAGAATTAAGAAAATAAAATAAATATACATTTTACTATTCATTAGGGTCATATTATTAATCATAAGGGTATGTTACTATTCACAAAAAACAAGTTGGTTTCATCAGACTCCAAATAACTTACTGAACACAATTGTAGATTATTGTTTCTTGAAATTTAAAACATAGTAGTTGAAAAATTATGTTTAAAGGCATGTTATAAATATCTACTTAAAACAAAGTTCCATGCATTTCTATTTATTTTTAGAAAAACATGGGGTGTTACAAGTATTATCTAATTGTGTTCACTACGAATAAAAATAGTAGGATTGGGTTTTTTTGGGCATCACTGGAATCTAAATTTGGTTATGGTGATGAACATAAATTCGTTTCCCTATAGAGATCTTTTATTTGATCATTTGATGGGTGATCAGTGGTTCTAAAATATTTATCTATGATTAGGATATCATTAGTTTTGTATTATGGAAGAGGATATATGAATGAAAAAAATTTATAGAATGTACTATTTCTATAATTATCTTGGGTTGTTATTTATTATAAAAAAATGTAATAGTGGTTATCATGGCTCTCATTAACCAGATTTATCATCACTACAAGGTCTCCTTCATCAATGTGTTTATTGATGAAATATTCATATAATCACATGATCAAGAGTCAAAGGTTGGGAACCTATAGATTTTATAAATTATGTTTCGATCACATAAATTTTATGAAAAGTACTTAATGTTTCAATTTCAATTTTAGGAGGCACATTTCTTGGGCATGTGATATTAAAGGAGGGGATCATGGTCAATCCAATGAATGTGTGGATTATCATGAAATTATAATGACTTAGAAATGTGTCTCAAAACAAGATTTTTCTTATCCTATTGGGTTATTATAACAATTTCATTTTTTATATCACTCACAAAGAAGTTTTGATTATAGGGTTATCCAAGAAGGGGTGAAATTCAATAGGACCAATCAATGTAAAGTAACCATTCTTCGGATGAAGTAATGGTTGATTTTTTTTTCTGATTCTAATTATACTCGACCAATGGAACAATTTTAACATCTATTGTGATGCCTATGGGGTTGGCCTGGGTTCTATTTTAATGCATGTATATTTGGGTGTCCATTTATTGGTCTCATAAATAGGATCCCACAAGTATAACTATGCTACCCATGATTCACATCTTGCTATTATGTTTTATTCTTTAAAATGTATGCCTCATTATATCATTAGTGAATGTTTTTTCATCTATATGGACTAAAAGACCATATGGTACATATCCTCCCAATGGGACATAAAAATACGAAAGAGGCATTGGGATGAGTTCATATAGATATTTGACTATGAGATAAGATATTCCCTTAAGAAGAGGAATTTCATGATAAATGATCTTATCAAGAAAATAAAGGAGTAGGGTATTCAAATATCTAATAATGAGTAAACATTAATGAGATCACTGGTTGAATAACAGATGAATGAATTAGAGGGATGAGAGGATATGGATAATATAACTTTATTCATTATCCCTTCATTGGTGTATTGGGTAAAATAAATCTATGAGCCTAATTCAAATTGACTAGTGATGTTAGAATGGCTCATGGGAGATGAGCAAGTCTTAATATTTTCTAGGATGTGGATTAGGTGATTTAAATACTTGGTAGAGTAGTGGTACCTATTTATATTGGATAGAAACAAACAAGGAACTAACATTCCAATTTTTAAATGGTGTTTCTATGGTTGATTGTGAAGTATCATGAAATTTGGAATCATTTATGGTGGTTGGGTGTGATTAAGGATATTGCGAAGATTGTTTCTCATTTCTTGACCTGTTATAAGATAAGGGTATAACACCAAAGCCAATTGGATTACTTTAACCCCATCCATTTCTAATATAGAAGTTGGATTTGGTGACTATAGATTTCATGGTGGGGATACCCATGAACCTGAGGGTTTGTGCTACACAGTGGGTGGTGGTGGATTAGGTAATGAATGTTACACATTTCCTTCCCATTTATGAGACTTAGTCAGTATATGATATAGGAATTTCATATGTTCATAATATAATGTAACTGAATGGGGTAAATATGATAATAATATCATATCAAGATGCAATATTCATGTTAAGATTCTACCAGGTCTGATATAATTCCACGGGGTTTGAGATAAATTATAGTATAAAATATAACTGGTAGAAAGGTATAATTACATAGAGGATGATCTATATACTGGAGGATATTCATATGAAATATGTACTTTTTTTAGATCTTGGAATGACTTTATATACTTGGAAAATATTAAAAAAATGGATTTTAGGCTTCGATCTAGATAGAACCCTTTGAGGAATTATATGGTAGACCATGTCGCTCACCATTATGTTGTTTAGAACAGATAAGTCGATAGTGATCAGGTCAATATTGATGTACTATAACACTTAGTGTGTATAGTTAATTATAAATTGGTTACATACATATTATTGTTGGAAACACTCATACGAAAACCAGTGGTTGTGACCCCTAGAATACAATGTTGGTGGTCGACTATTCCTGAGGTTGTCGCTTCGATTAGGTCATCGATGTATGAGGAAGAAATGGAATCTCACACCATAATTTTTTATCCAATTTTAGATCATAAATATGATTTATAAAAAGATTAATATTTGTTTCTTTTTTTCATTAAATTGAGTTATGCATGACATGTTTCATGTATCACAACTCATGAAGTATGAGTTGGACTAGCCACAAGAGATCAATAGAGACGATGGTGAGCTGGAGCTAGAGGATGCATCATTTGAGGTGTTTTTTGTGTGTATCTTAGATTTAATGACATGGTTTTTGAAGTTTGAGTCTTTGGAATATTTCAAGGAAACTTTCTGGAGCTAGGCACTGAGACAATGCGAGATTATGGGGCCCGTTGAGCCCTGAATTGATATTTCAATGATACTGAACATACTAATATCACACACAAAAAATATTCTAATAAAAGTGTAATAACTCCCAATAATATTCTTATATAAGAAATATGAGACATTAATTGAGTTTATAATGTGGGTTTTAACCTAGGTGTGACATATTATATATCGTCGGTGGGCGTTTAGTTAAAATCAATCATGGGAGAAAATAATGAAATAAATAAATTAAATTTATTTATTTATTATGGTGACACAAAGACCTAGTTTTTCTTTTATAAATATGGTTTTTGAAACAATTTGAAGGTATATCATCATAACAATGTGAATTTAGAGGCGAGCATGGAAGAATTTTAGTGGGTATCAAAAACATGGATTGATAATTAAAGTACCATAAGGAACTCCCATGAAAAACTGGCTAGTGGATATCATCAATGAAAATTATGTGTAATCATTCTTCATCAATGATTGATCCTAATCTAGGTTGGGATTTTTTGGGTGCATTTATCATGTTTTGATTTACCCACGAAAAATAGAAGTCCATCATCTAATAAATTTATTCATAGATTGTTTTTTTAATTCCTCAAATTGAATAAACTTCTTTTGTTATATTAATTGATATTGTTTTATTTTATTTATTTATATTTGGTCATCACCCAATAAAATAAATTGATACCAACACAAACATTGTCCATGGTTTTTAATAACATTTTTTTGAATAATCAATTCTCATTATAAATGCATTCATCAATATAATTATATTTTTTCATATGATTTGACGAATACCCAGTGAACGATCATTATAAATTTGGTAATTGTTAAATTGGAACACTACCATAGGTTTGGGATATATATATTGTGTTATGATTGAAGTGTTTTTTAATAGATTGAGATCCATAGATGGATTTGGTGTTTCGGTTTGTGTATTTTTCATGTAGAAGTGGAAATCCATGAAGGAAGGTGTGTCCTAAGTGAAAGATGTGGCTATAATCTAGTCAGAAAGAGATGCCGAGACTCAATTGGACAATATACATGTTAAATAGATAGAATCGACAACAAAAACATCAGAATTGGAATACATGTCAAGTATTCCACAAGTTCAATAGAAAACACAAATATGTGACATGTATTCCAAAAAAACGTGTCTTATAGTACCCTCTATGCAGCATAGAATTTTCTAGGTTGTGATATGTATAACATGCCACGTGAATCATGTCATAGGCCTTGTGGTACTTTATTGACTAGTTTAGTGTGTATGTGGTTTACACACCTGTGAATCCATGTAGTGTAACATGACATGTGTTACAAGTCACATTCTATGTAGCAAAAAGTAGTCATATTGGCATGTATAGGGATTAAATGTATATGTGTCAATGTGGCCCCACACACCATATACATGGGAAGTATATAAGAAGAAAACAGTACAAATACAGAGAAGTGAACTCATAGATGACCGAGTACATGGCCACGGTTCGGTGTACACAATCAAAGGTAGATGGTTCACTAAGTTCCAGGGAGACGTCTACACATTTTTTACCCTGGGTACATGTCATGTAATGTGAAAACATGCATGTTGTGTGAGAATGAGAAATGGTAAACATCAGGCTTTGTGAGACACAACCTCTCACAATAGGGACACACCGTCCACACCTTTGATGATAGGTTGGAGTCCTCTTTCTTCTCTTTTTAGCTTCGTTGTGAGCTTGTGTGAGATTCCATGGACCATTATCGATTGAGTGTTTTACCATAGTCCATTATTATGAGGGTTTAGTGAAATATAATTTCCTCATCATAGAATGGTGACACCTCTATGATTTCATGGTGACCAGGGTGGTATGGGTGAGTTCCCATATGCTAGAGTATTTTTTTCTCAGTTCACTTCTATGGAGGTTAGTAAAACATATGGTCATGATCATAAAACCTAAGACCCCTCAACAATATTTAGTATGTATCCATATAAGAGGACCAGAGTGATCATAATTTACATAAATTTTATTCCTAGGTAGGGTTTTGTGAAATTTTTTCGACCAACATTTACACGATAGTTGATCCACTATCTAGGAAGATGTCTCTAGTAGAGTTTGTTGTACCCCCCTCTGAGCCATGGTTATTGAACCCCTATCAGTGTATCGAGATCTAATCTTTCTGATATGGTATTTGTTTGATGGAGTGTGTATCTCAAATAAACGCTCATAGTTTTCTATTTTCTTCTACTTTTCTAGACGTGACGACTGTGACCTAAAAGTTGATTGTCATTAGTGGATGTATAGCTCAGTGAGTAGTTCCTCCCATACAAGAATCACCTTCAAACCTTGAGCATATTTCTATCTATTAGTGGTTGATACCGTTTTTGACTTAATGTATTTTCTTAATATGTTCACATGTAATTATTTATCATTATGCATCATATATTTTTTTTAAATACTTATGTTTGATGAGTCCACTACACTTAGATCTTTTAGTTTTTTTAGCTGTCCTAGTAGATATTTTTACACTCACCCCTACATGGGATCAGCCTAAACATGTCATGTTTAATATAGATGAGGGAACTCCTTAAGGATTCCATGGAGGTACAGGAGCTAGTGGGGTTTATTTTGGGCTAGATAGACCAATGTGTGTACTTGGGTTTCTTTCAAAGTTGTCACATCATTCTGATCAGGTTAGAATCTATATTTCGATTTTTGGGTGGGTTTGTATTTGGACCCTTTTTATGCTTTCAAGTACATTATTTCATACTCTGGTTGTGGGATTATAGTTGTATGTATGAATTTTAATTTTTTTTTATATTTCAACAGTGTATGGGCTTGGATATTTGTATGTGAATACATGTAAATTATTTGATAGAGCGGTATCATAGATGGGTCAATCTTAGGGATGTATTTGGTGTTTTTCACCTACTAAGGTTTGGTTGGGAATTTAGTGAAACAATTTCAAAGTGTTTGGAGTCTAGATTTCATGTAAGGGAGCTTGGTGTGTGTACGATAGATGATGTATCCATTCAATAAGACTATGGATACATGCTTGTCAACTAGGCATACCAAGGCACTGGTTGTAGAAAACTTTGGCACATTAATTATATAGTAATTTTTTGTTATTTCCTTATACATTTTGAGCCAGCTCCCTAGATATTCTCATTGATCGTGCTACATATTTCCTTTTGTATGATTTTTCCATGGTGATAGATAATAATGTTTCCAAATAATATTTGAGTTTATGTAATTATGAGTTATTTGGCCTCCCTTAAAGAGCCTTTTCATGAGCTATAATTTCTTTTAGATGGTCAGTCGGTGGCATATTCTCATGATGATCATTTAATAGACCCACCTACAGTGGTTCAAGTGGATTCAACTTTTCAAAATACATCATGGATGGATCTCTTGGTTTTGGATGATGATGAGAGGGTTTTTGAGTTTGTTTTATGAGCTTCTGAGGCAGGGTTTTTTGGGGAAGCAGTGTTAGCTAGACACATCAGCGACATACATAAGACATCGGTCTTATCACAAGGGCATTGTCATTCATGAAGACTTTGGGGAAAAAACAATCCAACAATGCATGACCGTTTCTATGATTATGATGGGTTCATATATCTCAAATGAATCTGTCATTATGTGAATGCTATAGTCATAGAGATGGTTGAAGAACTGCCTAGTTAGAGGTAGAATTTGGTGCAAGGAGGTTTATAGGGTGGCATACGTGATAGAAGATATAGGGGAGGAGTTGGAGGTGGATGGTGTTTTAGTATCATCCGACCAACTCTAACCATATGTGAACCAATCGACGATTAGGATGTTAGTGGTTATAATAATGGAATGTTACTAGAACTCGAGGATTTTTACCTAAAGGGTCCTAGAGTGTTTTTAGGTATTATTTGTGTTCCTTCTACATTTTTTGAAGTATAATTAATAAAGGTACATGCCACTAATTTTCCTCTATTATTAAAGTCTTTTCTAGGGATACACATGGAATTGGTGGATCCCTATTTTCTTGATGTTTCTTGTGACTTTGGACATGAAAATAATAAGGAAATTATCAAATTGATATGCATTCTTGACATCAAATCCCAAAAAAATGTATGCAAGTCAGTGCTTCCCAAATCAGTTAGTATCAAAGACTAGTGGATGAGTCCCTAAGACTTGTCTGTATTAGATTTTATTGGTGATAAGGTTCTGAATCAAGGAATAGTTTTTCTAAATAAATTGGAATGGGAAAGGAGGATTTCCATGAAGAAGAAACCTATAGAGTCTTCAGAAATGGTTTAAGGTAGAACTTATGATTTCACTACCGTAATTGGAGATATAAAATATAGTTTTGAGAAACCTATAAATGGATGTAACCCATCTTCTATACCTAGATAATCCAGGGTTTCTATAGCTCGACCCTTGTGTTTAAGGAACATAAATAGAAGATCATTGATTAAGCACTTCTATAGATAGTACAACTTGATTATAGAAGGATAAAGAGAGCCTCATAAGGAATCTATTCATAGTTATAGTGATACCATATGATACTTTCTTCAGTATATACTAGATTCCTACCGTCCATGCTCAATTTTCATCCACTAGGGAGTGTGGATGTGTATTATACTTATTGAGATAGAGTATTTCTATTTAGATAAATATTAATTATAGGAAAAATATGACTAGCTCATGTGTAGGAGTTTATGGGAAAATTCTTATCAATTGGATAGTAACACATTTAAATCATTGGATTCTATAAATATTAATTTTTCAGTACTGATGGTGGAGTTTGATAAAGTCTTTCCTGGTGATGTTTTCTGTTTATCTTCACACTGAATGTAATGATTTTGTAAGTAATGTAACCACGAATTTCCATTGATTTTGTAAAACCATATCATATGTCATCCATAGAAGTTCCTTCATTATTGGTGTAGTCAGTATTTTGTAGAAAATGGTGTTTTGTAAGACCCATTGTGTTCACATGGGAATAATAGGTTTCTTCATTTGAGATGTAAATGATTACTTTAGGATGGGTTTTAATTGGTGTCACTTGAATTAGGTGGTTTAAGGAAGAGTTTCCACCTATGGAATCATTATGTTCTTTAACCAGTGGTCAGGGAGAAGTGGATCCTAGATTTTAACCATTATATAGGTTATAATCTGCTCTAGTTATAGAGAAAAATAAACTAGAACTGGGTTTCCAAAGACACTGTCATTGTTTTAAGTATGTGGCGGTAACCTTTGGGGAGTTGTACACCATAAAATAATTTTTATACTTATTGGATGTATCCTAAATCCAACATGGATCAGTTCATGGTAGTCTTCTCTGATGACATCCATGTTTTCTCAGCATATGAGTTTGAGAATGTGAGATACATGACGATGGTGTGGTTTACCGTGAATCGATATTTGTTACCCATCTGCTTCATCAGAGAGACAAAGAGGTATAACCCAACAATATCGATTGTGAGATATTTTGTGACAAGATATCCAGTGGAAATATTCTGAATGTATTTTCCACTGGGGGTAAGATCATTATCCATGTTTGAGGATGAAAAATGAAACAAGTCACACTATATAAGGAGGTACAAAGGACATTGGTTTCCATTATAAGTACATCTGGTGGAGGTGAGGACGTACTGTGGTCTCTTGGCATCTATTAGACAACCAAATGAGTTGTAGAAAGTTTTCAATCTAAATTTTTTTTGTCGTTCCAGTCTGAGTTTGATGACCAACATAGATTCGTGGAGATTTTGGGAATTTTTCATGTAGTAGGTATTCCAGCATTGTGGAATTACCTTTATGATCATTTAAGATTTTTATTATTACATTATGTAATTATTAGAGAGATGATACTGTATGTCTTTTGGGACTGAGATATAGTTGAGGATAGTGTTGTACCCCTGTCAAAATTCCAAGTATAGTTGACCATTTAGGTTTTGGTAAAAATGATTTGATCTTGAATTTTCTTTATGATATAGCATGGAGGATTATATACTATTAATGGAGTCTTCGTATCATAAATACTCTCACTCCACCACCAGAGTAGCACCTTATTGAGGCCACATGTGACAGACCTTGCAGGTCATTCTTATACTGGTCAGAGATAGTTGGTGAAAAAATTCGGGTCCAAGTTCTAGTATCAGGGATGGTGGGGAAGGTGTAGTTAATCTTGGGGTTGATAAAAACTACATAGAAACATACAGAGTTCTTTATGGACTAATGAAAAAGTCTTTTTGATTTTTATAGTTTTAGAGTATTATCCATGGAAATATTCTATCATAGGGGTTCTTAGGTCCTTTCTTTTTTCCCTACAACTATATCGAGTTAGCGAGGTTGTGTACCCCTTATCCACATAACCACAATAGTTTTGGTTTCTTAGGTTCTCCACTTTTCACATTTGAGTAGGCATGTGCATGAGTCATCAAACTCGGTAAACTAGGCAATGAAAGTGAAGTTTTATTTTTTAAAGATCTTGTGGTGTTGATAATTACTAGATAAAGACCCTTCATTTTCATGTCTTTCCTTATGTTCATGTTTCATAGAATCACAAGAAACCATCGGGTAATATCATAGGAGAGGAAGACCTATTTGTTAAGTCAATATCCTATCCTTTTTGTTTAGCTTGTAGTTTTCAGAGATACAAATCAAAGAATGGGGAATATTGTAATCTATTGATCTTTTCAATGTAGTACTTTGTAATATTTCTAAAAATATTTTCAGATCTAGATATTGAAATCATGTAATATTTCATGACCCGGTGATCCCAGAATTTATATTTTAAATACACTAAATATATTAAAATAACAAACATGTATCTTTTCTGAAAAATGGGAATAACACCCAAAAGTAATCTTGGATTAAAAATTTGAGAATATAATTGAGTTTAAATTTCTTGTTTTACTATAGGTATGATATAATCATTATTGGTGTTGGGTGGTTTGTTAAATTCTTTGTAGGTGAAAATAATGAAATAAATTTCTTAAATAAATTAATTAATCACATTGACGTAACAGTCCAGTTTTTTATATATAAATATGTTGTTATTACCAATTTGTAGGGTTGGCTTCATAACATGTATAATTAGTATTATATCATAGATAAATTTTTGTAGGAAATAGTTGCATGTATTGATAATCTGAGTCCTATAAATAATGACAGTCACAACATATCTATTGGATCCCATAAATGATTATAATTTGTTATCGTTCTAAATCATTGGTTGATCTAAATAGAGGTAGGGAATTTTTTGTGTAGATTTGTCTCATTTTGATTTACCCATGATGACCAAAAATTAATCATCTATCAAATTAAATCATGGATCAATTATTTAATTTAGGAAATTGATCAATATTATTTTGGAATAGGAATTGATGTTTTTTTGGTTTATTTATTTCTATTCATTCATCACCCTATGGAAATGAATTGATCCCAACAAGAATATTTACGGAGGTATGTTACTAACATTTGGGTTTATTAAATTTTCTCCCCCCATTCTATATGTGTTCCTTATTGGTATTCTCTTTTGGACCACAATTCGACAAATACCCAGTGAACAGTCAATGTTAATTCTTTATGTACCACAACATATTGGTACCACATGCTCGGGATGGAGATCAGATATTATGGTTGTAGTGTAATTTGATGGAAGTACATCCATGTATGGAATAATATTTTTTGTTTGTGTATTTGGAATGTAAATGAGGTGAGGTTTTATGGAGGGTGACTCTTTAGTAAATGATGTAGAAGAATTCTTGTGATAATGTGATGATGGGACTTAGTTGGACTAGATCCATGTTCCATGGATGGAATGGGCAGTAGTGGCATTGGAATTGGAAGATTCAAAAAATATTCCATTGTTTTTTTTAAAAATAACAACTACATAGCATGTAGTCAAATGAGAACATGAAATTTATTCCCCTATATGAGGCACTAGAGTTTATATGAAAAAATAAGTATTACACATCGTGTAACACGTGTCTCTTGCTATGTGACCCTTTGTTGACCAGCTCTACTTGTACAGGTTGTACACACCCAGGAAGACATGTAATGGTACATAGTGTGTGTTAAATGTCACAAAACATGGAGCATATAGTTCATAGATTGGAATGTAAATGGAGTACACACCCAAGTATCCTTGTGTTCCCACACATCGTGTGCTTGGGAAGTAAATGGGCAGGCTGAAGTACATGAGAAAACTCATGTATTGAGGCACTTCCAATTACATGGGCTGATCCCAATGTTCCCTGGAATAAGACAATTCCACATTGAGTGCCAAGGAGGCATATACACACCATGTACCCTAGGTAAATGTTGTGTATTGTGAAAAACTGCATTTTGGGAAAGCCTAAGACACATGTAGTTCCATGCTTTGTGAGACACATCTTGCACCCCAAGGGACACACTATTTACTACATTAAGGATAATATTGGGTCCTATTTCTTCTCAATTCAAATTCAATGTGAGATTATGTGAGCTTCCATAGACCATTATTGGTTGAGTGTGTTCCCTTGTTCTATTACTATGAGGGTTCAGTGTAGTATCACAACCTCATCCTAGGATAGTGACCCCACTATAGCTTCTTGATGAGTAGGCAGTGTGGGAAACATCCCTACTTTTAAAGTGAGTTGATTCGGTCCATCTTTGTGGGGTTTATTATAGTATATGGTCTTCAGTGTTGAAGCATAGACCCCTAAGTGACTTGGGTCATGTATCTATCTAATAATTATTTCATGGACCTCAGTTCCTTTATTTTTTCCTATGTAGTATATTTTGGAATTAGTGTGACCAAAACATATAAAGGAACCAAACCCCTATCTATGAGGGTGTTTACTAAAAGGCTAGGTGTCCTCCTAGTGAGACCTGATAGTTGAACCACTATTTGTGTATTGAGATCTAATATTTTTAATGGGGTATTGGATTGATGGAGTGTGAATATTAGACGATCTCTCCCAATTTCCTATCAGCTTCTTCTTGGTTAGTCATGATGAGCATGACCTCGAGGATGAGTTTCTCCAATAGGAGTATGGCTCGGGGACTAGTTCCTAATAGATGAGCATTACCATGAAACCACGATCAGATCTACAGATTGTAGT
Source organism: Viscum album (assembly GCA_963277665.1). Taxonomy (NCBI): domain Eukaryota; kingdom Viridiplantae; phylum Streptophyta; class Magnoliopsida; order Santalales; family Viscaceae; genus Viscum; species Viscum album. Next base: position 399,238,940 of record OY728131.1, on the reverse strand, counting down.
GGTTGATATCTTTTGTGACTCGTAGTGTTTTATGATTATATCTTGGATATACATGGTAATTATTTGGCCTAAAATATTTTTTTTTGGAAAACCTATGTTTAATGAGTTGTCTTCTAATGATGCATTATGTTTTGAGTTTTCAAGGTTTTCTTCTAGGTATTTTTATACTTACACAACCATGGGATCTACCGAAACATGTCATGTATTATAAAAATGACATGCCTTTTTATGGAGTCCTTAGAGGGATAAGATTAGGAAGTGAGTAGTTTGGAAAAGATAGATTTATGTTTATACAAATTTTTCATTCGTACTGGTCCCCTCATTTTTATTACGATGGACTATATATTTCAGTTTTGGGTGGGCTTATATTTTTCCCCTTTTATGCTTTAAAGTGCTTTATTTTATACTATGATTGTGTAATTATTCATCTATTCAAGCATTGTTATTAGTTGTTTTACATTTCATCATTTTATGGGATTGGAATGGTGTTCATGCATATAGGTAAATTTGGAAAATGCCTCTAGTTTTATATTTTCATAGTCAGTGTCTTTTATCATCCTCTAGCATAGGGAGGTGGGTGTTGGGTAGTTATGGCATGGCCTTCCTCCAAATAGGTGGGATTTAGTGGGTTGGTTCATGACAGTAGACCAATGTGAAAATGTATTATATTGTATGATAGTTACTTTGTATAGAATTTCTGTTAGCATGGGAATAACTTGGTGGAGACCTATGAGTGGGAGTTTTATGTATGGACTTAGTGGCCTAATCATTTTGGAGAAGATCTCTAGAGATACATTTTTAATGAGAAAAATACCTTAAAGGGTTTTTTATTAACCCTAAAATTCTAGATATGAATATCAGTCTCATTTTTTCTTTTAAGTATTTATTATTTTCTATTTTTTGATATATTCATGAGTTGGTAGGGCTCAAAAGGATTTTAGATTAAGACTTGACAGTCTACCACTATAGATTTTTTATTCTTGGGTATAGAGTATCTTATGGAAGTCCATAGATTACTCAATGGATTTGATAGTTTTCTTATAGGTCTTCAATGTCCTCTATCCAATTAGTGGGAGTTTATTAGGTGGATGATGGAGAAATGAGTACTTTTTATAGGTTAAATGCGTACCTAGTGTGTTCTGGTTGATTTTCTTTAGGGGTAGTTTTACAATTTAAACTCATATCTACATTAAGATTACCCAAATCCTCCAATAACCTCAACTTTAAGGTGTATTGATTTAAGGTTACCCCAAGGCTTTTTAATCTCCTCCATATTACCACCACTTCTATTTAAATTTTTATTTATTAATTTGGTTTTATGTTTCTATGTGTAACCCCATATATGACCTACTATTATACTTCTCTCACTATTTGTTGGTATTACATATTATATCCTTAATTATAAGGTTTTATGGATAATTTTTTTGTTTTTTTGGATTGATATTTAATCTGGTAAGGAATATTGGAAAGTGTGATCCATTAACCTCAATGTGGGAAGTCCTTAACATGTTATAGTGTTTATATATTATTTTATGGACTCTTATTCTTGTTTATGTGTATGTTTCCCTCAAATGTTATTATTTTGAGGTGAGTAGACACATGGATCCAAATTAAGCTAATATGACCCATCCGATGGTTGTTATGGTTAAATTATCTGGGTAGGGACGTGTCTCACCTTGTTAAATAGATCCAGGTAGTGTTGCCTAATGGCATTAATTAGTCCTAGTGTGAGGTGTTTCCATTCATTTGATGCTTCGGTGACCTTGTGGTTTAGAATATGGGAATAGTTAACAAATTATTTAACTTTTTAATGTTTTGGGCGAACTAATATGGTTATTGAAATAAACCATGAGGGGTTGGTTGGGGAGTGTGCAATGGGATATCCTTGTGACTTACTTGTCTCTTTGAGGTCCTCTTGGGAGTATTGTATGATGGTTTTCACTTTTATGATAGATATATATTTCTATTTCTATTATATTAATTTTAAACATTGATGATTATGGATCCACATCCTGAGTGAGAGGGTATTAACTTATGATGTGACATCTAGGGATTGTGGGTATTTTGGATACCCTAATTTAGTGGTTTGGGTAACACGATGATGATGTTTGATGAACCCTAATTTTGATGGTGTGGTTTATGACATAATGTCAGTCTTGATGTGTGCTCTCCACAAAGGGAGATTGTATTGTTTATATTTTAGCATGGGTAATGACGTGTGACCTCCACTATGTGATATTGTGTTGTATGATACTAAATGAAAGATTTTATGTGGAATTTAATGTGTGGTTAAACATTGAGTGATATGGTGACTATCAAGTAACATAACATACCTGGGGAATTAGATTATGTTTCCTTTATAATGGAATAATGGTATGATTGGTCGGGGTTTTGGTGGTCTTTATATTTCTTGATGACCTGAAATAGATTTATGATTCCTTTTTATATATTTTTTTATGTTAATACTGAATGAAAATTTGAATTTTCATAATGAAAAACAAAGTCTATAATAAAAATTTGAAGATATAAGGGGAAATGGAAAGAGAAGTTAGACATCACAGAGTTATTAAGTGGTAATTTCCAAGGAAATACACACATAAAATCATATTAAAACAAATAATTAAATGACCATTGATAGAGTAAATAATAAAATCCTCCATCTATTCCACATTAGAATACAAAAAATATTCATTAATGTTACCCTTACACCAACTATGAATGATCTCCACTCCTTAATAAATCTTTCTCTTACAAGGCCTGGTGGTATACGAGACACTCAAATTAATAGAAGATGGTACTTACAAGATGTTAACAGCCAAGGAATAATCTAAACCTATCATAAAATGGGTTAAATTATTTGATAAACAAAGAGATAAACCATTCAATATAGCCGAATATTCTATAATAGGGTAATTTTTTTCACTATAAAATGTTGAGAAACGCACAATGATTTATCCATGATGATCATAAATAATTATTTTTTTATGAATCACCAATTAAATAGAAGATATGATAGTATTGTGTTTGATTCCCAAGAAAAGAGTGAAATATCTCACACATTGGTTGATATTCACCGTACTAGTTTGGATCATTGGATGAATGTAAGTGGATAGTTGATTCATAATAAAATGGAGAAAGGGTGGATTCATGAAAGGTGGATAAATGGGGTTAAAGCATCCAATATTTTAGAATTTATTATAGACTTAAGAAGTCTCACTCCACTATGTCAAATCATATTCACACCACTATAATCAACTAACAACTTACTGAGAAAATAAATCATTGACCAAATGAATTTGAATTCCAACAATTATTTATTTAATAACATATATATATGAAATCGTTGATCGAGTTGTCGGAAATGTGTGTTCTCGAACATCCCCTAGATTGAAACATATTAACCTCCCCAATTCAAAATCTGTAAAGAAAAGTTTAGGATAGACTCCTTAATACCATTCACCTAGAATATGCATTTTCCGGAAAGGAGAATATATATTTTCTAAATAGCTGATTCGATATAAATGGTTTGATTAAATAATCTTGATATAGTTATAGCTACATAAAAGGTTACTATACATGTTTTAATCACTTCAATTAACATGAGTGGTCATGAAATAACCAGATGTTAAAAAAATTCCTCTATATTGGATGGAATGAATACACATATATCTACATCATCAACATCTGTTATAGTAGAGAGAAATTACTTATTATTGTAATTAATCATGGCTTCTATAAAGTTTGTATGGTCACACACATTCTTGTAAACGATTTCAAGAACCTAAAATTCTAGGATGAAGATAATAGAGCCTATCTTGTTATCTTTAAAGAATAAAATGTGTCCTCTACCGATGATCTATCAAGAATTATCTATTATGATTTCTATGTGATTCTATATGCTTTTAAAATGTAAAAATACATCTTTCATTAATATTTGGATAGAATGACGGAGAAGAACCATATTTATTATTGATTAATTTTTTCCATAGGGAATTCCCTGATATAGAATCTCATGATAATATGTCATATAAGATCTATATGTTTTCATTGAATCTTTAAAGATTAATACCCCACATTAATGGGTAATATCAATCTACACCAGCTGGCCCAGTGGTGCCTACAATATTTTAATTAGTCCAAGATGAAATTATTATTATGTCTCCAATTATTCTTATAAATAGTTTTGCTGTCAAGAACCGGATATGGATTCCATCTAAACTAGCACCCGATCAAGTCCTTTGCAAGGACTGAACTGCATTCCTTATCCCCACGAGCTGGAAAAAGTGACTAGGTATCACAAACAATGGTTTGATAATTATTTACTCGAGAATAAAAACATTAACAAACCTACATAAATAAATAAATCGAATTGGAAAATTCACACCAAACAAGTATTAACAAAATTTCATGATTGAAAAACATATTTTAACCAAGACCCACAGGTGACACAACTATGAATGAGCATCAATTAAAACACAAGAACCACCATACATCGATGGGACATCACCCACAATCATTTTTAAAAAATGTTCAAAATTTAAAGAGGTTAACAAACTAAACTTCCATCACCACTAACCTTTCCATTACCCGTGTCAAATATTACCAAGTAAACTTACACAGAAAGGTGTAAGTAGGGTGTGACCCTAATCCCAATAGGATGCCACCCAAAACAAATCCATTTTCTTTGAAATTTAAGGGGGCATAAAGGGATCCTAGGGAAAAAATATAGACCAAGAATATAAGATAAATAATTCCCCAAAACTTCAAACCTTCCCCACCATCTCTTGATAAAATGACCAAGAACCCCACCCAAACTAGAATGAAGTAAAAATTAAAACTCAGTGAGTGACAACTCTCCCCACCATAATTCTTTATTCCCCTAGAAATACATAAAAACCTAGATGTAAAATCAAAACCCAATACTATATCAAATTTAAAAGTGGGTTTTCAATGAAAATTCAACAATGACACTATAATAAGAAAAATAATGTTATAAACTTACTTGATAGTCCAAGACTGACTCCCCATCTAACGGTCACCCTCCCCCCAAATCCAAACCACCTCTAGTTGACCCAAAAAAATGAAACTATACTCTCACCAATCAAAATTTACACCACTTTTTTGAAAAGGGAAAAAATAATTTAACCAAATCCCAAGACAAAAAACCTTAAACACTACCAGATGAGGCCCATGCAGATTACCTAAAACAATCAATGCATTCGAACAAGGTCACCACAATCTTACTTCAACAAGACTATTGGGAAAAATCCAATCCCAACAATTAAACAAGAAGGAAGTTAGTGGCCAAATATCATTGAATGATACTACCTACCTCCAAGCCAACACCATGGAAAAAACCGAGTTTCTGATATGGGGAGACCCGAACGGACTCCCCACCATAGAAACAAACTAACACCTGAGGCTAAAACCAAACACAAACCATGGTGGTCCAAATAGAATCCCAACCTTAAGGGGTAGACTAAAATTATAATTATTATAAAATAACTTTCATGAGACCCATACTGGGTCTCCATACCATAAGAACCCACCGTATTAACCCACTAGCACAGGACACCACAAAAAAGACCCCCTAAGAACCAATTCCCACTGCAAGGGGGGAGATCGATGAAACTCCATACCAATTGAGACACTACACGGCTCACCATTCCCATGATAATTACCATACTCAGATGATCCCAACCAAAACAGAGATCAAAAAGAGCATAAACGTTTATTTATAGATGAATAAACAAATAGAGAGTTACACTCGCAATGCTTCAAGAACCGGGGTTTAGAAAATAAAATCACCTCATCTCCCTATAACCAAGGAAGGACTCATCCATCGACTCATATCACATCCCTGAAAAATAGGTCCCCACACCCTCTTACACCACAAAGGACCATATGAAATGAAACCACCACATCGAATCCTCAAACTGTTTCCACCTCCCACACTAGATATAGAAGTTAAATCATGATTCCATACACCCCTAGGGTTTCCCAACTATACGCCAGCTTCACTCTGGGACCTAAAACCGGATCTTAGATTCATGAAGCATCTCCTTCCTCATAGTCAGGAATTGAAAACCACTAATCAAAACTTTTCAGTCTAGTACCTGATCACATCATGATCCACTGTTTCATTTTCCCCCTTACACCATTGTATTAAATTGAATTTGTATTCTAAATTCCATACATAATTAAAAATTTCAGATCATGTTAGATTAAATTATTTTTTATCACTATTAAAATGTCCAATGTTACTTTTTTTGATTAGATCATTGATGGTGGAAGTGATTTTAAGGGTCCATGATGATGTTCAAGAAAAATCGACCAAACTGCACAGGATCTAAGCACAACAGTGGGCTCAACCACACACAAATACTAAAATGTGTATCAAAATGGGATTATATTCTGTAGTATGATCATAAATTAAATTTTATACATTTAATATGATGAAAAAAATCCAAATTAGTCCATATGGTATCCCATCCAGACTTATCCATCTAAGACACTAAATCTACATGAAGTCAAAAGTGGTGTGTTGTGATCTATCCATATCTCGAGCTGTAAATGTCCAAATGGATACAAACCTTTAGTATATATATCCAATATGTGTCAAAAAACAATTTAGTTTTTCTAAAATATAGATAAGGCTTTTTTGGTATAAAAAACCAAGTGCCTTGTGGTTTCACAAAATTAGTGTTCTCAAAACCACCTTCTAATGATCGTATAAAATGGATCCTTGGGATCCCCATTTTTAAGTTAGAACCAGAAGTAAATATCATCCATTTGGAGTCCAATATGAGTCTCTTTTTCATCCTAGATGTCTTGTAGGCCCCTATCCTCATAGGGGGTCAATAATGATGAAGGAGTTCCACTCGAGCTTCCTCCTCCTGAGGTTAAGCTAAACATCGAGCATTCGTTGTGAGGAAAGTACACACATGCCAATGGAGTTCTAAATCATATATTAGCTTCTATTTTTGAGTGATTTGGGTGTTAAAAAATTCACTTATATGCATATTACATTATTTACTATTTGAATGCTTGTTTTGATGCATGTGATTGATTTTCTCTTAATTTCTAACCAATCTGTGTGAGGTTTTTTGAGTGTGTGACTTGTGTGGTTATGGTTGGACAACACAATAATCCCTTTCATACCCAATTTATTGATATTTAAATCTAATTTTGAAGCTATTATTCTATACATATGTTCTGGACCTTGAAAATAAGATTTTTTTGTCAAGGTTTAGTTCTTCTAGTAATGAAATACAGACATAGAAATCAATCGAGATTCCAATTAATTTTAGCCAATGAATCACTTCAACACTAAATGAATATCTTATAAAAATGAACATAAAATCTGTGTAGTGAAATTAAAATGACCCTTTTGTCTCATATTTTTTAAAATACACTTGCTTTCTAAACTATTAAACTCTTTATGGTAAGTTATTTTCTTTAAACTATTTTCAAAATCAACCACCCCCTTAGAAATTTTTATTAAAAATGCATAATTTAAACCTATCAATGCTCCTTGATAGATGAAGTAGGATCTTACCTATAATATAAATCAACCTTAAAATCATAATGAATTTGACGTGTCACAAAAACGCATTCAAATTTTGGAATCTTTTTTGGGGATCACTTTTGTTTTTAGTGCACGGTTTGGATAATATTTTTGTAAATTTTGTGAATTTTTATTTGTTTTATCTTATAAATTTAATTATATTTTTGTGTCCTGAATTATTTATTTTATATTTTTGGTGGATGAATCATTCCACTTCAGGTGACTTACCACCTTTCAAATCCGAATCGGAGAGGATTTTACATCAGTGACACCGAGACATGGAATATAACCCTTTGAGGGATGAAATGCAAAATATCGACAGTCTTCTTGATACATCTACATATTACACTGAAACAAACATTAAAACTAAACACAACTTGCATAATATGGCTTAAATTAACTAGACATTAAAATAACTCACCTCACCTAATGTTGGTATCCAAACCAATTATATTCAAATACAAGGTGAGGCACCAAATTTTGAACTCAAATCTGGTCTAATTTATTTACATTCAAGATTTCCTGGTCTCACTAAAAAAGATCCACATAAAAACTTAATATAATTTCATATTGACTGTTAAAACTTAAAACCAACATATTTGGATGATGATCAAGCAAATCTAATGGAATTTCATTTTTCATTATAAGACACAACAAAATAATTGATTTACTATGTTCATTCACTAATTAGAGGCTGGGCAGACATGAAATTTATTTTTCTTGAAAAATATTTCCAAGCCTCTCAAACTGAAACAATAAGGAAATAAATTTTTTGAACATGAAAATAAAAAAGGAGAAGCATTACATGATTAAAAGGAATACTTAAAAAGGTTATGTTCATGTTTTCCACAACCCCAAATAAGTGATCTACTTTTAATTCAGTATTTTTTTTAAGGTTTAATTCCTATTGATAGAAACATGATTGTTGCTATTACAAGGGGTGCACTAGTTGATGATACCCCAATTTTTTAACGAAACCTAATTGTGAACATGGCACAGAACACTAAACAATTTGGTTCAAGATCTTGTGTACCCATTCAAGGTGTCCATGCGGTGAAAAGTATAAAATTAGAGAATATGGTAGACATGAATTTCTAAGAGGTAAGTACAGTTATTCAAAAACTTTCACTTTCCCAAGGTAAATCCAAATCTCTTCTTCCCATAGATTGTGGAATATATTCTTCTAAGGCCCACTACTCTGACCAATTCCCCCAATTTGGAGTAACTTTCTAGAGTTTTGAGGCAATATTTCTAGGTCTCCCATATAACCAAACCTTTAAAAAATAACCATACTATCCATCCAACCATGGGTGGAAATAAAACAAAGCTTATACGCAATGGGGGTTTTCAATCCAACCTAAAAAAATGGAACCAACCGGGGTAGAGTAGTCATCTACCACAACCTCCCAGAAATCCTTTAACATGACAAAGGCTTTTCCAACAAACCCCTCAAAATCCCAAGCATAACCTAAAAGAAATGTAAAAATAAATGGATTCCAATAATCTCAATTTCCGAAAACCCCCAAGCTTCCATACATGATCCAAAAACCCAATTAGGCTGACTAGCTAACTTGGTGGGAGAAATTCAATGTCATGGGTGGCGTAAACTACCCACTAAGACAGTAGTTAACCTTTAGGATAGATTAAATGTTAGTTACATCACCCTTAGGAGTGAAATCAAACTAAAAATCCAAATGAAACCTCCTTTAGTGTCATCCACTCATGAGGAAAACACTATCCCAACTATTGAAATCATTCCATATGTTAAAAAACCTTGTCCTGAGAGTAGCCATTACTATGGAAAGAGTGTCTTTTGATGATTCACCTATCCTAACCATTCCTCTTTCATTTCCCTAAATGGAAAACCAGTGAATAAAAAATTTAAATTTAACTAGATAAGTAAAAAATGTAAAATTTCAAAAAAACCGCAGGTTATTATTCTTTTGACTAATTCCATGAAGAAAATTCCAAGATGTGCTATGTTTCTGAAGGAAATGTGTACACACCGAAGGCAACATCAAGGTTATGAGAATGTGAGCCAATGGAGGAATGTATCCACATTGATGGTACCATCACTTCCTTCCAAATTAAATGACCTAGGAACACTCTAAATTCAATTCATCATAAGAGATTATTACGTTTCTTATGATATGCTTGATTTAGGAGCTTTTATAAATTAGATTCCTTACCCTAATTACTCTTAATTATATTTCTGAGAAGTGAATCCCACTTGAATTATTTTTTAATTAGATAATCAGAGTACAACACACCCTTCTCGGGTGTTAGAGGATGTTCTTGTGAGGGTCCAAAATAGAATTTTTCATGCTGATTTTTTTATGTTTAAAATGGAAGATGCTAGGATGAATGGACATTACCCGAGTATATTTGGGAGACACTTATTGAAAATAGACAATACCATAATTATTTTCCATAATGGTACATTAGATATTGAGTTTGGAAGTGACATTGTCAACTTCAATATCCTTGATTCCATGAAGCACCCCTCAGAATAACTATAATCTCTCTATTAATTCAATTAATGTAATCCCATCCACTAAAAAAATTTATTTTTATTCCCCTCATCCCCTTTTTGAGTTTTCATAATTTATTGAATTTTAGGTAATGAGTCATTCATTGAATGTTATACTAATCTACAAAAATTTCATGTGTATTTGTTAATTGATGATTTGTTGAACACTGAGGATCACATGACCATAGATTGTACTGCTATTCTTATAAAATATTTTTACACATATAGGGATGACAACATTGATTATTTTGAAGATATTAGTGACCTCTCACTTTCGCACAAACTCCCATCAATCCAAAATCACCTTAAATGGAACTCAAACAACAACCTCATGATTTAAAATATTCATATATTGAGATTGAAAAAACGCTTCCTATAATCATTGCAAGTTCACTCCCTCTAAAGCATGAATTGTAACTACTTGAACATTTGAGGGAGTATAAACAAGCATTGGGATGGACACTTTCTGAAATTCCTAGTACTATCCAACCAATTTTCATATATCATATATTGTTAAATGATGAGGCTAAACAAGTGAGGTAGGCATAATGACAACTGAACCCAAACCTCTTAGATGTGGTTAAAAAGGAGGTAACAAAATTATTGGATGCTTGAATTATATACCCCATATCTGAAAACCAATGGGTCAGTCTAGTACAAGTGGTTCCTAAAAAACTAATCTAATAGTAACTAAAAAAGGAAATAATGAATTGGTTCTAACTCAGGTGTATAATAGTTACCAATTATATATAGACAATTGCTGATTAAACCAACACACTTGGAAGGATCATTTCTCATTACCATTCATTGACCAGATGCTAGAGAGGCTATCCATGATGTGCCATTACTATTCTCTTGATTGATATTCTGGATACATTTAGATCCATATTTCCCCTGAAGATCAGGGAAAAAAAATCTTTACTTTCCCCTTTGGCACATTGGCATATAGGAGGATTCCATTTGGTCTGTGCAATACTCTGGGTACTTTCCAGAAATGTGTGGTTAGTATTTGTTCGGATTACCTATAAAATTTCATGGAAGTTTCGATGTATTATTTCACTATTTATCGATCCTATTTTGATGAATGTCTGAGTAGTCTTGCTTCAGTCCTATGTCACTATATTGAAAAGAATCTCGTATTAAATTACATTAAATTCAATTTCATGGTGAGACAAGGTATAGTTTTTTAACATGTCATTTATGGGGATGTTATCCAAGTAGATAACTATAAAGTGTATGTCATTTCTTCCTTACCATTCCCAAAACATGTATGGTATGTGTGGTCATTCCTACATCATGATGGATTTTACCATTGTTTCATTCGTGATTTTAGTAAAATTGCACTCCCCCTCTATAGATTTCTCCAAAAAGAAAAGGAAGTTGTTTTTGATAAAGAATGCGATAAATCCTCTAATAAGATAAAATGGAGTCTCACATCACCAACAAAAATCCAGCCATGTCCGTGGGATTTACCATTTGAGATCATGTGTGATGCCTCTAACTATGTAGTTGGGGTTGTCTTATCACAAAGGGTTTATCGAGCTCAACATGTCATTGATTATGCCTCATGTACTCTTGAACCTACACAAGAAAACTACACCACAACTAAGAAATAATTTATTTCTATTTTGTTTTCCTTGGATAAATTTAGTTTATAGATTTTAGGATCCAAATTCATTGTGTTCTTAGACCATGCTTCCCTTTGGTATCTCCTTAAGAAAACGAAAGCCAAACCATGTCTCATTTGCTAGAAACTCATCCTTCATGCATTAAATTTAGAAATAAGAGATTAAAAAGGAGAAGAGAATGCGGTGTTTGACCATATTACTAAAATTAACCCATCCTTGGAAATTTAATCATCCCCTTATATTCCCAAAAATGACATGTTTCTCGATGAGAAACTGTATAGAGTTCAAGATTCTATTCCTTGGTATGCTGAAATTGTAAATTATTTGGTAGCATCTTGAATTACTAATTATTTCAAGAAAAACCTTAATGACCATCTAAACACATGAGTCTTATTGGTATATTTTCAATGACCCCTGCCTTTGGCACATGTTTAGTGATCAATTCCTTTAGTGTTGGGTTCCCGATAGTGAGTTTCAGTCTATCCTTAGGTTCTTCCGCATTCTTTCTTATGGGGGATACTTTCGTCCCCAACGGACTGCTTGCAAGAACCTTGATTCTGGTATTTTTTGACACACATTGTTTCAATATGGCCATGACTTTTATAAATCTTTTCTTCACTTTCAATCAATGGGTAATGTCTCTAAAAGAAATGAGATTCCACAAAAACCCATTCACTTCCATAACATTTTTTATGTTTGGAGCATTGAATTTATGGGACTATTATTCAATTAATTTTGGAACCTTTACATTTTATGGTAGTGTATTATGTTTCAAAATGTGTAGAGTCACGAGATACAATTACTGATGATTCTAAGACTGTTGTGGAATTTTTTAGAACATGAATCTTATGTAGGTTTAGATTACCTAGGTTTATCATTAGTGACCACAGTTCTCATTTCTGCAACCAAACAATGAAATATAATATTCATAGGTATGGGGTTAGGCATAGAGTGTATACTTCTTATCACCCACAATAAATGGTGAAGTTGAGGTGTCGAATACAGAGGAAAAACAAATTTCTGTAAAAATGGTTCAAACAAACAGAAAATACTTGAGTCTTAGACTCGATGATTCATTAAGGTCTTACCATATTTCCTTTAAAAATCCCATTGGAATGTCACCCTATCCACTTGTGTTTATAAAGTGTTGTCACATCCCTGTAGATATCAAGAACTATGCCTATTGGGCCATTAAACCATGCAATTATAGTCATTCTGTTGTAGGTTCTCAAAGGAAGTTATAGATTCAAGAGGTAGAGTAAATGTATAGAGATTCATATGAGATCTCCAGAATTTATAAAGAGAAAACCAAGGCTTCCCACGACCATTTCATCCTTCATAGTTAGTTTCACATTGGGCATAAGGTCATTCTCTAGGATGCAAGGCTGATGTTTCATCCACGTAAGCTTTTTTCCTGCTAGTTTGGACAATACAATGTTACTAATGTATCTCCATTTGGTGTTGTTCAGATTTAAAATGAATAAACCAAGAAAGCATTCACTATCAATGGGCAGCAGCAGAAGCACTCCCATGAAGCCCTTTCAGACTTCCGGAGGGAGTAACTCAATTTTCAAGAAGCAACATACAAATGACAAACAACATGTTTTATCCTTCCATTCCACATTCTATTTTATTACAATGACGATACTGCACACACTAATTGTGAGGGGCTGGGTATATTCTTGTGTTAGTTTTGAATTTTCATCATCTTTATTCCATTTCACTCTATAGCTTGATAAATAGTATTTTTTACATTCCCCCTTTTCCCTCACCCTCACCTTTGTGCTGGAATATTATTTTATGTCCAGTTTATCATGAAAAATGTTACCATTTAGTCATGGAAGTCATTGAAAATTCATGTGGAATTTCTTTATTTCATGTTGGTTTAACATTCAAAAAAATATTCTGATAAAATGTGTATTTTAGAAATAAGTCAATACTGTGGTGTGACTTTCTTTTGAAATTTAGATCTTTGTTGATAATATTAATGGCTATATCATTTTGAAATCTTTGAGAAGAGTGGTACCCTTTTTGTGAATAGTTTAAGGGAAAAGTGTTTCACTTAATCTCTCCACACATATTTTCACCCAACAATGAAGTGCGAAAATTTCATACATAATTAAAGGTAAATATAATTTAGGTTAAATTTTCTCAACATTCCAAAATTATTTTTCTATATATTTGTTCCTCATTTGATCTAATTCACTACTATACCATATTAGACTCTGCATGCGTACTTATTATCTGACTATTGCACTCCCTAAAAAAACAAAATAGGTTGTGTCTTGGCCATGTCAAAAACAACCCTTCCATGACTTTGGATCTTGTTATAACTATTACAATCGGTGTCGTGAGGAGATCAAACATGGGTTAAGAGAATATTTTTGAGATTTTTTTCCAAGTAAAAAATTTAAAAATAATAAATGAGGGGAGTGATGTAATATACAACATATGGGGATATCTAGGAAGGGAACTAATGGTTTGAATTCTCGGAATTCTTAAGTGAGTGGGTCTTGAAATTTTATTGCAAAGGATGTAGGGCTGGTTTGGTTGAATGTATATTGTAAGTAGACAATTATTAAAATAACTTATTTTTAATCGATATAAAGTGGAAATAATAACATGAAATGGTTGTCACACACACATGTGGAAAAAAATTTACATGATTAACTTTTTAATTATTTTCATATATTGGTATTATACATCTCTTGGAATTTCATTCTTATATAATTTTTGAGACGCCTTTTTCCATGCTCACTAAGAAGAACTCCTCGGTGTGATTTTTTCATTGCTCACATTTCTATCCGTAATTATATTTTCATTAAATGATAAATCATTATAAATTTGGAAATATCTACATTCATAATTTTCCGAAATGTGACTTTTCCAAGGAGTGAAAAATGTTTAGGTGTGGGGGTGTGATCGCACCGTGATTCACTGTTTCATTTTCACCCTTACACCATGGTATTAAAATGAATTTTTATTATAAATTAAAAATATAATAACAAATTGAAATTCATGTTAGATTCAACTATTTTGTTTTTATCACTTTTAAAAATCCAAAGTTACTTGTTTTGATAATTTCATTGAAGTTGGAGGTGATTTGGAGGGACCTTACTGAAGGACAAGAAATATTAGTCAAATTACAGAGGATCAAAGTACACCCATGGACTTGACCACACAATAATACTAAAAAGTGTATACAAATAGGGTGATATATTTTGGACTGGTCGTAAATTAAATTATCTAAATATCATGTGAAGAAACCCAAGACTAATTCATCCATCCAGTGGCCCATCTAGACTGATCTGTCTAGCACAACAAATCTGCACGAAGTCATAAGTGGGATGCTGCGATCTCTCCATATAAATAGATGTAGATATCCAATTAAAGGAAAAAATTCAGTGGAGATATTAATGAGGTGTTGAAACAACATTTTAGTTTTTATCAATGTAAGATAAGACTTTCTTTCCATCAAAAACCATGTTCCAAGTGGTTTCTCAAAATCAGGGTCCTCAAAACCACCTCCCAATTTTCCTATAAAATGGAACATTGGACTCCCGATTTATATGTTAGAAAAATAATCAAATATCTACCATTTTAATATTTTATGGAATTATCCTCCTCGTCCTACAAGTTCTGAAGTTCTCTATCCTCAAAAGGGGATCAAGAATGAAGAAGGAGTTCCTCCCGAGCTTCCTCTTCCTCCCAATGTCGAGCTAAACGGTGGGAGTTTTTTTGTGAGGGAGATACACACATGTCAAGGGAGTTCTGGTGTTTATATTAGCTACTGGTGTTTAGTGTTTTGGTTGTTAAAACATTTCTTTCCATGTATCTTACATTATTTCTTATTTGAATTCTTTTTTATGCATGTGAGTGATTTCCTCTTAATTTATAACCGATCAGTTTGAGGTTTTGAGTGTGTGAGTTGTGTTATTCTGATTGGAAAACACAATAATCCTTTTAATACCCACTTTCCTGATATTTAAATATGATTTGGAATCTCTTATTCCATGCATACGTTCTGGACCATGATAATACAATTTTTATGTCAAGGTTTGTTTCTTCAAGCAATGAAATAAAGGCATAGAAATTATTCGGGATTCCAATTAATTTCAACCAAAAAATTACTCTAACCCTAAATTAATCTCTAAGAATAATGAACTTGAAATTTTCATAGTTAAATCAAAATAGTCCCTTTGTCTAATATTTTTTAAAATTCGTTTGTTTTTTCAACTATTAAACACCATAACTTATGTTATTCTCTTTAAAAAAAATTCAAAATCACCACCCCTTTTTAGTACTTTTTAGTAATTTTTAGTAAAAACACATACTTAAAACCTATAAATGATCCTCGAAAGAAAACCTATGGACGGTCCTATAACATAAATAAACCTTAAAATAATAATCAATTTGACGTTTCATGACAACACATTCAGTAGAACAATAAACTATATCATCTCTTGTACAAAACCACTAGGACATAACACACTCTGAAGCCCATTTTACTCTAACACAGAACCTTTACTAATACAGGGTCATCAATGATGCATATGTATTTCCCCTATCACTCCAAACAAGAAGCATCAGATGAAAGAAAACAAGGAAGAAACCATCATTAAGGATATATAATTTCAGAAATTCCATGAAGAAAGCATGCTTCCATTTAAGCAGAATTTCTAGAAAAATTCCAAAACAACCACATTTTCCCCAAAAACCAAACCCAACATAGAAAGAAATCACCGAACAAGAACCTAAAAATAATTATATACACTATAAGGATTTGGACCTCAAACCCAATCCTAGGGAGCTTGAGATTAATTCATGTATCATTAATAGCCCCAAACGGCCAAATTCTCCATATTAGTGGCCTAAAATAAAACCTTTTTTATGAAACATAAATGAAATACCCAAATTCCTTTAAACATTTCAGCCAAAACCATAAAATAAAAACTGCTTTACCTTTCCATACTGGAATTCTCCATCAACCCTTCGAGATATAACCTGCAGATACCATGGTGTCGAACATCACCTATGGAAACTCAGGAAACATAAAAGACTAAGGTATATTTCAAACATCCATAACCATTCTCCCACTACAATGGGATCCAATTAACCTAAAAAGAAGGGGGGAGACTTAATATCAAAACCTCAATAATAAAATACTTATGTTGATCAACTAGACGATCTACTAATGAAGAATCACCCTTAGTCGCATTTCAATTGTACACTAACTCTTTATGGTGGTGTACCCTAGCTGATAATAAAATCTAAGGACCCAACCAAGTTGTTACTTTGGTTAAAACGTATCAAAAACTAGAACCAACACCATGAGGAGAACCACCAAAAATTCATCTCAAAACATTTCCAATAAAATACTGATAACAAACACCTCAACACAACATATCGACAAAACCCAATCCCAAAACATCATCAAAACAAGAGAGGCTCTCAAACTCAAAACACCCTACTACAATATTCCCAAAATACAAGAAGACACACCACATGACTATAGGTCACTAAAACCTCCATTATTTCACTAAATGAACATCTGAAAATAAAACCGATAGGGTGGGATACACATTCACCAATGGAATACCATTAAGCCTCTCAAAAGCATTATCCTCGTGCCAATACGCGCACCCATTAACATCATGCACATATCATATTAATGTTACCAATCAAGGAAATACCAAAGGTTAAAACAAAATTTCATTCCATTTTTTCAAACAATAGTCATCCCATACCTCCTCTTCTCAAAACCGCTAGTCACAAAGTTAATCCCATTCCGAATTTCGCAAAAAATTTCTTCAGAAAGGCTGAAAACCTTTAAATAAAACCCACTTTGAATCTCAAAAAAAATCTCCAATAAATAATCATCCAAACAATATTTCATTCTCAAAATATACACCTAAATTTTAAAACATTTCATTCCACTCAAAATAGAATTTTAAAACCCACTTCAAAATAATCCTTGTTTTCCAAACCATTGAGTTTTTTAATCCACAATTTCTGAATAAAAAATCCAAGATCATTTAACCTAAAGATTATTTCATGAAAGTATACATTTTCAAAACCTCATTCCAAAAATTTCGGAAAACTCATTTTCAATCCTTTGAAAATCACACCATTCCAAATTTAAAATCCCATTTAAAAAAGATTTCTAAACCCCTCTTTAACATAACATATAGTTTCAGAACAATTAATATCAGTAAACCACATTTTTAAATTATGAAAATTCAATCTCGATAAACTAAACCCCATCCACTCAAAAAAATTATCATTTTAATGGATTGCCTAAAAAAATTTCAAACAAGAGTGTTCAAAATGATTTTCCAAGACCCATAAAAATAATGAATGAATCATGGAGAAACTAGTGCTTATGTGTGACATAAAAATATGGTTGGAGTCATTAAGTCAATCACACCACCATCATGAAGAGTTTTCTAAGACAATATCCCTACATCCATATGGATTTCCAGGCCCTGCAAGATCACAGAGACCGTTTCCCAAACTCTCATTTCATTCCCCAAATAAAAATCTACCACAATGACCAAAAGACTTAAATGGAACCTTAATTACCATGGTAACTAAATTCCTTCCATGTGGTGTGATGTCCAGTAACCTTACTCATAACTAAAACATTGAGTTCCAATAATTATAGCTCTAGCCTACCCAGACTCTTCCCCAAAATAACATGTCCCAAAAGTGTGAATCTCCTTTGATACCATTTTACCATGAAGCAGATCCGGTCACCATCCAAAATGGAACCCGAGCCAGTCGATGGAAAGGATCAAATGGTTATCACTATCCCAAAATGCTGGAAAAGTGCCTATGTATCATAAAAATGTTTTAGGAACTATTTACCTGAGTATAGAAACATTAAACAACCAACAACAATAAATAAAATGAATAAAAAATTTACACCAATCAAGTCATAAAAAATTTCATAATTGAATTACACAGTTTAAACAAGACCGAATGGGTCTGTAACTAGGAAGGAGAAGAAATTAAAACTCATGAAACACCACACAATAAGGGGACATCAGACCCAAGCCTTCTCCACCATGCCACACCAAGGAAAGGGGAGAACAACTCAAACTGCTGTTACCAAGGACATTTCCCATTCTACTATCAAAAACTACCAATTCTAATTACATCCAAAGGTGAAAGTATGGTGTGATCCAAATCCCAATTTGATTTTATCCAAAAATATTCCATGTGATAAATATTTTGAGACAAAATCATGAATGTTTTATCAACAAGAAGTAGTAGTATTAATTTCTAATGTAATATATTTTAAATGAAAATGGTTTTCAAGAGGGAAACATTGAAGACTTCACAATTTTAAATAAAACACACATGATACTGAATTTTAAAACAGAACACACTGTATGCTGATGGTAATTACAATATATCCAATGAGTACTAGTCATGGGAACACCCCTAGGAACTAGTTAGCTATGGGGCCCTAGGTAAATCATATCTCAGTGTACAACTAACCATAACCAATATCCACGATTCACTAGGAGGGTAAAACACAATAGCTAAGTGGTCCTCAAACATCATTAATGTTTAGTTAGTGTTTTCATATTCAAACATGTTAAGTGAAATAGGGAAGATACCACTATCGGATCACTAGCATACTAGTCCTAGTCCACCCACCTAGAAACTCGGGATTCCCTCTTTGTGTTCAATCAAGATCCACATGTCATAAAATATAATTTTTACATGCAAATACCATTCCAAAAAGATGCACACACTAAAAATCAGACAACCATGTCCCAAAATACCATTTTCACATTCAAAATCAATTTTAACATCATATACTCACCAAAACATGCCACTAACATGCCTCTTAAATTTATCATAATTTAATAAATACTCTCAACAATTTATAAAACATTCTCAAAACATTTGAAATAAAAATCATCTCCCTCTTTAAAAAACCCATTTTAAGAACATACTACCACAAAAACAGTACCCAAACATATTTTTCACCCTCTGTGTAACTCAATAAATCATTTTAAATTATCAAAAATCAATTTTATGAAGTAAAACAAAAATTTGCACACAAAATTCTTTCAAAAACATTCTTTCATGTCCAAATTCACCCCAACACCATACCAAAACAGAATTTTCAGCCCTATAAACATTTAATATACCACTTTCATATATTATAAAATGGCCTAAAATAATACCACATGAGTTACACATAAAAAACACACAATTTGAAGAAAAAAAAACATGAAAATCCAATGCTTAACCAATTCTATCAAAAATAAATTCCAAACCACAAAAAATAAGTAAGAAACATATTAGTAAGGTCAAGAAAGAAAGATAACTTATCAAAGAATGCTTGCACATGGATTCACCTACTTTAGATGTCAAAAACCACAAATCATTGTGTGAAACATCAATTGCACCACAACCGCACCACAAGGGAATGAAATCAAACTCTAATCCATAATATTGATCAATGAGATACAAAATTGAACTCTATGTATGAAACCCTTGTTGCTATAGATTTGGAACTTCATGAAGTAGGGAAATAACCATAAGGAAAAGGAAGAAAAACAAATGTGGAATCAATAACAAGAAGAATATTGAATTTTCCCAAATTAAAAACCCATAAAAATGGATTACAAGGGAGATTAAGGGATCTTGAAATCCATTCTATGGTTTCTAAGGTCGAATGGGGGAAGAAATTGGTGAGATATGTTTAATCCCATAAAGAAAAAAATAGAATAACATAAAAAATAATGAGCTAGTCACAGTTTCGCCTATTCTGGCCACACAAAATCTATCAATTTTCATGCAACATCATGGGAGCCTATATTTGAAACTAGGGGGAAGATAGGAAAATAATAGGATAGAAATAATGCCAAAAAATTTAAAACTTGTAATGTAACGACCCAAAGTTTCATTAATGGAAAATCCCTCTTGATCCAGTTAAATGTTTCTTTATGAAAAATGTTTTTACAAGATGTCAAATTCTTTAGTTTTACGTTAAGATTTGTGACCGTTACTTTTATAGCCGTTGAAAAGTGATCATCTGGGTAGTTTAAATATAAGGCTTTAACGAACCAATTTTCTACTCAGACAAAGGAAGCGATGGCCTCATCTAGTAGAATCGCCCCTTACGAAGCCCATTTGTCAGAGCTGGGAAAAGAGGTGGCATCTTTGGGCTTTGCCCTTGACCAAGCCCAAGCTGAGCTTCATCAAGTCAAGCTCGAACGTGATCGTCTACGGGAAAAGTGGAAGTTGATTGAAATTACCACTCGAGCGATGTTATCCGAGCCGCCCCAAGAGTCTGTCACCATCGCACACCTTACCCTTAGGTCTTATGCGGCTATTTTAAGGGGTTATGTAACAAATAAGTAGCACCATGTTCATGTACATTATTTTTTGTATATAATAGTGAATATAATTTCTAGTCATTTTTGATACATTGTAATTAGTTTTTAAAGTACAAATGGTGTTTTTAGTTATTACTTAATTAAGAATTATATTTTATTAAATAAAAGGATTTTTTGAATTATATAATATTTTAATAAAATATTATTATTAATATTAAATTAATTTTTTATTAAGTATAAATGATCTTATAATTTTATGAATGCAATTAAAATTTCTATTAAGGTTTGAAAGCCATTTCTGTCAAAACCCGTGATTTTTTTATAAATGTCAGTTTTTATTTTAAAAGTGAAAATTCACATATTTAAAAAATTATTTAGATAAAATAAATATTATTTTTGGAATCAGGACGTCGAAATTATCAAACGGTGAATTTTTCATAATTTTCTGAGAGTCAAATTTTTGGGTAAAAATTAAATACCATTTAAATATATAATGTGTTTTATGACATCATAATGACCCAATGGTGATGTAATAAAATAACGTAATCCTTATGTTCGGCCAATATGTGTTTTATCATTAAAATAATGAGGTTTTGGGTTTGTTTGACTTACTTTTCAAAGCATTAATGGAGCCCTCAAGACTTATTCAACACTTTGCCTTTTTAAATTAATTTCCATGGGAGTGTGACTCACCTCCACATAAGCAACCCTAATTTTTTTATATGTTCGGACCTTGTCCTTGTAAAATATTTTTTTCCTCTTTCCTTTTCCAGAAACCATGGGAAAATACCATGGGATGGTTTTTGGTTTGGATTATTTTAATATAAGGGGTCCCAAACCTAAATAATAAAGAATTCTCTCACCTTTCCAATATAAACCCACCCAAGCTCCCACTTCCTCCTCACTAAAATCCCTTGGAGTTCGTCCAACCTCTGCCCTACTCTTTCTAGAATCCTCCCAAGGTGCCCCAAGCTCCCAAGAAGCCTCTCACAAGCCTTTCTCTAGCCTTTGGAAGCACACTTTCAAGTAAGGGTTTTTTTCTTCCTTTCTCATTTTTTTTCTTTAAGTTGTATTGCCCTTTTAATTTCAATTATGAATGTTGGGGTATGGTTTCGCACCTCTCCCATACTGCCCTCTAATTGTTTGAATGATGGGATACCCCTTTCTCTCTCATTAAAAGCCTCCCATGTACACCCGTTACTATGCTGAAATTCCGAAAGAAACCTTTTTCTCTTCTTTTATATTCAAGCAATACTTTTGTATCATGAATATAAATTCATTTTCAATTGTTGGGACATGTATCTACATGACCTCCTTACTGTCCATTACATGTAAATATGATGAGGAACCCCTTTCTCTCTCATCAACCTTTTTTTATGAACTCTTATGTCACGCCATTATGCTGCCGAAATCACACTGATTTTCTAAGCCAATATCATTGTGTAGTGAATACCATGCCCATTTCTCCATCAAGGGTATTCACCTTTATGCACATTTACTTATTGATTATAATGTTTCATGTATGAATTACACATTCCTTTATTGTGGAATAAATGATTATGTTTTATGAATCCATGTTTTTATGATCCATGTGGCACACTTATGCATGAAATGAAATGTTTAAGAAGGGTGCACCCTTTATAGCGCTCCAATGCATTGGGTAAAGTATAGTATCATGATACGTCATGTGAAATGAGTGTTGAATCATGCTAATTCAAGTGCAACGAGGGTTTACTCGTGCTTCAAGTGCAATGAGGGTTTACTCATGCTCCATGTGCAATGAGCCTTGGCTCATGCTAATTCAGTGTTAAGTGTTGTTGCCACATTTCCATGTTATGATTAACATGCTTTATCATGCCTTTATGTTCATGTTTCTCTTATGCTCTATTGATATGCCTATTTCCTAACATGTATTATACTCCTCATGTTTTTCATTGTGTACTCCTTTACTGGGCTTTATAGCTCACACTTTTCTTATGCATGTCCTCAGGTTATCCCATTCAATGCTAAGTACGAAGGAATGTAGTGGTCATGTAAAGGAAGTTTTCAATAAAGACGTTGTATTTCAAGTTTAAAGTTTTTATATAATGATCCTAAGCCCCAAAGATACTAAACCTCTCGATCTTATTTGTTCTATCAAGTGAAGTTTTATGTAATAAAGCATGTTTAAGTTGTAATAAAAAGCAGGGTTGTCATAGTTGGTATCAGAGGATAGGTTTAGTTATTTTTGGGATTAGGAAACCCTATTAAAGCCTTAGATACAAGACTAAGTATTATAAAAACATACCTATGTTTTGGTAAATACTATGTAAGTGGTTTATCAAACAAATACATACCTATCTGGATACGATCAGGTAGAGGCGGCTCTGGCACAGATGTATCCTAGGGGTAAAACCCGAAAACACCGCTTTGAGCTAGACTCGAACGGGAACTGGTGCACGACAACGGGCTTTGCTGCACTCTTGGTTACGACACTCCTGGGGGATATGTTTGGATGAATTCACAATCTTAGTATGAACCCTTATTAAGGGAAAAATGCCCCTAAGAATATATGTTAGAAGGGAGATCATGAAAAGCCTGGATTGAATCCTATAGACTCATGAGTTAAAGAGATTAAAGTTTATTTATAATTCATCAACTTTTGTCTTTGGATTACCCTTTATGTGTTACCCCTAACATTCTTTTATTCCAGCCAATGGACGGTAATAGGAGAACTCGGGCTAACAACCGTTGTGATGATCAGTGTGATGATTGTACTTATGAGATGCCCAATCCAATGGGAGCGGGAATCGCGAACTTTGTCACGCTTCTCTCTCAGCCAACTCAAGTTTTGAATAGAAACACTGGTCAAGAGGAACGTTCAACCCCCCCTAAGAAAGAACAAGTCGCTATTGAAAGCTTCATGAGACAAAGGCCTCCTACTTTTAGTGGATCATCCGATCCCACGATCGCTGAACAATGGATCAACTCCATTGAAAAGAAATTCTCCATCCTCCAATGCTCTGAAAAAGAGAAGGTTCTCCTGGAGGCTTATCGTATGGAGGGTGAATATGATCAATGGTGGACATTGATCAAAAATACGAAGCCTGAGGAGGAGATCGAGGATTTGGAATGGAAGGAATTCTGGAAGATGTTTTTTGATAAATATTTTCCACGCACCCTCCGTCTTAAGATGGAAAGGGACTTCTTTTCCCTCAAGCAAAAAGATGAAGAATCTGTGGGAGCGTACGAGGCAAATTTCACAAGGCTTGCACGATACGCTTCCGGATTTGTCGTTACCCCCGAATGCAAGGTTGACCGCTTATTTGGTGGGCTGAAGCCTAGCTTGCGGAAAACATTAGCGATCCGTGACTTCGACAGCTATGAGGAAATTTTCAGATGTGCCCTCAAGTTAGAAATGGAGATCGGAGAATCACAGTGGTATCATGGGGACAAGAAGCGTAAGGTGGACTTCAATGCAGGTGGTCCGATGGATAAATCCAACGGTGCTAAGAAGTTCCAGCACCCCACTTTCCAAAAGTGTGGAAAGAAGCACCCTGGAAATTGCCTTAGGGGGACAAGAAAATGCTTCAAGTGTGGAAGAGGAGGGCACCTAGCTGTTAACTGTCAGCAAGAAGGACCCGCGGCTAAGGCAGAGGAGAGGAACACTCTGTTCGAACCTCAACGCGTTGTTCAATGCTACAAATGCAAAGAACCGGGTTATTTTTCGAATCAGTGCCCCAATCCAAGGGTTATCGGAGGCAATCAACAACCTCCAAGACAGCAAGGAAGAGCATTTGTCCTCACTTCTTCCGAAGTGAACCCCGACAACGAAGTGGTGATAGGTATGCTAGTTATTCATTCAAGAATAGAAAACGTACTTTTTGATTCAGGTTCTACGCATTCTTTTATATCTCAAAAGTTTAGTAAAACAATCCCTGCACCACCACAAACCATGGAAGTAAAGATGTCGGTGAGTACGGCAAATGGAGCAATCATTGAATCCCATGAGTATAAGTTCTCCCCTGTTATAATCTGTGGATTGAATTTCCCGGCGAACCTCGTCATACTCCCTTTGGTGGAATTTGATGCAATTCTTGGCATTGATTGGCTTTCCTTATATAGAGCCAACATAAATTGTCGGGAGAGGGAAATCACACTCCATATGGAGAATCGACCCCCGATTCTTTACAAGTGTCAGGAGGAAGATGAATATCCTTCAGCTCCATCATCTCAAGCATGGATATTACTGCCTTATGAGCACGCATATCTGGCTTAGATGATTGAGTCCAAGGAAGAAACCACCCTTGAAGAAATGCCTATTGTGAGGGAATTTGCTGAAGTATTTCCCGAGGAACTTCCTGGTCTTCCTCCAAGAAGAGATGTTGAGTTCTCAATTGAACTTATACCTGGGGCGCTACCAATATCCAAGACTCCATATAGAATGGCTGTTTTTGAGCTTGAAGAGCTGAAGAAACAACTACAGGAGAATCTGGATAAAGGGTTTATACGCCCAAGTGCATCACCATGGAGTGCACCAGTCCTCTTTGTCAAGAAGAAGGATGGGTCAATGCGGCTTTGCATCGATTATCGTGAACTTAACAAAATCACGATAAAGAACAAGTATCCTCTCCCAAGAATCGATGACTTGTTTGATCAGCTGCGTGGATCACAATACTTCTCCAAGGTGGACTTGCGGTCGGGATATTATCAAGTAAGGGTGAAGAAGGAAGATATCCCCAAGACTGCTTTTCGTACAAGGTATGGGCACTATGAATTCATAGTAATGCCTTTCGGACTCACCAATGCTCCAGCAATATTCATGGACTTGATGAATATAGTCTTTAGATATTACCTAGACAAATTTGTGGTAGTCTTTATAGATGATATTATAATATACTCCAAAACCAAGGAGGACCATGAGGAGCATTTGAGAACTGTACCGGAGACTTTGCGCAAGGAGAAGCTCTATGCCAAGTACATCAAGTGTGAGTTCTGGTTAAAGGAAGTCTCATTCATGGGCCATATCATCACAAGCAATGGGATATCTGTGGACCCCTCCAAAATAGATGCAATTGAGGGATGGCCGAGGCCAACATCGGTAACTGATATCCGTAGCTTCTTGGGGTTAGCTGGATATTATCGACGATTTGTGAGAAATTTCTCACGATTTTCCAACCCTCTTACCAAGCTAACTCGAAAGGGAGTAAAGTTTTCTTGGAGTGATGAATGCGAAAAAAGCTTCAAGGAGTTGAAAAGGAGGCTTATCACTGCACCCGGGCTCACTTTACCCACAAGTGGGGAGCTTTTTCTGGTATTCAGTGATGCTTCGAAGAAGGGCTTAGGATGTGTGCTGATGCAGAATGATAAAGTGATATCCTATGCCACAAGGCAGTTGAAAATCCATGAGTGTAACTATCCAACGCATTATCTGGAGTTGGCAGCGGTGATCTTTGCCTTGGAAATCTGGCGGCATTATCTCTATGGAGAGAAATGTGAGATATATACTGACCAAAAGAGTCTTAAATATATATTCACACAGAAAGAGCTTAATATGTTCCAGAGAAGATGGATAGAGCTCATCAAGGATTATGACTGTTCAATACATTACCACCCTGGGAAGGCGAACAAGGTGGCAGATGCCCTAAGTAGAAAGGATCCAGCGATTCTATCAATGATGAGAATTGAGAAGGATCCAATATTCTTAGACTTGATGAAGATGGATGTGGGAATCATAAAGAAGGGAACATCATCAATCCTTTCACAAATTATTGATCAACCATCTCTTTTGGAAAGGATAAAGGATGCTCAAAAGGATGATGTGGGAATCCAAGAAAAAGTGGAAGCTATCAAAAAGGGAAAATCCTCAGAGTTTAATGTTAATGAAGAAGGAATTGTGTGGTTTGGGAAAAGACTATGTGTTCCATCAAGTTCGGAGATGAAGAAGGAACTTTTGGATGATGCACATAGTTCAAATTTCTCTATTCACCCAGGGAGCACAAATATGTATCGAGATCTCCGAGAAAACTTTTGGTGGGATAATATGAAGAAGGAGATCGCTGAATATACATCAAAGTGTCGGGTGTGTCAGCAAGTGAAGGCAGAGAGGCAGAAGTCTAAGGGGATGATGCAACCATTTCCCATACCATAATGGAAATGGGAGAACATCACCATGGACGTCGTCACTGGACTTCCAAGGACATCCAAAGGCAACAATGCAATCTGGGTTGTTGTCGATCGTCTTATAAAGACTGCACACTTCATTGCTATTCGAGAGGATTTCTCTTTGGATCAATTGGCACGGATATATATCAGGGAAGTGGTACGGTTGCATGGAGTACCACTATCTATTGTGTCTGGCCGAGATCCAAGATTTACCTCTAAGTTTTGGAAGAGTCTTCAACATGCTCTGAATACTGAACTGAACTTCAGTACGGCCTATCATCCTCAAACTGATGGCCAATCCGAACTGACTATCCAAACACTTGAGGATATGTTGAGAGCGTGCTCAATGGACTTTAAAGGAGGATGGGATCAACATCTTCCTCTGGTTGAGTTCTCTTATAATAATAGTTTCCACTCGAGCATCCAAATGGCACCATATGAAGCCCTGTATGGGAAAAGGTGTAGAACACCAGCTTGTTGGGATGAGTTCGGTGAACGTAAGCTGCTTGGACCAGAAATGGTCAAAGAAATGGTGGAGAGGGTGAAAACCATTCAGCAGCATATCAAGGCAGCCCAAAGTCGACAGAAGAGTTATGCAGATAATCGTCGACAAGACCTTGAGTTTAAAGTCGGAGACATGGTGTTTTTACACATATCTCCGTGGAAGAAGGTCATGGGGTTTGGAAAGAAAGGGAAGTTATGTCCAAGGTACATCGGCCCCTTCGAGATTTTTGATCGTGTTGGGGCTGTGCCCTATCGACTAGCACTTCCACCTACTATGGCCAAGGGGAATGATGTCTTCCATGTATCCCTCTTAAGGAAGTACATACCAGACCCTTCACATGTACTCTCTTCCGAGGTGGTACAATTAGAAGACGATCTTTCTTATGAGGAGAAACCAGTGAAGATCTTAGATCGTAGAGAAAAAGTTCTACGAAATAAGACAATGCCCCTCGTCAAGGTGTTGTGTAGAAACCACAAGTTTGAAGAAGCAACTTGGGAGTCGGAGGATATGATGAATCTAAGTTACCCACATTTGTTTTAGTGTGGGAAAAAGGAAAATTTCGAGGGCGAAATTTCTTAAGGGGGGAATGTTGTAACGACCCAAAGTTTCATTAATGGAAAATCCCTCTTGATCCAGTTAAATGTTTCTTTATGAAATTTTTTTATAAGATGTCAACTTCTTTAGTTTTACATTAAGATTTGTGACCGTTACTTTTATAGCCGTTGAACAGTGATCATCTGGGTAGTTTAAATATAAGTCTTTAACGAACCAATTTTCTACTCAGACAAAGGAAGTGATGGCCTCATCCAGTAGAATTGACCCTTACGAAGCCCATTTGTCAGATCTCGGAAAAGAGGTGGCGTCTTTGGGCTTTGACCTTGACCAAGCCCAAGCTGAGCTTCATCAAGTCAAGCTCGAACGTGATCGTCTACGGGAAAAGTGGAAGTTGATTGAAATTACCACTCGAGCGATGTTATCCGAGCCGCCCCAAGAGTCTGTCACCATCGCACACCTTATCCTTAGGTCTTATGCGGCTATTTTAAGGGGTTATGTAACAAATAAGTAGCACCATGTTTATGTACATTATTTTTTGTATATAATAGTGAATATAATTTCTAGTCATTTTTGATACATTGTATTTAGTTTTTAAAGTACAAATGGTGTTTTTAGTTATTATTTAATTAAGAATTACATTTTATTAAATTAAATGATTTTTTGAATTAAATACTATTTTAATAAAATATTATTATTAATATTAAATTAATTTTTTATTAAGTATAAATGATCTTATAATTTTATGAATGCAATTAAAATTTTTATTAAGGTTTGAAAGCCATTTCTGTCAAAACCCGTGATTTTTTTTTATAAATGTCGGTTTTTATTTTAAAAGTGAAAATTCACATATTTAGAAAATTATTTAGATAAAATAAATATTATTTTTGGAATCAGGACGTCGAAATTATCCAACAGTTAATTTTTCATAATTTTCTGAGACAGTCAAATTTTTGGGTAAAAATTAAATACCATTTAAATATATAATGTGTTTTATGACATCATAATGACCCAATGGTGATGTAATAAAATAAAATAATTCTTCTGTTCGGCCAATATCTGTTTTATCATTAAAATAATGAGGTTTTGGAATTGTTTGACTTACTTTTCAAAGCATTAATGGAGCCCTCAAGACTTATTCAACACTTTGCCGTTTTAAATTAATTTCCATGGGAGTGTGACTCACCTCCACATATGCAACCCTAATTTTTTTATAAGTTCGGACCTTGGCCATGTAAAATATTGTTTTCATCTTTTCTTTTCCAGAAACCATGGTAAAATACCATGGGATGGTTTGTGGTTTGGATTATTTTAATATAAGGGGTCCCAAACCTAAATAATAAAGAATTCCCTCACCTTTCTTATATAAACCCACCCAAGCTCCCACTTCCTCCTCACTAAAATCCCTTGGAGTTCGTCCAACCTCTGCCCTACTCTCTCTATAATCCTCTCAAGGTGCCCCAAGCTCCCAAGAAGCCTCTCACAAGCCTCTCTCTAGCCTTTGGAAGCACACTTTCAAGTAAGGGTTTTTTTCTTCCTTTCTCATTTTTTTCTTTAAGTTGTATTGCCCTTTTAATTTCAATTATGAATGTTGGGGTATGGTTTCGAACCTCTCCCATACTTCCCTCTAATTGTTTGAATGATGGGATACCCCTTTCTCTCTCATTAAAATCCTCCCATGTACACCTGTTACTATGCCGAAATTCCGAAAGAAACCTTTTTCTCTTCTTTTATATTCAAGAAATACTTTTGTATCAGGAATCTAAATTCCTTTTCAATTGTTGGGACATGTATCTATATGACCTCCTTACTGTCCATTACATGTAAATATGATGAGAAACCCCTTTCTCTCTCATCAACCTTTTTTTATGAACTCTTATGTCACGCCATTATGCTGCCGAAATCACACCGATTTTCTAAGCCAATATCATTGTGTAGTGAATACCATGCCCATTTCTCCATCAAGGGTATTCACCTTTATGCACATTTACTTATTGATTATAATGTTTCATGTATGAATTCCACATTTATTTATCATGGAATAAATGATTATGTTTTATGAATCCATGTTTTTATGATCCATGTGGCACACTTATGCATGAAATGAAATGTTTAAGAAGGGTGCGCCCTTTATAGCGCTCCAATGCATTGGGTAAAGTATAGTATCATGATACGTCATGTGAAATGAGTGTTGACTCATGCTAATTCAAGTGCAACGCGGGTTTACTCATGCTTCAAGTGAAATGAGGGTTTACTCATGCTCCATGTGTAATGAGCCTTGGCTCATGCTAATTCAATGTTAAGTGGTGTTGCCACATTTCCATGTTATGATTATCATGCTTTATCATGCCTTTATGTTCATGTTTCTCTTATGATCTATTGATATTCCTATTGCCTAACATGTATTTTACTTCTCATGTTATTCATTGTGTACTCCCATACTGGGCTTTATAGCTCACCCTTTTCTTATGCATGTCTTCAGGTTATCCCATGCAATGCTAAGTACGAAGGAATATAGTGTTCATGTAAAGGATGTTTTCAATAAAGATGTTGTATTTCAAGTTTAAAGTTTTTATGTAATGATCCTAAGCCCCAAAGACACTAAACCTCTCGATCTTCTTTGTTGTATCAAGTGATGTTTTTTGTAATAAAGCATGATTAAGTTGTAATAAAAAGCAGGGTTGTCATATGTAACACCCATCTCCCGAAAAAATGACCAATACCCCCCCCCCCCGAACCAGAATGAAGTAAAAATTAAAAACCCGAGGGTGAAACTTCTCCCCCCCAGAATGCTTTCTACCCCCATAAAGACATAGTAATTCCAGATGTAAAAAACAAAACCCAATACTATTTCCATGTCCAAATGGGGGTTCCCAATGAAAAGGAAAAAATGACACTGTCGATAGGAAAATAGGGCTATAAAATAACTCAATATGATAAGGCTGACTCCCCCCACTAAGGGTCACCTGCCCCCAAATGCCCAAACAACGCCAATTGACCAAAAAATAGGAAACAATACTCTCACCATCCAAAATTTACCCCAAATTATTGAAACAAGAAAACATAATCAAGCCACATCCCAAGTCAAAACACCTTAAACACTATCAGAATAAGCTCAATAAATTTACATTAAACAGTCAATCCATTCGAATGAGGTCACCACATCCTTACTTCAAGAAACCCACTAGGAACACCAAATCCTAATGTTTACCCAAGTAGGAATTTGGTGGCTATATAGCTCTGAACAATAAATCCTACCTCCAAGACAAACCATGTAAAAATCAGGTTATTGATATGGGGAGACCCAAACAGACTCCCCACAATAAAAACAAACTAACACCCAAGGTTGAACCTGAAAAGAAACAGGGGGAGGTCTGAATGGACTCCCCACAATAAGGGGTAGACTAATATTAGTCTTATTCCAAAAAAACATAAATGAGACCCATAGTGTGTATCCCCACCATAAGAACCAACTTTCAGGACCGACTAACATGGGACAATACGAAAAAGACCCCATAAGACCCAATTCCTACTACATGGGGGGTCGATTAATGAAACTCCAAACTAATAGAGACACTATGCGGATTACCACTCACATGATCATTACCATCCTTGGATGAGTCTAACTAAAACCAATAATGAAAATATCATGCATAGTTATTCATACATGAACAACATTATGGTGTTTTTCACTCATAAAGGTTCAAGCATTGGTGTTTGAGAAAACAAAATCCCCCTATCTCCCTATAACCAAGGAAAGACTCTTGCACCGACTCAGGTCCCAAACCGGAGAAATAGGGCCCCCACATCCCCTTCCACCACATGGGACCACTTGAAAAAAAACCACCACATCAAAACCTCTAACATTTTATACCTACCACACTAGAGAATGATGTTAAACCCTGATTTCTTACACCCTTGGGGTTTCTTGACTATGTTCAAGTTTCACCCCGGGACATATGAATGATGATTAGATGATTAAAGAATCTCTTGTCTCAGGGTCAGGCATTAGAAAACCCCTCAATCCAAACTTCCCCTTCTAGTTCTATAAAAAACAACATCTCCTCTTAGGAAAAATCACGAGGATATAACACATTATGAAGCCCATTTTACTCTAACATGGAACCATTAACAAGAAAGGGGTATTGATGATGCATATGCATTTCCCCTCTCACTCTGAAAAAGAAACATAATATAATAGAGAAGAAGAAATATACCTTCATTTAGGATGGATAATTTCAAGAATTCCACGAAGAAAAATCCATCCATTTAAGCAGAAGTCCTTGAAAAGTTCCGCAACAACCACCTTTTCCCCTAAAAGTAGACCGAACATAGTATGAAATCACAGAACATGAACATAAAAATCGATATAGACAATACAAGGAGTGAGAACTTGAACCGAATCCCAGGTAGCATCAGATTATTGCAAGCATGCATAATAGCCCCGAACGATCAGATTTTCCACACTAATGGCTTAACATGAAACCTTTTCTTATGAGAAACCAATGAAACACCCAAAGTTCATAAAATAATGTATCCAAAACCATCAACTCTGGACTGATTTGCCTTTCCTCACAGGAATTCTACTTCACCGCTTCCAGATAGAACCTACAGACACAACGGTGCCAAACATCCACTACGAGAAAAATGGGTATTTGCGACGGGTCATTTGCGACGGGATCCCATCGCAAATGGCCTTTTACGACGGGGGCCCGTTGCAAATCACCCGTTGCGGAAAACGCCGTCGTAACAACAATTATTTGCGACGGGCCCGTCGCTGAAGCTATTATTTGTGACAGGGATCCTTCCCGTCGCAAATAATACTACGTATATTTGTAAAAGCTTTTAAAAAAAGTAATTGCGGCAGGCCCCATCGCAACAGTGATTTGCGACGGGCCCCGTCGCAATTGATTTTAAAAAAAATAAAAAATATTATTAAATTATTTTAATGGATATAATAATAATACTATTTTCGACGGGCATAGTATCCCGTCGCAAATACTATAAAAAAATAAAACAAATTATTAATAAATTATATTAATTCATATAATAATAATCCAATTATAATTCAAAAATAAAAAATAAAAAAATATTAATAAATGATTTTAATTAATATAATAATCGAATTATAATTCACAAATAAAAATAATAAATTATTAATAAATTATTTTAATTCATATAATAATAATAGAATTATAATTCAAAAATAAAAAATAATAGAATATTAATAAATGATTTAATTAATATAATAATATTAGAATTATAAATCATAAATAAAAAAAATTAATAAGTGATTTTAATTAATATAAAAATAATAGAATTATTTTACATTCAAATATTAAAATAATTCAAATATTACAAAAAAATATAATTAAATTATAATATTATAAAATTTTAATATATATATATAATTTAATATTATAAAATATAAATAATATTATTATTCATATTAATATTGTTATTTCAAAATATAATATTATTAATATTTTATAATGAGACAGAAACTACGAATAGAAAAAAAATTCATATTTTGATTTAACAAACTTTGTAACATAAAAACAAACTCTAATCTGAAGGAGGGGGGGAGGGGGAGGGGGGATCTGCAGATGCTGGTGGAGGAAACTCCATCCCTAAAGCATGAGTGAGTTGGCGCATGTACTCCATCTGCTCTTGGTGCTGCTGCTGCCACCGACTCATCTGCTCCTCGTACAACTGCTGCTGGCGTCGACGCTCCTCCTCATGCTGCTGCTGCTGCTGACGCATCTGCTCATGCTCCTGTCAGAGACTCTCTATCAATGCAGTCTGAGATCGCAACTGATCCTCATACTGTGTAGAAGAATAAGATGCACGAACTCCTCTCGAGCTGGACGCCGACATCGTAGCACTGCCATAATAAT
Source organism: Viscum album (assembly GCA_963277665.1). NCBI lineage: Eukaryota > Viridiplantae > Streptophyta > Magnoliopsida > Santalales > Viscaceae > Viscum > Viscum album. The sequence continues at coordinate 399,204,758 of OY728131.1, read as the reverse complement.
CTCCGGGAGTCAGTCGAGAGCTAATAACAACTACCCGGCCCTTCTCAAAGGCATAATGGGTGGCCTGCATCCATGCCGCCTCATCAAACTGACGGCCAATGGTCTGATCTGATGACTCGGCCTAACTCTCAAGCTGGGTCTGTGACGCTGCGACCTCATATGACTCCTGTAGTTGCAATTTAAAATTAAAATTGTGAATATATTATATGCAGTTAATTTTTGAACTTGAAAACAAATAATACTGACCACGATGTGATGATGACGATCACCTCTGAGCTCCCCAGTAGTAGGATCACTATACATCCTTTGATATACGTCGTACTCCGTAATGTTGGGGTGCTCGACAGCCTATAATATTAAAAATAAACTGTTAATATTTATAGTTATATAAAATATTTATAAATAATGTACATACCAGATGTTGTCTATGAGTACTGAAAGAACGAATCCCAGCTCGATGAGTCACCTCATGTCTCCCCCGATTCTGCCTCCCCACCGATGATCTCCTCTGAAAGGCACCACTCAACCAGTGCGCACATAATCCATCCCATACATGGGATGAAATGTACTCTGGTCGGTGTGCTCTACATGACTCGTCAAAATCTAACACTCCTGCTTTCTTCATGGCAGCTTTTCTTAAATTGTGCAAAACCTGACGCAAGCAATCACGCATGGCCACCTCCCATGCCTTGTGGACGGCGTCGCGCATGGTATCCTCGATCGAATACCATAAACCCTACAAATAAATCAAAATATCAAGTTAGAGTTGAAATAATTTTCAAAATAAATATTATTTATTTACATACGTACCAACCAATGGCCGAACATGGCCTGCTGGACATCAATGGGAATCAGCTCCCATGTGGTACACAGCTGAGAGAAATAGTTTCACAAAATAGCGATGCCCTATCCGACTTCTATATGCGGAAATCTGTAAAAAGAATAAACATTTATTATGTGAATAGATTAATGAAATCATAGTCAAATCCAAAGATTATCACATAGGTTATCACACCTCTGTGTGCGTGGATCAAACCCAAGACATGGACTTCGCTCGGGGACGGGGTCAGGAATCATCAATCGTGCAAGACCGTGTCCCCTCCGCGTACTCCCTGGAGCGCCTGCAGGCTGAGGGTCATCTTCCAGCAACTCATCCACATCGAAATGCAGGTCAGCATCTGCCAACTCACGAAATGTATCGTCGTCCATCTAAAATAGAAAATGTTAATGTTGTTAGCAAATAATTGATAATTACTATTATATATATATATATTTATATTATGATTGTATATAACTACCATGGAATTCTATCAGTGTTCATCTTCATCATCATCTTCATATATGTCAATGTCATCTTCATATTCCTCTCAACATCATCGATATCCATTCGAGTTCCAGTTGCTTCATCTCTTACCATTTCAAATTCATATGTGACATCATTAACATCATCGTCATCACCGAATCTTAAATGTGGGGTGTCGTGATCGATACTCATGTCTCTTTGTAAAAAAGATTTATTTTGAGGACTCTGTTGAAAAACTTCATTTCTTTCCACATCAGTGAAATCACATTCACTTTGACTAAACTGATTGTATCGAATTTTGATTTTTATTACACTCCACCAGTCAGTCAAGTCTCTTGATGTAGCACAGTACTTTGCGTAATAAACATGATGTTCCTTTTGAGCAAATAAGAATGGTTCATTTACTGTGAGGAAACTTTTACATTTAATATCGATGATTCCATGAGTCGGATGAACACGCACGACTCTCTCTGTATCCAACCACCGACATTTGAACATTGTTATGTAATGTTGTCCATGATAACAGAGTTCAATGATTTCATCAAGTATGCCATAAAAGTCAACTTCATTTTCTCGATGATGAGATCCTCTCAAGCTAACTCCACTGTTCATTGTTTTTTTCGATTCCCCATATGCATGTGTGTGAAATCGAAATCCATTCACCACATATGCATTATAAGTTTTAACAAATTTGGAAGGTGAGTTACTCAATATACACAGCCGTTTGTCAATTTTATCATCATGTAGAGACACCTGAAAAGTTGTGAAATAATTATCAATATAGTAAACTATACATTGAATGAGTTGCTAAAATATAAAGAATTTATGTTACCAGTTTTTGAAACCACTGAGAGAAATTTTTCAGTCGGCGTTCTTCGAGAGCAGTTGCTGTAATTTGTGTAATTTGTTTCTTGATATGATTATCATACAACCTAAAAAAACCAAAGTTATTTACTGTAACATAAATGATAGAATAAGTGATATAAACACTTACAGTACAACTGATTTCATCTCTTCACAGTTGATAAGAACATACGTATGAGCTCTGTGATGTTCATCATCCGGAAGCCAGCGTTCATAAAATCCACCAATACCAACATCTGGCTGGTTGAAAACAGATAATTGATTGTCGATTTCATCAATATTCCTCTTGTTCCGTCCCATTCGGTTGTGTTTTGAAGGATACTAAGATTCAAAATAATGGGAGCAGAAAATAGATATTTCCTATTGCAAATAATCTTCTGCAATAGATCCTTCAACAGATGCTTTGTTACGTACTTTTCTTTTCAATTTTTGCATGCATCATTCAAATGGGTATATCCATCAAAACTATACTGGACCACCACATTTGGCTTCATATGGCATATGTAACATCAAATGTTCCATTGAGTTGAAGAAAGACGGCGGAAATATTTTTTCCAGTTTACATATAATTACAACAACATCTTCTTCAAGTTTGCATAGAGCATCATAATCTGCTATAGCCGCACAAATTTCCCAAAAAAAAATGAGACATGTATGTTATGGAATCCCAAATCACATAATTCAACAGACCTCTTAATCCAATGGATAGAAGTATTTCCATTATAACATGACAATCATGACTTTTTAATCCAGTAATATGACCATTCTTTACACATCTACCCAAATTGGAAGCACATCCATCTGGAAGTCTCAAATCTGAAATCCACTGACAAAATAATAAACGGTTTTCTTTAGACAGTGTATAAGCTGCTTTTGGTTTCAGTAACCTTTCTGTTCTGACATTCTCAAATAGTTCTAGTTCTGGACGCCTGCAAATTTGGGCAAGATCTAAACGTGCATTTACATTGTCTTTGCTCTTTCCTGACGTATCCAAAACTGTATGAAACAAATTATCAAAACAGATATTCTCAATGTGCATGACATCTAACATGTGTCAGACCAACAAATAAGACCAATATGGAAAATCCCAAAATATGCTACGATTAATCCAATTGTGTTCTTACCCAAAACCAGAAATTTTCTGTTGTTTTATTGTGGGACCAAAAGTGATGGGAGGTAATGAAAATAAAACTGATTTTAACTCCGAACCTAATAGCATTTTTGGAGGTCCATCCCTTTCAACTGTTCCTTTTCTGAAATGAGATCTGTTTCTACGAAAAGGATGATCAGCTGCAAGAAATCTATGATGACAGTCAAAATAACATGGTTTCTTTCCATGAATGAGCATAAATGCTTTGTTCTCTCCCATATAGTAAGGACATGATTTCTGACCATGTGTACTCCAGCCAGATAACATCCCATAAGCCGGGAAGTCACTAATTGTCCACATCAATGCTGCTCTCAGTATGAAATTCTGTTTCGTTGCAACATCATATGTACTGACACCAGTACTCCACAATAAACGTAATTCATCAATCAATGGTTTCAAATAAACATCAATATTTTTCTTCGGATGTCCTGGAATTAGTAAAGTCAAAAAGATATATGGCTTCTTCATCAACATCCATGGAGGTAAATTGTACGGAGTTAAAAAAACAGGCCAACATGAATATTGACTACCATAAGATCCAAACGGACAAGAACCATCAATGGAAAGGCCCAATCGAACATTTCTAGCTTCTAAAGTAAAGGATGGATGCACTCTATCAAAATGTTTCTAGAATCACCATCTGCTGGATGATTCAATCTTTTATCGGTTGAAATATTATCTTTATGCCATGACATCATTGTCGCTGTATTCTTAGACATGAATAAATGATGAAGTCTGGATGTAAGCGGAAAATATCTCAACTGTTTTACAGGAATCAAACCAGACTTCCCATGTTGTCCTTCCTTATATCTCAGTTGCCCACATGTGGGACAACTATCCAACGACTCATTTTACCCAGAATACAAAATGCAGTCATTTGAACATGCATGAATCTTCTGACAAGTAAGTCCCAAATTTTGAACCAGCCTCTTACTCTCATAGTAATTTTCAGGAAAAAAAATTTCCTTCGGGTAACAGTGTTTTAAGCAAAGAAAATATCTTGTCAAAACAGGTGTTTGACATTCCGTTATCTGATTTGATAGCCATAAATTTTGCAACTACTTCTAATTTGATCATCTTGCATCCAGGATATAATGCATCCTCAGCAGACCTCAACAGCTCATAAAATTTAGACGGTGCCAACTCAGGATTTGATGTTATATCAGCCGGAGTTTCTGTATGTTGAACAGATGAACCTACAACATCATGTACTAAATCTTGAAACCGGGATGGATCTGGAATCAAGTTGGTATCACCTAATCTGGAACTGCGTTCACCGTGTTGATACCAAAAAACATAATCTGGTTGAAAACCAAAACGCAAGAGATGTACCCTCACTTTGTCAAACGTGTCAAACGTTCTCAATGCACATTTTCTACAAGGGCATTTTATTTTTCCTTCTGAAACAAATTCTGGATTTGATGCCGCAAATGATAAAAAAATCTTCACACCCTCTACATATACTGGATTTAAACCAGAACCATTTGGATATCTATGTTGATTTATCCATATGCGGTCACCTAATAATGATTTTTGATGACCTCGTTGTTCCATATTTTTCTATAAAATATAAAAGCATTACTGGTTTTGAATAATTTGTTAGCAAAAACACTCAAGCAAGGATAATTATAGAGTTTACATCATACACGACTGACACAATCTTTTTATTGAGATAGACCTAAAAATTGACCCTTTAAGAATTGAATATGTTGAGAATAAAGCAAAACCTGTTACAAATATTGATAATTTTAATATTATATAAATTTTTTCTTATTTTCATAGTACTAATATAATTGGTAATTATTCTTAATTATTGTTAATTATTATTAATTATTGGTAATTATTCCTAATTATAGGTAATTATTGTTAATTATTGGTAATTATTTGTAATTATTACTAATTATTGGTAATTATCACTAATTATTGGTAATTATTTCTAATTATTGGTAATTATTACTAATTATTACTAATTATTGGTAATTATTAGTAATTATTGGTAATTATTACTAATTATTACTAATTATTGGAAATTATTCCTAATTATTACTAATTATTACTAATTATCGGTAATTATTGGTAATTATTCCTAATTATTGGTAATTATTCCTAATTATTGGTAATTATTACTAATTATTGGTAATTATTACTAATTATTACTAATTATTAATAATTATTACTAATTATTACTAATTATTACTAATTATTGGTAATTATTACTAATTATCACTAATTATTACTAATTGTTCATAATTATTCCTCATTATTACTAATTATTGGTAATTATTACTAATTATTAGTAATTATTCCTAATTATTGGTAATTATTCCTAATTATTGCTAATTATTCCTAATTATTGGTAATTATTCCTAAATATTGGTAATTATTGGTAATTATTCCTAATTATTGGTAATTATCGGTAATTATTGATAATTATTGGTAATTATTACTAATTATTGGAAATTATTACTAATTATTGGTAATTATTACTAATTATTGGTAATTATTCCTAATTATTACTAATTATTACTAATTATCAGTATTTATTGGTAATTATTGGTAATTATTACTAATTATTGGTAATTATTACTAATTATTGGTAATTATTACTAATAATTCTTAATTATTTGTAATTATTCCTAATTATTGGTAATTATTCTTAATTATTGGTAATTATCGGTAATTGTTGGTAATTATTGGTAATTATTACTAATTATTGGTAATTATTACTAATTATGGGTAATTATTCCTAATTATTTGTAATTATTCCTAATTATCGGTAATTATCAGTAATTATTGGTAATTATTGGTAATTATGGGTAATTATTACTAATTATTGGTAATTATTACTAATTATTGGTAATTATTCCAAATTATTGGTAATTATTCCTAATTATTGGTAATTATTCCTAATTATAGGTAATTATCAGTAATTATTGTTAATTATTGGTAATTATTGGTAATTATTACTAATTATCGGTAATTATCGGTAATTATTGGTAATTATTACTAATTATTGGTAATTATTACTAATTATTAGTAATTATTGGTAATTATTCTTAATTATTGGTAATTATCGGTAATTATTGGTAATTATCGGTAATTATTGGTAATTATTGGTAATTATTACTAATTATTGTTAATTATTACTAATTATTGCTAATTATTGGTAATTATTGCTAATTATTGGTAATTATTTCTAATTATTGGTAATTATTACAAATTATTACTAATTATTGGTAATTATTACTAATTATTACGAATTATTCCTAATTATTGGTAATTATTCCTAATTATTGGTAATTATTCCTAATTATTGGTAATTATTCCTAATTATTGGTAATTATTACGAATTATTGGTAATTATTACTAATTATTGGTAATTATTACTAATTATTGGTAATTATTACTAATTATTGGTAATTATTACCAATTATTACTAATTATTACTAATTATTGGTAATTATTACTAATTATTGGTAATTATTACTAATTATTATTAATGATTACGAATTATTGGTAATTATTACTAATTATTACTAATTATTGGTAATTATTACTAATTATTACTAATTATTGGTAATTATTCCTAATTATTACTAATTATTCCTAATTATTGGTAATTATTCCTAATTATTGGTAATTATTCCTAATTATCGGTAATTATTCCAAATTATTGGTAATTATCAGTAATTATTGATAATTATTGGTAATTATTACTAATTATTTGTAATTATTACTAATTATTACTAATTATTACTAATTATTACTAATTATTAATAATTATCGGTAATTATTCTTAATTATTACTAATTATTAGTAATTAGTGGTAATTATTAGTAATTATTACTAATTATTACTATTTATTACTAATTATTACTAATTATTGAAAATTATTGATAATTATTACTAATTATTACTAATTATTGGTAATTATTACTAATTATTGTTAATTATTACTAATTATTGGTAATTATTACTAATTATTACTAATTATTCCTAATTATTGCTAATTATTGGTAATTATTCATATAATTACCAATAATTAGGAATAATAACACTATTAGTTTATTTTATTATTAATATTAAAATAATATAATTTTCTATATTATATACAATTCTCCTTTCATCTCTGTGTTTTCTGTCTCCACATACAAATATTACATGTCGAGACAGAAAACACACAGATAAAAGGATAATTGTATATAATATAAAAAATTATATTATTTTAATATTAATAATAAAATATACTAATAATGTAATAATTTAATTATTCCTAATTATTGGTATTTATTACTAATTATTAGCATTTATTCTTAATTATTGAAAATTATTACTAATTATTCCTAATTACCATTAACTATGAACAATACTAATAATTTAAATATATTAAGTAACAAAACAATGTAAAAATAATTAAATTACAACTAATTAAGAATAATTGAAACTAATAAAAAATTTAAAATAAATATTAAATTAAAATGAAAATAAATACCTTTAAAATTGACCTGAGGTTGATCTCTGATCGTTCTTGAAAACTTCAATATCAACTCTGGAGAAAAAAATTAAACTTAAGAAACGATGAACTCTAGAAATAGAATTTTGAGAGAAGGAGAAGATGGAGTTTCAGAATGAATTGAAAAAAACAGATGGGGGTATTTATAGGTTAGATTATTTGTGACGGGTCCATTTGCGACGGTACCCATCGCAAATTCCTTAGCCATCATTTATTACGGTCAACGGTTAAATATTAATTTGCGACGGGACTCGTCGCAAATAATAACCTACCGACATACTATGTGCGACTGGGGTATATTCCCGTCACAAATATCTTTTACAGCCGCCGGTATTTGCGACGGGGTATATTCCCATCGCAAATAGCTTTTACCGCCGCCGGTTATTTGCGACGGGGTAAGCTAACCCGTCGCAAATAAGTAGTTATTTGCGACAGGCAAATTCCCCCGTCGCAAATAACCCGTCGCAAATAGCCATTTTTCCCATAGTAATCACCTTTGACAACTCAGGAAACCTAAGAGAATAAGGTCTATTTCATCCTTCCATAACCATTATCCCACTACAAGGGGATCCAATTAACCTAAAAAATAAGGGTGGTCAAATTCAATCTCCAACTCTCTAGAAGAATGTACTTATATTGATCAACTAGAGGATCTACCAATGATTAATCAACCTTCGATGAACTTAAATTGTGCACTAACTCTTTATCGGGGCATACCGTAGCCGAAAATAAAACCCAAAGAATCAACCAAGCTAGTCCATTTGTAAAAAAGCACCACAAACTAGAATCAAACACATGAGGGAACCACCACAAAGTATTCCCAAAAGATTTCCAATAAAATAACACAAACCAACACCTCATCCCAATATACCAGCGAAACACAAACCCAAAACATCATCCAAACAAGAATGGCTCTCAATCTCAAAACACCCTACTTCAATATTCACAAAACAAAATAAGACTCACTATGTGACTATTGGTGACAAACACTTGGTTCATTCTTTAAAAGACTTTTCGAAAATAAAACCAGGAGGGCGGAATGCACATTCACCAATGGTATCCCACTGAACCTCTCACATGCATTACACTAATGAAAAAATAGGAACCCATTCACATCCTACACATATTATATTCATGTGAATACTAAAATAAATACTGAAGGAGAAAACAAAATTTCTTTCTATTTTACTGAACAAAAATCAACCCACACCTCCTCTTCTAAAAACCACTAGTCACAATGTTAACCCCATTACGACTTTCACATAAATCTACATTGGAAAATCATCGACACTTCAAATAAACCACACATTGAACCTTACCCAATATTTTTTATAATAAATAATCATCCAAATAAAATTTTATTCTCCAACCATAAACATCAATTTAAAACCATTTCATTCCACTCAAAATAGAATTTTAAAACCCACTTTAAAATAATATTCATTTCCAAACAGTCAGGTTTGTGAATCCACAAGTTTTGATTATAAAATACCAATATCATTAAACAAAAATATAATTTCATGAAAATCAAACTTTTCATAACCCTGTTCAAAATAGTTCTGAAAACCCATTTTTAATCCCTTTGAAAATCACCCCAATTCCACTTTAAAATCCCATTTCAAACTGATTTCCAAAACCCCGTTTGACATAACTCATAATTTCCCAATAATTAAATTTATTAAAACACGTGATTAAATAATGAAAATACAATCACGATAAACTAAACCCCACCCACTCAAACTATTTTCATTTTAATGTATCATTTGAAAAAAATTCAATCAAGAGTTTTCAAAATGATTTTCCAAGACCCACAAATATACTAAATGAATCAATGGGAAACTAGTGTCGATTGGTGACACGGAAATATGATTTTTGGCCATGCTCTAGTCACTCAGCCATCATAGAGAGTGTTCTAGGAAAACATCACAGGGTCCACGTGGATTTCTAGGCCCTACAACCTCACTGAGACTATTTTCCTAACTCCTATTTCATTTCCCAAATAACGAACGACCAAACGGAATAATAGACTTAGACGGAACCTGAAATCCCCTAGTAAATCACGTACTTCCATGAGGTGTATTGGCCTGGAACCTTAGTCATAACCAGAACATTGATTTCTGACAATCCTAGCTCTGATCTTCCGAGACACTTTCTTAAAAGAACATGACCGAAAAGAGAAAACATCCTTTGATACAATTTTCCCCGAAATGGATCTGGTCATCATCCAAACCATCACCCGACCGGATCCATGGAAAGACTTGAAGGGAGTTTTCTATCCTCATGAGCTAGAAAAAGATCCCGTCTATCATAAACAATGGTTTCAGACCTGTTTACCTGAGTATAGAAACATAAAACAATCAACAACAATAAATAATCTAAATTAGACAATTCACACCAAATAAGTCTTAAAAAAATTTCAGAATTTAAAAACTTAGTTTAAACAAGACCCAATGGGCCAAAACTTGGAAGGATAAGAAATTAAAACTCAATTACCACCACAAATCATGGGTACATCACACCCAACCATCTCCAAAACATTGCACCAAGGAAGGTGGCTGAAACCCCGAACCGTTTTCACCAAGTACCTTTTTCTTACCTGCTTCAAACATTACCAAGTCTACATACAACCAAAGGTGTATATAGGGTGTGAGACTAATCCCAGTATTATGCAACCCAAACGGATTCCATGTGATAAAAATTTTAAAATAAAAACTTACAGTTTTTATCAACAATGAATTCTAGTAACAATTTCTAAAAGATAGAACATTAAATGAAAACAATTTTCAAGATGGAAACTTTGAGTAATGTACACTTTTAAATAAAACACACATGATACTAAATTGTACAACAAAACACACTATATGTTGATGGTAAGTACAATATATCTAATGGTCACAAGTCATAGGAACACCCAAAGGCACGAGTTTGTTTTGGGTCCCTAGGAACATCGTATCTCGGTGTACAAGTAACTATTACTAATATCCTTCTCTTGCACGATCCACTAGGACGGGAAACCCCAATGGACTAGTGGTCCCCAAACATCATTAAATATTAGTTAGTGTTGTCATCATAAACATTCCAAATGAATTTGGGATGATACCACCACCAGATCACTGCATACTAGTCCTAGTCCACCCACTTAGATACCTGAGTTTCCCTCTTGGTGCTCAATCAAGTTACACATGTTATAAAATACCATTTCACATGAAAATTCCATTTCTAAATCATGAACATACTTAAAAACCCACACACATGCCACATAATACCATTTTCTGATTAAAATTCATTTTCACCATCATTCACACACAAAAACAACCCACAATCATGCCTTTCACCTTTCTCACAATTTAATAAATCATCTAAAACAATTTAAAAAGATTTCTCAAAACGTATGACATAAAAATCATAACTTTCTCTTTCAAAATCCAATTTTAAGAACATACACCCACCAAAATAGTACCCAAACATATTTTTCACCCATTGTGTAACTCAATAATCCATTTGATATTTTCATAAAACAAATTTAAAATATAAAACCAGGCTTTGCACAAAAAATCCTGTCAAAAACCTTATTTCGAAGACAAATTCACCGGCAATACCATACCAAAATAAAATTGGAAACCCTATAAAACTTATATATACAAAATTAATATACTAAATAATGACCTCAAATAATATCACATGAGTTACACATAAAAAACTAACAATTTCAAGAAAAAATGAAACTTAAACCTCAAATGGTTAACCAATTATATCAAAAATGATTTGTTCACCACAAAAAATAAGTAAGAAACTATCTAAGAATTTCAATATTGAAATCTAACATAGCATAGAGAGCCTAAACATGGAATCCCCTACCTTATATGTCAAAAATCCCAAATCATTGTGTGATACTTAAACCACACCACTACCACACCACATGGGGGTGAAAACGAACCCTAATCCATAATATTGTTCAAATAAACACAAAATTAAACCCTTGGTATGAAACCCTAGTTTCTTGAAATATGGAAGTTCACGATGGAAGGATGAAAACCAAATAAAAAGGATTAAAATATAAGAATCACTTACTTGATAAATCTTAAATTTTTCCCAACTAAAACCCCTTCAAAAATGGGTTCCAAGATATCTTTAGGGAGATTCGGATCCTTATATGGATTATATGGTCAAATGGGGGTACAAATGAGTTATATGGGTTTAATATCGGAAGGGAAAATTTTGAATAAACAAAATAATGAGTCGGTTATTATTCATGGTTTTTCTGAAGGGTTATGTGAATAGTGCGGCCAAACCATGTCACATGTTCTGGCCACCCAAAACATATCCATTTTATTCCAAATTCAAGAGGGACCTAGAGGTACCCTAAAAGGAATGAGAGGATAATAATAGGAGACAAATAATTCCCTAAAATTTTAATCATGTCACACTAATCTCCTTATAAAATGATCAAGAACCCAACCTAAAGCAGAACAAAGTAAAAATTAAAAACTGAGGTGAGAAAATTGTCCCCACCATAATGATTTCTTCCCCTAGAAAGCCACAAAAAATACAGATGTAAAAAAAACAAAACCCATTAATATTTCCAAGTTCAAATTTTGGTTTACACAGAAAATACAACAAGGACACTACAAGATGGAAAATAGGGATATGAACTAACTAAATAGTCTCAGATGGAATCCCCTATTATGGGTCACCCACCCCCAAAATCCAGAACACCTCTAGTTGAACAAAAAAGGAAAAGATACGCTCACCAACCAAAATCTATAACAATTTAATGAAAAAAGAAAACATAATCAAACCACATCCCTTGAAAAAACCCATTTAACATTACCAAAATGATTCACATGTAATTTATCTAAAAATCAATTCATTCGAATGAGGTCACCACAACCATACTTCAACAAAAATGTTGGGAATGGTCCTATCCCAATGTATACCCAAGAAGGAAGTTGTTGGCTAGATTGGTATGAATGAGACTAACTACCTCAAAGACAATACAAAATACAAAATAAAGTTACTAAATGGGGAAACCCAAATGAACTACCCACTAGAGAAACAAACTAATACCTGAGGTTAAACCCGAACACCAACAGGGGGAGATCCGAATGGAATCCCCACCATGAGGTGTAGACTAAAATTATACTTATTCTAAAAGAACTTACATGAGACCCATAGTGGGTCTACCCACCATAAGAACCAACTATCTTAACCAACTAGCATGGGATGACACAAAAAAGACCCTATATGACTCAATTCCCACTCCAAGGGGGGTCAATCAATGAAACTCTAAAGAACCAGATACACTATACAGCTCACCACTCCCGCGATAATTATCATACATGGATGAGTCCAACCCAAACCGTGATAAAAAATAACATACAAGGTTATTCATATAGGAAAAATTGTATAGAGAGTTTCACCCACAAGGGTTCAAGCACCGGGGTTTGAGAAATCAAAACCACCTCATATCCCTATAACCAAGAAAAGAATCCTCCACTGACTGGATTTAAAATCTCAAGAAATAGGTAACGCACATCCCCTCCCACCACATGGGAGAAATTAAAATGAAACTACCACATCCAAACCCTAAACTATTTTCACCTCCCACACCATTGACAAAAGTTAATCCATGATTCCTTACACCCTTGGGGTCTCTTGACTATGTGACTTCTACACTGAAATTCCTATAACTAGAGATTAGATTATTGAATTATCTCCTACATCTCAGTCAGGAACTAAAAATCCTGTTTTTAAACATCCCCTACTGGGGCCACAAGCAAGCACATCACATCTCAAACAAAACCACCTAGACAAAACACTCTCTGAAGCCAATTTTACTCTAACAATAAAATATTACCAACACAGGGGCCTTGAAAATGCATATTCATCGCCCCTCTCACCCTGAACAGGAAGAAGCATATGAAATAACACAAGGAAGACATCTTCATTCAGGAAAGACATTTTCAAAAATTCCCAGAAGAAAAAACGCTTTCATTTAAGCTGAAGTCCTCAAAAAGTTCTACAAAAACAACATTTTCACCAAAAAGTAACCTAAACACAAAAATACATCACCGAACATGAACCAAAAAATATATATAGACAAAAAAAGGAGTGGGACCCCGAACTGAGTCCTATGAAGCATGAGATTACCTCAACCAGCCATAACAACCCCAAACGACAAGATTTTCCACACTAGTGGCCAAACATGAATATTTTTCTTATGAGAAACCAATGAATGACCAAAAGTCCCTTAAATAATACATAAATAACTTTTAAATATAGATTTAGTTATCTTTCCACACAAGAAATCTCATACACCACTTCCAGATGATCACCTACAAACACAACGGTGCCAAACTTCACCTTTGACAACTCAGAAAACATAAGAGACTATGGACTATTTCGACCTTCCGTTAACATTATCCCGATACAAGGGGATCCAGTTAATCTAAAAAGAAGGGCGGTTACACCCAATCTAAAAATATAGAAAATAAAGTCCTTATGTTGATCAATTAGAGGATCTACCAACGATGAATGACCCTTGGACGCACTTCAATTATGCACTAACACTTTATGGGGGAATACCCTAACCAAAAAGAAAACCCAAGGACCCAAACAAGCTGTTAATTTGGTAAAAACGTACCAAAAACCAAAACCAAACACATTAGGGGAACCCCCAAAAAGGATTCCCAAAACATTTCCCACAAAATACCACTAACCAACACCTCATCCTAACTTACTGACGAAACTAAAACCCAAAACATCATCCAAACAATAATGTATCTAAAAATAAAAACACCCCATTGACATATTCTAAAAGCACAAGAAGACTCATTGTGTTACTATTGGTCACCACACACTTCATCATTTCATTAAAAGAACTTCTAAATATAAAACCGAGAGGGTAGAATGGACATTCACCAATGGTATCCCACTGAGCCTCCCACAAGAATTATATTCATGCCAAAATAGGCTCCCATTATCTTTCCACACATATCATATGCATGTGACCACTAACAAAAATACCAAAGGATAAAATAAATTTTCTTTCCATTTTTTAAAACCACAGTCAACCCACACCTCCTCATCTCAAAACCACTAGTCACAACGTTAAAAGCATTATTAATTTCACTAATAACTTCTTTATAAAAGAATCGACCCTTCAAATGAAACCAACTTCAAATCTCACAATAGATTTTCATAAATAAATAATCACCCAAACAAAATTTCATTCTCAAACAATATACATGAATTTCAAAACATTTCATTTCACTCATAATAGATTTTAAAACCCACTTTAAAATCATTCTTTTTTTCCAAACCACCGAGTTTGTTAATTCACATATTCTGATTATAAAAATCCAATATCATCTTACAGAAAGACTGTTTCATGAAAATATACCTTTTCAAAACCTCGTTCAAAATAGTTTTGAATAAAAATTTTAAATCCATTTAAAAATCACGTCATTCCCACTTTAAAATCTCATTTAAAACAGATTTACAAAACCCGCTTTAACATAACATACTGTTTCCCACCAATTAATTTCAGGAAACCACATGTTTAAATTATGAAAGTACAATATTGATAAACTAAACCCCATCCACTCAAAACAATTATCATTTTCAAGTCTTGCTTCCAAAGTTTTCAAATAAGAGTTTTCAAAATGATTAAACAAGACACATAAAGATAATGAATGAATAAAGGGAAAACTGGTGTCGATCAGTGACTATAAAATATGGTTGGTGGTCATATTATAGTTACACCACCATCAAGGAGTGTGTTCTACGAAAA
This sequence comes from Viscum album, assembly GCA_963277665.1. Lineage (NCBI taxonomy): Eukaryota > Viridiplantae > Streptophyta > Magnoliopsida > Santalales > Viscaceae > Viscum > Viscum album. The sequence continues at coordinate 399,189,136 of OY728131.1, read as the reverse complement.
TATACCCAGCTCACATGGATTTCTAGACTCTGTAAGCTCATTGAGACCATGAGCCTAACTCCTATTTCATTTCCCAAGTAACGAACAACCACAAGGACCAAAAGACTTAGATGGAACCTGAATTCCCCTGGTTACTCAAGTCTTTCCATGAGGTGTTCTATCCAAAAACCATACTAGTAAGTAGAACAATGATTTCCAACAATACTATCTCCAGTCTACCAAGACTCGTTCAAAAAAGAAAATAAAATAAAAGAGTTAACATCCTTTGATACCATTTCCTCATGAACCAGATCTGGTCTCCTTCCAAACTGACACCCAACCTGGTACATGGTAAGGACCAAAGGGTGTTCTCTACACCCACAGGCTACTAAAAGTTCCCAGGTATCATAAACAACGGTTTGGGAACTATTTAACCATGTATAGAAACATTTAACTACAAAAAATAATAAAGAAACAAAATCTAAAAATTCACACCAAACAAGTCTTAATAAAATTGAAGAATTGAAATACGTAGTTTAAATAAGACCCAAGGGGCGAGAAAATAGGAAGCAGAATAAAGTAAAACTTACGAACCACCACATATCTAGGGGACATCACACCCATGCCTTCTCCACAACACTGCACCAATGAAAGAATCTAACAACCCAAACCACTATCACCAAGGACCTTTCCCTTACCTATGTTAAAATATTCCAAGTCTATTAGTACCCAAAGATGTATGTAGGGTGTGAGACTAAGACCAATAGGATCCCTCCCAAAATTAATCCATATGATAAACATTTTGAGACAAAATCATGCAAGTTTTATTATTAATAAATTCTAGTAACAATTTCTAAAAGATACATCTTTAAATGATAATAATTTTCAAGAGGGATACTTTAAAGAATGTACGAATTTAAATAAAAAAACATGATAACAAATTTTATAACAAAAAAAAAATCTTTTGCTGATGGTATGTACAATATATATAATGAGCACTAGTCACAGGAACACCCCTAGGAACCAGTTATCTATGGGTCCCCTGGAACATCATTTTTTAGTATACTAGTAACCATAACCAATATCCTTATCGTGCATGAACCACTTGGAAGGGAAACCCCAATGGAATAGTTGTACCCAAAAAACATCAATGTCTAATTACTTTTTTCATCATCAATATTACTATGTGAAATAGGGATGATGCCACTACTGGATCACTAGCATACTAGTTTGAGTCTTCCCACCCAGATACATGAGTTTCTCTTTTTGTGCTCAACAAAGTTCCACATGTCATAAAAGATAATTTTCATATGAAAATTCTGTTCTGAAATCATACACACACCATAAATCCCACACACATGTCACATAATACCCATTTCACATTAAAATTAATTTTTAACATCATAAACACACCAAAAAACCCACAAAAATGCCTCACGCCTTTCTCATAATTTAATAAATGGTCTCAACAATTTATAAAACATTCTCAAAATTTTTGACATCAGAAATCATGATATTTACATTCAGAAACCCATTTTAAGAACATACACCCACCAAAATAGTACCCAAACATATTTTCCACCTTTTTTGTAACTCAATAAACCAATTGAAATTTTAATAAACAATTTTAATAATAAAAATATCAATTTTCACAAAAAATCCATTCAAAAACGCACTTTCAAGTCCAAATTCTCCCCAATACCCAACCAAATCATGATTTTTAGCCCTATAAACATTTAATAAACCACTTGTATATTTTATAAAATAACCTCAAATAATACAACATGAATTACACATAGAAAAAAAATTCAAGATAAAATTAAACTTTAAAATCAAAAATTTAAACAATTATATCAAAAATGATTTTCACCACAAAAATATGTAATAAACATAACAAAAAGGTCAAGAAATTGAGATAACTCATCAAATAATGCTTATACATGGAATCATTTACCTTATATATCAAAGACATGAAATATTTGTGTGAAACTTAAACCACACCACCGCCACACCACAAGCGGATGAAAATGAACCCTAATCCATAATATTAGGCCAAGATACACAAAATTAAATTATAGGTACAAAACCCTAGGTTTTTTACATTTGGAACTTCAAGGAGGGAAGAACCCCTATGTAAAAAGAAGAAAAAATTAGGAATAACATACATGAAGAATCATGAAGTTTCCCCACTAAAAACTCTTCCAAACTTGGTTTTAAGGGAGATTGAAGGAGATTTAGATCCTTATATGGCTGCTAGGGTGGAATGGGGGGAGAAAGGGGTGAGGAAGGTTTAATCCTGGAAGGGAAATGGAATAAAATAAAGTAAAAATTAATGATATAGACACCATGAAGCCTATTCTGGATGCCCAAAACTTATCCATTTTCTTCCAAATTCAAGGGGACCTATAGTGAACATATGGGGTAATGATAGGCCAAGAATATTAGAAAACTAATTCCCCAAAACATCAAACCTTTTGCACCCAGATCCTAAAAAATGACCAAGAACCCGAACCAAACTAAAAGGATTTAAAAATTAAAAACCCAGGTGTGACATTCGGTTCTCGGATAATATATAAAATATTAATTGGAATATAAAAATTACACTATTTGTGAGATTGATCCTACCACCAAAGTATATAAGTATTATCTTCAAATTAGTGATTCATCCCATAATCCTGTTGATAATTCCACCAATAACTGATCGTGCATTTATTTTTTATATGGAGTCACCCAAATTGTCTATAGAAAGACTCATATTTTCAATACCAAGAATATCCATACTTTATTCGCATATATTACCATGAAGTTTTAAAATATATAGACACTTCCATTGGAATCATTGATTCATCGGAAATACCTATTAGTACCCCCATTAATGATCTCATTAATATGGTGGATCAAATACATATTTCTATTAGTGAAAAAAACATTTTATCAATAAATAAAATATAAGATATATCTTTAAATATATATAAACCTTTATACATATGTACCATAACACTTGAAATTTCTTAATTGGGGTTCCTACCTAAAACATCCTTACCTATCCATGAAAGTATCTTAATTTAATAATCTTATGAATGTTTATTGATAAGTGAAGAAAGAGATGGTTCTTATGGATGATAATGTCGATCATTTCTTTGGTAAAATTTCTTATTCTATTGAGGATAGGGATAATGATCAGATGATATCAATTACATATAAAGTAGATGTTCTAGAAGATAGCCTCTAGTGCATAAACTTTCATGTAGATGTTTCACTTATGTAAATGATATGTTTTTGGTGTCCCACTAAGTTTTATACTGACACTCTATAGGTGAATTTTAGTGTGTGTATAGATTTTTTTATCAGGTATCTAAAAAAGGGGCCATATTTCACACTACCGAGTGTAAGTAGTTGTTCAAGGATTCATTTAATGATTGAACACACTATGAGAACTTTTTTTTATAATTCCTGTAATATTCTTTTGTTCCCAATGTTGTCTTATGTATTTATGTCTCACCATTAGGGATCCTTTTAACATTGAAGTATGATTGTTTATATCCCATTTTCATATAGAATGTGATCATTTTTATCTATTATCTTAATCTTATGACACTTAATATTTTTTATATACTATTATTAATTTGTTATTATTATTATTGATGTTTACTAATATCAACCGCATAGTTTCCCCAGTATATTTCTCATCCTCTATTTTCTAGTTAGCATCCTCTTATGTATGGGGAGGCATAGAAGAGGACTTATAATACATTGTCTCAATATTAGTGAAAAGATTTGGGATTTTACTCCAAGACAGAAATGCATGTCCAGGAAATGTAATTCCAAATGAAATACCAATAATACTTGATAAATTGATAATTGTTTTAAAACCAAAAACAATAGAGATTTCACACTTTCAAAACTAAAATATTATTAGTAATGAATTAAATAATTTCAAAAAAAAATAATCCATAAAAAATTAAATAATTCCTTAGATAAATGTTTACTAACCAATTATTAAATTCTATAAAGACACCATTTTTAATTTTCTAAATTATATGGAAACTCATGTTTTCAAAATATAATAAGAAACACTTTTCCTAATTCCATCAGGACTTAGTGTAACCTTAATATCTATTAAAGACTCCGAGTTTCTTTAAAATCGATTGGAATCTTCATATTTCCCCCAAAAATATAACATATGTTATGGATTCCCATGAATTATCACATTGTTTTTTTCATTAACAAGATTTTTAGAATGAATCAGCATTCACCCACTAGAATTCATTCATTAATTTTTAACTAATGTCTGTAAACCAATTCAATACCCCTTCACACAACCTTATATTATCCCATTTACCATGACAATGATAGAGTTGTTTCCTCCATCCCCGATCATCCCAACTATTTCTTTTTATAATAGTTTCTCTATAATCCCTCACTTTACCAAGATATAATCTTTATGGTTTTCAAAAAAGGCTACACTATACCGATTTTTACACAAACACACACACCCATTGATATACATTCCTAAATTTATATTTGATTCAACATTTTAATCCAATAATTTTCAAGGCTAAAAATTGAAAATGCATTTATCTAAAAAATAATCATACTATTCATCAAAATCAAGGTTAAACAATGAAAATAAATTTTAATAAAAAATTCATATTGTGCATTAAAATCAAATCACTTTCAAATTGTCCTATTTTCATTTGAAAACCCCAATTTTATTCTAACATGAACACATCCGCCACATTGAAAACAATATTTAAAAAAAATAAAAAGCATGATTACTTTAATTGAAAATTCCCAATTTCATTTTCAAAAATAATTCAAACGATTTAAATTGAAAATATCCATTTTTTTCAAATTACATAAAAAACATTTTTAATTAAAACCCCCAATTTCTATTATATCCATTTATGCCAAAATCCACATTGTTCATATATGCATAATTTTATAAAAATTAAATAAAATATTCCACAATAGATCAAAATATATCAACAAAACATACGAAATTTTCCAATTCATATAAGATATCAAAGCCACATTCCCAATAATCTCATTAAAAATAATTTCCCAATTCCATGATCTAATCTAATGAAATGGTGATTAATTCGAATAAATAAGTATAAAAATCCATAATCTATGACCATAAAAATATGATATCACCATGTCTATTTTTGAGGGATAGAATAAGAGGGAACGTGATAGATAATGTAGATATAGATTTTAAATATGATCCAATATCCAATCCTAAAATGACTCTATAAATATTTTGATGATAGTTTGGAAGATTAAAAAATCACCCTGTATCACTATAAAATTTTCACAAGGATGTTTTTGGGGGTGAACAGGTAATATTTTAGGATTTTCATCAAAAACGTTTGTATTTTTACCTTTAAATATTTATTTCATAGTCAGCTTGTGTGGTCTCTAGGACTATACAGACCTCTCTACTGTAAAAATAGAGTACACAATTTAAGGAACCTTTTTGAGACTACATAGATAATTTTTCTAAAACTTTTCCATAGTGAACAATCTCTCATAAAACAATTCAACCATATATGGGACCATGCATCCCAAAAAACATTTTGAATCTTCTATCTATAACATGGATTCACATGAAAAGTTTTTTATATTCTTAACACCTCAGTCTATATGTAATTGTAAGACCCAACATTTTCCCATTAATGTGTTGAATAGATTTTTTCATATGCAACACCAAACTAAAACAAACCACAGTATGTATTATTAAGATAAATAAATAAAACTAAATAGACAAATTAATACATTATGATAGTTAAAACTATATTATTATTAAAACCATTAGTAAAGAAAAACACCACAAATATAAAACTTTTATATTTTGGGTTTTCCTTGAAGATAATACCTTTAATTATAACTATGAAAAGAAGAAAAATAGAATCGATAAAATAGAAATTTTTTAAATAAGTGAACACATTGGATAGATGATTTTACATATTTATGTAAGCATATATATATATTAGAATATTATATAAATATTATATATATGTTCAATGTAAATATGATTTGTAGAAATATGTTTTTTAGATATATGGTCATTGGATATATGGTTATTTGACATACTTTTATTCAATAGAAACATTAATGTTTTATAATTTATAGTAAAAAATATAAATAATGTAATTAACACAATATAAATAATTATTTAATGAAATAAAAAATAACTAATTAATTAAAATTATTTATTATTAAAATATGTTTTCTATTCATTACATTTTAATTTTTAAAAATAATTTTATATTTTTATAAATCCAATGAAATATTCTGAGATCAATAAATTTATAAAATAGTTTTAAGATAAATAATTGATGATATGTTATAATTTAATGTTAAAAGACATATTTTTCAACGAATTGATATTTCTACCTATTTTGTATTTTTATTTTCATGAACTAAACTAATCCATCAAAAAGAGATATTTTATTGAAATTATATATATATACATTAAAACAAACTACCAATCATCTAATGATTATTTCTTTCTAAGGAATATAAATAAATACATTCATATGTTTAAAAATTATATACTTTCTGAAAACGGCATTTTATTGATTAAGCATTATAATATTAAAAATAATTTTTATCAATTTAGATATTGAATTCAGTAAAATGGATTTCATATTTTTAGTTATAATTTCTAAATTATTTAATTTCTTAGATATATATTTAAATCATAAAAATAAGTTATCAACGTTAAAATGTGTTTCCATAGTATAGGTAGTATAATGTTAAATGGTTAAATAAAGGTGTAATTTATTGAATTATCACAAACAAATATCTATAAATTGGTGTATGGGGTTATGATTGACCTCCACCCATCCATTTTCACCTATAAAAGGACTCATCCTCTCTTTAATGACAACAAAATATTTCATTAGGTTTCTTAATGAATACTTACCTAAAGTATCTCCCAATAAAACACTCCCATGATTCGTAATCATTATTAACAAGATGGAGTCAGGAATCCATCATTTCTAAGAGAATCTATAAGAGAAAATTCGAGTCAACAAATAATGTTTTATCATAGACATAATAAATGTTGTATATCATCCTCTAACATCTCTTATTTAATATAAATTAAAATTTTAATAAAAAATAAAATCCCAAATATTCTTTAATTGTGATATTATTACTATATAATAAAATGTTCTAATTTATATAGGAATTTTAATGTGTTCTTGTTTCATTTGGTTTTACCTCCTACATAAACGATTTCGTAACATTTACACCATGAATATACAAGAAAAATTAAATACATTTAATATTTTTTTAATAATAATTAACTTAATATTTTTTCACAATTATAATGTTGTAGTATTTCAAACTACATTCACCAATAAATTAAATTCTTTTGTTAATTTAATAATCACCAAAATGGGGAATTTGTAAACAATCTATGAAAGACACCACCATAAGATCCATTAAATTCCATGGGAGTCCAAAAATATTCCAAACAAATATACATAATATTCATGAAAATTATGGAGGGGATAAAGTCAGGATAAGTAATAAAGGACAAAAAAACCAAACAGAGGCATTTGTGGAAAAATGAAACTATTAACACTTGAATAGTAATTTTAGTAATTAAAAATCAACATGTGGGTAATAAATTTTTTTTAATGGGAAGTGTAAAGTAAAATGAAAATTAATTTCGTTATTGTACATATGAATACTGTATCTAAATTTATTATATAGGGTGATAGAGTGGATCTGGCCAAGAGTAAGTGTGAGGTAAGGGTTCCTCACCACAATTTTTCTTCATTAAGGTATACTCGATATACCATCCCGCCTTTTTATCACATAAACAATCATTACATTATACAAAACCGAGGATCATTAAGGTTTAGTGTCTTAGAAACCAAGAACTTAATACATAAAAACATAGAAAAATTATTCTTAAACACTTGAAAGGCGTATTCAATATTCATCCTAAGTTCATTACAACATATAATAACCTGGGATCATACATCAAAGGAAAGGGTGAGCAGAATTCCCAGTGAAGAAAACAAGAGAAACATTTTACATGTGAACTTGAAATACATCAATAAAGTCATGATAAATAAATTTAAGGCATGAGAAAGAGATCATGAGACATATCATAATATAAAAAACGTGTTCCATAACTTGAAGATGTGGTTACAACAATTATCTTAGACAATCATTTCGGTATCACCATGTTCCACCCTCAAGGTGTCATTAAAAAAAATTACCAAGGTTATTCACCAAGGTATCGTTAAAATGGACATCTCTAGAGATTAAGTCTTTACCTAATGCATTGGAGTGCTATCAGGGCGCACCTTTAATTTTTATTTATTATCATGTGATACACATATATCATCATAAAAAATTTCATAAATAACTCATATATCATAAATTAAATGTGTTTCATTTCATAATCATAATGTTTTAAAAACTGCTTTTAAGACAAGATCTTTATGTCCCTTTAAACCCAAGGAAAAGGAAAGCAGGTTTCAGGTATGTAAAATCCAGAATTAAAATAAATTTTCCAGATATATATATGAATACCCTTGTAGAAGAATGATAATTGAGTATTCACTTATTAAAATAAAATAATTTGAGACAAATATAGAGACATTTTGAGACAAATATTCTGCAGCATAACGACTATGTTACAAGGTATTAGAAAATGTTGAAAAGAGTGGGGACATGGTTCACCAAATCATAATGATCCATAAAACAGTATAGGGACAGAATATAAAGGATATAATAACATGGTAATGAAATTTTAAAGACATACTATATGAAAATAAAAACTTGAAAGGAATACAAGAATAATATTTCTCTTATGAAAATTCGGCAGCCTAATGGCATCACATAAAACTTCCAAAAAAATGAATTGATGACACAAAATAGGGTATATCATCATATGAAAATAAATAGGGAATTATATTGAATATGGAAGATCATACCCTAACATAAGAAAAGAAACTTGAAAGAGTTGACATGAAAATATAACTTGGAAATGAGAAGGGTGAAAGAATCCCTTACAAAAAATTCGGCAGCCTAACGACGCCACTTAAAAATTCTTAAAATGAATTGATGAGGGAAATAGGGGGTCTCTCATCATATGAAACTAAAAATTACATTAAGTTTAATATAAAATAAAATCCTCCAACATATGAACCTGGAGCATAAAATAAATGACATAAAAGAGAGTACTTGAAAAGAATGAGAGAGGTAGGATCCCTTACCGTAAAACATTACTCTTAATACTCGAAGGTCGGGACCTTGAGAACTTGATGGAACCATGGGAGGACTCCTTGGAAGGTAAACATGACAGAAATTCATCGGGGAGGATTTTGTAATGGAAAGGATGAGAGAATGGCTTGGTATTTACATGGGAATTGAGGGGACAAGGCATTAATGGCCAAAGGACACCTCATTGGTGTTATTGGCAAAAAAATGGGCTTTCTCGTGGGATTTTCCCATGGTATTGGACAATTGGGACACCTCATACCTTATATTACTATTCATAAGTCTACTAGAATTATTATTCAATTACTACATCCTAAAGGTTGTCATTAAACACCCGAAACTCTAAACTGAAAATTCACTATTCACTAAAAATTCAAATTTTTCAGAAAAATCCCAAAAATGTACCTTAACATAATATCGATGATTTGAATTCAAAAATGAACTCCATTTCATAGAAATAATTTTCTAAATATATTTAATTTAATTTTTAAATTAAAAACACTATTCACCCAAAAAAAACTAATACTTAACTAATAATTTCTGAAACAGTTATTTACCTGTTTTATTGAATCACATTACTTAATCAAGGTGACAAAATTATATTAATACTTTCTTTAAGTGAGATTACTAATCCATTTGGTCACATTACTAATCATAAGCGTAAAATAACTATTCACAATTTACTATTCATCAAAAATTAAGTTGATCTTGTTAGACTCTAAATTTCTTATTGAACATAACTATAGAAGACTATTTTTTAAAAAACATTCGACATTATTAATTATTTAATTTTTACATAAATATTTTTAAAATATCCTTTTTCTAAAATTCATCAATAATATGCATACACTATTTATCTGGACATTTGAAAATTCACAAACTTCACCATAAAAAGAAATGATAATTTTTATTTAAATGAAATGATTACAAAAGGATGTTACGGTCTCATTACATAACCCCTTATAACACAAGCATATGAACTAAGAGTAAGGTGTTCTAGGGTGATAGAATCTTGGGGCGGCTCAGCCCCCATTTCCCGAGTAGTGATTTCTTTCAGCTTAAACTTCTCGCGAAGGTGATTCTGTTCCATATTCACACGATGAAGTTCGACTTGGGTTTGGTCCAGAGCAAAGCCCAAAGGTACTACCTCCTTCCCGAGTTCCATCAGATGGGCTTCAATCAGCCCGAGACTTCTGGATTGGGCCATCAAATCTTTTTTCTATATATGTTAATCAAGATCACTTGTATTTATAGAATATAATTGTAACATTTAGTTTCCAATGGTCATATTGACCAATGGTCATATAACAGTCAAAACCCAACGATCTCATTTTAATTATACTCATTTTTTTAACTGGAAAATAAAATAACCCAAAAAAATTAGGTAACAAGATTTACTCAAAATTTCAGGTCATTACAATCATCACCCCATATGAAATTTCATCCTCGCAATTTTAAAATTGGGCTTGGAAATTTCATTGAAAGTTCAACATCGAAAAAAGAGTCAGTAAAACTATTATTTTAAAAGAAATAAAGGGATGTACAAAGGTCACCCAACTTAACCCATACTAGGATTCCATGTAGGAAAACATGGATATGGAAGAGAAAACAAAGGTTCATGTTCTGATGGAGAGTGATAGAAAACATGATTAGGGGGAAATTAACCACAAGAAGTTCACAAACTTAAGATGTGTTAAACGGTCATTGATTACCCAGTAGGAAACGTACACCAACAACTTTTTTGTTTTACGTTCCTTTTCCAAATTTTGAGGAAATCATTTACTACATAGAATTAAAACATAAGGAAATATACTTACATTCAAGTAGTGTTTCATCCCTTAATAATTTTCCACCACGAATAAGATTTTCTCTAAATAATGAGCATTCAAAAGGACTTGGTCTCATCAAAAGCACAAGAATCATCTTCTAGAGAATCCCATAATCCACAAAAGAATAACTATATTTTTCCCTTGTCATTATTCATCTACTAAAACTAAAATAGTTAGTACAAGATCATATAATACAAAAAAGGACAATCCTTTATAAAATAAATATGACAATTAATCTCCAAAATTCAACAAAAGTACCCAATGTTCCAGAAAGACCATTCAATACACAATCATCCTTAAAAGAATTCAGAATAATATAAACTAATATTGCAACCCAACACTCATAAGGATTTAATCACATAGTCTTCCACAACAAATCGTAACATTTATCACCAAATAACATCGACTATTATTAAAGTCTCATACTAAAGTGTAATTAACCTATTCACATATTCTCTCTGCTAGGTTCATTTTTTTCCAGAAAAAACCCAAATTACCATATGTCCACAATACATACATAAAAAAACCAACCATTCCTCCCCAATTTAGATCTTATACTATTTTATTTCCCTTAGGCGTATAGTCTTCCAAAAGAGAAAACATCGTCCAAAATAACCTTTATCATTTAATTACCAAATCAATTTCCTATATAATGGATATCCATTTGATAAAACATAAGTTTCCAAAATCAGCTTATTCTTGATCCATAAAAATATCAGGTGCATTAGTCAATGTGAAGGGAATAATAACAAAATCATAATTCCCATATCTTGATTGGAAGGTAGTTTTCGGAATATCATCATTCTTCACCCTCAATTGATGATAACTAGAACGAAGGCCAATCTTAGAGAAGAATTGAGTCCCACGAAGTTGGTCAAATAAGTCATCAATTCTTGGAAGAGATTATTTTTTCTTCACTGTGATCCCATTCAGTTCTTTATAATCAATGCATAGCTGCATTGATCGATCCTTCTTCTTCACAAGGAGAACTGGTGCTCCCTAGGGAGACACACTTGGTCGGATAAACCCATCCTCCAAAAGATCTCGGAGTTGTTTTTTTAATTCCTCTAGCTCCACATTTTCCATTCTATAGGGGGTCTTTGACATCGGATGAGATCCCGTTATGAGTTAAATGGAGAACTCTACATCTCTTTTTGGGGAAGGTCTGGGTAACTCCCTTGTAAATACGTCAATGTATTCCTAGATGATAGGGACATTTTCTAAATTAATAAATCATTCATGGGAAACTTATTTCATTTATGAATCATTTAACTAAAATGGATTTTATGTCTTAAAACTTCATGGTTAGACAATTACATTTTTCTATAATTCCTTCATAATGATTCATAAAAATCTTGTGATTAACCAAACATATCCCCCAGGAGTGTCGTAACCAAGAGTGTAGCAAGGCCCGTTTTCGTGTACCAGTTCCCTTTGGATTCTATCTCAAAGTGATGTTTTTGGGTTTCACCCCTATGTACGTCTGTGCGAGAGCCACCTCTACCTGCTCATATCCATACAGGGCTGTATTTGATTAGTAAACCACTTACTAAATACTCACCAAAATACCAAGAAGATTTCCTATATCTAAAATTTTCTATATGGTACTTCCTAAAGTTTTCATATCCTAATTTCCATAAATAACTAAACTATATTTTGATAACAACTATATAATCCCTCCTTTTTATCACATAAACATTCATTACATTATACAAAAATTGAGGATCTTTAAGGTTTAGTGTCTTGGAAACCATGAACTTAATACATGACAATGTATAATAAATTCTTCTTAATCACTTGAAAGGCTTCTTCATTGTTCATAATACCTTCATTACAACATCTCATAACCTAGGAGCATACATCAAAGGAAAGGGTGAGTAGAAGTCCCACTAAGGGAAACAAGAGAAACATTTTACATGTGAACTTGAGATACATCAATAAAGTCATGATAAATAACTTTAAGGAATGAGAAAAAGTCATGAGACATATCATAATAAAAATAATGTGTTTCATAACATGAAGATGTAGCTAAAACATTTAACTTAGACAATAATTTCTATATCTCCATGGTCCATCCCAAATGTGTCCTTAAAAAATTACCAAGGATATTCCCCAAGGTATCGTTAAAATGGTCATCTATAGAGATTTAGTATTTACCCAATTCATTGGAGTGATATCAAAGCACACCCTTAATTTGTCTTTATTATCATGTGATACACTTATATCATCATCCAAAATTTCATAAATAACCCATATATCATAAAATAAATTGGTTTTATTTCATAATCATGACTTTTTAAAAACTGCTTTTAAGACAAGATCTTTATGTCCCTTTAAACCCACAGAAAAGGAAAGTGTGTTTAATTTATGTAAATACCAGAATTAAAATAGTAAAATTTGATATATATATATATATATATATATATGTTAATAACCCTATATAATAATGAACATTTTGTAATCACTTAATAAAATAAAATAATTTTAGACAAAGAGACATACATTTTGAGATGCAAATTCTGCAGCATAACGGATATGTTACAGGGTTTTAGAAAATGATGAAAAGAGAGGGGAAATGGGTCACCCACTCATAAATGATCCATAAAAATGTATAGGGACATAATATAAAGGATATAATAACATGGTAATCAAATTTGAAAGACATACCATATGAAATGAAAAACATGAAATGAAGACAAAAATAAGATTTCTCTTATGAAAATTCGGCAGCCTAACAGTGTCACTGAAAACATCAAAAAAATGAATTGATTAGATAAAATTGGGTATCTAATAATATGAAAATAAATAGTGATGTATTATGGATATGGAATATCATACCCCAAAATAATAAAAAGAACATGAAGGACATGACATGAAAATATAACTTGGAAATGAGAAGGGTGAAATAATCCCTTACAAAAAATTCAACAGCCTAACGACGCCACTTAAACATTCTTAAAATTAATTTATGAGGGAAATAGGGGGTGTCTCATCATGTGACCATAAAAATTACATTATGTTTAATATAAAATAATATCTTCCAACATATGAACATAGAGCATAAAATAAATGACCTAAATGATAGTACTTGAAAAGAAAGAGAGAGGTAGGATCCCTTACCTTAAAACGTAACTCTTAAAATTTGATGGTCAGGACATCGAGGGATTGGGGGCACCTTGAGAGGACAACATGGAATATAAAGAGACTATATCATCGTTGGGGTGGATTTTGGAATGGAAAGGATGAGAGAATGTCTTTGTATTTATAGGGGAAGAGAGAGGACAAGGCATTAATGGCCAAGGGACACCTCATTGGTGGTATTGGAAAAACCATGGGCTTTACCATGGTATTTTACCATGGTATTGGCCACCTGGGACACCTCATACCTTATATTACTATTCATAAGTCTACCAGAATTATTTCATTGTTACTACATCCTTAATGATGTCATTAAACACCCGAAACTCTAAACTGAAAATTCATTATTCACCAAAAATCCAAATTTTTCAGAAAAATCCCAAAAACTCACCTTAACATAATATCGACGCTCAGAATTCAAATATAAACTCCATTTTTTAAAAATATTTTTCTAAATATTTTTAAATTAATCTTTAATTAAAAACACTATTCATCCAAACAAACTAATACTTGACTAATAATTTCTGAAACAATTATTTACCTAATTTATTGAATCACATTACTTAACCAAGGATCCTGAATTATATTAATAATTTATTAAAGGGATATTAATAATCCATTTCGTCACATTACTAATCATAAGCGTAAAATAATTATTCATAGTTTACGATTCATCAAAAATTATGTTGATCTTATTAGACTCAAAATTTCTTACTGAACATAACTGTAGAAGACCATTTTTTTAAATCATTACACATTATTAATTATTTAATATTTACATAAATATTTTCAAAATATCCTTTTTCTAAAATTCATCAATAATATACATACTATATTTATCGGGTTATTTGAAAATTGACAAACTTCACCATAAGAAGAAATCACGATTTTTATTTAAATGAAAGGATTACACAAGGTAGTTACGGTCTCGTTAAATGACCCCTTATAACACCAGCATAGGACGTAAGAGTAAGGTGTGCTATAGTGATAGAATCATGGGGTGGCTCAGCCAACATTGCCCGTGTAGTGATTTCTATCAGCTTGAACTTCTCGCGAAGTAGATTCCATTCCATCTTCATATGATGAAGTTCGACTTGGGTTTGGTCCAGAGCAAAGCCCAAAGGTGCTTCCTCCTTGTCGAGTTCTGTTAGATAGGCTTCGATCGGCCCGAGACTGCTGGATAGGGCCATCAAAGCTTCTTTCTATATATATTAATCAATATCACATGTATTTATAGAAAATAATTGTAACATTTAGTTTCCAATGGTCATATTTTCCAATGGTCATATAACAGTTGAAACCCAACGGTCTCATTTTAATTATACTCATTTAATTAACTGAAAAATTAAAAAAACCACAAAAATTAGGGAACAAGATTGACTCAAAATTTCGGGTCGTTACACTCCATATTGACTACATGTTTTCATTGGTTTTGTGTATATAATTCCCACAAAATACCATTTTTTTAATTCTATTTTAATTGAAAATGATTAGAAATGTATCTGTAGAAATCTATTTTAATGGATTTTTATTTGGAAGTAATAAAAATTTATAGGGTTTCATTTCTAATCTCAATTTGAAATTGATATTGTTTATGGATAAATTTCCATTGGAAGTAATAGTATTTTATTTCTCTATAAAACCCTATAAATATTAATTTCCTATGGTTATTTCTAGTTTTACAAGACTTATTACATTTTACCTCCCTTTGGTTCATAATTCGAGAAAATGTATTCGTGTAAGTGGAGCCAACCTTTTAATTTCTTTTTCGATTAATTATTTTTTATATGATTTTTTGTATATCCTTGACCCTACATCTAGGATTACTTAAGGAAATTTAATATTTAATTTTACTTAATATTAAAATTTGTTAAAGGGTTATTTTTTTCATCTTTCATAGGGTGTCCTTCTCTCATTTCATTAATCAATTTTCTTACAAAGATTCCTCTTCAAGAATTTTTAATTCATCAAGTAATATTTACTCATTTTATAATAGTTTTTATAAAACTATTATTTTATAAATTATTTCCTTTTAACACAATAAATAATAAAAATTTAATGTATATTTCATCTTATTATTTAAGAAATTTTTCTAGTTCTCTTAAAAAGTTATTTTTTCTATGTTAATATCCATTAATGTTTCATATTATGTACTCGGTATAAGTTCATGTGATATCATACACTTTTTTTCTCTAGATTTATTGTGATCATTCCTTTTGAAAAATTTCATAAAGATCATTTCCTTATCAATTGTTAATTAATCCTTAATGAAATTATGAATGTTATAATGTTCATGTAACACACATATGTATTGTTTTTCACTATGTTATGGGAGGGCCTAAAATTATATATCCCTAAAATGCATTGGATAAATATTTATATATCATGAGTTGAAAATAAGTTGAGATTAAATTCATTACACTATGTGATAGGCGGGCCTAAAATTATATATCCCTTGAATGCATTGATTTACTATTTATCTCTCAAGAAATGTTTAGGAATAATGAGTGATCTAAAACCCCTGAGTGTCACAACCCCATCCTTACAAGGGTAATACTCTTGGGTCAGTAATGAATTAATAGAGACAACGATACCCTAATTCCCGCTTCTAATTGGCCCTAGCTTGGAGACTATCACTATGGGTATAAGAATCTCAAATTTTGAAGGAATTTCCCTCAAAGATGGTGTAAATTTAAGATATTGTTCATAAACAATCTGGAGACTCTATGAAATAATTTAAAATAAATAAGAATACCATCCCACAATACATATAAAAAACAAAAAAAAATTAAAAATAGTATCCAAATATATACACAAAATAAAATCCTAAGAGAGAAATATAAAAGAAATCCATATTCTGAGCTAGTAATGTCTCCAACTGTCCACAAAGCTACCCTATCAACCTAAAAACTATTTTTTATATGTGTGGTGAGAATAACATGTATACAAAGTAGGATCATATCCAATGTATCTTTTGAACATATGAAAAGATAATTATTATACACTAATGAGAAAATAGTATAACCAATAACAAGAAAATGGGTCAAATAATCAATCCCATATTATTTATGCATGATCACTAAATAACACATCCATTTATAATGAAACAATAAAAATCATATTGATAAAAAGGGTACCTTTCTCTACATCCCCACTAGTTTTCCACTATCACACCCTAGCGTTTTAAGTCATGTGGCTCTCATCTCTTTTATTTAATCCTACCCAAGAACACCTATGAAACTATATCATGCTAAGAACCCTTTTTGTAATTGGCCATAACATCCACCCAGAAAACACCTAGGCCACCACATCACATCTTAACAAATTTATTACCAGAAGAGTAGGGTATCATGAACATGAACGTCAAAACCTTGTTCCCTCCTCATACCATGAATGACCCCCACTATGAACCACATAACCCCATTATCTTGTCATCATACCCAACTATAATTGAACTAAAATCTATTATACATCACATCCCATGCATTATAAACCACCTAGAAGATGGAGTGGGGATTGGGGGGTAGCTAGCCATCTGTCCTCACTGTCTTGGATATTGGGACCCCCCCACACTCACACACATTTGGTTGTAAGAATATAGTGATTGAACATGGTGGTGTGGGTATATAAATCCTAATTAAAATAAAATATAAAATATAGTAGACACACACTCAATCCCAACATAAGTGTTTATAACAAGAGTTCCCTACCTACTCAAAACATCACCCCTAAGGCCTCATAACCTCTCTAAATTTTACGTCCAACTCCTACTGAATAACACCACAAAATCAGCCCACAAACCACATGCCCCGTACTACCTTTGTTTTAAAGATAATAATATTTAGTGACTCCCCAATTACAAACCAATTTCATTTATCCAGACCATTCATTTAATGTTAAACAAAAACATCTTTAAACAGACTTCCCATTTTAGTTCATGTGGTCCTTATCCAATCCAACCCATGACACATTTCAGTTCCTTATTATCAATTAATTCCATCACTACCAAGAAACCATCACAACACATCACAACACAACAACACATCCTCCTAATTTGATCAAGTCCTTTATTTCCTCAATTTTACAACACAACAACTTCCACCTTACAACCACCGAAAATCATCACAACCTCTTCCCATCAAAACAACCCCATATTACAACCACACAACAAAAACAATTTCCATATCCTTCAAATTACATTAGAAAAAGGTATTTTATAAAAATCATTTAATTATTTTAAGGGAATAGTCACGAGAACAAATATTTCATGGGAAACCATCTCATTAGTCAGATATTAGTTATTAGCCAATTTTAATTTAAGATTATATAAAAAAACCACTCAATAAGGGTTCAGAAATTATACCCAAAAAACACATGTAAGACCTCCAAAAGCTATTATTTTATAAAAAGGAATCATGTATGTATAATAAAAATGGAATAAATGGAGATAAACCATTTGTTTCCTTTCCCTTCCCATCCAATTTCAATTAAACAAATAATCATCATCATTAATCCAGTTCATATGATCTTTCCAAAGCAAAAAACAAAATCATGATCCCTCCCACATGAATCACTATATTAAATAAGAAAGTGTCCCCTACATCATGCAAATAATTCCAAACTACTTTCTGCAGTTGGAAAAAGAAGAAGGAAACTGCCAAGAACCATAGTGGAGGAAAAACATTTATCAACCTAGAACACAGTAACACCCATTTTTACCATATGAAAACTAAACCATAACCAGTGTTTCCCCTAGAAATAATATTCTTTAGATATAGAATATAGTTAAAATGGAGAGAAGTGATGAGGGTAACTCAATAAAAACCATCGATGGTTGATTTCCCAAGGATAGGGTATAATTCCATTCCAAATGGAATGAAAGAACTCCAAAAGATGCACTTTGGTCACCAAAGAACTATGAGAATATATAGAAGAGTTTTGGAATTGAATGATGTTTAGGATTATATAGTCAGTCCGGAAAACATAACACCAATGAGAAAAATACATTACCATAGTGCATAATTTATCAATGAGGACAATACCATGGTGAAAGGGAAGGGCCCACTCCATAGTGGGTATGGTCATTGAAATTTCTATGATACATGAGGTTCTTTAAACCACATTTCATATAAACTAGGGGGTGACCACAACATAGGAGGAAACACCACACCAAATGACTCAACTTCCAAGAAATAATCCACTCTATAACGCAACTTCATAATAATGATTCCCAAAAATAATAGATTCAAAATTTCAACCCTCTAGGACTCCATGAAATTACATAGTGGTCATGTTGCATCGACCGTTGATAAGGAATAACTGCAAAATTCCACCTTAATCCACAATGTTGTATCCAACTTTCCAATGTTGGATCTATGCTAAAAATGGAAGAACCACCCATACTCATCCACCAAGGCTCTATTTTAATCTCGACCACTCCACATCATAGCTACACCCCTTGATATACATCTCATGCATCCACATTGGAAAATACTTCTCGGTTAAATATTTCAAGTAAAACTCCTCATTTTACCCTCTAACGTTATCAGAACATCCCCCATACACCCCCATCACCAAAATTATAACATAGAAATGGGTCATGGGGTCTAGATCATTACATCATGTAGCTCTAAAACTATTATCATATTCAATAATGAAAATAATTTCCAAAAAACGAAAAAGGTAAGAGGCCCAATCAACAATCCCATGTGATACCTTTGTAGGATAAACTTTTAACTAAAACATGACCACTATCTCATAATAACCTGAAGACACCTAAATCACACGAAAATATTCATCACCAACCAATATCTGCAAATACCAAGACAAAAACTATTATTACCACCACACAAAAAACCCCCAAGTACACAAATTTAATAATTACACCTCTCACATCAAGATATAATATACCTTGGGTGACATTTACTCACCCATATAGTTTTAAAACTTGTCATAATATAGTATATATTGATTATAAATAGTTTTTCCTTTCATAATATGTCCAAATCATTAACACAAATCACATTTTCAAATATAATGGAACATCTCATTAACCAACGATATTCAATCATCACATCATCATGGAAAACGAGGTAGGATAAAACTCAAAACAACCCAAGGTTTTGGGAACACATATACATATCGTGATCCCATGTTATCTACTTGAATACACCATTATTACATAGCACATGAACCAAAGGAATGGTCCACCAATAATAAAAATTTTCCTAAATACTCCAAATATATATTGGCTTCTCCACAAATGGTGTGTTCCCATCGATATCCAACTCTTATCAGACAATCACATAGGAATCATTGTGCTTATAAAGATAGATATGATATAAGTAGAGGATTTCATGGATCCTATCCATATATGGTGGAATCACCAATCGATAGGACACCAATCCAAAATGATCCAACATCTCTAAAGGTCACACAAAATAGGGAGAAAACATACACACCCTTCCAAACCTATTCCATCTATGTAGTGAAGAGCCCTTTGATAAGACATTGTCTGCAACATGAAACTATAAGGGACTAATCCAATGAACATAAAAAGCCTTATGAAATCACTCTATTTCCATCATTGTCTCACAAACCACCTATACCATCTATATCATTTTTTACACCACATCTGGACTGATAACTAATGACTTCTTAACCACGACCCAGTAAAATAGAGAATGACATGGAAACCA
Organism: Viscum album; assembly: GCA_963277665.1. Taxonomy (NCBI): domain Eukaryota; kingdom Viridiplantae; phylum Streptophyta; class Magnoliopsida; order Santalales; family Viscaceae; genus Viscum; species Viscum album. Next base: position 399,168,243 of record OY728131.1, on the reverse strand, counting down.
ATAAAAAATCATCAAACAAGGCCATGTTTATGGATTAATAATAGATATTGTTATTTTAAAACTCAACTAATGGTAATTAATTTTTCCAAGATCCATCAAAGTACAAGATACATAATCACAAAATATGCTCCAATGTAAAGATGGTATGCTCTATTTTCCCATTAGTTTAAGGGTGTAATGTAATGTTTAGGTGAAACTGAGTGCCAAAAATAAGATGTAATCCTATAAAAAATCACGAAGTAAAATGAGTATCCGGATCTAAGATAATGGACCTCAGAATTCCATGTATCCACAAAACCTCATCCATGAACCTCCTTCCCAAAACATCCATGATGCTTGACTCCCTTCTTGCTAGGATGATATATGACTTCATCAATCATTCCAAAATTACTCAGATATCATCAAAACCTCCATTATATGGGGTTAAAATTCCAATTAAGACTATTGATATTTTTTTTCTAAATTACACTCAATAATGTCCAAGGGCAGTAACAAAATATCCATAAACACGATTCCCTACAATTACCTAATAGTAGACCAAACATCAACCAACAATCCTTTCCATTTCGCTTTTCATCCTCGGAAACCAAAACATCATCCCCAAATCATTGAAAAAGTTAGATACTCATGAGTGTACCATGATAGATGAGATAAGAAATTCTTGAAGGAATACCTCACAGACAAGATTTATGTTATTCTAAGAAAAGTTATACCTCGGGTTCTTGTGATCAGTGGGGACCACAAATCCTTGTCCGGTGAGATGATGTCACCACATATTCACTAAAAACACAACCACTAACTCCGCCATGTAATGGTTGGTATAGTATCTTTAGTGCGTACATAACTATATATACTCATAATAGATCATTTCATTTTTATCCATCAATATATAACCCAATCCAAGGATGGAAGTGTTACAAAACACCCTAAACCTCACTCATTCTTCAAGATATTGAATAAACATATCACTTATCTGTCTACCCTTAATGTTGTCAGTGTATACCAAAAATTAATTAGTTCTGATGAAATTTCATCCTTTCATTATCAAATCTATCAATGGGTCTTGAGTCCATAATAAATAGAGCATGAACTGGTAGTAATAGCTTGAAATACCATTGAAACAATGAGCCTCACCAACATTCTTCTGAGTTTACTAAGAAACAACCACCTCGACCATTGATTGGACTGTGGAAAAAAAATTTGGAGCACCACATGCCCAAGGAAATTTACCACCTATATTCATAACATTGACTTCTCTAGGCTTACATGGATATGGTGGTGTCGAAGGATCTTCAAGAGAGCCATGAAATGATCAGAATTCACATAATTTAACATTGATTATATAAAGATAAAATTAATGAAAATGATGACGAACTGGTCAAGATTCTCATAAAATATGGATTTTTATATTAAAAATGAACACATCTAGTGTATTTGTGACTCTGAATGGACTGACCAAGAACTGGAAGTTTCCATTCCTGCATCTAAATGCAGTATTTAGGATATAATCCTCCATAACCATCAATTACTGAAATCAAGATTGTATATCAATCATGGAGAACCAACTAGTTCCATTCACACTTGAAAAAAATCATAAATACTTGCAATATGGTAATGATTCTTTATCATCACCTGGTTTAACATCTGTTAGTCAATACACAACCTTATAATATTATCTTTTTTCAATGATAATTATACTAGAACACCCCATGATGACACACTAATCTGAATGAAAACCTTCCACATGTAGTCAAATATCTAAATCCTCCATTCACACAACTCAGTGGGTTTCATCAGATAAGGATACATAAAAATTAGAGATTAATTACACTATAGATCTATCCAAAACTAAATATCATGTTGAGGGGGTTGTATTAAAACCTCATTTGGAAAACATAAAGAAATAATAGATGACTCAAAGAGCCCCAACCACCACAGCATCAACTGATTCCTAGAAAAACCTATAATCAGGGAAAGAAGAGGCTCTACACACCTACTGTCCATTTAAAGAGACTGTTAACTGGTAAAAACTACATGCTAACCATCTACATCAAATAATATGAACTCCCTCTAGAAGGAATTGATATCCACACACCCAAAATACTACCAATAGATATATAAGATAAGATTTTATGGCCATATCTATAGTAATAAATTATCCCTACATGGATAATTCTTCCCCACTATCATTCTACTCCCCCATCACACTTCAAAAAAACCGATATAGCCTCAAAATTATGTAGTCAACATAAGGGGAATGAATCCTCTCTACATATAGACCCATTGAATTAACTAAAGTCATTGAAAAAACGGTAGTTGAGTCTCTTAAATATAACCAGACACAAGGAGGGCTATATTTACATCTGCTCATACCTATAATGATATCTAGACACTCTCATAAAAGAACCTATATATCATGCAACTACCCATGCACAGCTCCTCTGAATCATTTTTTTGGAAGCCTTCACTTCTATTGTTAGGTTTAGGTATCTGAATATATGGAACATACCATGTTTTTTCTCTACCAAGACCATATACTCTCATTTAAACATAATCCTATTTCATATACTGATGAAGCTAATGTTGAAGCTAACCACCTACACTCTACTAAGATCCAACGATTACTGATAATTGATTCTGATTATAATCGAGTCACGCACATACAATGACCACTTTCCAAAATCCCCCTAAAAATGAATAGATACCATTATCCCCACAAGATCAAAAAGAAAGCTTCTTATTTCTACTCCCAACTATTCAAAACCTCAACAGACTAATAACATTAGACCTACATTGAAAACTCTATTACTTAAAGAACCCTACCTGTTCCTTTATCATAGTAACCCTTCATATGAGTGAAAATGCTAAATCATTGCCACATTTTTCTGAACCTCAAAATAGATTAGAAATGTAAAATGAGTAACTTTATATTTTATTGAAGGGTGCTTAACAACCACAAGACCCCATGTACATGACTCCTCATTAAGAAAATATCGATGGAGAAAAGAAATAGATCCTTGAAATTGATATAATGCTCCCATATACAAATATTATCCAACTAATGAGAGAGTAGGATTTACCTACTTACTACCATCATGGTTGAGGATGGAAACTCTGATCCAAACTCCTTATAAATTTGTACCCATAGAACATCCATATACTTCATATAACCTAAATAAAACTCCCACTAATAACGTGCTTCATCCCTCATTTGATTAACTTATAGTGGGGCCTATTACAATACCTGGTTCCAAGTAAAGTTGAAGATGATATTAATCTCTTCTAACTAGTTCTCTATCTCAAGATAAGAACCTCTAGCAGCATACATCACCAAGTCTTGAAACTAAAAAACATGCAACATCCTCTACCACTGATCGTCCCCCTCAGATAGATATACCCTCTATTGGAAGACAAATTCATAATAACACACCTAACTAGCCTAAACTATATGTAGATGAAATCCATTATCTATAAATGAAAAGGGGAAAATATTTCTTAATCCCAATAGTATATAATTTTATTAATACACAGTTCATTCATTTTAATTTCTTTAGATCACCTGATTCAAATATGAAGATAAAACATCAAAATGCATTTACCTCACCGTGGTCTATTCCCTAAATGTAGCATCACCTCACTTGGTAATTTGGTATTAACATATTCCTTTCATCAAATCATGTGGACTAAAAAATTAATTTCTTAGATGGTCTTCCTTGACCGATGTCATGAACCATGATCAATTTATGTTATTTCTCTTTCAACCCATTAAATACTCACAGTATCTAATTATATACCTCATCCTATCTCTTAGCCAAACCCCCTATAATACAACTCTATCATTAACCCATCCATACAAAGGTACCCCTCCTAGGATTAAATTGAAGTATGAAATATAATGAACCATGACTCCCACCTCTAGTAGGCCCTAGGTTGGTCACTGGCACTGAGGGTATATGAATCTAAAATATAGTATCCATTACCCTCAATGATGATGTAATACCATCATATGGGATAAAAACATCAATAAACTCTATAAAATAATATATAATAAGGAAAAAAACCATCACACAATGTATTTACAAAGTATAAAAAATAAAATGAGTCTCCAAATAAATACCCAAATGAAAATATTAAGGAAGCAACATAGTATAGCTCTAAATTCTAGGCTAGTAATGTCTAATATAGTCCATGAAGTCCCCATTGAAACATGAAAAATATTATGTATATATTGGGGTGACAATAACATGTATACTCATTCGTATCATACCTAAAGTATCTCATGAACATGTGAAAAGGGAATAATAATTCACAAGTGAGAAAACATCAAAACAAACAACACCAAATTAGGTCAACTGACGAATCCCATCCTCATCGATTCATTCTCACTAAATAATAAATCTATGTATATAAAAATCATAAGAAACATATATATTAAAAGGGAACAACATACAATTTTCCAAGTAATTTTCTACTCTCACACTCCAAATTTTTATTTCCTTGTACTCTCATGTCCTCCGTATCACATCGGGTCGATCACCCCACAAACAACTATCCATCATACCCCACCCAAATATACATAGTATAACACATTGAGTCACAACCACATAAATAACTAGAATATAATTATAAACATGAAAAAAGTAAACCTCATTTTTTACTCCTACCATAAACGACCCCCCTTATGAATCACATCATCCACTCCTCTAACACAACCATAATTTCACTATAATCCATAAGTTATCATATCTCATAAATAAGATCAAAAATTCAAATAGATAGATAGAGGAATAAGGTTTTCCCATCCATCCATTCTCACCGACTTGAATGTTGGAAAAAACACTACCCAAAGCGTTTGGTTAATAGAACATAATGCTCAACTCAGGTGGGGTGTGAATAGAAATCACAATGAAAATACAATATATAATATATTATCCACATAGACACACAATTAAAAACTATGAGTTTATAACCAGAGAACTCTTCCAACTCACAACATCACCCCCAAGAACCTCACAAACTTCATTACTTTTACTACAACCTCTAAATTCACAAAACTAAACAACACTTCCAAAAACAAAAATCCACATTCTTCATTTACATTGATGTAATTCTAATTTCTATATTTTTCCATTACCAAAAAATTTATTTTATCTAGCCCATTAATTTTACATTAAACAACAACCACTTTAACCAAACTTCCCATTTTAGTTCAAGTGTTCATTTCAATTACAACCCATTATCAATTTCATCCCATAATATATTCTAGTTCTTTATTGTCAATTAATTCCATTGCTACTGGGAAAAACCACATATCCTACAAAAAAACACATCATCTTCATGAAAACAACCCCTAACATTCCACCATGTCACATCACTACAACTTCTTTATCATAGAATCCATATATCATCACAACCACTTATCATCAGAAACATCATATCCTAAACAATTCCAATTAAAATTTTATATATCCCAACCATAAAACACATCAACATTTCACATAATTAAAATTATATTTAAAAAATGTGCTTTCATCACATTCACATCTTTATTTCAATATAATTATCACACACAAAAATATTTCATGGGAGACCATTTAATTAGAACTATACACATACTTTGACATTGAAGTCATAAACATGATTATGGAATTACAATATAAACCATTCAAACATCTCTAATATTTTATTTTTATCTAAATTGTTTTTGGAACATAGAAATTCTTCTAAATTTTAGTACTTTTAATATTTTTAAAATCATTTATTTTATTTTTCTATTAACTGAATAAATATTATATTGGTTATACATAGGAATCTAAGGTAATTAGTAAATTAATAAAAAATAAAAAAACTAAAATGATTAAAAAATTAATTGAAATTTCTAATAAAACTTTAGAACTTAATATATCCCATTTTTATCCTTTTGTAAATAATATAACGATATTAAATTATAGATTATGACATTTTCTATTAATTATTTTATTAAAATAATTTAAAGGATGTAATCGAAGAAAAATGTAACCAAGTGGAAATAAATTATATACATGGATGGATTTTTCTAATATCCACTCATCCAATAGAAAAAATACATGTTTTAGAGAAATTTTAATGCTTTATCCCAAAGTTATACCATATTTTACATGCTTTAACCTTACCGGAGTGATAACTTTTTACAATGGATTCTATTCATAATGACCAAAAAGGGTAATATTTAAAAAACATGATTATACTGATTAGAAATATGGATTTTATTTTTCAAAATCCAATTCACAAAATCGGAATATTTTAATTTAAAATTAAACATGAAGAACTATGTTGAAAAAGGATTTTTTGAAGAAAAAAGGTTTTCTGTTGTATAATGTTTTTTACCCAAATCCAAATAAAAATAATTATATTGTCTTAAATTATATAATTAATAATATAAATGAACTATTTTTTATTTTAAAATAATTTAAAATAATAATAAACTTTTTAAAAATGAAAATTAAAAGGAAATGTTAAATAAAAATTAGAATTTTTCACTATTCATCGAAAAATCAATCTTTTTATACAATTTTCAAAAATAAACTCTTAGATAAATATGATGCAATGATTTAAAAAATTATTCTCATTTTTTAAAATTCTTTTTGTAAAATTTGTAGAGAATTGTTATATTATTTTATCAAAAGAAGCAATATAGACCATTTTTTATGAAATAAATTCTTCATGCATTAAATGATTGCACTAAAAATTGTGTACTTATTTCCTAATAATTAATTAATAAATTTATATTTAGATTGAAAATTATACATATATTTCATGAGAAGATTACTCATATCCACATCCTTGAATTAAATGGCTATTTCAAATTTAAATAATGATATTTTAATAATAAATCAAAATTCACTTAAAGATCGGGGTTTTATATTAATAAAGCTATCTGACTTTTTAATATCTTACAAAAATTAGGGTGTTAATTCCCCCCAAAAAAAATATTACCCAAAACATTTATCTTGATCATTAAAAGTTCAATATTTATAAATACCATAATTGAAAACCCACATCATACAGAGGGATAATAAAACATCCTTATAAAAGGGGATGTCTGAAACATAAAAGGTTACCTAACATAATGTATAATCACGTTAACATTTAATGATAAAAATAATGGGATGTTACAATATAGACATGGAAGAGAAAAACCATCCACGGTTGAATGGATTATGATATATAACTTGGTTGTGGGAAACATAATGACAAAAAAACCGTAACTAATTGAGGGGTAAAAGGACTATAAATTCATCTAAAAAAATGGTAAAAGAATATTTTTTTATTCAAATATCCTTTTCCAAATTTTTTGGGATTCTTTATCTATCAATATAGATAACACAAGAAAATACACATTATTTATTTACATTTCATAAGAAAAAATTCACCCCTTTTATGTACTACAATGAATTTATAATTCATCACTTATTCCAAGAAATAAGTATTCAAGATAAATTTTCCATTCCTAAATCATGAAAATTGAATTTTAATGGATTTTATGATCTAGAAATTAATAATAAGTCATTAATTCTATCTATAACTATTTAAAAACACAAAACATATTACCACAAGTTATCTAATATAGATATATATATTACATTAATTATTAAAACCTCTACAATAACACCCAATGTTCAACTTAAACTATTCCATAAATACAAAACATTAAGACTCCTCCAAATTATGTATGACATAATTAAAAACCTAAATATATGAAATATTTGATTATATTTTCCTTTAAGATCAATTTAATATTTGTCTCCAAGAAAAATTAATCACTCATAAAGCCATATACCAAAAATCTATATACCCAATAATATAATATCTAAAATATTCTGACCTTTGTCATAAATATCCTTAATCACTATAAATCCACAATAAAATTATTTATGCATCCAATATATTACTCAATATATTTTATTTTATTTTTTACATTAATAGTATAATAATCCCAATATGGTGACCTTTATATCAATCACTTAGTTACCAATTATATTTTCAATCTCATGGTTATCTAGAAAATATATTTCCAATGTGTACTAGTTCTACTATCCCAATACACCACAATTACCTAAACATCTATGATTATATTCTCAAAAATGGTTATCAATAACAATAATATTATTTCCAAAAAACAAATATGAGAATTTTTCCTATAATTAAATCACATAATATTGAATATATTCCATAAATCAAAAAATTCAATAAACTTCACCAAATATACATTGTATCCCTTTTTTATCGAATCACTAACCAATTTAATGTTTACCAATACCATCCCATTTACTTCATCAATTTCAATCTTCATTTTATCCCAAATTGACATTATTTACGCACCATCATGCATATATTAAAGGTTACCTTTCCCATAATTATGTGTTCATTAAATATATCACCGTACCAGTAAATCAAATTTCGTGATTATTGGTACCATTCAATATATTATTTCATTTCAATGAACAAAAAACTTGTGTGAAATAATCCTTATATATTGTATGATTATTATAATCATAATGCCATTTATGTAAAACATCTACAACATAATTAAAAAGTCATAATAAATTCACACTTAAATCCTTTCACTTAAAAAACTAGAATAACAAGGGCATGCCCTTTTACTCGAAGTTAACCTTTGTATTAAGACATTTAACTAGTCATTTACTTTATTTCCAACACAGAATACATTGAACAATAAATGTTACCTTATTGTGAATGTCAAATCCCTCCATTGAATCCATTATTTTCCCTTTAAAATTAATTGTTTTACTCTTTTATTTTACCTGTATAGAACATCTTATCATTCCTCTGAGAAATTTCCATAAGTGAATCTTCCCAAAAAACCTAACATATAGGAAATATAATCTTCTTCCCTCTATGGTGTTCATAAAACTCTATTTTATCTTATTAGAAGTTTAAGAAATTTAACCCAAATGGATATTTTTAATCACAAAAAAGATAGTTTATTATGCATGATCATGAGGTTTCTTCTTCAATATCCCATTTAATTGGGTTCCTTATAAATAAAATCATTCAATAGTCCATCCCATTTAGTGTTAACACAATTCATATTGGTTCAATTCATTAACTAAAACAAAAATCAATGTGTGAGAAACAATATTCATAGTGATAAATCATGAAAAATAATTCATAGGATATATAAGCCATGACACTTCAATTCAATTGATGACACATTGGGATTATCCTAGGTTATCCATGGATATTATTTATTCAAATACTGCCTAATGGTTCCTAAATAAAATTTCAATTAACCCAAACTTATCCCCTAAGACTGTCAAACCTGATTCACAGAAAGTAAATACAAACATGGAAATATAATATTGGTTGAGATATAATTGAACAACTCTTTTTTTCGTTGTTACCCATAGATAAATTTATTCTAAAACCATGTCCACTTACAGTATTTGAACACTGATTTATTACTAGGAAAACCCAAAAATCTCTTCCATGCCAAAACATTAGGATGTTATCTTATACATATAATTAACGCGAGGTTTTTTAACAAATTAATCTAATCATAATCTCAAAATATTTATTGAACCTTTATTTGATGAAATCTATAGTGACCCTATAAGGACTCGGCGTTAAACCCTACTTAATCTTGAATTAAATTGAATAATTCACATTGAGGATCTTTTCAGGTTTAGTGTTTTAGAGAATTATGACATAGCTATTACATCTCAAAGATTTCAAAGTAGACAAGTCTACTCACTTGCCATTTTTTCCACAAAATAAAAACTCTTGAACAAAAGAGTCATGTCTAGTTCCTTATTTTAGATAGCATGACATTTCCTTGATCTCATCCTTGACCCTATTCAACTTTATGTACTGTGAAAACATTTCAAAAACGTGGGATGAGCATAAAAATATCCGTAAGGGTTATAACAGTATGGAAAGAAAACATCAGTCCATGTATACATAAGAATCACTGAAATCATACTTTACTCAAAAAACCTAAGCAAATTAACAAACCTCATGAAATCATGAGATTTATGAATAACTCAATAGAAATCATCAGGCATAAAGGTAACTTGAGGAATTCATAACATTCTTACATAGGGAGTAACCCTCATGGTTATGTTTGGAATACCCATCACATTATATTCCCTAAATCGCTTCTGCGAAACATTAACGTTTAACTCCATCGCGTTACCCAATGCATTGGAGAGCTATATCGGGCTCACCCGCCCTTAGTTTATCATAGAACCACCCATATTCATAAAAAATGCCCACAAACAATAACATAATCATAGAACATAACTTAATCACAATGGAATGATATCATTCCCAAATTTTAATAACAATATAACATTTTAAGATATTGAAATAATGAATCCATTCTAAAAACCATTTTCAAAACCATTTAAAACATTTAATAAAGATATTTTTGATTCAAAGTTTCCCATACCACTTTGAAGATTTTAAAATTTTAAACCATTAATAACCATATAAATAAATACATAAAACAATTTTGAAAAAATGGATATTAATGAGAAATATTTAAAAGAATAAATCATTAAAACATTTAAAACGATATTTTACTTAAAGGGTTTTTAACAAAATGAGAGACACTTGAGTACAATAATTGAGGAATAACCTTTAATCATAACTTTATAATATCATGAGAATAAAGGGATTCATTATATATTTTTCCAAAGGATAGTATATACACCATATAAGGGTGAATTGGTGCATAACAACAATGAAGTCTCAATAGAATTGTAAAATTAGATGAAATCCCTTATAAAGAAGGTATCCTTAAATTAAGGATAAATCAATCTCATAATTATGTGTGAAAAATATAAATACACCCAATATAATTGGATATTAAGTATAAAACAACCAGATGTCATTCAAAGATATTCATAGGATTACATATTCAATAATTATAAGTTGAACCCAATGAAATCGAAATTGGGTTAAGAAGTTCCCTTGGTAAAATTTGACAGCCTAACAGTGTCACTTTAAATTTCATTACATTAGTTGATGAGAGAAAAAATTTTATATCATCACTTGGAAATATAATTTACATCAATATGGATATATAATAACATATCCCAACATAAAAAGATTTAAATTAAAAGACATAACAAAATAAGTCTTTTTAAAAGAGGAGTTTGAAAGGTTCCCTTACCGATTTGGGCAACTTTCGAAACGTACACCCCATGAAAGAATGTTCATACAATGAAGATGTAACTACCCATAAATTAGAGTATATTATACAAATATTTAAATAATGGGAAGTAAATACACCACACAAAAGGAAATAGTGGCCAATGTAACATGAATCTCATGGGAATAAAATGTGAGATGAAAATCCCCTTATAAAAATTCGGCAGCCTAACGGCACCACATAAAACATCAAAAAATAGATTGATAATATGAAATAGGGTCTCTCATCATATTAACATAAAATTTATAAAACGAGGAATATAAAAGAATATCCCCCAACATAAGAAAGGGGAGATTAAAGTAAGTTACATAAAAAAGAGTGCTTAAAAAGACAGAGAGAGGTAAGATCCCTTACCTCAAGTCCGACTTGTTTTGTTCGTTTCATTATATTCTTGAATATTAAACTTTTGTCAATTTATAATTTCTTAAGGACCTTTTTTAATGTTTATTATTAAATTCATATCACATATTATAATGTTATAATAATTAGTTAATTATGTGAGTTCATATCAAATGTTTTTGTCGATGTTTGGTACATGAGTCAAAAATGAACTTGTTTAAAAAGAATCTTCCATGTAGTTATAAATACATCATATCCAGAATAGTATTAATGATTTAAATATTATATATATCTAGTACATATTCAACTTATACTATTCTATAACATTTGGATAAAACATAAAATGAAATGCACCGTTCATGGAGACGGTAGGTCGTACGTACGCATGAATGCTACTTTCATTTCTTTGTCATATTAATGGAATTAAAAATAATTGAGATATATATATATATATATTATAATTACAGTATAATATATATCTTATATAGGTCACATAATTTCATTAATTTCATTCTTTATACATTCCATGTATTGCATGAACGAGTCACATCACTTGAGGGGGTGGTAGTCCACACTTCCTCATATGAAATTATCGCATTTGCACAACATGCAAAGAATAAATGTATGTTTTAAATATAAAATACAGAAGCATATATAAAACATAAATACCATATATATCATATATAAAATACAGTGACATCATAATAGACACCTTTAACGGTGTTAAAAGAATATTGAACAATCATCATTTCGTGAGGCAGTAATTCGCCATCCACAGAAACAGTATGTTTTTAACCATTAGACGGATATGTGTGTAAGTGTAGCTCAAATAATTCTTATAAAAACATCATAGTATATTGAATATACTTGTTTTTTTACAAAATAAAGGAATAAAAAGAGTTTAGGGGGTTGGAGAAGAAAAATAAAACAAAAGAACATACGAGAAGACATTGCCTTTAAATCGGGTAACTCCCTTTGGTTTGAACCAAAAGGGTTTCTTGAAGATCTTTCTGCCTAAGGTGAGGCTTCAATAATAAAGAGATGGATATGGAGAGATGAAATGGGCCGGGGTTGGCCGAGCCAAATGTAACAACCCGAGATTTTATGAAAAATATTATTTTTAATTTTATTGATGTCTTGTGTTATACACTACACCAAAAGGAGCTTGCACTACACACATCCCTAACTTGGCTTGCATTACACGCAATTGCGACCTTCCACGATAGGGTGTGTAGTATGCAATACCGAGTTTCACTAAATGAGATATTATTATAATATTATTATGAACTAGCCATTATGAATAGTAATACCCAGTTTTTGAAATTTTATAAATTTTATCTTTCAAAACGGACTTCATTTTTGGATTCGGAATATCGAAATTAGCTCAGGGTGAAATTTTGGTACTTTTCGGATAACTTTCATATTCTGATGAATAGTGAAAATTACTAAATTTTAATTAAAAACAACTTTTTTAATCGAAATAATTAATAGTGGTAAATTATTAATTTGAGTGGTTTTAAAGTATATTTAGAATATATTTTTACAATTTAATACAATGTTGGTCATTGGATGTAATTTCACATTTAAACCAGATATAAACATGTGTCAATCTTTTGATAGTTATTATCTCTTAAAAACACGCTATTTGGTTTGACGACGACAATTAATTTTTAAATTAGTTAATGTAACTGATATGTTTTGAATTTGATAAAATAGACATCATTTTTGCATTCATAATATAAAATATATCTTAGGCCCAATTTTTGGTATTTTTCTGGTAACTTTCATTTTTTGATGAATAGTGAAACCACTAAGTGGTAGTTAAAAAAACTGAATTTTTCATAAAACTTAATTTTACCGCTTCTGTGAGTGTAATTTCGAAAATCTGAGAGACACAGTTAATATCAAGGACTAAAATGTGGTTCAATGAGATGAAAATAATTTTTGATGAATAGTAACTTTTTACTTTTTTACCACGGTTAAAAGTAAATAGGGTAATTAAGGGTAAAAGTGTTATTATTATTACCCTAACACATGTCCTAATTCTATTGGATAAGTGTAATTCGACCAAATACAACCTTAGGAATAAAATATGACCATTTAGGCCCACTTGGATTAGATTATGACATTTATTATCAATTTATTTAATGAAGGGTTAAAATAGTTAAAATCTATGTCTAATAACAAAATAATTTTTAAAATAGGGTTATACATAAGATAAATTAGACTATAAATATTCATTAGAAAGATAAAAATATTTCGAAAATAATGGTATTTTATTTGTAATTTTTAGACTTAAAATAATTTAATTTATTTATGATACAATGATGATGTAGTAATTATCCTATTAATGAAATATTGACATAATTGATATTATAAATACCAAAATAAATGTAATCTAAGACTTTTTATGAATTACAATAATTTTATATGTTAATATGACATGTTAGTATTGATTTAATTAATTTTTTTAGAACTACTCATTCTGTTATGATTTTCAAAAAAATCAATTACCAAATAGTGTCAAAATTGACATAAAATAGTTTTTAAAACAAATATTATATTATTAATTGTTATTATATTAATAAAAATATATGATTCGGCCAAGATACTTATATCATGATTGGTGTATCATTAATGGACCACTTGGGGGTCTCTTGGATGTATATGGTAAGTTTATTAACTATATAATATAAAAATACAAAGTGACATGGTAAATGTCAATCGAATTAACTAAGAGTTAAAACTAAAAGATAAGGTTAATATAATGACCTAAACTTGTCTAAATTATATTGTATGAGATTATTTAGACCCATCCCCACCTTATCTTTTACATATATCAATTTGGAGCTATTAAAAACCGATTTTGACTTTATAATAAAATAATATTTTTAGTTATTCCAAAGGTGCCCTTCTAATCCCTTATAAAATGGAACCTCCTCCCTCTCTTCCTCACACCACTTTGAGACTTCAACCTCAGAAAAACCCTGCCAAATTCTCATCTCCACATCCCTAGAAACATACTAGAGGTCCTGGTCTTCTTCAAAGACCAATTTTAGTGCCCTAAGAGGAGGTCTCAAAGAGGCGCTTCAAAGAAGAGGTAATGTCCATTACCAATTCTTTCACCTTTATTTCTTCTTCCACTTCTTCTTTTTTAGTTGTTTTATTATGAGGTAATAAAATCAGTATCAATAATATACTGATATGTTATTATAAGTATTAAACAACCATATTTCACCATCTATCCATCCAACGTAAAACGAAATCACCGTGCGTGCGTACGTACGGAATACCGTCTCCACGCCATGGTGTAATCTATTTTCCACCACCACCTTACATGGATGGGTATAATGGTGAAAGTAATGAATATATATGATTATTGTAAAGTGATATTGATTCTTTAATATTATTCATACACTTTAATACAATTCCATGATCTTGGGAATGTTATCATCGCTCGTGGGTACGTACGGACTACCGTCTCCACGCCGCGATGAGATTCACTCTCCATGTTAACCATTCATGAATGATTATAAAGTATATATAATGAATAATAATGAAATATATGACATAATAATGATACTGGATTTATTTATATAAATATATATATTTATTCCATTTACTTAATTCCATTAAATTCAAAAGGGAAACGAAAACAACGTTCTGGCATACGTACGACCTACCGTCTCCATGAACGGTGTATTTCATTCTTTTTATCGATCTATAATATATATGTATATGATGAACTTATATTATATATAAATAATGTTTTAAATTCTGGAATTATGTTAATCAGGATATAAGAAATAATATCAAGAATGAAAGTTGAAACATAGATGATAAATAAAATTATTTAACCCAAAACGCTCCTTTAACATGGAATTTACAAAAGAACGGGTAATATAAAGTCATAAGTGAAACATATATGATATCATAACAATGAATATGATTCTGTAATTAGTCAATGACATTATTTAAATCATTATACAAGAGGTTCAGATACGTACGAAGCATATCATACCTAAGGTAAGGGATAATTTTGCAAATCTCTTTTTTTATCCGAGATTTCTTATACGTAAGTATTTACTGGGGTTACTGTTATCATCCATGTACATGTTTTATAAAAGTGTTTTTATGTATGTTTAATTTCCTTTTTACCCATCTTGACTTTTACTACATGGTATGTAAGGAATCTTTCTTTTCTTTATGTTATGAGGTACTTTACGACTTTTCCGGTAAAAGTATGAGAAGAATGTTTTTTTAACTTATACGACACGAATGGTTTTTTACAGTTTTATAAAGCATTATTTTTATGAAGCCTCCTCCAAAATATTTCATGAATATTTTCATCAAAATCCTTTTCTTTTAAAATTTCATGAAATTTTGTAAAAAGAGAATGATTTTGAAGAAGAAAGGATATTTTCCCCAAGAATTCATTTCAAGTGTTTTATCAAAACCATTTTCCATCTAAGATGACATTATTTCATATGTGTATGTTTCAAGTATAATGTCTCTATGATTTACATGGTTTCACTTTTCTTATGATGAAATGATATCAATTTGTTTTATATGGATTATTTTATGATGCAATGATGTTTATGAAACCCATTTTATTCTTTGTGTTATGAGGAATGTTTTAAGTTTATTTTATGGCACAAGTAAAAGTGATTTCATAATGAGATGGGTGGGACCTATATATCCCTCCAATTCATTGGGTAAATATTTTATATCTCATGAGATAGACATGGCTGGAATGGTAAGTTAATCTGGTTCAGTGTTACAGGACTAAAACGAGGAGTGAACTCGATTCAGAATGGGACTTTGTCCACTAAGATGGTCTTGGCAGCAATGCCTTGGCTACTATGGAAATCATTACATGTGATTAATGGATTCCAAAATTACATGTTTTATTCCCATGCTATTTTATCATGTTTTATGTTCCATTATGATCTATGCATTATGTACTTCTAGGTTTTATGTCGTTGCTCAAGATATTGATTCTTAAACATTATGTTCATGTTTTTTAGCTCAAATGTATATGGTATGTTTTATTTTATCCATGCATACCCTTACTGAGAATTTGAGATCACCCTTTTTATGTTTTATTTTCCCCCAGGATCAAAAGAATGGTTTTAGGTAAGGAAACAAAACATGGAAGATCTTAATGGGAGATGTTGAAGATCTTTCACTACGATTAGAATATTACATTCCAAGTTCCCAAAGACACTAAAATATTATGGTCCTTGTGTGTCTGTTTTTGTTATGTATTAAGTATTCCGCTAAAGTAATGTAATGTCCATGTACGTCAAGCTTCGGGTCTCTACAGTTGGTATCAGACGAAAGGTTTAGTCATCCTTTGGAAACTAGGATGCGAAAACGTTAGTGAGATCCCTAGAAATATTTCTAAGGTATGTCTAGGGATGTCCCTAAGGATAAGTATACGTATAGGATATAGTCCTATAACTCTGGTAACGATCTTAGAATTTAACCTAAGATGTTATATATTGAGGGTGCTCCCCCTTTACTATGTTGTTTTCCCTAGAATTATTTTTGCCCCTCACACTATTCTCTTGGGTTCTAGAAAATGGCTGGAAATAGGAAGATTCATGATAATGGAGTATATGACGGACAGTGGAATGATGTTCTTCATGAGAAACCAAATGAAACGAGATTTGGAAGTCCAAACATCGTTATTATTCCTAATCAGCAATCTCATAATATGATCAATAATATCAACTTTGGTAAGTTTCCCGACTCAGATAATAAGAGAAATATGGAGTTTCATAGAGGAAAGAAATTTCAATTTCCCTCATGTAAATCATGTGGGAAGAGGCATCAGGGAGATTGTTTTAATGGAACTGGAAGATGCTTTGGGTGTAGAAAAGAAGGAAACAAAGCCAGTAAGTGCAAAGGAAAAGGTTCAGTTAACACCATGGATGAGGATAATGGTATTGCTACGACATCAACAATGGTTAAATGTTTTAAATGTGGAATGTACGGGCATTATGCAAACCAATGCCCTAAGGGAAAGTCTCATGAAGAGAATCAGTACAGTCATATGGGTAGTATTTATGTTCATGATGATGAAGACACTACAAATGATATGTGAGATGAAAGAATTGTTGAAGCTCGGTCAATGGTTTAAGAAGGTAGTGGAATGATTACATGTTTATCAAGTGTAATGTTTTATAAGTAATCTCATGATACTATGGAATAAAGAGACATCTAAGGATTGTTACACTGTTGTCTTTCCTTATGTTTTGAAAGTGTATGATTAATGGTACCAGTAACCATGAATGGTTATTCAGATATTTTTGGAAAGTAGATGATATGTGCATAATGAAGGGATAAAGAGAAAATTAAATGTTTGATAGTATTCATGAGCTCATGACTAATATAAGGAGAAGGTTATATCATGGTTTGATTATATATAATTTTTAGATTTTGGTATGTGGAAAGAGTTAACTTTTGACAGCATTCATGTTTTCACTAAGGTTTAATGGGTATTCATTTTTCAAGAGAATACATGATTAAGGTATTCAAAGCATTTGAATATTACCAACAAGATATATGGGGGATAAATGATGGTATTCACATGCTTGGTTGATGACATTTCAAGTAATCGTTTTCTTTAAACTATGAGCTTGTACCGAAGTATTTTAGATAAGCCTAAAGATTTGAATAGATTATATTGGACATAAGTTAGTATTGTTTAAGGATAGAATTTTTTTCGATATTACTGATGGGATGTTATAGTAATGTAGTTTTAGAAAAAGGATAACCTGCAGGATGGGCGACAACCCATTGCGTCAGACAAGGCTGTGGATATCGAACCCACAACCGAAGTACGACTAGCCTTTATCGCCTACCACTGGCCTACATGAAGTCCCTGTTTAGTAGAAACTAGTTTTATTATATTAAGTAGTATGATATATGAAGTATAAGTCCATTTTAGGAACCATATATGATTAATCTCACTATAGATGGACTTATGTATTTTTTGATAACTTTTCTAACCTTTTGTTTAAGACAGATGGAATGACCCGTCATTCTATCACATGATCTGCTAACACATCACGAATGAAAAATTCAACTTCATTTATTTAAGAGATGAAGTGGAAATTGTCCAAAGAATGACCAACGATGAGACTGTACCAAAATCACGAATGTATTTATTCTAATTCCAATTTCATCAACTTTAGGGAAATGATCTTGAAAACCAAAAATGTTGTCCTAGTTCTCTTTTATCCAATTGATCAGATGGTACCTTAGATCGTCACAAATTTATGGCTTTGTGATTTCTGGCTTTTTCATAGCCATGTTCTCTACCACTCTCCATCAGAACTTGATGGTTATATTTTTCTTCCATATCCATATTTTCACCTATGTTCTCCTATGTGGAAACCCAGTGATGAGTTAATTTGGGTAACCGTTATGTTTCATACTCTAGTTTTTAAAGCCAAGTTTTGGTATTCCTTTTTACGATGTGGGTTTCTATTAAAGAAACTTTCGAGTAGTAAACCATTTATAACCCCGACGAATTTCGAGGGAGAAATTCATTTTAAGGGGGGTAGAATGTAACACCCCGAGATTTTATGAAAAATATTCTTTTTAATTTTATTGATGTCTTGTGTTGTAAGATAAACCAAAAGGAGCTTTCACTACACACATACCTGACTTGGAATGCATTACACGCAATTGCGACCATCCACGATAGCGTGTGTAGTACGCAATACCGAGTTTTTCACTAAATGAGATATTATTATAATATTATTATGAACGAGCCGTTATGAATAGTAATACCCACTTTTTGAAATTTTATAAATTTTATCTTTCAAAACAGACTTCATTTTTGGATTCGGAATATCGAAATTAGCTTAGGGTGAAATTTTGGTACTTTTCGGATAAATTTTATATTCTAATGAATAGTGAAAATTACTAAATTTTAATTAAAAACATATTTTTTAATAAAAATAATTAATATTGATAAATTATTAATTTGAGTGGTTTTAAAGTATATTTAGAATATATTTTTACAATTTAATACAATTTCGGTCATTGGATGTAATTTCACATTTAAACCAGGTATAAACAAATGTCAATCTTTTGATAGTTATTATCTCTTAAAAACACGCTATTTGTCTTGACGATGGGAATTAATTTTTAAATTAGTTAATGTAAATGATATGTTTTGAATTTGATAAAATAGACATCATTTTTGAATTCATAATATAAAATATAGCTTAGGCCTATGTTTTGGTATTTTTCTGGAAACTTTCATTTTTTGATGAATAGTGAAACCACAAAGTGGTAGTTAAAAAACAGAATTTTTCATAAAACTTAATTTTACCACTTCTGTGAGTGGAATTTCGAAAATCCGAGAGACACGGTAAATATCAAGTACTAAAATGTGGTTCAATGAGATGAGAATAATTTTTGATAAACAGTAACTTTTTACTTTTTTTTACCACGGTTAAAAGTAAATGGGGTAATTAAGGGTAAAAGTGTTATTATTATTACCCTAAAACATGTCTTAATTCTATTGTATAAGTGTAATTCGACCATATATAACCTTAGGAATAAACGATGACCATTTAGGCCCACTTGGATTATATTTGGACATTTATTATCAAATTATTTAAAGAAGGGTTAAAACAGTTAAAATCAAAGTTTAATAACTAAATCATTTTTCATATAGGGTTACACATAAGATAAATTAGACTATAAATTTTAATTAAAAAGATAAAAATATTTCCAACATAATGGTATTTTTTTTTGTAATTTTTAGACTTAAAATAATTTAATTTATTTATGATACAATGGTGATGCAGTAATTATTCTATTAATAAAATATTGACATAATTGATTTTATAAATACCCAAATAAATGTAATTTGAGACTTTTTATGAATTAAAATAATTTTCTATGTTAATATGACATGTCAGTATTGATTTAATTAATTTTTTTCTTACTAATCATTCTGTTATGATTTTTACAAAAATCAATTACCAAATAGTGTCAAATTTGACATAAAATAGTTTTTAAAACAAATATTATATTATTAATTGTTATTATATTCCTAAAAATCTAAGGTTCGGACAATATAACTATATCACGATATTTTTATCATTAATTGACAAATTCGGGGTCTCTTGGATGTATATGGTAAGTTTATTAACTATATAATATCAAAATACAAAGTGACATGGTAAATGTCAATCTAACTAACTAAGAGTAAAAACTAAAAGATAAGGTAAATATAATGACATAACTTGTCTATATTATATTTTATGAGAGGATTTAGACCCATCATAACTTTATCATAGAAATATATCAATTTGGAGCTATTAAAAACCGAATTTGACTTTATAATAAAATAGTATTTTTAGTTATTCCAAAGGTGCCCCTCTCCTCCCTTATAAAAGGGAACCTCCTCCCTCTCTTCCTCACACCACTTTGAGCCTTCAAGCTCGGCCAACCCCTGAAAAATTCTCATCTCCACTTCCATAGAAACATCCTAGAGGTACTGGTTTTCTTCAATGACCAATTTTAGTGCCCTAAGAGGACGTCTCAAAGAGGCGCTTCAAAGAAGAGGTAATGTCCATTACCGATTCTTTCAACTTTATTTCTTCTTCCACTTCTTCTTTATTAGTTGTTTTATTATGAGGTAATAAAATAAGTATTAATAATATACTGATATGTTATTATAAGTATGAAACAACTATATTTCACCATCTATCCATCCAACGGAAAATGAAATCACCGCGCGTGCGTACGTACGGAATACCGTCTCTACGCCGTAGTGTAATCTATTTTCCACCACCACCTTACATGGATGGGTATAATGGTGAAGGTAATGAATATATATGATTATTTTAAAGTGATAATGATTCTGTAATATTATACATACACTTTAATACAATTCCATGATCTTGGGAATGATATCATCGCTCGTGCGTACGTACGGACTACCATCTCCACGACGCGATGAGATTCACTCTCCATGTTAACCATTCATGAATGATTATAAAGTATATATAATGAATAATAATGAAATATATGACATAATAATGATAATGGATATATATATATATATTTATGTCATTTACTTAATTCCATTCAATTCAAAAGGGAAACAAAAATAGCGTTCATGCGTACGTACGACCTACCGTCTCCATGAACGGTGTATTTCATTCCTTTTATCGATCTATAATATATATGTATATGATGAATATATATTATATATAAATCATGTTTTACATTATGGAATTATGTAAATCAGGATATAAGTAATAATATCAAGAATGACAAGTCGAAACACATATGATAAATAAAATGATTTTACACAAAACGCTGCTTTAACATGGAATTTACAAAAGAACGGGTAATATAAAGTCATATGTGAAACATATATGATATCATAACAATGCATATGATTCTGTAATAAGTCAATGACATTATTTAAACCGTTATACAGGAGGTTCAGATACATACGAAGCATATTGGACCTAAGGTAAGGGATAATTTTGCAAATCTATTCTTTTATCCGAGATTGCTTATACGTAAGTATTTACTGTGGTTATTGTTAACATCCATGTCCATGTTTTCTAAAATTGTTTTTATGTATGTTTAATTTCATTTTTACACATTTTTACTTTTACTACATGGTATGTAAGGAATCTTTCTTTTGTTTACGTTACGAGGTACTTTTTGACTTTTTCGGTAAAAGTACGAGAGGATTGTTTTTTTAACTTATACGGCATGAATGGATTTTTATAGTTTCATAATGCCTCATTTTTATGAATACTACTTCAAATTATTTCATGACTATTTTAAAAAAAATCATTTTATTTTAAAATTGAATGAAATTTTGTAAAAAGAGAATGATTTTGAAGAAGAAAGGATATTTTCCTCAAGAATTCATTTCAAGTGTTTTATCAAAACCATTTTCCATCTAAGATGACATTATTTCATATGTGTATGTTTCAAGTATAATGTCTCTATGATTTACATGTTTTAAATTTTCTTATGATGAAATGATATCCATTTTTTATATGGATTATGTTATGATGGAATGATGTTTATGAAACCCATTTTATTCTTTGAGTTATGATAAATGTTTTAAGTTTATTTTGTGGCACAAGTAAGAATGATTTAATTATGAGATGGGTGGGACCTATATATACCTCCAATGCATTGGGTAAATATTTTATATCTCATGAGATAGACATGGATGGAATGGTAATTAATCCAGTTCAGTGTTACAGGACTGAAACGAGGAGTGAACTCGATTCAGAATGGGACTTTGTCCACTAAGATGGTCTTGGAAGCAATGCCATGGAAACTATGTAAATCATTACATGTGCTTAATGGGTGCCAAAATTACATGTTTTATTCCCATGCTATTTTTGTTAAGTCAAAAGTCTTCTTTTGACTTCTATATCATGTTTTGGAAATCACAAATGTATTCTATCATATGTTTATTGTCTTTTATCATGTTTATCGTATCGTACGATGTTGATCGTACCGACCAAAACGTATCGTACTGACTCTGTCAATCGTGTCGTATTGACTCTGTCAATCGTATCGTACTGACTCTGTCAATCGTATCGTACTGACTCTGCTATTCAGATGATCATTATTTGTTTTGGTACTTTGTCAAAAACTCTCTCTGCATATGAATCGTACTCATGTTTTACATTTCTATATATCTCTTGTCCTAACAAAACGATGTCGTTGAGTTAGTTACAAACTAATCAAAACGATGTCGTGCTTTCTGTTTCAATATGAACGTTGGAGGCAATATGACCGTTGGAACCCGAGGCCTATAAATAGGAGGTCATTTGAAGCTGAGAATACAACGATGAACAAAGAGAATGAATGAAGAGACTCTGTGAACTACGAAGATTCTAGAGAGAGACACTGTGACTTCTCTCATCAGCTTTGTGCGACCGATCATCGTATCGAGGGCTTTCAAGTAATTGAAAGACAGAGGTGCCGATTACCTGCAAAATCGAGGGCTGCCGGGGATAGGCAGAAAGACGTGCCGATCATCGTATCGAGGGCTGCCGGGGATAGGCAGACAGACGTGCCGATCATCGTATCTAGGGCTGCCGGGGATAGGCAGACAGACGTGCCGATCATCGTATCGAGGGCTCACCAAGGTGTTGGTGAGACAGACCTTTTATCCTAGGTGAAAGGATAACCCTTCTCTTTGGGTTAAAAGAATTGTATTACTTTTACATTTCCGCTGTTACTTGTATTAGAAAGGGATTTGTATTGTTTCCTTTCTTCCTTACATATTCAATTGTAATTGTTTCAATTACAATCATTCTATTACATATTGTATTGATTAGTTCTATACGCTTTAAGGTAGAATCATTTATATTTGTATTACTCTGATTATTGTGTTCATCTTGAATACAATTGTTTTACATAACATTAGTATTACAATACATCATATCTTTTACATTCAATACAATTGAGGGTATTTGTATTTGTATTAGTTTAAGTTCATTTAAACTAATCTCCTTGTTACTAAAACTCAAAGGTTTTTAAACCTACAATTCACCCCCCCTCTTGTATTGTTCCATCTAATAGACTATTATATCTACTATTCGATCCAACAATTGGTATCAGAGGAGGTTTTGCACTGATTTGTATTATTAGCTTTATTTCTTATTACTTTCTTGAATACTTACTACACTAACGTGTGGAGTGGAAAAGTTGTTTTTGTTATATTAGATGGCAGGAATGAATATCGGATCAATAGATAATCTGAATCCTTCTAGACCACCAATTCTCGATGGGAATGATTATGAGTATTGGAGAGATCGTATGAAGACTTTTGTCATCAATACTGGTGTAGACAATTTTATTATGCTTACTGGGGGTTACAAAATTCCTGACAAAGAAGTCAGTACTTTTACCAACCAAGAGAAGCAAGAATATCAACTGAATTACAAGGTATGCAATACTTTATTATGTTCTATGACCAGGAATATATATAGTCAGATATCTTCATGTGAAGCAGCCAACTGTATTTGGAAGAAATTAGAAGTCACTCATTTTGGTACATCCAAGGTTATAGAAACAAGGAGAGCAATGCTTCGAGCAGAGTATCATGGATTTGTTTTTCCTTATGGAGAGCCAGTATGTAAAGTGCAACAAAGGTTTATGACAATTGTCAACAGCTTACAATCTATGGGAGAAAAAGGTCTTGATGATGAAGCTCTTGTTGATAAGATTATAGATATTATGCCAAATGAATGGGAGTCAAAAAGAACAGTTAATGATGAAAATAGAAAAGTTTCCCAGATTACTCTTGATGAACTCTTTGGAACTCTTCTACAGCATGAGACAAGAATGAAGAGAGATGCTGATTTCAATAAGAAGAAAAATGGGAATGGAAGTGTAGCTTTTGCATCTAAAGCTAAAACACCTGAAAGGGTTACAAGGTCTAAATCCAAGAAAGTTGTTGTATCTGATTCAAGTGATTGTAATCTTTCAGACAATGAGTTAGCCAATCTTGCTCGGAGGATGAACAAGATTGTGGGAAAGAAAGATTTTCAATATAGATTCAAAAAGAAAGACAGGAAAGATAGGAAAGATTCAGAGGTAACTTGTTATGAATGCAAGAAAGCAGGACATATAAGGCCTGACTGTCCTTTACTAAAGAGGAAAGATAGAAAAGAGAAACACTCTGAAAGAAACAAGAAAAGGTTTTATAAGACAAAGAAAGGCTTGAAAGCAAATGATACATGGAGTGCAAGTGGTAGTGATTCCTCAGATGATTCTTCAGAATATGAGACGTCAGGACAAAGGAATATTGGACTTCTAGCCAGACTACCAATTGAAGATCATTGTCTCATGGCTAAGGTACATAATGCTGAAGCTGTTACAAATGTCTCTTTAAATGCAAATTATGTTGATAATAGATATTATGAATCTTCAAATGATGAACCCTCATCATCAGAAGATGATACTTTACCTTCCTTTGAAGAAGTCTCTAGATTTGCTAAATTACTTGAAAATGAAAATTCTAAACTCAAAAAGAGATTTGAAAAAGCAAATTCTAGAATTTCTATTTTGACTAAAGAAGTATCAGATCTTTCTAAAGATCTTGATGGGAAAACTTCTGATTTTGAAAGTATTTTGAAAACCCTTGAGAAAGTCAAATCTGAAAAGGATAAACTTTCTAAGGATCTTAAAACTGCTATTTCAAAGAAAAACATTTTAGAGTCTAACTCTAGTTCTAATTCAAATGTTTTAGAAAACAAGAATTTGGTTTTAAAACTAAAGTCAGAGATTTTATCCTTGAAAAAGTGCTTGTCAAACTTTACTCAGGGAAAAGAAAACTTTGATAGGATGTACTCTCAAATAAGACCTTTGAGAAATCGTTCTGGTCTTGGTTATACTTATTCAAACCTGTTTTTAGTAATAACTATTTTGTTCCTCAAAAAACTATTTTCTGTTCCAAGTGTCAATGTGGTGGACATTGGAGAAGAGATTGTTCTCTTAACAAAACTCAATCCTTAGGATTTCATAAAGCTCATTTTGCTAAACAAATGTGGATTCCTAAAATTCTTTTATCTAACCCTTCTGGATCCAAACAAGTTTGGATTCCAAAAATCTAATTGTTTCTTTTTCAGGAAAACGAGAAGTGTATCAATAAGAACATTTGGTACATGGATAGTGGTTGTTCTCGACATATGACTGGAAACAAAGATTTCTTTGAAAAGATTGTCAAAACAAAAGGTGGAAAAGTTACCTTCGGAGATAATGCTCAAGGAAAGATTGTTGGTATATGTAATATCGTTTTTCTTGGAAAAGTTCTTATTTCAAATGTTTTATTTGTTAAAGGTCTTAGGCACAATCTCATCAGCATAATTTAATTATGTGATGAAGGTTACCTTGTGAATTTTAGAAATGATAAGTGTCTAGTTCACAATTCCAAGGATGAATTCATTCTATCTGCCCATAGGCAAGAGAATGTTTACACTATTAACTTAGAAGACCTTAGGAACCAAAACTTACCTTGTTTAAGTGTAATAGAAGACCAATCGTGGCTATGGCATAGGAGACTAGGACACTGTAATTTGAGAAACCTAAGAAAACTCTCAAAGAAAGGACTTGTAAAAGGGCTACCGGATCTTAGATATGATTCTTCAAAAGTCTGTGATCCTTGTCAATTTGGCAAGCAACATAAAACTAGCTTTAAACCAATTAATGAAGTTTCAACTTCTAATGCATTACAACTTGTGCATATGGATCTGTTTGGTCCTTCACAATCTGGAAGCATTGGAGGCAAATACTATGTATTTGTTTTAGTTGATGACTTTACTAGATTTACATGGGTCTACAAAACAGAGAGCTCCATTAATGATCATGAAATAGCTATTGAAGATATAAGGAGGTTATCAAATGAGCTAGCAATTGCTTTCAACAAGCTTGATAAAGAAATGGTTGAAAGGCTGAACCTTTTATCTTCTCAAAGAGCCGATGTTCCTTCAGTAAAAGACTTGCAAGATAGGATGAATGTTTTCCAATCTGAATTCTCGAAGGTTTCATCTTTCAAAGATGAAATGGTTTTACTGAAGAATCAAAATTCTGAGTTGTCCAAGGATAACAAGACTCTGCAAAACAGAATTGATACTCTTGAAGAAGTAATCAGACTCCAGGAGGAAACCATCAGAAATCAAGATCAGATTTTTGCGGATCAACAGGAGCTTCTCAAAACTCAGGGTGAATCAATTTCTGAAGACAAGAAGGAGATCAAGAAGATGAAAGATGTGCTTCATGAGCTTATAAAGAAAGAGAAGGAAAGAGAAAACAAATGATTGTTGTATTTGTTTCTTTTGGAACTTGTTTGTTTTGTAATAACTCTTATATTTCTTTCTCTTTTATCCATTGTCTTGTAATATTTCACTAACTCTTTCAGACAATTCGAGATTACTCCTTTCTTTTTGTAAATCACAAATGGGGAGAATATTTACAAAGCAAAGATTGTTTTACAAAGGGGGAGAATGCATTACAATGCTCTTAAGGAAAATCTATGAATACAATCCTTAGGAAAGTCAATACCTAAGGGGGAGTTAGTTGTATTCAATTTTCTTATTCAGAAGAGTTTTTAAACTCAGGGGGAGATAAGTATTTCTTGTTACATTTACTTTGTGTATTTGTGCTTTCCAAAAAGGGGGAGATTTTTAAGTCAAAAGTCTTCTTTTGACTTCTATATCATGTTTTGGAAATCACAAATGTATTCTATCATATGTTTATTGTCTTTTATCATGTTTATCGTATCGTACGATGTTGATCGTACCGACCAAAACGTATCGTACTGACTCTGTCAATCGTGTCGTATTGACTCTGTCAATCGTATCGTACTGACTCTGTCAATCGTATCGTACTGACTCTGCTATTCAGATGATCATTATTTGTTTTGGTACTTTGTCAAAAACTCTCTATGCATATGAATCGTACTCATGTTTTACATTTCTATATATCTCTTGTCCTAACAAAACGATGTCGTTGAGTTAGTTACAAACTAATCAAAACGATGTCGTGCTTTCTGTTTCAATATGACCGTTGGAGGCAATATGACCGTTGGAACCCGAGGCCTATAAATAGGAGTTCATTTGAAGATGAGAATACAACGATGAACAAAGAGAACGAATGAAGAGACTCTGTGAACTACGAAGATTCTAGAGAGAGACACTGTGACTTCTCTCATCAGCTTTGTGCGACCGATCATCGTATCGAGGGCTTTCAAGTAATTGAAAGACAGAGGTGCTGATTACCTGCAAAATCGAGGGATGTCGGGGATAGGCAGACAGACGTGCCGATCATCGTATCGAGGGCTGCCGGGGATAGGCAGACAGACGTGCCGATCATCGTATCGAGGGCTGCCGGGGATAGGCAGACAGACGTGCCGATCATCGTATCGAGGGCTCACCAAGGTGTTGGTGAGACAGACCTTTTATCCTAGGTGAAAGTATAACCCTTCTCTTTGGGTTAAAAGAATTGTATTACTTTTACATTTCCGCTGTTACTTGTATTAGAAAGGGATTTGTATTGTTTCCTTTCTTCCTTACATATTCAATTGTAATTGTTTCAATTACAATCATTCTATTACATATTGTATTGATTAGTTCTATACGCTTTAAGGTAGAATCATTTATATTTGTATTACTCTGATTATTGTGTTCATCTTGAATACAATTGTTTTACATAACATTAGTATTACAATACATCATATCTTTTACATTCAATACAATTGAGGGTATTTGTATTTGTATTAGTTTAAGTTCATTTAAACTAATCTCCTTGTTACTAAAACTGAAAGGTTTTTAATCCTACAATTCACCCCCCTCTTGTATTGTTCCATCTAATAGACTATTATATCTACTATTCGATCCAACAATTTTATCATGGTTTATGTTCCATTATGATCTATGCCTTACGTACTTCCATGTTTTATGTCGTTGCTCATGATTTTGATTCTTAAACATTATGTTCATGTTTTTAAGCTCAAATGTATATGGTATGTTTTATTTTATCCATGCTTACCCTTACTGATCATTTGAGCTCACCCTTTTTATGTTTGATTTTCCCCGAGGACCAAAAGAAATGTTTTAGGTAAGGAAACAAGAAGTGGAAGATCTTTGTGGGAGATATTGAAGATCTTTCACCATGATTAGAAGATTATGTTCCAAGTTCCCAAATACACTAAACTATTACAGTCCTTGTGTGTCTATTTTTGTTATGTATTAAGTATTCTGCTAAAGTAATGTAATGTCCATGTATGTCAAGCTTCAGGTCTCTACACCAAAGTCTTGAGATGTGTGGGTAAAGAGGTAGAGGTGGGGTCCTTTTATAAGAGTAGAGGAGGGGCACTCATGGAAAGTCAAGAAATGTTACTTTATTTTAAAAAGAGTTTTGGAATTTAAAGATCCCACATTGGATAAGGTGATAAGGGTTCGAAATATACTCATCCAATAGGTTTTTTCCAAGTGTAAGTCTTATATTTTACATTATCTTTTCATTTTATTTAAATCGTTCATTAATGAGGTAATTGTTGCATCATCATGGTGTCATAAATAATTTAATTTATTTAATGTCTCAAATTTATAAAAAAACAACTATAATGTAGGAAATCTTTTTAACTTTCCAATTACTATTTATAGTCTAATAAATCATTTATGTAGACAAAATTAAAATAATTTTACTTAGGTGTTACATACTTTGGTTACATTTTCCGTTCTTAAAAAAAAATATGATAAAAGGTCACTATCACAATAAAGTGATTCCATGGAGTCCCACGGTTGGCACAAGGCATCCCAAGGTCGTCCATGACACCGCCAATATAATTAGGACACATATTGGGGTCATTTTATATTTTTATGATATTATTTTCTTACCTTTAATTACCCTATTACTAATTAAACACGATAATTAAAGATAATTACCGTCGTTACTATTTATAATTTCCAAAAACAAAAGAGTCTTAATTACATAATTTGGACCTTCTGATTCAAAATATGGAATTCATTTTATCAAATTCAAAACACATAAATTGTAGTAACTAATTTAATAGTAAATCCCATTGTCAAAACCAAAGACGAGTTTTTAAAAAGTAAACTTTATCAAAAGATTGACTTGTTTTTACATCCAATTGAAAAGTAAAATTACTTCCAATGAACAAAATTGTATTAAGTGATAAAAAAATAATACAATTATACTTTAAAATAAATTAAAATTACAATCTAAATATATAAATAAATTGGATGATAAGGCAGTTTTGAATTAAAAACTGTATTTTTCACTATTCATTAAAAAAAGCATTATCAGAAAAATACCAAAAATTAACCATAAGCTATATTTGATATTTCAAATTAATAAATGATGGCAATTGTACCAAATTAAAAACATAGAATTTTCATTAATAAATCATATAGTTAATTCCCGCTGTCAAAACAAATAGCGGGTTTTTTGGAAGCCATATCTATGAAAAGTTAGGCACTTGTTTTTGTCCATTTTAAAAGTGAAATTAATTCTAATGACCACCATTGAAATAAATTGAAAAAATATAATATAATTAAAAATTAAAACCAATTAAAAATATAATCTAACCATATATTTAAATTTGATGAAAAATCAGTTTTTATATAAAATGCAATATTTTTCACTATTCATTAAAAAAATGAACATTGTTAGAAACATTCCAAAAATTTTACCAATGTAAATTTCAATATCCCAATCATAAAGAATATTTATATTTTGACAAATTAATCTTATAAAATTTTCAAAAGTTAGATTTAAAAAATGTTCGCCGTCAAATGGCGGTAAAACAATCTTTTAAAAATATTAGAGTGTTTATTCTTAAAATTGGATTCATTTGGATTTTAAGCCTCTAACATTTATTGGATAAATGTAAAAATATTTAACAAACATATGTAATCAATTTATAGTTATTTATTTTCATTCCCTCCATTACAACGGCTAGGAGTTAACTATTATAATATTATAATATTATTAGTGTGCAGCGTAAGATTTCAAAGAAACTCATTGTTGCGTATTGGGTACGCCATCGAGCATGGAATTCGGTTTAAAGTAATATTAACATTTTAATAACAAATATTGATAAACCTTATAATGTACTATTATTTATTTACCTGTGATGTTACATCCTTCCCCCTTTTGGGAATTGCGTCCTCACAATTTCAAAATTGGGCTTGGAAACTTCATTGAAAGTCCCACATCAGAACAAGAGTCAGTAAAACTATCACTTTAAAAGAAAGGGAGAGAAGTAAAATGGCCACCCGAGTTAACCCATAATAGGATTCCCAGTAGGAAAATATGGATATGGAGGAGAAACAAATGGGTCATTTTTTGATGGAGGGTGATAGTAAACATGTCTAGGAGAATGTTAACCACAAGAAAATCACAATCTTCTGATGGGTTAAATGGTATTTGATTCCCCATTAGGAAAAGTTAACAGACAAATTTTTTTTATAAGTTACTTTTCATTGAGGAATTTCTTTTTGAGCTTAACTAAATCATAATGAAACATACTTACTTGTCACGTATACTTTCAACTTTTACTAGATTCCTTAATCAAACTCATATTTCCTCCAAGAGACGAGTATTTTGGAAGACTTGTTCGCATTAAGAGTACTATAATAAAAATCTTGAGAATCACCATGTCCAAAAAAGAGAACTATATATTTCCCATGTCTTTAGATCTCGACCAAAACCAAACCAAAAAGTTTAGTACGAGATTAGATAATACCCAAAAGGATATATTTTTTTTACAAAAAGAAAAACTACTCCTAAACTCCAAAATTTGTCAAACAAAACCAAATGTTCAACAAAGACCATTCAATAAACATCTATCTATAAAATTATTCAAAGTAAACCAAACTAAGATTGAAACCCAAATATCAGAATGATTTAATCACATAGTATCCTAAGTTAAATCTTATCATTATTCTCCAAAATAAAATCAGTTACCCTTAAAGTCTCATACTGAAAATTAATTAACCTAATCACATATCCTCTATGATAGGCTAATCATTTCCATTGATAACCCAAAATCAACTTACTCGTAATTAATAAAATAATCTAACTAAAAATAATAATTCAAACTAATTAGGGACCTCACGTAGTCCAGTGGTAGGAGATAAATACCTTTTTCACATTGGATGTGGGTTCGATTCCCGCAGCTTCGTCTGACGCGACGGGTTGTCACACAGTCTGCGTGTTATCCTTTTTCCAAAACTATATAATTCTTAAAACATCCCCAAGAAGAGATAAAATTTTCAAAAATAACCATAACATATTTCAACCACAAATGTTATCTAATAACATCCATTTTTAACCCAAAATTTGTTAACCTGTAACTACCTCATATTCAAGAATCATATAAACCCAAATGGTTCTTTATAACTATATCCACAAAAGAAAGGATAATTATTCCTTGAATAAAATTTTCGTATATCAAACATCATGGTTACATGTACTATAAAAAGTCATCTAATGTAACCCCATCATCAAAAGAGACTTAATACATCTAAGAATTTTACCATCCTAAAATCTACCATAACTCTTGAATCCCTTATATGCTGAATTCATACTCATTCAACATTCTTCATGATCCATTAACCATTCCTTTTCATCTTATTCTAAAATAATTCTTTCCTAAAAACAAAATCATGAATCATATCCTAAGAATCCAATAATAGGAAAACATATGTTAGGAAATAATCCATACCATTCATTGGTCATTGTCAGCTTCTTCATCCTCAATCAGAATGGAATTAGGTATTGGTAAATGAATATTCGTACGATCTTGGTGACCCCATTCCCGAAACTCCTTCGTAGGACATGTGTTATCATAATGACCATGCACACCACATTTAAAACATTCAATTGATCCTTTAGAAAGAACATCTTTCCCATTCCTAGAGTCAACTAGAAGATTCCTTTTTCCATGGCTGGTGCATGCTTTATGACCTTCATTTCCAGATCTATAGCATCTTTTTGTCCCTTTGAAACATTTTCCTATGTGTTTCTTTCCACATCTTTGACACATAGGTTTTTTAACATACTTACCTTTATGATTATTACCTGAACTTCCGTAGGGATTTGTTTCTCACAAATACCATGCCTTATAAAAATCACTAAGGTTCATGTGGTCAATCATGACTCCAGATAGTTAGTTGAGGATAACCACAAGAGTTCTCATTTCATCTCCCATATCAATCAGTTTTTCTTTCATAAAACCATCACAGTTTTCTTCAAATCCATTGTAACTTTGGTGCCTGCTAGATCCAGCCATTTACTAAAACCAAAAAGGTCAGTGTGAGTATATTAGTGAAATCATCATATAATAAAGAGGAAGATAAAAACCAAGATATATTTATCCAAGTTATTTCAAACTCATTATAACTTTAAAAAAAACAATGACTCCATCTAATATACTAACCATTGTGGTTATACACAACTTGTAACTTTTTCTTAAACAATACTCTAACCTCTAAAGTTATCTAAAACGACCTTTGATACAAATTATAAGGACCAGACCTTAAACCTTATTTAGTCTTGAATTAAATTGAATTCACATTGAGGATCTTTTCAAGTTTAGAGTTTTATATAATTAGGACATAGCTATTACATCTCAATGATTACAAAGTAGAAAAATATACTGAGTTTCCATTTTTTCCACAAAATAAAATCTCTTAAACAAAAGAGTCATGTTTAGTTCCTTGTTTTAGGCAGCCTGATATTTCCTTGATCCCATCCTTGACCCTATTTAACTTTATGTCCTGTGAAAACATTTCAAAAACATGGGATGAGCATAAAAAGCATAGTAAGGGTTATAACAGTACGGAAAGAAAACATCAGTCCATGTATACATAAGAATCACTGAAATCATACTTTACACATAAAACATAAGAAATTTAACATACCTCATGAAATCAAAAGAATTATGCATAACTTAATAGAAATAATAAGGCATAAAGGTAACTTGAGTTATTCATAACATTTTTACATAGGGAGTAACCCTCATGGTTATATTTGGAATACCCATCATGGTATATTCCCTAAACCTCTTCATAGAAACCTTAACGTTTAACTCCTTAGCATTACCCAATGCATTTGAGATCTATATCAGGCTCACCTGCCCTTAGTTTATCACGGAATCACCCATATTCATAAACAATGCCCAAGAACCATAACATAATCATAGAACAAAACATAAGCACAAAGGAAAGATAACATTCCCACATTGTAATAACAATATATCATTTTAAGATATTGAAATAATGAATCCATTCTAAAAACCATTTTGAAACCATTTTAATCATTTAATAAAGATATTTTTTAATCAAAGTGTCCCATACCACATTGAAGCTTTTAACATTTTAAACCATTAATATCCATATAAATAAATCCTTAAAACCATTTTGAAAACATGGATATTAATGAAAAATATTTATAAGAATAAATTATTAAAACATTTTAAACGATATTTAAGTTACTGGGTTTTTAACAAAATGAGAGACACTTGAATACAATAATTGAGGAATAAAATTTAATCAGAACTTTATAATATCATGAGTATAAAGGGATTCATGATATATTATTCCAAAGGACAGTATATACACCATATAAGAGTGAATTGGTGCATAACAACAATGATGTCTCAATAGAATTGTAAAATGAGATGAAATCCCTTATAAAGAAGGTATCCTTAAATTAAGGATAAATCAATCTCATAATTATGTGTGAAAAATATAAATACACCCAATATAAGAGGATATTAAGTGTAAAACAACTAGAGGTCATTCATACATATTCATAGGATGACATATTCAATAACTACAAGTTTAACCCAAAGAAATCAAAATTGGGTTAAGAAGTTCCCTTCGTAAAATTTGATAGCCTAACAAC
Source organism: Viscum album (assembly GCA_963277665.1). Taxonomy (NCBI): domain Eukaryota; kingdom Viridiplantae; phylum Streptophyta; class Magnoliopsida; order Santalales; family Viscaceae; genus Viscum; species Viscum album. The sequence continues at coordinate 399,133,235 of OY728131.1, read as the reverse complement.
GTCACTTTAAAATTCATAACATTAGTTGATGAGAGAGAAAATGGTATATCATCAGTTGGAAATAAAATTTAAATCAATAAGGATATATAAGAACATATCCCAACATAAAAAGATGTAAATTAAAAGACATAACAAAATATGTCTTTTTAAAAGAGGAGTGTGAAAGGTTCCCTTAACGATTTGGGAAACTTTCGAAACGTACATCCCATGAAATAAGGGTCATAAAATGAAGATGTAACTACCCAAAAATGAGAATAAATTATAAAAATAGTAAAATAATTGGCAGTACATACACAACACAAAAGGAAATAGTGGCCAATGTAGCATGAATCTCACGGGAATAAAAAGTGAGATGAAAATCCCCTTATGAAAATTCGGCAGCCTAACAATGCCACATAAAACATCCAAAATTGGATTGATGAGATAAAATAGGGTCTCTAATAATATTAAAATAAAATTTACAGAAATAGGAATATAAAATAACGTCCACCAGCATAATAAAGGGGAGCTTAAAGTACGTTACATAAAAAAGAGTACTTAAAAAGAAAGAGAGAGGTAGGATCCCTTACCTCAAGTCCGACTTGTCTTGTTCATTTCATTATATTCCTGAATAATAAATTTTGTAAATTTATAATTTCTTAAGGTCCTCCTATAAATAATATTATTAAATTCATATCACATATTATAATGATATAATAATTAGTTAATATGTGAGTTCATATCAAATGTTTTTGTCGATCTTTGGTACATGAGTCAAAAATGAACTTGTTTGAAAAGAATCGTCCATGTAATTATAAGTACATCATCTCCAGAATAGTATTAATGATTTAAATATCTTATATATTCAGTTCATATTCATTTTATACTATTCTATAATATTTGGAGATAAAAAGAAATGAAATGCACCGTTCATGGAGATGATAGGCCGTACGTACGCATTAACGCTACTTTCATTTCTTTGTCATATTAATGAAATTAAAAATAATTGAGAGATATATATATATATATATTATAATTCCAGTATAATATATATGTTATATAGGTCACATAAGTTCATTAATATCATTCTTTATGCATTCCATGTATTTCATGAATGAGTCACATCACTTGATGGGGCGGTAGTCCGCACTTCCTCATATGAAATTATCTCATTTGCACAATATGCAAAGAATAATGGTATGTTTTAAATATAAAATAAAGAAGCATATTTATAACATAAATACCATATATATCATATATAAAATATAGTGACATCATAATGGACACCTTTAAATGTGTTAAATGAATATTGAACAATCATCATTTCGAGAGGCAATAATTCGCCATCCACTGAAACAGTATGTTCTTTAACCATTCGACGGATGTGTGTGTAGGTGTCGCTCGAATAATTCTTATAAAAAATCCTAATATATTGAAGATACTGGTTTTGTTACAAAATAAAGTAATAAAAAGATTTTAGGGGGTTGGAGAATGAAAATAAATCAACAAACCTACGAGAATACATTTCCTTTAAACCGGGTAACTCCATTTTGTTTGATCCAAAAGGGTTCTTGAAGTGCTTTCTGCCTAAGGTGAGGATTCAATAATAAATATAGGGATGTGTAGAGGTGAAATGGGCAGGGTTTGGCCAAGCCAAAGGCTTGAGAGGTGTGGTTAAGGAGGTAGAGGTGGGGGCCTTTTATAAGAGGAGAGGAGGGGCACTCATGGAAAGTCAAGAAATGTTACTTTATTTTAAAAAGAGTTTCGGATTTTAAATGTCCCAGATTGATATATGTCGAGGATAAAGTGATAATGGTTCTAAATATACTCATACAATAGGTTTTTTCCAAGTGTATGTCTTAGATTTTACATTATCGTTTCATTTTATTTAAATCGTTCATTAATGAGGTAATTGATGCATCATCATGGTGTCATAAATAATATATTTTATTTAATGTCTAAAAATTATAAAAAATTACTATAATGTAGGAAATATTTTTATATTTCCAATTAATATTTATACTCTGAGATATAGTTTATTTAGTCAAAATTAAAATTATTTTACTTATTTGTTACATTCTTTGGTTACATTTTCCTTTCTTTAAAAAAATATGATAAAAAGGTCACTATCACATTAATGTGATTCCAAGGGGTCCCAAGGTTGGAAGAAGGCATCCCATGGTCGGAAGATACACCACCAATAGAATTAGGACACATATTGGGGTCATTTTATATTTTTATTATATTATTTTCTTAGCCTTAATTACCTGATTACTAATTAAACACGATAATTAAAAATAATCACCATCATTACTATTCATAATCTCCAAAAATAATAGAGTCTTAATTACATAATTTAGACCTTTTGATTCAAAATATGGAATAGATTTTATCAAATTCCAAACACGTAAATTGTAGTAATTAATTTAAAAGTAAATCTCGTTGTCAAAACAAAAGACGGGTTTTTAAGAAGTAAAATTTATCAAAAGATTGGCTTGTTTTTACATCCAATTGAAAAGTGAAATTACTTCCAATGAACAAAATTGTATTGAGTGATAAAATAATAATTCAATTATACTTTAAAAACAATTAAAATGACAATCTAAATATATAAATAAATTGGATGAAAAGGCAGTTTTGAATTAAAAACTGTATTTGTCACTATTCATTAAAAAAAACATTATCAGAAAAATACCAATAATTAACCCTAAGCTATATTTGATATTTGAAATTCAGAAATGATGTCCATTTTACCAAATTAAAAACATAGAATTTCCATTAATAAATCATATAGTTAATTCCTGCTGTCAAAACAAATATCGGGTTTTTTTGGAAGCAATATCTATGAAATGTATCGCACTTGTTTATATCCATTTTCAAAGTGAAATTAATTCTAATTACCACCATTGAATTAAATTGTAAAAATATATTCTAATTAAAAATTAAAACAAATTAATATGATAATCTAACCATATATTTAAATTAGTTGAAAAAGCATTTTTTATGTAAAATGCAACGTTTTTCAGTATTCATTAAAGAAATGTACATTGTCAGAAACGTACCAAAAATTTACCCAAATAAATTCCAATATCCCAATCATAAATAATAAATTAATTTTGAAAAATAGAGCTTATAAAATTGTTAAAATTTATATTTAAAAAAGGTTCTCCATCAAAAGGCTGTAAAACAATCTTTTAAAAATATTAGAGTATTTATTCTTAAAATTGGATTCATTTGGATTTTAAGCCTCTAAAATTTATTGGGTAAATGTAAAAATATTTAACAAACATATGTAATAATTTTTTAGTTATTTATGTTCATTCCATCCATTACAACGGTTAGGTATTAACTATTATAATATTATTATATTATTAGTGTGCAATGTAAGATTTCAAATAAACTCATTGGTGGGTATTGGGTGCTCCATCGGGCATAGAATTACCTTTAAAGTAATAGTAACATTTTATTCTAAAATATTGATAAACCTTAGAATGTAATATTATTTATTTACATGTGATGTTACAGACCCATACCTTTCATATATAAATATAACACCATTATATATTAATATTCAATAAATAACACTAAAATCCACACTAGAACAATAATGTTTGGTGTCTTTGGATACTTGATACACAATATCCTAAATTCATTAATGATATTCAACAACCATTAAAAATTAAATATAATAAACAATGATCACATATGATTATTAAGGGTAAACAATTGATATATAAATGATAATTTAATATTAACATGATCATAAGGGTATGATAAGATGAGATTAACATTTAAAAATCCATACTGAGTTTATCATAAATCATAATCTTGAATCATGAAACAAATATTATCAATATATAAGACATGAATAATAAAGTAATTGAATAACATGACCTAGTAGAGAATAATATTTGAATAATAAAAATGTGTGTGGCACACACATAATCATATAAAATAATTTACATAGTCAATGATCAGTACCGATACAATCAAAATATATTGGGTTAAATTCCCATTTTATCAGATTCTTAATCGAGTTTTATCCCCATTAAAATCATAATGGATTATGTTCACTCCCATTCCTTCGTCAAAGATAACTCTCAAGACTATAATAGTAGACAAAGTCCCATTCTTAACTGGGTTCACTCACAATTATTATCCTTATTATCTCATGAGATACCCATATTTATTAAATGAATTGAAGGTATTAAAATTTTTTTTCCATACATTACATAATCATAATATATTTATATGTGTTCTATAATATAATAAAACATTCATCATATATCATAATCTGTGAAGTGAAACGAATTTCATAAACATTTTAGAAATTCACCAAATCATAACCAATGGAAAATAAACTACTTTCATAAATATCTCAATATCAAAATCTTAAACTACCCAAATAAATAATAAGGATGGTATCCTTGTATTATGTCCAAATTAAATCTTCATTAAAATCAAAATATGTTATCATAATTTAAAATTTCATTGAATGATCACTTGGAATATTTATTAAGGAAAATACCCTTTCAATTTTAGAATCATTTTCTTATAATATAAAAATTTAAAAAATAATATGTTTAAAAATTTAACTAGAAAGAAACTTGGAGACTTATAATGAAAGTTAAAAAACAATGATAAGTCATGATTAAGTTAAATTATATTCATGTTTATTGTGTTAAAACATATATTACATTCCCATCATTGATAAAAAAGTCAGAGTAACTCATTTAGAAAACAAATAAATATTCATTTTAAATTATTTTAAAAAATTAAATAATGTATAAAAATTATTTTTGATAATCATAAAATAATATTTAAAATATTCTTGTAAACATTTTTACAAAACCTAGATGTCGAAGAAAAAAGATTTTTGACCATTGAGAGAAATAAGTACTGTTTTTATTAAAAAAATATGTCTTAATAATTTTATGTACTACCGAGAGTAAGTGGTACTATTAATTTTAAACCCCATTAATATCCCAATTCCAATAAACTTTATCATATTATTGGGTGGTATATCATGAAATTTCATCATTATATACTTAATCATAAACACGCCTAGTAAACACTTAGATTGAAACATAAAACCATTACCACATTAGAAAATTTCGAATCACAAACCCCATTAAATAATAACATTATATGAAACATTAAATCTCATTAACATAAGTATAATAATGATATGAAAAGTAAATTTATTATTATATAAACCCCACAAATATAAATCTGTTCATAATAGCAATAATGTCTCAATAAAAGGATCTTGGGATTATTAACCTTGACCACTTTGGTAATCTCTGAATCAAAACCACATGATGGAGAGTTACAATAATGAATGATTAAATTCCCAAAATTTTCTTTTAAATCGTCATAAAATAATTTTACCAAAATTATATACACCACATAAAGGAAATAAGTGTTTTGTATGGAATATGTCTCATAGAAATAAAAGTGAGATGGAAATCCTTTACCTCAACTTTTAATTTCATAAATAACACTCGAAACTCCTAAATAATAAATTTATATTTTTAATAATTTAATAAAAGAGTCATGTAAATAATTATAATATCATATATTTTCTACTTAAAACATTTCAACACCTATTTATTAATAATTCATTATAAAAATCATGTTTTATTCTTATTAACGATTTTTTTTCATTCGAACTTTAGTTTGGTAGTTCTTGTCCATTTAATATGATCATTCTTCCAAATTCACAATATTTATAATAATTATATGAAAATAATATATATTCATTATATATATATATAGTTTCATCTATAAAATTTAGATATAAAAAAATAAATTACACGGTTCATTGAGATGGTAGGTCGTATGTACGCATGAACGTTGTTATAGCTTTTCAAATGATTGAAAAAAGAAAGGAAAATAATATTTTACCATTAAATATTCATTAATATATAATATATAACATATTAATTCATTTAATATATCCTTATTACCATCCATGTAAATAATAAATAAAAAATGAATCACATCATTTCGTGGATATGGTAGTCCGCAAGTACGCACGAGCGATGACATCGTTTTGTCGCTGATTGGAAGGTATGAAGGAAGATGTGATGTTTTAATTTTTTTAGTAAAATTATATAATAATATCAAATATACTCATTATTTCCATCATTATATCATTCTAATTAAAATAGTGGTGAAAAACTAATTACATTGCTATGTAGAGATGGCAAGGCATAAATACGTACGAGCGATTTTTTCGCATTCCATGGCATGGAAAAGAGATGGGAAATGGATTTACCCTAATAATAATAACATATCAGTATTATTTTTTTATTAGTTTTGAAATGTTAAAATATATTTTGATGAATTATAAGAAGAAAATTATTTGAAAGAGTCAATAAATATGATCGCCACTTATTCAGTGGACTTCCTTTAGACCCCCTCTTAAGGAAACTTGGATTTGTATTTTTAAGAATAAAATAACCTATAGTTATTTTATATTTAATTTTATAACGGAAATGGGTTGGTTTTGTTCAATATATATGACTCAAAGGATGAAAGGAAGAGAATATAAGAGGTTCCCTTCTAAAAGTGAAGAGATGGAACTCTTGGAATTACATGAAGTATTAAATTAATATAAATTAATTACTATAATCATGTGACTCAAAATCAATATATATATAAAATATAGGATGAGGATATGTATAAATACTCTCATTAAATAATATTTGTAGAATTTTATATGTTGTTTTAACACATATCTCTTAGTTCAAACACTCTATTGATCCTTTTCACTATTACCTCAATATCAATGTATTCTACACTTTAGGGGCCAATAATGTTACCTAAAAGGAAAAATGACCCACAAATGGACCATTAATGATATTTTGAACCATATACCATTCAATTTTTTTAATATTGTATTTTTATGAATTTTAAATCATCTAATAAAATATTATTTGTTATAAGACATTTTAATTCCTCTTTCAGAACTATTCAATTACATTGACTTTAGGATCCTCAACATAATTATGGAATTAAAATATAAAACTTACAAGAACACCAAATATGTTTTATTTATATAAAAAATGAATGAAATAATTCATCTAAATTCGCTTACATTTAATATTTTTAAAATCATTCTCTTAATTTTTCTATTAACACCATATATATTGTCTTTTCATTGCATAAGTATTTAAGGTAATTATAAAATTACTAAAAGTTAAAAATAAATTAAATTATTAAAATATTATTTTAAATTTATAATATCTATTTATTCTTTATGTTATCATATTTTTATCCTTATTTAAAAAATTAAAATATATTAAAGATAACGGAGTGACATTTTGTATTTATTATTTTATTAAAATAATATAAAGGTCATAATCAAAGAAAAATGGAACCAAATGGCCATATATTATATACAGAGATGTAAATTTCGTAACTACAATCATAAAATAGGATATAATTTTTGAGTCAACAAGGTTTTCCTTATGACTTTTCCATTCCTTCAGATATGGGGGAGATTGATAATACATCAAGGTTTCCTTATGACTTGATCATTCCTCTTGTTTTGAAAATCCCAAACACCTTATCTTACAGAAAATTTCATTTTACCCCTGTTTTACTTCAATAAGGAAAATTTCCTTACCAAAGGAAATTTACCCCTACCTTTTTTCATTGTTCATATCAATATTTTTCTTAATTATAAAAATTGTATTGATATCTAAAACCTCAGAATCATATAATACTTAGATATGAAACATTCTGTATTAGGATCTGAATTCTTGTTACAAACTTTTATGAAGTTCTACATCGAATTCCCTATTATGAACTTTTATGAAGTTCAACTCTAAATTCTGATTATGAACATGTATAATGTTCTGACTAAGAATTCTAATGATGAATTCTAATTAAGAATTCTCATTATGAATTCTAATGACGAATTCTGATTATGAATTCTCATTACTAATTCTGATGACGAATTCTAATTACGAATTCTCATTACGAATTCTGATGATGAATTCTGATGATGAATTCTAATTACAAATTCTAATGAAGGATTCTGAATACGAATTCTCATTACGAATTCTGATGATGAATTTTGATTACCAATTCTCATTACAAATTCTGATGATGAATTCTGATTACGAATTCTCATTACAAATTCTGATTGTGAATTCTGATTCTGAATTATGTATGCGAACTTTTATGAAGTTCGACTACGAATTCTTCTGATAAACAGAATCCAAATATCCTTGTATTATAGAATCTGAATATATTCATGGTTAGACTCTGAACATTTATTTTCTTACCTTTTGAACGTTCATATTTTCTTATATTCCGAAAATTAATTTTAGTTATGCTTTCACTTGTTCTTTTATAAAACGATATTGTGCCTTCAGTTATCAACTAACCGTTGTTCGAGTGACACATGTACAGGTCCCTCTAAATTCAACGAAGAATATGACCATTGGAAGAGGGGAGCTGAAAATAGGAGATGAGCCTATAAATAGAATCTCATTTGAACATTTGAAAACATCTTTGACATCTGAGATTACATGCTATTGATGTGATTTCTCGAGAGAGAGGCTCTTATAAACTCTCAAGCTTTGTACAGAAATGTTGAATGACTTTTTCAAACTTTTCTTCGTGCAGTCTTGCTTCGTGTGACTCTGATTGATGCTGTTTACAATCAAGGGCTCATGGGGATAAAAAGACAGAGGTTCTGACTACCTGATAGTTGAGGGCTTGTGGGGATAGGAAGACAGACTCTGATCTTTGTATCGAGGGCTTAACCTGGGTGTGGGTAAGACAAACTTTCTTTAAAGTGTAAATCAAGGGACCTCTTATCCAGAGTTGTTGGAAACCCTTTTTTTTGGGTTAAAAGAGTAATTGTTTCTTTCTTGTAGTGTTACTACTTTGTTTTCCACTGTGCATTTTCTATTGTTAAGGAAATTATAAAATTATTATACTTCCTTACTTGTACTCCTATTTAGTTAGATTCTATACAATTTAAGGTAGAATCTTAGTTGGTGTAAACATTTGTGAAGTTTCATTTCTGGAATCACATTTCTGGAAATAATCTAGTTTTTAGAACTCAGAGGTGTTGTGAATTTTGGTTATAAAAAATTTCCTTAAGGATTCTTAAAGTATACAATTCACCCCCCTCTTTTTTTGAGCATCTCATACATACATATTCGATCCTACATTTGGTATAATAGAGTATATCATACTCAAACATACCATCCTAAAAATTGGTATCAGAGGATTTGGTTCAATCTGAATTAATCTCATTATTAGATTCAGAAGAGAAATCTCGGAATTGAATTTTTGGATTCACACTTCCGGATTCATATATTTTTTTCGGAATCTATTTTTCGGACTCATAGTTTAGATTCACTTTTTCATAGAGATAATTTTACTCTATATTTTCATGCTTAGAATATTTTCTTTGTTTAAAAACATTTTCTACTTAAAAGTTTGTGTGGAAAGACTTTTATTAAAAATGGAAAGAATCAATGTTTTTTCCATAGATAATCGTAATCCAACCAGACCACCTATCTTTGATGATAATGATTATGAATATTGGAGAGATCCCATGAAGACTTTCATTATCAACATTGGGGTTGATAATTTTGTTATGCTTACCGATGGATAAAAATTCTTGATAAATAAGTAAGTGCCTTTAAAATCAAGAAAATCATGATTATCAAATCAATTTTAAGGTACACAATACTTTACTTTGTTCAGCGACTAGATATATATATAGCCAAATTTCATCTTGTGGAGTAGAAAATTCAATATGGAAGAAACTAGAAGTTACTCACTTTTTAACTTCTAAAGTAATTGAGACCAGAAGAGCCATGCTTAGAGATGAATATCATGGATTTAGTTTTCCTTATGGTGAACCCATATGCAAGGTGCAACAGAGATTCATGACTATTGTGAATAGTTTACAATCAATGGGTGAAAATGTATTAGATAATGAAGCCCCTGTTGACATGATCATCGACATCATGCCAAATGAGTGGGAATCTAAAAGGACTGCAATTGATGAGAATAGAATTGTTACTCATATAACCCTTGATGAGATGTTTGGAGCTCTTCTTCAGCATGAGACTAGAATGAAGAGAGATGCTGATATTGTGAAGAAGAAGAATGGTAATGGAAGTTTAGCTTTTACTACTACTACCAATCATATGAAATCCAAGACTCCTGAGAGAGTTACTAGATCCAAATCTAAGAATATTGTTATCCATTCCGAATCTAGTGGAAGTGAATCCTCATAAAATTAAATAGAAAATCTTGCTTGAAGGATGAACAAGATAGCTAGATAGAGTAATTTTCAATCCAAATATTAGAAGAAGGAAAGACAAGAAAGATTCTGAAGTTACATGACATGAATGCAAGAGAGCTAGACACATATGACCTGACTTCCCTATGCTCAAGAGAAAATAGAGAATGTAAAGGAATTCTGAGAAAAATAGAAATAAGTATTACAATCCCAAAGCTAAGATAGTTTTGAAATCCAATGACACATGGAGTTCCAGTGGTGGAGATTCTACAGATGAATCATCAGATTATGAATCTTCTGGATAGAAGTATCATGGTCTTCTATCCAGGATACCTATTGATAATCATTGCTTGATGGCTAAGGTACACAATGATGAATCCATGAACAATGTTTCCATAAATTCTAATGATAGTAAATATTATAACTCTTCGGATGAAGAATCTTCTTCTAATGAAGATAATACATTACCCACCTTTGAAAAAGTTTCTGGATTTTCCAAAATTCTTTGAGAATGAGAATTCAAAACTCATGAAAAAACATGATATGGAAAATTCTAGGAATAATTTTCTTACTAAGGAAATATCATTTCTTTATAAAGATCTTGATAAGAAAAATTCTGATTTTGAAAGTATTTCAAAAAATCTTGAGGATTTAAGTTCTGATAAGAATAAACTTTCTAAAGATCTAGAAAACATAATTTCTAAGAAAAATGTTTTTGAGCCCAGCTCTAGTTCAAATGTTTTTGAATTCAATAACTTAGTTATAAAACTCAAATCTGAAATATACTCATTTAGGAAGTGTTTGTCAAACTTTACCCTATTTAATGAAACGTTTCATAAAATGTATTCACAAATCCGACCATGAAGGAATACATCTGGTTTTGGTTACACAAGTTCTAAACCGATTTTTAGCAACAATTACTTTCTTCTTCAAAGTGCCCCTTTCTGCACTAAGATTCATTGTGGTGGTCATTGAAAAAAGAATTGTTCTCTAAAAAACACAATTTTTAGGATTTCATAAAGCTTATTTTTCTAAGAAGATGTGGGATCGCAAAATTTTACATTCTGAGATTTCTGGATCCAAGCAAGTCTGGATTCTAAAAATTTAACTTTTTTTCTTATTTTCATGAAAATAGGGAAAGTACCAACAGTAATACATGGTACATGGATAGTGGATGTTCCTAGAATATGACTGGTAAGAAAAACAATTTTGAAAAGATTATCAAAACCAAAGGAGGAAAATAACATTCGGATATAATTCTTAGGGATAGATTATTGGTATAGGTAACATCATTCTTCATGAAAAAACTTTGATTTCAAAAGTTTTATTTGTTAAGGGTCTTAAGCACAACGTCATCAGCATAAGACAATTATGTGATGAAGGATACCTTGTGAATTTTAGGAATGACAAGTGCTTATTACACAATTCCAAGGAAGAATTTATTCTTTCTACCAATAGGTAAGAGAATGTTTACACATTAAACATAGAATACCTTAGGAGCCAAGACTTACCATACCTTAGTGCAATGGAAGATCATTCTTAGTTATGTAATAGAAGGTTAGTTCACTGTAAACATAGACACTTATGCAAACTCTCTAAGAAAGTTTTAGTTAAGGATCTACCAGATCATAGATTTGATTCTCCAAAAGTTTGTGAACCTTGTCAATATGGAATGAAACATAAATCAAGCTTTCAATCAGTCAGTGAAATCTCAAATACTGATGCATTACAGCTAGTGCATATGGATCTTTTTGGTCCTACACAAACTGGAACCATTTGGGGAATGTATTATGTATTTTATTAGTTGATTATTACACTAGATATACGTGGGTCTATTTTCTAGCAAAGAAGTATGAAGCTTTTGTTTATTTCAAAAATTTTAGAGCCCAAGTAAAAAAATGAGAAAATCCTTCCATTGAAAACTATCCATAGTGATCATAGAGGGGAATTTCAAAACTATGATTTTGAAACCTTTTATAGTATAAAAGGTATTACTCATAACTTCTCAGCACCCAGAGCACCTCAACAGAATGGTGTTGTTGATAGAAGAAATAGGATTCTTCAAGAGATAACTAGAACCATGTTGAGTGAGTATTCCGTAGCTAAAAAGTTTTGGGCCGAAGCTGTAAGTACAGCTTGTTATACTATAAATTGTGTTTTGATTAGACATTTTCATAATAAAACTGCTTATGAGTTATGGAACATTAGAAAACCTAGAATTTTCTACTTTATGGTTTTTGGATGCGAGGTATTCATCCTGAATACTAAAATAACTTACACAAATTCGCACCAAAATCTGATGAAGGAATTTTTATAGGCTACTGCACATCTTCTAAAGTATATGGAGTTTTCAATAAAAACACTTGTACTTTTGAAGAGACAGTACATGTTAAATTTGATGTAACTGATCCTTTAGATTTTAAACAACCCCAACCTACATCCTCGGATGTGTTTTAAAAAACTGATTATCAATCTTTGATAGAAAATCCTTCAGATAAGGAAAATGTTCAAGAAGATACTACTGAAACATTTACCCCAGAAGATTCCCTACCCTATATTGATGAAAAAAATTTACAAAACCCAAACCAGTTGTTTCTAAAGAATAATCCCACTGATAGCATCATTGGTGATGTCAATAAACATGTAAGGACCAGAATTACCTTAAGAAATGAAGTAGAGCATCTTGCATTCCTTTCCCAATTAGAACCAAAAATCACTGATGAAGCATTATGTGATAATGATTGGATTAAATCCATGAAAGATGAACTAAATGAATTAGAAAGGAATAAAGTTTATACCTTGGTTGAAATACCTAAGTGAACTTCTTTTATTGGAGTAAAATGGGTCTTCAGAAATTAGTGTGATGAAAATGGAATCATCGTAAGAAATAAAGCTAGATTAGTTGCTAAAGGCTATAATCAAAAAGAAGGAATATACTATGAAGAACCATATGCTCCAGTCGATAGACATGAACCTATTCGTATTTTAGTTGCCTTTGCAACATTCTTCAATTTCATACATTATAAAATGGATGTAAAAAAATTTTTCCTTAATTTTTAGGTTCAAGAGGATGTTTTTTATGAACAACCTTCTGGATTTGAAGATACAAAACATCCTAATCATGTTTTTAGACCTACCAAAGTTTTTAATGGTGTAAACGAAGCCCCTCAAGCTTGGAATGATATACTTATATGATTTTTTCTTCAAAATGACTATGTTAAGGGAAATGTAGATCCAACCCTTTTTATAAAGAAAGTCAAGAGAAATGTTTTGATTGTTTAAATTTATGTTGATGAAATTATATTTGTTTCAACTCAGCAATCCTTAACTGATTTTTTTGCAGATCCATGAAACTTGAGTTTGAAATGATTATGATTAGTGAGTTAACATTTTTCCTTAGTTTTCAAATTTCTCAAAAACCAGAAGGAATCTATTTATCCCAACATAAGTATATTAAATATCTTCTTAAAAAGTATGGATATGACAACACTAAGAGTATAAGTACTCTCATTGGTAGCTCAAACACACTTTATCTTGATGATACTGGGAAACTAGTAGATCAAACATCTTTTAGAGGTATGATAGGAAGTCTAATTTACTTGACATCTAGTCATCAAAACTTAATGTTTTTAGTATTCTAATGTGAAAGATGTCAATCCAATCCTAATGAATCTCTTTTAAAGGAATTGAAAATAATTTTTAGCTATTTAAAGTTAACCATGGATTTAGGTCTATTTGATACTTCTGGAAATTATTTTGTTTTAAAGAGTTTTTCAGATTCTGACTTTGGTGGATGTAGAATGGATAGAAAGATTACATCCGGAACTTGTCATTTCTTAGGAGATTCATTAACTTCTTCGTCTTTCAAGAATCAACATTCAGTAGCACTTTCCACTACCAATGCTGAATATGTAGCAACTGTAAATTGTTGTGCTCAAGTGTTGTGGATGCAACACACACTGACATACTATGGATTTCATTTTACTAAGACGAAAAACATGTGTGACAACACAAATTCAATTCCCCTTAGTAAAAACTATGCACATCACTCTCATGCAAAGAACATAGACATTAGGCATCGCTTTCTTTGGGATCACGCACTAAAAGAAGATATCATTCTTCAATTTATCGGAATGAAAGATCAACTTGCTTATATTTTCACAAAATATTTACCTACCGATAGATTTGAATATATTAAACCGAATTTAGGGATGATAACCGTAAGGTAATATTCCTCCATTAACTTTCTAATAAACCAATCTCCTTACAGAAACAAACTCTTTTTCATAGGGGGAGTACATCTATTATTAATGTTTTTCAAAATTTTCATTTTGATAGTTTTCATAGTTAGTTTTTCAAATTATTGTAATGAATGTTTTTGAAGATAGGTTTTCAAATTTTCATAATGAAAGTTTTTGTAGTTAGTTTTTCAAATTTTCGTAATGAAATTTTTCGTTGTTAGTTTTTTAAATTTTCGTAATGAAACCTTTTGTACTTAGTATTTAAAATTTTCGTAATGAAATTTTTTGTAATGGTAATCTTCATAATCGAATTTTGGTACTCAAATTTATTTCAATAAAACTTGTAGACTTTATGTTTTTTTCATTGTGAGTTTTTCATATTGAGTTTTTCGTAGTGAGTTTTTTGTATTCAATTTTTTTTCAAGAAGAATATCACCTATTACGAATAATCATCCTAGCTAATCTGAAAGGTATGACTTTTATGTTTTCGTTGTCCTTTTTACTTGATCGTATTTTATTTTAGTGTTTCGGATTTGTTTCCTCTTAAATATGAATGTTTTTTCTTAAAACCTTAGAAGATCAGATTCATTATTTCCTTGCGGGCATATTTTCAACCGTCAAATCAGATCAGAGAGTTTCCCAACCATTAGATTGGTTTTGAAAGATGAAAGGTCACCTCCATCGCCTATATAATTGGGACCCCCAGTGGTGTCCCACATCAGTTTCCAAGCTATCGCATCTCGAGGCTCTGCCTCGGTTCTTATGCCCGTTCTGAATCACTCAGAGTTCCTCCAGTCCAATTTTCTATAGAAGCCTCTTCTCAAGAAATGTCTACCACGAATCCAATCTCAAAATGGAAAGTATATAGGAAATAATAGGTGCATCAAAACTTTTTCAAGTATGATTCTATCATTTTTTAGAATTTCAAGTTAATGGTTGGGAAGATGTCTGCTTATCTAAGACAGGTTTTCAAGACATAGTGTATCTGGATTTACTCATAGAGTTTTATGAGTCAGTGTGCTTATTTAAGGAATATGAAAGAGAATGATTTTCATTCAAGTCTTATGGAAAACTATACAAACTTTCTTATACCAAGGCAGCCAGCTTGGTGGGATTATCATATGAAGGGTAGGCATAATTTTTCTCCCAAAAACTCTCAGATATTAAAGGTAGTTTCGTTAATGTAAAGGCCTTGCAATCTCTTGGACTTTCTGATGTCAAGACAGCAAAAATTACTCATCTATCTTATAACAACCGGATTCTTCAGTTATGGGTAGAAGGTTTTTTAGTACTGAGAAAATGTGAAAAAGATACCCTCAGTAAAAGTGACATATATTTATTATATTTCCTGGTAAACGTAAGGAAAATCAATTTGATGAGTCATGTTCTTTTTACAATCCAGAACATCAAGAATGGAAATATAAGAGCCCAAATTATCATGTATCATGCATTGCATTCAAAACAGATAGTTCAGTGTCTTGAATCATTCAAGATTGCATGAAAATACAAATCTCGAAAATGAAAAGTTATTCTTATTAGTGATGACACTCTGAAAAGAATGAATATGGGCTATTCTAAGGAGACAGAAGAGTTTTATGATCTTCCAGAGGAAGAGGCAGAAGCCAATCTAGAAAATATTGAAAAATCTGAGACATCGAAGAAGGTTGGAAAGAAAATGAAGTTGAAAGAAGTGGAAGCTCAAGATAAAACCCCTAAAGCTAAGGAACCCCAATCTGCACCTCCTAAACTGAAGAAAAAGAAAGCGTATCTGGATGAGGTGGTTACAAAATTGAGGGAAGATAAGGAAAAGAGGAAAGAAGGGGAACCATATATTTGCTTGGACCCTGCCGAAGCTATATATTTAAGGGAGAATACT
This sequence comes from Viscum album, assembly GCA_963277665.1. Taxonomy (NCBI): domain Eukaryota; kingdom Viridiplantae; phylum Streptophyta; class Magnoliopsida; order Santalales; family Viscaceae; genus Viscum; species Viscum album. Next base: position 399,116,860 of record OY728131.1, on the reverse strand, counting down.
GTTGAATACCTTGAGAAGAAAGAAAAAGAGAAGAAGATGAAGAAGAAAATGTCTGAGGCTGAAGTTCTACAATATCTTATAAAATCCGTAGTAGTAGCTTCCAAAAATATTCATGTACATGAAACATTCCTAGTCGATCCATTATCTAAGACCTTGGGGAAGAATTTATTTACTCTGGAAAAATATAAAGAGAAATAATTTGCTGAAAAAGTGGAAGAGGAGGATGTAGAAGAAGTAGAAGAAGAATAAAAAGAAGAAGAAAGTAGTGATTTAGATTATCTGATTAAACAAGTTGAAAAATATCAAGATAGGGCAAATCCATCTGGGAAATTACCACTCGGAATACCTGAGGCCGAGTCCTCAAAGCTTGTCACTCCTGTAAAGGAAGAAGAGACATATAGAAAGGAATATGAAGACAAGGAAGAAGAAGATGTAAATTAATTATCTAAGGAAGAAAGCTATGAACATCACTTTATTAAGGAAGGAGCAGAAAAAGAGGAATTTGATGATGACAGAGTAGTTCAATTATCCGATAGCGACCATAAATCTCCTGATGAGAAAGACAGACCGAATATTGATATGGGTAAGCAAGTGGATTGTAATTCTCAATGAAAATCTACATTGAAGAGGAAGCAAGATGTAGGAACTTCAAAAAAGAAGCTTGTTGGGATTGAAAACCCATTCTCACCAAGTAAGGTCTCGGAATCGGAGTCATCATAACTTGGTCATGATTTTGTAGAGCAGTCTTTGAAGAAGCTAGTCAGTTCCATTCTGACTTTTACTACCATAGATTCTAGATGCCAAATTCTCCAATGAATTCTTAATTAGAAGTCGGATTCAGTGTCCATGGTGATGGAAATGTATGTAAAAATAGAATCGTATTTCAAAACTTTTCTTATATGATATGAAGCTCAGAAGTAGTCCTACAAGAAAATGACCACTTGGCCAAAGAAAATCGTCCAAAATATGGAAGAGCTTGATGAACATCATGAGTAAGTAGAAGAGACTTTTGATACCGATGATTACAAGATCAATGATCTTACAAACAGTTTTTTGGAAAAGCTGACCATTGAGAAAAATAATCAGAATCAATAGGTGAAGAATCTGATTGGGAAGCTTAACTCTGTTGCTCAAAGCTGGAAAGGGGAAACAGATCTCCGGATTGAGATCGAAGAGATTCTTGTAAAGCTGGATGAGGTTCTTAAGGCTTAGTCTGAGGCCTTGAAGGCTCAGTATGATAGGATTAAAGCTTTATAAAAGAAATCTGAGGAAGACCACAAAGAGTTAAAGAACCTAAAAAATCTTCTGAAGAAGCTAATCTCCAAGGAAAAAAAATGAAAAATAGACAAATCTGATCTTTTGTTGTAATGTCTTTCCTTGTAAAAATCCATTCAATCTTAATAAAAACTCCGGTTTCTTGTCTTCAGTGTTATTTTGTACTAATATTTTAGTTACCATATTATTTTACATTCCCTTAAACGCTTTTTAAAAAAACAAAAAGGGGGAAAAGGAAAAAGAAATGTAAATAAGAGAGAGAAAAATATTTATAATTATATAATAAGTATCCCTAAGTATGGGGGAGTTTACCCAAGGGGGAGTGCTCATTACAAATAATTCCATATTCAAAATGAAAATCCAATTCTGGAAATCTAGAATAGGGTCCTTAGAGTTCCAAAGCCTACGGGGGAGTTAGTCGTATTCACTATTATCCATGAACCAAGGGAGATAAGATTTAATTTGAAAGTCTAGAAAGTAAGTCTATGTTCATACATTCTTTTTCATAAGGATGTTTTTGCATTCCAAAAAGGGAGAGATTGTTGAGTCAATAAGGTTTTCCATATGACTATTCCATTCCTTCGTATATGGGGGAGATTTATAAGTCATCAAGGTTTCCTTATGACATGATCATTCCTCTTGTTCTGAAAATCACAAACACCTTATCTTCAGGAAAATTTCATTCTACCCATGTTTTACATCCATAAGGAAAATTTCCTTTCCAAAAGAAAATTTACCCCTACCTTTTTCTCATTTTTCTTATCAATATTTTTGATAAGTATAAAAATCGAATTCATATCTAAAACCTCGGAATCGTATAATACTTAGATATGAAACATTCTGTTTTAGGATCCGAATTAATGTTACTAACTTTTATGAAGTTCTACATTGAATTCCATGTTATGAACTTTTGTGAAGTTCAACTCTGAATTCTGATTATGAATTTGTATAAAGATCTAACTAGGAATTCTAATGATGAATTCAGATTATGATTTCTCATTACGAAATCTGATGAAGAATTCTGATTACGAACTCTCATTACGAATTCTGATGATGAATTTTGATTAAAAATTCTCATTACAAATTCTGATAACGAATTATGATTACGAATTATCATTATGAATTCTAATGATGAATTATGATTATGAATTCTCATTAAAAATTATGATGACGAATTCTGATTACGAATTCTCATTATGAATTCTGATGATGAATTCTGATTACGAATTCTCATTATGAATTCTAATTCTGAATTCTGATTACGAAGTATGAATACGAACATGTATGGAGTTCAACTACGAATTCTTCTAATAAATAGAATATGAATATCCTTGTATTATAGACTCAAATTTTATTCTTGGTTAGACTCCGAACATTTATTTTCATACATTCTGAACTTTCTTATTTGCTTATCTTCTGAATATCATTTTTAGTTATGCTTTCACTTGTTCTTTTATAAAACGGTGTCGTTCCTTCAGTTATCAACTAACAGTTGTTCGAGTGACACATGTACAGGTCCCTCCGAAATCCAAAGAAGAATATGACTGTTGGAGGAAGGGAGCCAACCATTGGAGCTGAGCCTATAAATAGGAGCTCATTTCAACACTTGACAATATCTTTGACATTTGAGCTTACATGTTGTTGAAGTGATTTCTAGAGAGAGAGGCTCTTATAAACTCTCAAGCTTCATGCATAAATATTGAACGATTTGTTCAAACTTTTCTTCGTACAGACTTTCTTCATGCGACTCTGATTGTTGCTGTTTACAATCGAGGGCTTCTGGGGATAGGAAGATAGAGGTGTCGACTACCTGATATTTGAGGGCTTGCGGGGATAGAAAAATAGACTCTGATCTTCGTATCGAGGGCTTACCCAGGGAGTGGGTAAGACATACTTTCATGAAAGTATAAATCAAGGTACCTCTTATCTAGGGTTGTTGGATAACCTTCTTTTTGGGATAAAAGAGTTCTTGTTTGTTACTTGTAGTGTTACTAATTTGTTTTCTGTTGAGCATTTTGTATTTTTAGGGAAAGTATAACTTTCTTATAAATCTTTACTTGTACTCTAATTTAGTTAGATTCTATACGCTTTAAGGTCAAATCTTAGTTGGGGTAGACTTTTGTGATGTTTCATTTCCGGAATCACTTTTCTGGAATCAGGCATGTTTTTAGAACTCAGAGGTGTTGTGAATTTTTGTTATACAAAATTTCCTTAAGGATTTTTAAAGTATACAATTCACCCCCTCTTTTATTTGAGCATATCATACATACATTTTTGATCCTACATTTGGTATAATAGAGTATATCATAATCAGACATACCATACTAAAATTAATCATGTGTTAGGTTAATTTTAAATATTTATCCAATAGTTTTAACAATATTTAACCTATTTTACCCTTACCGATGTGATAACAATTTACTAAGGTTTCTAATTAAAATAAATAAAAATTGATGGGTCCAATTTACCAAATTTTATTCCATTGATTATAAATATTTAATCCATTTTTCACGATTCAATTGAAAAAATTTGAATAAAATAATTTAAAAATAAACCCGCAAAACATGATGTAAAGTAATCTTTTTTGAAAAAAAAGTTTTTTGCGGTATAAATGTTTTTATACCAAGAATTTAATAAATAAATTTAAATGACCTTAATTGGATAATTAGTAATTTAAATGAATTATTTTTACTTCTGAATCCATTTAAAACAAGATGTAACGTTGTAAATTCTTTTAATGAAATGTTAGTTTTCAATAAAAATTAGTAATTTTTCCTATTCATTGATAAACCAATATTATCAGAAAAAACTAATAAAAACACACTAAGATAGATATGAAATTTTTATTTCAAAAATTAATTTCCCTTTATAAAATAAATTTTCTATAATTTTTATAATTGAATTTAATTATTTCCTCACCAAATTCAATCAAAATGATTTTTAAAGAAAATACATTTTTAATGCGCTAAATGAATTCACTAAAAGATGAGTAACTATTTACTAATCATTAATCATTAAATTTTTATTGAGTAGGAATATGGTAAATATATTTCATAATGTAGTTACTTATATTCATACCTAAATATTCAATAGATCAGTCATATTTAAATAATATTATTTTTAAAATACAACTTAATTAGATTAAAGCTCAGTGTCTCTTATTAGGAAACCTATCTAAATTATTATTCTATTAAAATAAATTTGAAGGGTGTTAATAAATCAAACCTCTAGGACTCAATAATATGTATAGGAGATCACACCACTACAGTGATAGAATTCAAATAAAAATCATAATTCCCCTGCAATCATTCACGTTGTAGTTTTCTATAATCAATAACTATGATAAAAATGGAGTAACCACTCAAACTCCAACTTCAAGCCTCTATGCCACAACTAGACTATCCAAGAAACAGGTAAACCTTATAATGAATATCTCAAGCATCGAAACATTATAATCCTTCTTAGATTAATTTTTCAGTTAGATCATCCTTTTAACCTGAAACTTCCTTATAATTTCCCAAAAACGCATCCATCACTTGAACTCCCAAAATAAAATGGGTCAAAAGTTCCGTTCTATTACACTACATAACATTTTACACTATTCTAGGTTTTATTATGTATTATTTTCTTATATTAAGTTCATGAAACATGATTTTTCTCTCATACCCACATGTCCATATTGTTATCATTTATGATATTGGATGGATATTTAATATATTCACTCCTTACTGAGCATCTAACCTTACCCCATTATTATGTTTCCATTACATCGGTAATAAATAATAATACAATTGATGATTTTTCTAACAGGGTATCATTTGAGAAGCTCATTTTTGGGATATGTTGAGGAATATTTGTAAAATATGATAGTTATCTAATATCTAAATAAACTAAAACTATAGGTTTTGGGGCGTGATTTATTATGAGAAAAAATTCATAATCATTTAAAATAATGTAATATGTATGCATGTGAAATTTTGGTCAAATCAATAATAGTTTAGAAAACCATCACTATTGAAATCATCTAGGAATACATTTCTTAAAATTATTCAATAACACACCATGAAACCCCCTTTGAAAATCATGTTTTCATTCCTTAGTCATAAAAATTAAATACCCAAGAACTGATTTTTACAATTCATCCCTCTAAAGAGATTTTCTTATAAAAAAATCAATAACCACCTTCATTCTCTAATATTTTTGACCATTGTTTTCTCATCTCAGAATCTATATCACAATTATCCCCTTAATTTATCATATACATCCATATCGACTATATCAATGGAATATTTTATTTTCTAAGGTACATATCAATAATATCCACCACTTGAATTGGAATATCAACATAATAAGAATCAAGTTACAAATCAAATAAATATAATATAAAGACATGAAACTAGTCTGAATGGTACTACTTATATAAAACCCTTATAATTTATATTAATCATTATGAAGCTCGCAACACCGAGCATAAACAACCCTTGAAATATATTTCATTAAATTTAGTCTCTTCAATAACTTGTGAAACATGCAACCCTGAGTACGAACCATAATATAGTATATTGTTATAACCTACAAATTAAATTTGTGGGTATGAATATTAATATCTAAAATATGATAATTATGATTATTTTTTTATTAGGAATAAAAAATAATAATCATTTAAAATAAAAATATTACTTTTTTTGAAATAATGTATTTTTTTCAAAAAGATAGTTTATGGGTGCAATATACACATACTTTAATATTAATTTTACCAATTTTAAAAGATTTATTTGAGAATTAAACTAAATATTTAAATCATAATACAAAAATTATAATAGGATTAATATATTAGATTTTTCTGAGAAGTTTTATTTTTTGAAGAAGAGTGACAAATACCAAATTTTAATTGAAAACATCATTTTCGTGTAAATTATTCATAAAGATAAATTATATTTTAAATTGGTTTTAAAGATATATTAGTTTATTTATGTATGTATATTAATCTAATTGAGGTCATTGAAATCATTTTTATATCAAATTTGGATATAAAATTCTTATAAATGTTTCAACATTTTATCATTGAAAACGTGCTTTCTCATCCTATATGTGAGATTATTTTATGTTAATGTTTTCCACTTATATGAATTTATTTTAGAAAAATTGATTAATATTTTGGAATCATAATAATTTATATTATATAATATGTTTAATGTAATTTATTACCAAAATTACTTGTGTAAACATAAAATAAATAATTTTTGTGGCTAAGGTAAAAATGGGTTTATTGTCTGTTAAACTATGAATATAAGGGTTAAAATGAGATAAAACCATTATTAATCTTATATTATGGCCTTATTTAGACCTTATACGTACCAAAATGTAATATGGGGTTATTTGGAAGCGTTTTTTTAATGGGAATTAATTTATCATTTTATATTCTTCTTGGAAATTTCCAATTAATTTCCAAGAGGGTACCATTTCCACACATATAAAAGGGAATTACCTCCTCCCACATATTCACAAACCTAAATCCCATTGTATTGACCCATCCTTAACATATTCTATACAAAATATATTTATATATATTCTAGATTTTATGTTCATTAAAAAATACCAACCCAAGGGTCCATAAGAGGATATCCAAAGGAGGTTTCACTAATGGAATGTGATTGTTCTAACGAAGATCTATCATTTTGTTTCACAATTTTCTATCATAAATTATTTATAGAACATTTAATATAATAAAAATATTATATAAAATATAATGGGATGTTATTATGTTTATGTAATAATATTTATCTATCTACACTTCTATCAAATGGGAAATGAAATCATCGATCATGTGCATGACAAACATCTACCTCGTGAAGTAAAGTGGTTTTTTTTCCATCATCGCCTTTCAAGGATGGATATAATGATGGATTTATAAAATTTTTATAATATTTATGATATTATTATACTTATTTTATTTTAACATTACATATACATTTTTAGGTTCCATTCCATTTCAAATACGGTAACGTCACTCGTGTGTATGGAGGACTACCATCTTACGGCGTGATGTGGTTTGTTTTTCACATACACATTAAATGGAATATAATAAAGATGAAAGTAATGAATATATTTTTATAGATGAGATTATATTAATGATCGAAAATTAATTTATAATCCACCTTATAACCATTTCACCCGTTAAGGGAATGATATTGTAACTTTTGTGTGTGTGTGGCCTATCGTCTCAATAATGTGATGTGATTCATTTTTCATGTAAATTTTTTGAAAATTGTTATAAAAATTTATATAAGAAGTAAGTATTGTATTTATAATAGTATTATAATTATGTATATTATATATATATATGTATATCTTATGCACATGAATTTGAACTTTCATGAACAAACACGCATGAGAAAACAAGGCAATTAACACCCGAAATAATAAAAATAATGATATATTATTAACAAAAATGTGTAAAAATTTTATAATAGGATATTGAATGATATTATAAATATGATAATTCTTATGTTAATATTAATAACATTCTTAAATGTGTTATATTTTAGTTAAGGAAATGCATTGAAGAAACCATACATGAGGTTTGGGTTTTTTGTCTCACTTTTACTTTCATGAGACATACACAATATTCACCACTTATTTATTTTTAGTGCTGTATATAATTAAATTTTTTATATTTTATAATTAATTAATTTTTATTCATGTTATTTAATGTTTCACTTTATGTTATTTCCTTCATGGGGGTAATTATGCAATGTTTACCAAATTGGTAAGGGTTTCTTTTACAATCTCACCATTATTAGGGATTATTTTTTATTAAGTATACTATGGTGAATTATTTGATATTTATAAATTAAAATAAAAGTAATTTAATATTCTGTAGTTATTCGTGATCTTTTATATGTAATAGTACCATTTTTCACTCTTTTTTACTTAAAAAAATTGATAATATTTTTTTTTTCAGAAAATTCGACTATTATTCCCTCTTCAGCTAGAAATTCATTTTCATCAAATCCTAAGTTTTATGAAAATAAATAAAAAATTTACACCATTTAAAAATGATTTATTAATTAAATTATTACCCATTTGAACTTTTCAAAAAAAATTAAAGGAATCTTCTCATCATAGTCTAAAAAAGGCCCATATAGATTTTACTAAAAATTTGAATGGAATATTTGTTTTAATGGACTCGAAATATATGAATTTAAAGGATTCATGACCATTATAGTTATTAAAATATAATTTATAAGTTTCAAAAATATTTTCTAAAAAAAATTATTTCAATTTTTTTTAAAATTTCAGTTTTAAAAATTATTTTCAATATAATAAAGTTATTTTCCATAATAAATTTTTAATGAAATTTTTATGGTATTTTAATTCATCAACAACATCAACCCTTTGTCTTATTAACGAACAACTAGGAATATGTCATATTTAATTCACAATTATTATTGGTTTGGATGTCTTGTGATCATTTTGGTTGTGGATGTTCTATTTTGATACCATTTTCCAAATTAACTAATGGAAATTTACTTTTTTATTATGAAATTAGAAATAAAGCATACAAGGAACATAAGCTCAAAAGAAATACCACAATGGATCACATGGGCCTAAAGTGATAGCGAACAAGTGAATCACCAAGAATAATCTAATTGCAGTTATGTGGAATAGATCTTATAAAAGAATAAACAATAAGATATATGTCTTCTCTTCATGCATGCACCAGGATATCTACCACATGATTCACTTCACACCAAGGGTGCATAAAAGATATTCCATGATTAATTTTACTTCTGTATTTTCTTACCATATATGTAATTTCTGAAGGTAGAGCAACCCTTCCTTGGAGAAAATTAATAGTGAAAACAAAATTAGAATCAATTTTCATCTCCTTGATGTAGAAATTCTATCACAAAGATTTTCTAGTGTGCCTGGCTCTAATCTCAACACCCAACGACGTCCCCCTGCAGTAGAAATCACTAAATATGAGAATGAATAATCTATAATAATTTCTAAGTAGGAATCCACCCCTTATATCCCTATAAATATAAGATCTATCGATGTTGAGTTTCATCCCCCTTCATGGGGGAGTCCACTTAACACATATTCCATGGTTACTCTAACTCGGACCAACAGTTGGTTGTGCTCTTGTCATGATCGAGTGAAGAGAGAACGAACCTTCTCTGTCACGAATGTGGTGGCCTAGTGCCAACACCAATGCTCATGTTTGAACCTAGAGGAGAATGGGGGAGGGCATCACACCTTCCCTTTCCTTATTCCTATCTTCCCAAAAGTTCCATAAATTTTCCACCACAGTTAAGGCACAACCTTTTTTCTCCTATTCAGATGAACCATAGTCATGAAACCATCTCATGACGAACCCTCGTAATGAGTTCTCTCTATAGACGATATAAAACTAATACCCCATGAACTTCCATAGGTTCTTTTCCAAACCCCCATGCACAAAAAGATTCTATGTGGTCTCTATATAAGGTTTGATACAATATAAGCATCGATACACCATACTCACCCCTCTACGATCAATATTTTCACCTGTCAGGAGAGCGTAGTGTCAAATATAATAGATAAGTAAATAGAATTTCATGGAGATCTCTTTGCACTAGAGGATAGATTCCATCTAATCCCTTTCACCTTGGACACAAAGTGTGGATCTGTGGATTCTGTTAGACAGCCTTCCATAGGGAATGTCAGTGAAGAAGCAACAATCTTGATCTTCATTAAGGATAATATGAGAGAAAATATTTTATGTTCTGTATTAAGGATAGAATCCATCATACCATGGTTCCTACTGGATTATTTAATGTAAATGGTCGATGCTAGGAACCATTGTAATAACAGCTTAACATCATCCCAGTTATCCTACCATAGGTAAATATCAACCTTTTTGACCAACAAGTGGATAATACCTTGAATATCCATTAGATGGGAGAGCATGAATTTAAAAAGGATTGAGAGTATTCTCCAGCTTCTTGTCCAATAAACCCATCTATCCTGGTATTTATCTCTGATAAACCTTTCAAAATGATAGGACCCTTCAATAATCTCCCATACTAGACAATCCTATATGGAAATCATGGTTTTACCGATATTGTGGATACCCATGTCACCCTCTTCCTCATGTTTTTCAATGCATTTCCATGAGGCCCAGTGGAACCACCCCCACTTGGTTGGTATCCCATAAGAAGGTCAACATGACATTATCAATTATTTTGATGGTTCCCTTAAGTAGATTGATTATTGAGATCATATTCATGGGTATCGGTGTACGGTCACTATTGATGAGGATTATCCTTCCCCAAAGGAATGGAATGTGTTCTTCTAATTACAGATTCTGCTTATGATGTGGTTGAATATACCATTAAAGTGACTCTTTTTTATTCTCCCATTTGATATGGGGGGCCAGGTAAGTCATTGGGAGGTGGATCCTATATAAGCAAAAGATATCATAAATGGTGTGGAATCTCCTGCCTGAACATTTATTAGAGGTGAAGACCTTTATATTCCTAGTTTTGATAATCTTTGCACTTAATTCCCTATAGGATTCCATGATGACCATGAATTTTTGAAGGGATATTCACCTGACATTGGTAAATATTAACATGTCATCCTCAAAAATAAAGTGATAAATTGAGTGGCTTCCACACTTGGTGTCATATGGAGTGATCCTTCTCTCCTCTAAGAAGAGGTGAAGATTCCTTAAGAGTACCTATTGGGCCAAAATAAAAAGGTAAGGGGAAATTGGATCACCATGACATTCACATTTGGTAATTTTGAATAACATGAACCCATTACCAATGAAGGGGATAGAGACCCAGGGAGAAAAGAAGCATATGAAACACAATTTAAAGCACCATTCATGAAATACAACCTTCCTCATCACCCAGATGATGAATCCTCAATTGTTCCAATAGTAGGATTTGTCCATATAAACATGGATTATCACATTGGAACCCACTTTCCTCTTTTTGATGTTCCCCAACAATTCCTTCACAATGGAGATGGCCCCTTGGATGCTTCCACCCTTCACAAAAACGCGTTGTTCAACTAGAACAAGCCTTTGGATAATGTTTCTCAACCTTCGGGAAAATAGGCTAGAAAAATTTTTATAAGATAAGTTACAAATCAATATTAGTCTATGTTGAGAGATAGTTGTTGGATCCTTGCATTTGTGTATGAGAATAAAAAATTAAGTGAACACCCATTGGGGTAGAGAACCCCCATGAAGAAATCATGGACTTCATAGAAAACATGCGGCTTTTCAAAGTCCCAAGTAGCAATGTAGATGGCCCTAGAGAACCCATCATAACCTGGCACACTATCCTAGACTAAGAAAAAGTAGACTCTTTAAACTCATCCTCCTCTGGAAATTTCACCAAGGATTTATTGTCCAATGTTCCAACCAACTCATGCATTTGACGTAGGAACTTGTCCTCCCTACTGCCTGTAGGCATATCTCCAACTCTATTCGTGATCGGGTCAGCAAACAGATAACTTCCCATATTACTCTGGTTCATTTAGCGTTATTTTTATTTATTGGGGAAAATATTCATATTTCAAATGATAGTTCACAAATGAAAATTTTTATATTGTTTATTTTCCTCCTATTTTATATGTCTAATTCATTGTACATTGTACGTGATGTTTTGTGATAGTTATATCCCCTCAATGCATCAGTGGTTCTCATGAGACCAAAATTATTGGTTTTTATCTGAGGCCTTACCCATTTATATAGATACCTTTGAGAAATACCTATGTTAGGTCCACAAGGCTGAGTACCTTGATATGGGGGTGAACCAGGGTATGACTAATTTAAAAATAAATCCCGTTCTAATCATGTTTCGCTATTAATCAAAACAGTATTCTCTCGCTTTCCTATTGCACAATTTAAACAGAAATTAAAGCATGTACAGGATACATCACTTTTTACTTGGTTCACCGCTATGGCCTACGTCCAAGGATCATACGCCGACAGGTTGTCAGTTTTACCAAATTCCAATAAACTTCACTAGTTGTGGATTAGAAGGTTTGGGAAAAATCACTATGTCCCAGGATCACTGCCTTTACAAGGTTTAGGGGCAGCTCGCTGCTTTCCCAAGGGTCACGCATTGTTTCTCTATCTCTGGCTCACTGCCGGTGGAGAGGATCACCTTCTTCATTTTCCTTTTCTCACTACTTCAGAAAGGATCCACTCACAGTTTATGGACTTGTAGTTCTCTTCATTATCTGTAATGGATACATCCTATGTTGTATGTGGATGCTATATTGAAGCCCATCTTTAACCCGGAAAGGAATCTCTCTTTGCACTGAAGGTATCAGGCAAACTTCAAGCTTCCATGCAGCCCAAAAACACTATCGAGGAATGAACCTTACGTGGCGTGTAGGTCCAAACCGGCGTGCATGTATCGGTGTGCAAGTCACCAATGCCGTACAGGTCTTCCTCTACCACCTACGCGGAACAATCTTCGGCAACTCCAAACCTACATGACTCAATCCCTTTAATTCCCAAGCCAATATTGGTGTGCAACAACCAATCGGTGTGCAACTTCTAACACTGGAGCGCAATTCCACATGCGTGACCACACACCACCTGTGAACCACCACACCAGCGTGATAGGAGATCTAATTTTTCTAAGTGTTGAACTCCGTTGAAAATGAGGAGGGGTGGTCTTATATTTATAGGCATTTTGTCAACCTACGCGGCGGTGCTCAAGTCACTCCTCGGTGTGCAAGTCTCGGTGCGCATGTCTCTTCCCCTGAAAGTCACTTGCACGACCAAACCAATACATGAAAGACCCTCTTTCCATTTCCATATTTTGATCTTATGATCTTTAAATACAAAAGGCGTGCATGTTCTCAAGCATCCAAGGCATCAGTGTGCAAGTCTCTTCATGGGGAGAAAGTCACCTTCGTGACCACACCAATACATGCGAGACCCTCTTTCCATTGCCATATTTTGATGCTCTCATCTTGAAAAACATATGGTGTGAAAGTTTCTTCTACTTCAAGTCAACGGAGAACATGTCTCTTTTCCAAAATCCACATGTCTTCATTTTCGATTTTCAGGCCCAAAAATTTGGCAAACACTAGAAAATGACGCCACCTTGTATGTATTTTTTTGTACCACCTCCAGATTATCCATTCCTTTGTTGACGTTCTTTAATCAAACATGAATCATTGACCACAGCTCTTGAACTCAACATTCCATCATGATATCCCCTTCTTCTACAAATTTTTATGTCATTATTTTTCATTATCAACAATCACAACACAAATTTCCTCTTTTTCAACAAACACAATCACCTCAAAAATGCTTAAATGATGCCTTGATGGATTTCTTCCCAACAATCTCCCCCTTTGGGTTTGTTGAAAACTCTTCCATAAGAATATATAGCATAATTATTCATCCACCATTTGCCTATTGCGATTCCGATAGCGATCAAGGATTTACTCAACATATACTCAAAGCCCAAATGAGCAATGCTTGGCGTGAGAAATAAGAGTAAATGAGAAGTTCATTAATGAATCACTTCATCTCTGACTCCCACTTTTGACATAAAACTGATACCAATTGTTACCAAACTGATACAAATTTTTGGAAACATGGTTACCACTCTCCAACACCACTCTTCTGATTTTATCATGATCCTCAGCTGTTGTGATATCTATTCTTTGATCGATCACTTCTAGCATCTTCAGATTTAAACCTCTCCCCGTTTCTGTTCACAGCTTCAACTCTTGTCAGCTTCAAACCCTCTTTATCCCTATTTCCGATGTTTTTTAAGCTAATCTCTAGCTAAGCACATTCAACACCCCCTATCTCACTGCTCCACTTGTCAGCTTCTCCCCATATCATTCATGGTTTTTCAAATAGCCACACTATCTCCCCCTTGAACAATCACTATTTTCTCCCCCTTTTTCAACGAACCCAAAGGTCACTCCTTTGTAGTCTGTAATAGAGTAGAGAACACATATCAGCACATTAGGGAAAAACACATCATACCTCAGGGAGAGGGGGTGGTGTCCCACATCCACAATATTTTAAGTCTGTGGAGTCGACTGAACTCCCAGAGCCAGTTAATGTCTATCAAAGGCTTCTTTGAGTAAGGCCTTTGTTAGAATGTCTGAAAGTTGTATCTCTATAAGCACATAATCCAACATTATAATTCCTTGCACAACCTTCTCCTTGGTAAAATGATACTTTATCTCAATGTTATTTTTCCATGACTGATGAACAAGATTTTTTCTAAGATTGATAGCACTTGAGTTATCACACTGGATTCCGATCGGAGACTTCACTTCAACTCCCATATCTTCAAGATGCTGCTTCATCCACAATAATTGTGTGAATTCTTGAGTGGTCGCAATATACTCAAATATTGTGATGCTCAATGAAATCCAATCTTGCTTCTTTCTTAGCTAAGAAATACTCAATCCACCAAGATAGAATGCATCACCTGACGTTGATTTTCTGTCAACTGCTAATCCAGCCCAATCTGAATCTGTGTAAGCTAATAACACTAATTGATATTTGTCATTATACATCAAACTGAAATCCATGTTGCCTTTGATATACCGAAGTATTCTTTTCACTGTAAGAATGTGGATTTCCTTGGTATTACTCTAATATCTCGTTGCTTGGCATGTGACGAAAACAATATCAGGCCTTGTTGCTGTCATGTACAGCAAACTTCCAATAATTTTCCTCTATTATGTGATATTAACTATCTTTCCATTCTCATCATTTTATAATTTCATCTGGGTAGCAACCAGAGTCTTCATTTCCTTTGAATTATCCATTCCAAACATTCTCAGAACCTCCTTGGAATATTTAGATTGAGAAATGAATGTTCCATTCCATCCTTGTGTCACCTGTAGACCAAGGAAAAACATCTGCTCTCCAATCATTGACATTTCAAACTCATTTTTTAGCAATTCAGAAAACTGTATGCACTGAGCTTCATCTGATCCACCAAAAATTATGTCATTGACATACACCAGCACCATCATCCTTTGATTACTGTCATTGCGGAAATAGAGATTGTAATCAACTCCTCCACACTATAAACCAAGCTTCTTCAAGTAATGATCAAGCCTTGAGTACCATGCCCTTGGTGCTTGTTTCAGCCCATACAATGTCTTCTTCAGTCTACAAACCTTGTTCTCATCCTCAAGAATGATAAAACCATTAAGTTGTTCAATATACACTTCCTCTTCCAGAACACCATTCAAGAATGCATATTTTACATCCATCTAGAAAACTTTGAACTTTCTTTGCACTGTTATGGAAAAAATAATCTGATTGTATCCAGCCTTGAAATCAGGGAAAATGTCTCATCAACATCTATTCCCTCTATTTGGGAGTATCACTTTCACACTATCCGTGCTTTGTTCTGAATCATCTTGCCATATTCATTCATCTTGTTGGGATAGACCCATTTAGTCCCGATTACATTCTTGTCTGATGGCCTTGAAACAATCTCCCATGTCTGGTTGTTCTCAATCTGATCAAGCTCTTCATTCGTAGCCTGAACCCCATTTTCATATTCAGCTGTATCGGGAAAACATTTCAGCTCCACCAGAGATAAAAATGATGTTTTCTATTATGATTTCATTCTTCAAGTATCAACAAGAGTTTTCTGATCACTAATGATATTCTTCCTATCAATTTCAGCTCAACTCTTTGGCTTCCTTGCAGACACAGACTTGACACTTTCTTGTTCATCATCATTATCTTATTCTGAGTTAGCCTCTTCCACTTCTACTCCCCCTGAGTTTCTTACCTCTCCATCACTTTCATCCAAAAAAAGTTCACTGGGTCATTGAGTATTCCGTTCATTATCAACTATAGTGAGATCATTTATCTCAAAAATATTTCCCAGCCTTTTGTTGAAACATTTATATGCATTGATTTTCCCTGAGTAGCCAATGAATATCCCCTCATCTCCTCGTGACTCAAACATCTTGTGATTTTCATTTTTTAGAATGAAGCACTTACTCTAAAAGATTAGAAAGTATTCTACTGTTCGCTTCTTTCCGTACCACATTTCATATGGAGTCTTCCCTTCCTTCGGACTCAACAGAGACTTGTTTGAAATATAGACTGATGTCAAAACTGATTCCTTCCAAAATTTCTCTCGTAGGTCATTTTCAATAAGCATCGTTCTAGCCATGTTGTTGATGATTCGATTTCACCTCTCAACCACTCCATTCTTTTGGGGATTTCTCACTGATGAAACTTCATGCCTTATCCCATGTTTCTCGAGATAGTTTTCAACTAGTCTTTTTGTGAATTCCGTACTATTATCAGTATGAAACATTATAATTTTCTTCCCAAGCATCCTTTCTGATTTCATACTATACTTCTTTATGCATCTATACACCTATGTATTATGGATAATGAAAATAACCAGTCCATTCTTCTATAATCATCAATGAAAAGATTATATTACCTTTCCCCATTTATAGCTCGTGATTAGACAGGTCCACATACATCAGCATGCACCAATTTGAGTTCTCATGTTGATTTCTGTTCCTTTAGCCCGTATGTATTTATGATGATCTTCCCTTTTTGGAAAGCATCACACATATGAGTGAGATCAGATGATAGTTTGGGAAGGTCTCTAGCAGCATCAAACCTTACCAGATCTTCCATGGATGGTTGGAATAGATGACCAAGTCGCTTATTCCACAACTGGTTTCCTTCCTCGCTGGATAAAAGCCACGTATCTTCTTCCCCAACTACAAGGTAAAGATTTCACATTGTCCTTTTTCCCTATAGAACAAATGTTCCATCTTTTCCATTCACAACACACATCTTCTTGGTAAATTAGATAGAGTTCCTAGAGTCACATAGTTGACTGACACTGAGCAAGTTATGACTAAGACCCCCTACAACCAAGACATCAGTATATCTCATTTATTTTCCCCCAAACTTGGATTTTCCTGATCCAACAATATTCAGGCCTTCATCATTTGCAAATTTGACAACTCCTCCTTTTTCATACTTTATTCATGTAACAAGATCCTTATTACCTATCATGTGTGAAGTTCAACCACTATCAAGGATCCATACACAAGAGCGATCTAATTCTTTAAGGGAAATTTCTTCCCCCACAGCCTTCCCAGTTTTCTTCTTCTTGGTCCACACTTTTTCCTTCACACTCGGCCTGGATTGTGGCTAATGTTATTTCTCAGAGTATTATGGACCAACTTCATCTTGAAATGCCACAAATCTATTCTACATTTTTAACTCAAATGTTGGTTTGTTGATCTCTTACTTGAGAACGTTTTGATTCTGCTTTGGAACATTTCTCTATATGGTCGAAGTGCAGTACCAAGCCATGTGCCCAAATCGAACGCACAAAAAACAACATCCTTTGAAATATGTTCTGAAAACCGTTCTCTATTTGGCTACCACCTCTGTTCCTGTTCCCTTCGATATCTCTTGGCTATAGAACACACATACTATGAATGCCCCATCTTCCCAAAACAATAACACCTAATATAAGGTGAATTCCTTCATGTTAATTCAATATTACGAGTTTCCCCTTGGGATCTCTAAATGTTATGATTCTGCTTTGTGCTTAAATCAAACTTCAATTTCGGTACAGGTGCTTGTGGTCTAACTTCAATTGCCATATATTTTTGCTTCTTATCAGGCCCTGAATCAGCCTTAACGTCTAAGCTCAATTGCTGCTTTTTTCTTGCTAAAAAACTAGGCTCATATTTTACCATTTCAGTCTTTGGAATGACCCGCTTTCCTAACATCCCATTGAAGGTCGAGAGTTTTTCATGATCCTTAATTTTTCATCGCAGACTGACCACTTCTTCTTCAAGCTCTTTAATATATTTGACATGCTCCATTCATATGTTAGTCAAACAAATAAATTTCCTTCTCTTGTTCCTCAATTTTAAGCTTATACTCAACAATATTTTTTGAAATCTCTGGTGTTGAGGATTTTAGTATTTCAATTTCTTTTAGCAGCTCGGAATTTTATTCATCCTATTGTTGCATATAGATTTTGGCATCACGAACCACATTATTGGATTTCTTCGTTTTGGAACACCAAACGTCTATCTCCTCAAGAACTACTTCCAATTCGGATTCCATATCAACTCTTCCTTGAAATTCTTCTTCTTCTTCTCCAGCGTCAGTTTCTTCCTTTTCATGAGAACTACCGACGACCACCACCATAGAATTTTTTCCATGATCTTTTTAGTTTTCAATATCCTCAACCTCTTCAACCTCAGACTCATTTAAACTATCTATTTCTTGTGAAAAAAGTTTCTTCTTCTTAAAGAAATTTCTCTTGAACTGCTTCTTCCCTTTCACAAAGGCTAATGATATCCTCTTTGGAATGTCAAAATCATCTTCATCATTTTCTTCTTGAAACTTTTTTGGGAATCATGTTGTGAGATGTTCATCCTTTCCACATCTAAAGCATGCAAGAGAATGTTTCCCTTTGAACTTTCCTTTTCCTATTTGAAGGTTTGAGGAGAGGAATTACATTACCTCATTTGTATCTCCTTCCTCTTAAGAATCTTCAATGGTGAGATTCTTCATGGCCTTAAATGCCACCTCTTTGGATTTCCCCAGTTCCACAGCGTTGTTATCTTCATTTCTCATTTCATATGAAACAAGGGTGCTATGTAGGTTATTTAATTTCAATTCTTTCGGGTCTTTATCTTCCAAAAAAGAAACTTTCAGATTGAACCGAGGTGGAAGATTTCACAAGATGTGCTTCACAATTCTTATGTCTTCGATAATTTCACCAAGACCTCGCATTTCTTCTACCACAGCATTTACCCTGTCAATGAATGCATCAATAGACTCATTCGGGTTCATTCTCATATCTTCATACTTGTTCCACAACACTTGACCCTTTTCCTCTCTGACCTTTTTATCACCTTCATATATATTCAAAAGCTTTTCCAACATGGCATCTGACATTTTTCATGACATCACCTTTATGTTGATGTGATTGGAAAGGGCTCACCCTAAGGCATTGATTGCTTTGGAATCAGCGTCAAACTCTCTATGCTCATCTTCTGATAATGCGCCACTATTAATATCAGCTGTGATACCAAGCATAGCTGCTGAAAATACATCCATTCCCAAAGATCAGAAATAGTGTTGCATTCGATTCTTCCATATCTGAAAATTACATCCGTCGAAGATCGGAATCCCTTTATGATTAGTGATCTCCATTGAGAGAAGAAAAAATATCATCTTTTCCCTCCAATACCAATTGTTAGGTCCACAAGGCTGTGTACCCTGAGAGGTGGGGTGAATCAGGGTATAACTAATTTAAAAATAAAGTCCGTTCTGATATTGTTTCATTGTTAAGCAAAATAATCTGCTATCTCTTTCCTGTTGCACAATATAAATATAAAGTAAATCTTTCAGGTGACACAAAAAAATTTACATGGTTCACTGATAGGGGCTACGTCCAATGAGCATACGCCGACAGGTTTTCGGTCATACCAAATTCCACTAAACTTCACTAGCTATGGATTACAAGGTTCAGTCACAGTCACTCTTTCCCAGGCTCACTGCCTTTACAAGGTTTAGGGTTAGCTCACTGCTTTCCCAAGGCTCACTCCCTGTTTCTCCCTCTCTAGGTCATTGCCGGTGGAGAGGATCACCTTCTTCCTCTTTTATTTCTCACTGCTCTGGAAATGATCCACTTACAGTTTATAGACTTGTAGGTCTCTTCATTATCTCTAAGGAATACATCCTATGTTGTATGTGGATGCTCTGTTGAAGTCTAACATTCACCCATAGATGAATCTCTTTTTACACTGAAGGTATCGGGAAAACTTCCAACTTCCACGCAGCCGGAAAACACTGTCGGGGAACGAACCTTACTTGGCATGCAGGTCTAACCCAGCGTGCAAGTATCGGCTTGCAAGTCACAACTGACACACAGGTCTGCCTCTACCACCTGTGTGGCACAATCTTCTGCAACTCCAAACTGGCGTGACTCAATCCCTTTTACGCCCAAGCTAATATTGGCACGCAACTACCAATTGGCACGCAACTTCAAAAACTGGCGCACAAGTCCACCTCGCGACCACACACTACCTGCGCGACCACCACCCCAGTGCGATGGGGGCTCTGATTTTTCTAAGTGTTGAAATCCATTGAAAATTAGGAGGGGTGGTCCTGTATTTATAGTAATTTGGTCAACCTATGCGGCGGCAAGCAAGTCACACCTCAGTGTGCAAGTCTCGGCACACAGGTCTCTTCCCCTACAAGTCCCTTGCGAGACCAAACCAATAACTGCGCGACTGTCTTTCCTTTTTTATATTTTGATCTTCTGATCTATAAAAACAATAGGCGTGCATTTTCTCAAGAATCCAAGGCATCGGCGCGCAAGTCTCGTCACGGCGCGCATGTCACCTGTGCGACCACTATAAAACCTACACAACCCTCTTTCCTTTTCCATATTTTGATGCTCTGATCTTGAAAAACATATGGCACAGAAGTTTCATCTACTTCATGTAAATAGCGCGTAGGTCTTTTTGCCAAAATCCACTTGTCTTCATTGGTCAATTTTCAGGACCAAAAATTTGGCAAACACTGGAAAACAGCGCCACCTTATATCTGTTATTTTTTTACCATCTCCAGATCATCCATTCCTTTGTTTTCATTCTTGAATCAAACATGGATCGTTGAACACAACTCTCGAACTCAACATTCCACCATGAAATCCTATTTGTCAACAACTTTTTTTGTCATTGTTTTTCTTTGTCAACAATCACAGCATAGATGTCCACATTGCCAACAAACTCAATCACCTCAAAAATGCTTCAATGATACCTTGAGGGATTTTTTCCCAACAACCTCAATATTATTAGGTTCCATTGAATAAATACTCGTTTATTTGTTTTAGATGTCCAAAATTTTTAATTCCATCATTATGATTTCATTTAATGACATTTCATGTGATTATTAAATATGTTGGATTATCCATGACTGTATTTATAAGGTCATGTGACTATTTATTTGGAATTGGTTGATCATTATTTATTCCAACCATATTATTATAGATTTATTTAATAAATGATATATTTTCTAGATATTTCATTTTCCATATTGATTATTCCTTATTTATTCATAGATTGTTTTTTACACTTTCCCTTACTAAGAATAGGATTCACCTTATTCGTATGTCTTATATTAACTAGGATGTGAGTAAATATTTTTGGATTAATTTGATGTGATACTCTAAGGGAAATAATTGAATGGACAAGATAAATTATTTTTGTAATATATGTTTTAAAATATAATGTGAATTTCAAGTATATATCTATTTTACCAAGACTAGAGATTCATTTGGTCCTTTAGTATTTGACTCCTTGTAACTTATTCCAATATAATAATTTGGATATCAGCACTAGGAAAATCTATTTAAGGTCACTATAGTTGGAATGAGAGAATTTTTTTTAGAAAACAAGGGAACTATATTTTAAAAAACATTTATAAGGGAAACATCCTATTTTGAGGATAAGTATAGAAAAATATCCTATTTTTTCTATGAAATATATTATAGTTTTCTCTAGGAATAGATCCCTATTTTTGACACAACATGTGGATGTGCTTATGGAACAGAGTTGCATAGGGGTAATAACTCCTAAATTGGAGCATTGGTCCAGACCTGATTGCGACCCGATACATGAAAACATTCCTTATTGGGAACGTGTTTTGACACTCTTGGGGGACATGCTTCAGATAATTCACATTTTTTATAACCCATTATAAAGTATTTAAAAATAATGATATCTTCATATAAATAATTTTTATTATTAAGAGATTATCTATGCATAAATTTTTCAATTTTTTTAAGTATTTAATTACTTTTAGGATTATAATTTGTCTTTAATAATGATATGATAAAATATAGTTTATTCCATCATTTAGAAATGGATAATATTATAAGGAATGGGAAATACATCAATGTAAGAAATCTAAATAATAATAATGAATGTTTCTTTGATGAAATTAATCCAATATTTGAAAGGGAACTAGTCTCCCAAAAATCTCATCTTATGAGGACATAGTATCATTTTCTAACAATATAATGAAATAATGCTATATGTATTATGGATTTAAATATAATAAAGACATGAATAGGGTGATAGATTACAATATGGATAAAGGGGAGAAGTTGAAGATGGAAGTTCCTACATGTGGTAATTGTGGAAAGAAACACCCTCCAACATTCTTGAAGGGAATGGGATTTTTCTAAAAGTGTTGGACAAAATGACACCACGCATGATATTACAAGGGAAATTAAAAGGTATCCAATATTCAATGATGCAACTGTAAATAAATGGTGAATAATATAAATTAATTCCCCAAGAATCAAAGGAATATACCTCAAATGTAAATATTGGATCATGGTTAAGCTTATTCTATTACCATAGAAAAAGCGGAATGAATAATATTCTTGTGTTTGGATTAAATAATTATTTCATTTTAGTATTTTCTTCAATGATATACTATTTATATGAATTATGAAATGTATAATTATTTTACTATAGTACTATTTCATTATGGACTAGAATGCTTGTGTTTAAAGAAATCGATGAACAGGAAAAATGATTCAGTATAAAGTTAAACATCTTGTAAAACACACGATTGAGGGAAATATAACCCTTAATATATTCTTAATGTTAATATAATTATATTGGGATAAATATATGACTAATTTGGATAAAGTAAATCGGATTGTATTGAATACCTTGGGACTGATTAATGATTTGTTGGAAATTTTTTTATCCAGTCATTTATTGGGATAAAATATTTTTTGAATTTAAAGAATATATCCAATTATATATGTTTTATTTAAGTAATAAGTAGGAATTCATGTTTTCATTAAGGTTTTATGGTAATCTAGGTTGTTAATATGTTTCAATAGATTACGTGGTGATGGTATTCCCATGACTTGTATATGATGATTAAGATATACTTCATATTGTTTGAAGTATTAATGATAAGTTTGTTTTAGAAATTTAGGGACCTTATTTATAATTTTTTTAGATATTAATATTTTATATGTTTTATAATATTAAACATTTATGAAATGGTTTATGTTGAACTATAGAGGAGGTTTAAATATTAATGTACAACTTTACTATATGAAGATCTATGCATTTTGGATAACCTGGGATAACAATTTTTTATAATAATAACTATAGAAACATTTAATTACTTATCATTATACTATATAACTCATAATCTATTAAAAAATAATTTTATGGCTTCAAGAATAAAAAATTTGTTTCTAGATATTAATTTCTTGGGGTAAGTGATGAATTGGATCTTGATCGAAGCACAACCAAAATATAAATTGTTCTTAAGAAATAAAAATGTATCAAGTAACTATATTTGCTTAAATTGTTAGATAGTAAAATAATGCCTTGTATTTAGGAAAATAATCTTGAACTAAAACTTTAATCCCATTACCTTCATATCTCATGAATCTGATGATCTTTTAAATCAATGCATATTTATGGTTTTTAGGTCCTTAACATTTAATTCAATTTTTTATTTCATTTAATAAATGGCCTCTATCACCCTATATAATTATTTTTTTTACAAATAAATTACTTTTTTAAAAGGTTTATAATTTTATTTATAAAAAATAGATAACATTAATTTTATTATTTTGGTTGTAACTATTCATTCCATCCAATTTATTTTTTCCACTTCTGTATATAGAATTTGGAAAACATTATTCCATATTTGTAATAATAATACATGATATTATCTAATATGGTCAAAATAATTTTCAACAAAAATATATTGTGAACTCAGTAACAACTTATTATAGTGCTTGAGATAAAAATGGTTTTACCGATGGCTAAATTAAGAATATAAGGGATATAATGAACAAAAAAATTCAAAATAAAAAATTATGGATATATTTAGAACTTATCCTTATATATTATTTATATATTGTTATTTTTAATACTTTTTCTTGTGAATATATTTTTCATTTTGGATTCTTTTGGTAAATTCCTAAGTATTTTCTAAAAAGGTTCCCTTTCCCCAGTTATAAAAGGGTAGTCCCTCCACCAACATATTCAAACATCCAAATACCTTTTCGTAACAAAAAAAAAAGAAATATTATCTTCCCAAAAAATTTATACATATTCTATATCATTTTGGCCTCTAAAAATACCAACCCTGGGGTCCTTAATTGAGGATTCAAATGAGGATTCTCTTAGAGAAGTTAATTGACCTAACAAAACTCTACCCTTTTCTTTTTTCTTTTTCCACCTTTAATTATATCTTAAAAGATACAATTTAATTACACCTATATATATCCCATATAATCAGATGTTATTATTTTTAGTTAATAATATTTATCCACTTTCAATTCAATCAAATGGGAAACTAAATCATCGATCGTGTGTATGGCGGACTGTCGCCTCGCAAACCGATATTGTTTGTTTTCAATCACTACCGTCCAATGAAGGATATAATGATAGATTTAACACATTTATATGATATTTATGATATTATTATACTTAGTAAATTTTAATATTCTTTAAACCTTTTCTATGTTCCATTCTATTTCAAACATGATAATGTTTTATGTGTCTGCGGTGGACAACTGCCACACGAAACGATGTGATTCGTTTTTCCCTTACACTTTAAATAGAATGTAATAAGGGTAAAATAAATGAATATATCTGATATATAGGATATTATATTTATTATTTAAAAATAATATATCACACGCTTCCATACACATTCACTCGTTATTATAATGATATCATCACTTGTGTGTATGTATGGCATACCATCTCCACGAAGCGAGGTGATTCATTTTCCATATCCATCATTCATAAACGATTATAAAAAATTTTATAATGAGTAAATTTAATATTTAAAACATCATTATATTTTCTATATAGTTTATATATATATATCCTATGAATAAGAATTGAACTTTTATTAAAAACATGCGTGAGAAAATAAGGTAATTGACACCCATAATAATGAAAATAATTAAATATTTTTAACAAATAGCTTTAAAAATGTTATAATATGATGATATATGATTTTATAAATATTATTTTGGTTCTGGTATAAATTAATAAATTCATTAAAACAGCTATACAAGAGTTAAAAATGTGTGTGAAGGAAATCAGACCTAATGTAAGGTTTTCTCGTCTCACATTTACCAACAAGAGACTTACCCCATATTCCCCACTTATTTATTTTGTGTGGTGTATATGCTTCACATTTTTTTATATCATAAATTAATATATATTTATGGTATTTAATGTTTTACTTAAATTTTATTTCTTTCATGGGTTTTATGATTCAAAAGTTTCCAATTTGAAAAGGGTTTAATTCAAAATCTCATCATTATTAGGGATTGTTTTTTTGTCTCCCTTGGGGGAATTATTTGATATTTCTATATTAAAATCAATATATTTTCTTGAAATATGTTTATTAATGAAATCATCCAAGTAATAGTTCCATTTTTACACTCTTTGGTACTTAAAATGATTGAGAATTTGTTTTTTATAAAAAACTCACTTTATCCCCCTCTTTGGTTGGAAATAATTTTTCATCAATATCCATATTTTCTAAAAATGTTTACAAAAAATATTCAAGACATTTAAAAATATTTTATTAAAAATATTTTAACTAATCTTATTTTGAATAAAAATATTGAAAGGAATATTCATATAATTTTCTAAAAAGTTGATGTTTTTATTTTATTGAAATGTGAATGGAATGATTATTTTAACATACTTGACATGTATAGAGTTCCCTACATTAATGATCAATAAATGTTTTAAAACATATTTTATAAGATTCCAAAGGAATTTTAAAGAATTTTTTTTAATTTTTTTTTGAACATTCAGTTTTAAAAATATTTTTAACGTAAAAAAGATTATTTTATTCAATAATGTTTTAATGAAATATTTATTGTATTTCTATTCATCAATGGAATCAAAAATTTATTATTATTATGATCCATAAAGTATATATTCTATTGATGAAATCCTTTTCTTTATTTGGATGATTTATGACCAATTTGATTGTGGATGTGCTATTTTGATATCATTGGCCATATTACTCAAGATGGTTCATGGTTATGTTAATTGACTAGGTAAAGTATACTCATTTCATATGAAAATTTTTCAATATGAATGTTTATGTTTTTTATGTATCTTATCATCCATATATGAAATTAATTAGAGTTGATAATTGAAGAATGAGGACCATTATAACCACCTGATATATTGGTAGGTCTCACGAGAAAAACTAGATTGGGTTTTGGTGGAGTCCTTACCCATTTAAATAGATGTCTTGGAATAAGTATTTAATGGTATTATATGTATAGACACAAATCATTGATGGAATGTTTTAGAATTTGGTCACTATGAATTCAATTATTTTGATTTCTCTTATTGATATTCTATGTGATTATTCAATTTGTTAGAATATCCATGATTAAGATCTCAAGCTCAGTGATTACTTATATGGAATTATTTGTTCATCATTTATTCTTGTCATATTATGCTAAACGTATTGATTAAATGGTATGTTTTTAGTTATTTACCTTAAAATATTGATTATTCATTATTTATTCATATCTTGTATTGTACATTGACCCTAACTAAGAAATTTATCTCACACCTTTGTTATGTTTTATTTTCCCCAAGATATAAGGAAGTGTTTTGTGATTGACAAATAGGGATACAACAGAGGTAATACTGACATTATCAATGAAAATAATTTTTGTATTTTATGTTTAAAAATGTACTGTGAATTTAAATTATATATCTAGTTTACCAAGACTACATAACTATCTTTTCCTTTTGTATGTGATTCCTTATATCTTAGGCTAATTTAATAATGTACACATCATCTTTGGGATGTTGGGGACGAGGTCACTACATATTTAATTGTTGAAAATGGAACACTTTATGAACCACCCCATAAACATATGGAAAATACTATTTTTAAGCCACATCACTTCCAAAATCAATGATTTTGATAATTCCCCACATAACATGACATCATATTTCTCAGATTCCTAAGAAGTCTATTCCCCAATATTAAATCCATTTCAAGAATAAAGAACCTCCAAATAATAAAAGAATAAATTTTCTCACATAAACCTTGGTTTTTATTTTTATTTTATTTATTTATTTATCCTTGATATTGTACTAGGTTTTTTAGTGGAGTTCCTGGTGTTTTCCCCAGAAAATGTAAAATTTTTGGGAGGATGGTAATTGGCACATGGTTGGTGCATTGTTAGGGAAAACTATGAACCATCCCCTAAAAACATATGGATAGGGAAGAAGTGACCAGGAGAATATATGGTTAGGCACAAAACCATGCTTCATTTCTTATAGTCCATGTGGCCTAGATAGTGGAAGCCTCATAGTTGGAACATGGTCTAGTAGACCGTGATACATTCTCAGTTTAAAAAAAACAATTAAATTAAATTAATAACAATAAAAATAAAAATAAACCGAATTAAAAAGGGGTTATCCCCTCCCCCTCTCATCGATCAACCAGCCTCCCATGATCTGTTTCCCATCACATGCGACCCCTTATCCCGGACTCTTTTCTTGGATAATTCTCCTCCTGATTTCTGTTGCAATCACTACATGTTGGTTTTTATTATTATCTTACTCCCTTTTCTATCCATATATATTAGTTCCCTCTAATTACCTTATGTTTAAATTATTTAGTATAAACTTAATGTTATTTTGGTATTATTTTGGTTCCTTCATGGTCCCAATAGTTTTTGAAGGTTGATTTGAGTCTCATTCATGAATTTTTCTTCAGAGGAAATGGATTGTGGATCCTTCAACAAGACTTACATATATATGAATATATTGGAATATATATGAGTACCCACATTATAAATCACCTCACATGGCGATGGGAATATAAACATTAAAAAAGGGTGATAATATATATATGTTAGTGTTCATATGTGTGTAACTATAAGGTGGTCATCATCAAAGGATACATGTTTTGAAGTAGGTTCCCCATGTCTAAGCCTTTAATTTGATATCTATTATTTTTTGTTGTTTTTAATATTTTCCTTCCTTGTCGTATGAATTTTTTATTCTATGTAAATGGTTATGGTTCTTGTAAATTTATTTTCACATGTTTTCTATGTTTTCCTCCATGCATCCAACAGGCGATTCTATTATTAAATAATGTATTCAAAATTGATTAAAATTGTAGAGCATTGTAAATGATTCATTGGTTTTATAAATGGATTTTTATATAAACATGGTGATTCCAAAAAAAAATCTATCCTTTTGAAAATTTTCCAAATTTTTCAATTGGTATTTATTTGGTTTTTCTATGAATAATTGATGGGATTACCAATATTTTATATTGGTGGGATTGATTTACACACATATATATAAATATGTGTGTGGGTTCTTATTTTTGGGAATATTCACTCATGATGAGTGAAATATGTGAATTATTGTAAATGGTACTTATATTTATATATATATCATGGTGTATATGTTTAAAGATGTAAAATTGGTTTTTGGAACATAAAAGATTTGGGAAAAAGTTATTTTCTAAAGCAAAAGTGTTTTTTTAATTTATGAGGCTTAGTTATCAGTTTAAGATGTTTTATAGAAAATTTAAAACCCATAATAAATCATCACCCTTGAATTTAAAATGTATTGTGTATGCTAAATGTGTGTAGAGTGACATATGGTCGATATGTGGGCTTGTTCCTTGGTTGTGTGACTTGGAAAAGTGTTGTGCTTAATGTGGGAGTTAAGATGTGTGAAGGTGGATCAATTTTGTGTAAAAAAATTAATATATATGTATATGTTATATTAATAAAAGCTCACCACAATTTTATCACGGAACAGAGGATTCCTAGATATCATGTTTGGTGTACTAAGGACTAGTACTCTAGGGAATGATGACATGGTCATGGCCCAGTCTCTCTAATAGAATTTTGTTACAACACTAACTAATCAATATAAATATAATTATGTGGGAACCATTAGAACTTTGGTTTCAGCCTCTCTAATGGATCATTCAGGAGGATAGATATTTTATGGATGATCATAGTGGGTATGAGGATCCTAACACCCAATTAACCTAGTTATATAGGGTTTCAATGTTGTGTTTTCTTTTATTTACTCATGTTTTCATGGTTACTATATTTTTTAGGACCTTCTATCGGGTTTTCTATTTCATTATTAATATTATCAAAATTAGATTTCACCTTATCTATTTTATATAACTTGAAGATATTTTCATTACAGTTATTCTTTTAGAGAGACTTTTTTTTGAACTAGTTATTTTTTGTAAAGAGTTTATAGAAAGTTATTTCATTATTTGAAATCTATTTTGACAATATAATGGAAATTAGTTTTTCTTAAAATGGAAGCTTGTTAAATAGTTTTTATAAAAGAGTAGAAAACCATTTTTTACATGTATTATTTAAAAAATACCTTGACTTTGAATTCTATTTAATGGTAATTCATAGTACTTTGTTTATCATTTGGATACCAACTATGAATTTTTATAGACACAACTATATTCTCTAATAGTTTTTAGTTTCATGTTTTACCCAACTCTATTTCACTCATGGAGTGAGTGAGGTTTTTTGGTTGGTGGCGACTCTCAATGTCACATAGATGCATTTATATTTTTAAATTCTTCTCATTATCAGTATTTATTTTATACCCTTTTACATGTTTATTTATCAGTAATTTATGGGACAAATCATTCCCGAATGAGTTATATTTTAGTTCTGACACTAGTTGACAACTTGGGAAGATGTATAATTCCTCTCAAGTAATTTTTTGTGACTGATTAGTGGACATGTTTAGGGTTTATCTGGTTTGGTTTGTGATATATATTATAATTATCAATAGAAGGACTGTGCAAAATCATGGATGAAAACGTGTTCTTCTAAATCAACTTAACATACTATGTGGTCCCTTACCCAAAACTATACCCTATAAAAGGATTATTAACAATCATAATCAAACACAATAATGGAACCCTTTTAGATCATTGTTACTTACCCATTAGAGAGACCAAATTATAAATTTTTATTATACCCAAACCCCACAAACTACAAAATAATACATTAGCGAAAGTATGGGTTTGATCCCACAAGGAATATGGAAGGTAAACGAAAACTCTCAACCATAATTTAGTTTGTACCAATTAAATTAAATCATTAAAAATGATATTAATTAATTTCCGGTAATATCATTATGAAAACAAAAAGATTTGGTGGCGGAGTTCTATGGGTGGATTTTCTAAATAATTTACTCAAATATACTCACAAAATAATTATACATAGTATTTTCTCAACCAAAAATGTTAATGATATGAATTATTTCAGCTAATATCAATCTATACTAGCATATTAATTTTTCATGGTCTTACCTACTAATATAGAAAAATAACTTTAAGACCAAATTACAATTATAGGATAATAATCTAGTCAAATGGTCATAAACTAATCATATCTACCATATTGGTTTTCATTGACAATTAAAGTAATTTGTTTAATTAGTGAGTGAAGATAAATAGAAAAATGACACACTACCCAATAAAAAATTAATATGATTAATCAAAAAATGAATATGAATCAAATAATGTTCTTACGCACCCATTTCAACATGATCCACACCCTGCTATGGGTTTATCCGATCATCATCGGGTGATCACCATTGATAGTTAAACCAAACTCTATGGAAGATATATTAGAAGAAATATAATTAATAAAAAATGAAATAAAAATAAAAATAAACCCAATTTATGAAAAATATTGTAGAAAAGAGAAATGTAGAAGATAAAAAAACTAATTGTGGACTTATTCTATAATGGATACCTAGAAGTATCCATATAATTATTAAATTACTAGATCCTATATGATATCCTCCATGGGTAAAATCTTCCATTTAATAAACCTCTAAATCACACCCAAATTCCTCCAGTATTACTGGAATAAATCCCCCCCCCCCAATTTGAAACTACACAACTTCTGATTCTTCATTCACACCAAATTCATTTCATTAATTATCTATTTACATATTGAATGGTTTAGTGGTGGAAAGATGTTTTTTACACTCTATGAAATCTTTTGGTTTGATTTATTTATCACATTCTGAAATTTTTGCATATCTATAATTTGAACATTTTTCTCCTCGATCTCGGCTTTGGGTTTTTGGCTCGAATGATGTTTTTCATTATTCTATTCATTCTATATTTCTTTAGATATGGTTTTAATAAAACAAAATTGTAAAAAAAAATATCTTTATCAAATATATAACCATGGTTTGACCAACCACAGCACTAAAAATGTATCCTTTTTCTCTATATAATCCCAAATCTTAAGCAATGATGACCCTTTTATAAATACACAAAAAACAATATAATTAGCAATGAAAACACATTTTCATAGTCATAATTCAACGAAAACACATAATAAATATCATGAATATATGTATATATATATGGTAAATAGTGATATCAAATTCTCCCTAAATCAAACCATTTCTCATCCTCAAGAAAAATCACAACATCAAAAAACGGTCCATATATCCCCAAGAGAATTTTTAAATTATTATTCTCATTATAATAATCTATAACTGGTGATTATGAAAAAAAACATACCCAATAAAGAATTAAAAAAACGATATTCATATATAATTCAAAACTCAAGATGTTCCCCTTCTTACTTAAGGATTTAAACCACTTCTCAACATCCATACTATAACACCCCAAGCTTCCACAATACACTTCCCTTTAAATAATACAGTAGTGTGTGGTGTACGCAACTTCATGTTCAAACACACACACTACAACCAATCAAACTAGCCGTTATGAATAGTAATACCCACTTTTTGAAATTTTACAAATTTAATCTTTCAAAATGGACTTCATTTTTGGATTTGGAATATCAAAAATAGCCTAGGGTGAAATTTTGGTATTTTTCTTAAAACTTTCAATTTTTGATGAATAGTGAAAAAATACTAAGTTATTGTTTAAAACCGAATTTTTATTTAAAAAAATATTTATTTTCTTTAAATTTAATTAAGGCCAAAATAGATACATAGTACCTATATAAGTTCAATGTAATTAATTGGATTTAGTTTAGAATAATTTTAGATATATAAAAATTTTATTGAACTTTTCACTGTCTTTTACCAACCTCCTAGGAGAATTTGGAAATTCATATAAAACATAATATTACCTCTTTTGTGAGTGGAATTTCAAAAATCCGAGAGACATGGTTAATATAATGGAGTAAAATGTGGTTCGATGAGATGAAAATAATTTTTTGTGAATTGTAGCTTTTAAGTTTTATTTACCATGGTTAAAAGTAAATAGGGAAATTAAGGGCAAGAATGATATTAATATTACCTTAACACATGTCCTAATTCTATTTGTCAAGTGTATCTCGACCAAAAACAACCTTAGGAATAACATATTATCATTTAGGTCCACTTGGATTAGATTATGACATTTATTATTATTTAATTCAAAGAAGATTTATAAGATTTAAAATCAAATATTATTTACTAAAACATTTTTAATATATAGTTATACATAAGATAAATTCGATTTTAAATATTCATTAGAAATATAAAAATATTTTCTACATAATGGTATTTTATTTATAATTTTTAGAAATTAAATAATTTAATTTATGTATGACACAATGGGGATGTTGTAATTACCTAATTAATGAAATATTAAAAAAATTGAAATTATAAATATCAAAATAAATGTAATTTGAGACTTTTTTATGAATTCCAATACTTTTATAGGTTAATATAACATATTATTATTTCTTATATAAATTTTTTTCGAAGTTATAATGCTGTTATAAAATTATCAAAAACAAAATTCCCAATAGTGTCAAAATTGACATAAAAGAGTTTTTAAAACAAATATTATAATATTAATTAATATTATATTCCTAAAAATCTAATTTTAGGACAAAGGACTTGTATCATGATAGTTTTATCATTAATGGACCACTTGGGGGGTCTCTTTGATGTATATAGTATGTTTATTAGCTATATAATACAAAAATACAAAGTGACATGGTAAATGTTAAACTAATTAACTAAGAGTTAAAACTAAATGATAAGGTTAATATAGTGACCCAAACCTCTCTAAAACCTATTGGTTGAGTGGTTTTCGACCTATCCCCACCTTAAAGTTTAAATAATCCACATTGGAGCCATTAGAAACCGAATATGAATTTATTAGTAAATAATATTTCTAGCTTTTTCAAAGGTGCCCCTCACCCCTCTTATAAAAGGGCACTCACCCTTCTCACTAATTCACACATTCAATGCCTTTTTTCATGGCCAAAACTGGCCCAAATAATCTCTAAACTTTACTCAATTAAACCTAGTGGCCTTAGTTTGATCAGAAAGCCAACCTATGGAGTACTTTTGATCAAATTAAAAGGAAGAACCTGAAGAAGATGTAATGTTTTCACCACCCTCTTTCAAGTTCATTTCTTCTTCAACTTCTTATTTCATTGTTATTTCCATTCTAATGTAATAACTCCAGTATCTTATATATACTGTGATGTTTTTATAAATATGTTACAACCATATTCAGTGTTCTATCCATCCTTTGAATGACATGTCACCACACGTGCGTACGTACGACTTACCGTCTCCACGTCGTGGTGTAATTGTTATTCAATAAATTATTATTTGGATGGGTATATTAATGATGTTTAATTCATGTAAATAATAAATATAACATGATAATTATTCTGTATATATGATATACCATCCAATTATATATTATTTTAATATCAAAATAATGATATTGTCGCTCATACGTACGTACGGACTACCGTCTCCACGAACGTGATGAGATTCATTCTCCATCATATCCATTCACGTATAATTATCATTTGATGATTAAAAATAATTTTTAAGGACTTGATATCATTCTGGATATGAATAAGATACAACCTATCAATAACAAACACGTCTTATGTAACAAAACATATACGAGTAAGTTAACACCCAAAACGACGATAATACATGGATATTATTAACAAAGAAATGTTAAAAGATCATATATGATATCATATTAATGTATATGATTCTTGTATAATTTAATAAAAATTATTTCACCATTACACTGGAGGTTACCCTACCCACAACCAAGGAAAAGTACAAGTTAAGGGTTATTTAACAATCTCTTCATTATCCGAGGTTATTTATACGTAATTGTCTGATGGGACCTCTTTATCATCCACATCCATGTTTCTTTAAAATGTGTTTCAAAACATTATTAGTATTTTACAGAATATGGGTTAATGTCATTTATACCCTTTTTTGACTTTTTATAAGAAGTTTATAATGGAATATTTCTGTCGTTTTCCAAACAAGGTCCTTTTTTACCTTTTTGACAGAATTATGGTAAGAATGTATTTTTTAACTTATACGGCGGGTGTGGATATTTTCCACCGTTGTAAAATCTTCAAAGCTTCCCTTACAAGAATGTAAGAATATTTTCAAAGTAAAAGTTTTATTTTATAATTATGTGACTTTTAAATGATTTAAAAAAAGAGATATTTCTCTCAAATAGTTATGATTTCATTTATGTCAACATCCTTTTATGGATTTTAAGCTTATTTGAAGTTTATATATGATGATACAAATCTTCTATATTTTATTTACGGTTTTGTGATATGTTTGACTATGGATGTGTTATTTTTATACCATTCATGGTTTATGGAGAAATTATTGACATTTGGTATGCTATTTTTAATACGAATGTTTATGTTATGTTTAAACCTATTCATACGAGGAATGCATTGGACTTAATAAGTGATGGGTGGAGCCTGATACATATCTTCAATGCATCGGTAGGTCTCATAAGACAAACTAGTGTCTTGGTACGAGGACTTGAAAAAATCATAATTGTAGTCTTGGCATGAGGCCTTGGCTATGTGGTTACGATAGTTTGACATTATGCATTCCATCATTTTGAAAGTGCTTATTGATATTGCATGTGATTATTCGACTAGTAGAATATCCATGTGAATAAGTATATGGAATTATTTCATTTTATTTCGTCCATAATATGATGAAGTTCAAGTTTTAAAAGGCTTTTGTTTTAGTTATACATTGCCTTAAATGTTATTGCTTATTTATAAAAGTTTCCACTATATTGTAATCCTTACTAGGCATTTAAGCTCACCCCTTTCTATGTTTTATTTTTCTGAGGATGTGAAGAAGTATTTTATGAATGACCTGCAGGTATAGTATTAGGGGATAGAAGTGTGGAAAATGGAGACTATTTTTGTTGTTTTCATTATATGATGTAATGTAAATATTATGAATGTATCTAGTTATTCCAAGGCTACTAAACTAATCGAACTTTCGAGACTTGATCTTTCTTGTGATCATGCCAATAGTAAGTAATAATTCCCCAACTCTAGGTAACTGGGGTCGGGGTGTTACAATTAGTATAAGAGGAAGTTTAGTACAAACCTTGGAAGCTTGATTTAAATAAACTCTGATTAGAGAACATATATCTAAGATGGACTTTGAGGATTAGTATAGAAGAACATCTAAGAATTTTGGTATTGTAGAGATTTTGTTAATTTTCCGAGCAATACATCCCTGAATGGATACGAGCAGGTAGAGGCGGCTCTGGCACAGATGTACCTAGGGGTAAAACCCAAAAACACCGCTTTGAGCTAGACTCGAATGGGAACTGGTGCATGACAACGGGCCTTTCTGCACCCTTGGTTACGACACTCCTAGGGGATATGCTTAGGATAACTCTCATTTTCTTTACATATCATTATGAAGGGTTTATGAGTATATACTTCCTCAAGGAAAACATTTTTATGATTATGGATATTATCCATAAATAGTTCAATTTATGTTAAGTGTTTAACAAGTATGAAATTATGTATTTTGATTTATAAACTGATCTATTTTATTCCATTTTTTAGAAATGGTGCCTAGTGGAAGAAATGGAAACCGTATCAATGCACGCACTCCATGTAGGGATTTACCTCCTGCTCAAGATAATTATAGTGGAGCTGGGGATCCAACTGGTGCTGATCAACTAATCACCATACTGGGGCAACTCACTCAGGTTATGAATATTAACCTTCCTGTATGGATCCCCCCGATCCACATCGTGGAGGATCAATGTTAGATCGCTTCATGAGGCAGAAACCACCAAAATTCAATGGGAGTACAAATCCATTAGTAGCTGAGCAATGGATAAGTTCCCTAGAGAAAATATTTCAGTCTATGGGGAGTAGTGAAAGGGAAAAAGTTTTCATGGCAGTTTATCACCTCACTAGTGATGCTGATCAATGGTGGTCTTTGATTCAAAACATGAAGGAATATGATGAAGTATCAAATATGAAATGGAGGGAGTTCAAAGAGAGTTTTTAAAAAAATGCTTTCATCGTGACCATCGAGCAGATATGGAAAGGCAATTTCTGAGTCTGAGACAA